>CM052891.1:25529188-25567397 GCA_028534135.1 Potos flavus | reverse complement strand
AAAAAAAAAAGAAAACAAAACTCCCATATATCATTTTCCGCATTATTACCCAGAGAAATGCTCTTTTGAAAGGAACTAAAATAATTTTTAGGCTAGAACACAAAGCAGTCTATTTTAGAGACATTTTATGTTAGATTTACAATTGTACAAGTTAATTTGTAAGTCTGAATCACAGTGCCAATTTTAAAAGAACTACCAGCTAATTTTACTATGAAAAAGGAATCTATTATACTGAGAGATTATTGTAATCTAAAAATAGCCAAATAATGCAGTATTTTAAATATAAAAATAATTTCAAAGGAAATAATCTCTTAAAAAAACTATGTAGATTTTCTAAATTATGCTTTAAACACTCCTTGAAATTAGACTTGCATAAACTGTAAACAGACATAATTTTAGACCCGAGGCTTGAGTTTTTACCACATGGTTACATACATCATTTAAACAAGCAAAGAAAAAAAAAAGCAAATGACATATATAATGCAGAAAGATTTTATATGTTTCTATATTTGTACGTCTGAAATTCAGAAGTTGAAATGCTAACACAGATAAAAGTTCTTTCTAGTTAGAAGTCACTCATTGAGCAAGTTAAAAAGCTGTAACATCTTAAGTGAACAACATGGTAAAAATATTTCTAGAGGTTATTTGGTGGTTCATAGTTCTCTTTATCTTGTTGTCACCATTTCTGGTCAAATAAATACTATACTAATATTCACCTAATAAGATGGAAAACGCTAATATTCATTTTCTATGTTTCTCTTCCCGACAGACATAAAACTCAGTATTTTTACAGTTGGAAGTCTTTAATTTCCAGTTAAGATCATGGGGTCCAGATATTTGAGAAGTCAGTATAAATGTTCTTTCTTACACTGCTAACTCTCATCTCATGACCCAGACTAAAGACGAGAATGCAGGCTTCTACTGGCAATTTTCTCTGGGTATTTATACAATGCTGGGGCAATGATCTGGTTTAGGTTTGTTTTGCTTAAAATCGATGACATACAATGGACTTCATTCCGTGTACTAATATAACTGAGCACAAAACTTGCCGGGGCTATCCTCAAGGGAGTATGAGATCGTTCTCTGTATGATGTACGTGTGTGTTTGTGTGTGGGAGGGGGTCCTAATTTCTTTTAGTGTACAAAGATAAACAGGATTTCCTTAAAGCACGGCTGTTATTACACTAATAAACATATTAACAGGTTAGTGGCTGCTGAATTAACAGATCTACTCGAAGGGGGAAAAAAAAAGATGAATTGCACTTCTTTTTTTTACACCATTCAGGAAAACTGATTTAGTGACTAGAGGTGGTAAAGTTGCTGTCAAGGAAGCTTGATATTCACTGGTTAAGACTACGGCAGTATGTTGGGTAGTCCAAAATAGACACCACTATTTGCCTGCAACTAGCAGGTTTCCTGAGAGTAATAGGCAGACAGACTTCCTAAGAAAACAGGAAGAGCAGTGTTAACTAGGTCAAAATGCTAGATTCAAATCGACAGAGAAATTACTATACCTCTTAAGGTGGTATCATGAGTACATTAATGGAATGTCATTAGCATTCTACTACCATCACATATTTATAAAAATATCCCATACCAGAATACCAGAATTCTAGAAATTATGTATTTTGGAAGTGAGATTTCAAGAAAACATATGTTCATGGTTGTACGTGTTTTCTTATAAACTTAGCAGCCTAAGACTATACCCA
The DNA here is from genome assembly GCA_028534135.1 of Potos flavus. Classification (NCBI taxonomy): domain Eukaryota; kingdom Metazoa; phylum Chordata; class Mammalia; order Carnivora; family Procyonidae; genus Potos; species Potos flavus. The sequence goes on along the minus strand of CM052891.1, from coordinate 25,565,689 downwards.
CTTATTAGCTCACAGTCCTGCAGGTTGGAAGCCTGGCATGGCATGCCTGGGTTCTCTGCTGAGGGTATGAAAACTGAAATCAAGGTTTTGGGGGAAAATTTGCTTCAAAATTCATTTTTGTTGTTGGCAGAATTCAGTTCCTTTCAAGCTGTAGGATTAAAGTCCCCATTTTCCTGTGGGATGTTAGTCGGGGGCTGCTCTCAGCTTACACATAGCCGGCATTCCTTGCCAGGTGACCCCCCTCCATCTCCAAGCTAGTAATAGCATGTAACATCTTTTTCATCCTTTCAATCTGACTTCTCTGTCTTTGATTTCTAGATTCAGATTTAAAGGGCTTGTGTGATTAGGCCTTCTGGGATAATCTCCCTGTTTCACGGTCAACTAAATATATATGCAAAATCTCTTCACAGGAGCACCTAGATTAGTATTTGGTTGAATAACTGGTAGAAAGTGTGTATATATACCAGTGGCCAGGAATCTGAGGGGACATTTTAGAATTCTGTCTACCACAATGCTCATTTTATTTTATTTAATGTCTAAATCTGAGGTGTGACACTTTTTTGTCCCCAGAAAGGAATGTCACTGACTAAAATATATCAAAAGCCACATACTAATTAAAAGAACTTCCTAACTAATTTCAGTTTTATTTTTAAAGGAGATGTGTAAAATATCAAAGTAATCTACAATTCAAATTAGTTATGGGATTAAAAACTTTTCTCCCCAATAAGTCCAGAAAACTAAAAAACAGTTTTGTCCTTTGTTCTGTAGTCAGGGAAAGAAAGTAATAGGAGAAGAGAAAGGGGTAGAAAAAGAGAAGGAAGGAAACAACAGAATGAGAGGTCAAAGCATAAGAAAAGATGATAAAGAGATGAAAAAAAAATGCTCACTGCTCCTAATAAAATTGGCTATGAAACCTTATAGTTATGTGTATAATTACACACTATATTAAAAAAAAAAAAGTGGGAGAGTGAATATATAAAAGGGACTGGGGCAGGTTAAATGTAAGCACAATTAAGTTTGGCAGGTAAAGTGGGTTCGGATATGGTGGACTCAAATCTCCAGATTCCATCTTTCAATCTGATTTGGAATCTCATGCAAGCTGGTAGAGCCAGTCAAAATCTCCCTCAGAACTTGTCCAGCATGGTAACCTCCAAACAACTTTCTCCTTAAGTGCCCAGACCCTGGATCTGCCAGGAACTTCGCTCAATACCTTTTCTACTCACATCTGTTGAGATCTTACTATCCAGGGCCTGGTAGAATGGTGACCAGATTCAGAACAGTGCCTCACACACATATACACTGGGCACTCAACATGTATTTGTTGACTAACTACAGAAATTTGCTTCCCATGAAGGCTGATGGTTCAGTGAATCCTGCACATATTTGAAATTCTACTGTTGTTCTAAGGTCTTTGTACTCACCAGGGGAACTTTCTCACAAATATTTGCACAACTGTTATTTGTAGATTTTGACAACAGGGTAGTGGAGGACCATCAGATGGGCAATTTTACAAACATTGACACAGAGCAGATGAAATTAAATCAAGATCATTAAAAAAAAAAAAATCAAGATCATTGATGTTTCCCATACTGCGGATAGCAATACTTCTAAGTATCACTATTTCCCAATCAGGTAGCATTTTGATGTTAACATGGTCTTTAAGTAAAAAAAAAAAAAAAAGTTTATTTGGAAATCTGTCAAGGATCTCAGGTAAAATCTGAACAAATCATAAAACCAAAACTTTTATATATTTGTCCTTAAGATTTAACTTTTTATTAAATGTATGTTTTAAAAAGATTTAAAGAAAAGCAATAAAAACACCTTTGTAGAGCAAGGGAATTTTTCAAATAATAACTTTCATGCAGTAATATAAACTCGATATGAATGAAAGAGTTACAAACTCAAATAAAAGTGATCTGAACTTTGACTTTTCTCCTCTACAAAGAATATTAGTTCTCACAGTATAATGATCACTTAATTTTTTTTTTTTAAACAAACCATAGTATAGCATTTAGGACCCTTTCAAAACACCTATCTATAAAAGGACATGTACTTGAATGTTCATATGAGCTTCTGTAAAAGCCCCAATTCAGATGTCCATCAATTAGTGACTAGATAAACTGGAATATTAATCCAATGGGATACCACTCAGCAATATTGACAAACAACACCATGGATGAATCCTAAAAGCACTATACCATAAGTAGAAGATGTTACACACTTATAGTCTAATATGAAATTTTAGAAAAAGTAAAACTATAGTGGCAGAAAGCCTGGGACCAGAAGTAATGGAGAAGACTGATTACACAGGGGCACATGACAAAGTCCTGGAGTCATGGTGGTGGTCTATAACTGTACACATGGTCAAAACTCAGTGACTTGTACACTTACATTTTATTGCACATAAATTACACAACTTAATTTAAAAGAGCAGAGGGAAAGCTCTTAAAGCAGTATGAACAAGCCCAATTAAAAAAAACAACAACAACAAACCACACTGGGGTGTCTGGGTGGCTCAGTAGCTTAAGTGTCCAGCTCTTGATTTTGGGTCAGTTCATGATCTCAGGGTCATGAGATCAAGCCCCACATCAGGCTCTGTGCTCAACAGGGAATCTGCTTGAGATTCTTTCTCTGTCCCTCCCTCAAATAAGTAAATAAATCTTAAAAAAATTAAAAAAAAAAAAGACACTTTAAAATATGGCTCCAGTCTTTGTTTTCATCTTCAAATCCTATTAATCCCACTTATTGTTTAGCCACTGAGCTATTTCTTAGCATATACTATGTCTGTCTTTCCCTCTATGCTTTTCCAGATACTGTTCTTTCTACCTGGAATGCTCATCACTATGGAATACAGTCACTCGATAATCATTTTTGAAGGAATTTCAAAGACCACAGTCATGTATCAGAGTTTCCTTGTCCAGCTTGTAGGCAGGTCTCTGATTTAGGGATTTTTCAGTTGGCAAATATATCCAGAATTTTTTCCTTTGATGGAAAATTTACCCACAGTGGAATGCACAAATCAGAGTGCACATTTACTGAATTTTGACAATGCCTACAGCTATGTAACCCTAAATCTTTTCAAGATATAGAATATTACCATCATCCCAGAAAGATTCCTTTCCAGTGGATTCTTACTACCATCCCCCCAGAGGCTAAGACTGTTCCAATTTTTAAAAATATTATAACTTCTACTTTTTGAATTTCCATTTAGTTTTAAAAAATGATTTCCATTTCTTTGCTTAGATTGCCAATTTTTACATTGATTGTGAGTATATTTTCTTGCACATAGTTATATCAGACACTCTACAGTCCCTGTACCAACATCCAGGTCTTCTTGGAACTGACCTCTGTTCTTTGTCTTTTCTCTTGGAAAAAAAAAAAAAAAAAAGACATTTTCCTGTTTGTTTTTACATTGGGTAATTTTGGTTTATATTTAATAAACTATGAAAGTTATTTTGTGAAAACTATAAATTTTGCTATATTACTCTGAAGAGTGTTGGTTGGACTCAAACTCTATCTCTTGGCATAACCCAAATCTCAGTTCAATTTTTCCCCTTTTAGCTGGGCTGCTGCAATCTTCCCTGCACTTATATAGTCTGGGTTCAGCCAGAGACTTGGGCCAACGTTATTCACAGAATTTGGAGCTCCCTATTTCTATCTGGCTGCCTCCTCCCTGAGCTTTCCCCTCCATTTTCCAGCAGTAGTGGTTCCCCCAAACTTCATCTTCTAGCTCTACAGGCCATAAAGACTACCAGTTACCAGAATTTTACTGCCTTATAGATCCTGCTAGGGTTTGGAATAAGTAGGATGAGGCAAGTGAGATGTCCAGGATGCAAAATTCAAGGAGGCACTAACTCTCAGGCTCGCACAAATGCTGAGTCAGCACCCAAGAGTGAGGCACCCGGCTGCCTTGCTTGCCTTAACTTAGTCCCAGCCATGGGTTCTATATCCTTACCCTAAAAGTGGAATAAATAAGAAACTTATCCCATGTTGGTTTCTTCTTCCAAATTTTGACTAATCCCTGGAATCTGCCTGATTTTATTCACTCTCCAGAGGCTTCAGGTGGTTGTTTTTTTGTTTTTTGTCCAGAGTTTATAATTGGGTTAGGCAGGATGGTTAGTCTGCCAGGAGCCTACTTGGTCATATTGGAAGCAAAACTAACAGATTTTTGAATAGAGAGGGATCTTAGGAATCCTCTATCCAATTGTCTGATGTTACAAATTGGAGACTGACACCAAAATAGGTTGAAAGGCTTTGTCACAGAGTCAATTATAGAGAAAGTAATGTAACTTCTAATCTGGTGATCATCCTGTATGCCAGTCCACAACAATGCTGAAAGAACAATTTCTGTGCAGAGTGTAAAATGTACTCAGACCTCTTTTGCAAATGTAAATAGTGTATTAGCTCTCGATTATTAATTACTGCCTGCTTAACAGTTTGCTATTGTTATGAACTAAATGCTTGTGTCCCCACAAAATGCGTATGTTGAAGCCCGAGCCCCCAGTGTCCCCGTACAGGCACACAGGGGCACTTAAGGAAGTAATTAAAGTAAAATGAGGTCAGGGGCACCTGGGTGGCTCAGTCGGTTAAGCATCTGCCTTCGGCTCAGGTCATGATCCCAGGGGTCCTAGGATCGAGCCCCATGTCAGGCTCCCTGCTCAGCGGGGAATTTGCCCCCCCCCCCGCTTCTCTCTCTCTCTCTCTCTCAAATAAAATCTTAAAAAAACAAGTTAAATGAGGTCATAAGGGTGAGGGCTCTGCTCCAACAGGATTACTGTCCTTACAAGAGACGCCAGAGAGCACCCCACCCCTCCTCCTTCCCCATGCGTGCACAAAGGAGAGGTCACATGGGCACACAGAGATGGTGGCTGCTCACACGCCAAGAGGTCTCAGAATGAAACCCACAGTCTATTCTGTAAATGCCTTTGTTTTTGGACTTCCTTGCCTCCAGAACTGTGAGAAATAAATCTCTGATATTTAAATCACCCAATCTACAGTATTTTGTTATGGTAGCTTGAGCTAACTAACACAGCTATAAAAATGGATCCAAATCTGCACACTGGTAAATCAGCTTACTTGACAGAATTACTTCAGCTTGACTACGCAAAGGTAAATTCATACTCTTTAAAAGAGCTTGAACTCAGAAATATAAAATCTGCCAATCAGTACTATAAAAATAAAGTTGTTTTGAGGGCTAATTCCAGCACTTTGAGTAAATCTGCTGTGAGGCTGGAGGGCAAATAGTGTTTCTAGAACAATTTCATCCTATTACTTATCCTATCTTATTTTTTTAAATGCTTATATATAAAACTATTAATAAAGACCAGAGTCTATTCTATAAATGCCTTAAATAGTCATACCTTCCAAAATAGCACATACACAGACACCATGTAAAATGAAGGTCAGGCCCAAACACTTTTATTTGCAGACTCAGCTTCCTGATCCGTGATGGACCTCGGATCCTCCCTCCTTAATTTCCACACCTCCTGGCCTCACAGCCTGTCCTATCATTTGGACTTCCATCTTACTGCTCAGATTCTCCACAGAAAGTTACTTCTATGTCTTCTCATAGTATCATAGGGGCCTCACTTCCCTTTTTACTCAAATATTCTTTATTTTTTTAAAAGATTTTATTTATTTATTTGAGAGGGAGAGGGAGAATGAGAGAGAGTGAGCATGAGAGGGGGAAGGTCGGAGGGAGACAGACCCCTTGCTGAGCAGGGAGCCCAATGCAGGACTCGATCTCGGGACTCCATGATCATGACCTGAGCTGAAGGCAGTCGCTCAACCAACAAAGCCACCCAGGCGCTCTACCCAAACATTCTTAATAATATGTATCCATGGTGACCCGTCCTGGGATCCTCTCATATCTTTAGGTCAACCCAACCCAGCACAGCCTGCACATGGAGCAGTAACCAATCATTATCAAGTAAACGGCATTTTAGTGAATACAAATTAGGAAGCACTGAGTACAATTAGGAGTGCATTATCTACTAGGATTTCAAGTCATAGTTCTCCTTTTACATTATTCCTTCATTTCTCCCCCCACCTTCTCTTTTTGTTCATTGCCACTTGCTGTTGTAATCAGGTGATCTGTTAAGGTAATATTAGGTCACGATATTTCATTTCTTACTCTAACTCTCTTTTATCCTGCCTCTCTGTCTGGCAGCACTTAGTAAAGATCATCCATATCATAAGAAGCTAAGAAATAGGAAAGTTATCTCTCATTTAATCAGTGATGATTATAATTTCTGGTAATTCTGGATAAAAACACATGCAATTATAGTCAATTTGTATTTCTATATATTGACTTGGTTTGACTGATGTAGACAACCATTCCAAGTACATTAGGTGCCAATTCTGTCAACTCTCCCTTTAACTTAATACTGTTACATTCAGCTGTAGTAAGACCCCAAAGCATTTCTTTTCCCCTTCATTGAATTAGCTTAATAAATTACTGAACAAAAAGAAAAGCTATTATATTTGGGGTTTTTTTTTTTTTAATATATTTGGGGATCTTGATGACAAAAGTACTTTGGCAAGAGGTTATCCAGCTATGTTGCTGGAATTTGGGGTCCTCTGGACAACCCAAATTTTGGGATTGGAGTTTCAGCAAACCTCTCATTTCCAAATTGTATGTCTATTTTAATTAATAATAAAAAAGAAGGATAACAAATGAATACAAGGGATATAAAGTCACACGAATTTGAATAAAATGATCAGTGAAATCAGTGGAAGAGGCTCACTAATTTAAAAATGTAGTTTCCTACTCTGAAGTGCACCTTGATTTGAGATAATGATCTTTAGGGATATATATACACATACATGTATATATATATTTAAAGATTTTATTTATTTATTTATTTGGGGGAGGGAATGCACAGGAGCCAGGGGAGGGGCAGTGGGGGAAGGAGAAAGAGAATCCCAAGCAGACGCTGTGCTGAGTGTGGAGCCCGATGTGGGACTCTGTCCAATGACCCTGAGATCACGACCTGAGCTGAAATCAAGAGTCCAACACTTAACGAACTGAGCCACCCAGGCACCCCTCTTTAAGGATATATTTCAACGACTGGATGAATACCTGTAACTAAAAACATTATGTATTTATTGTTAAAGAAATGTTTCAAAAGTTCTTAAAAGTTTCTTCTTCTAAAGCAATCCCTTTTTAATTTTAATACTGTCATCTGCTTAGGGGAAATCAAACATAAACACATAAACACATAAATACTGTCATCTGCTTAGGGGAAATCAAACATAAACAAACATAAATATGGAAGTTTACAACCTAGAGAGAAACTTATCAGCTCCTGTGATGACTTTTATAAACTCGAATTAGATGGGAGTTTAAATTAACTGCCCTCTATGAATGATATGAATTGCTGCGTGGAATAAAATTATCTTCATTTTTAAAATATAGTCATACCTGAAAAAAAGAAAGTAAAAATACTCCCACTACTCTGAATTTTTGCTCTTCCCAATGGAGGTCCCACTCCTTCACTCATCTCTGCATTTGTGTAGGCTACTAACTCTGCCTAGAGTCACTAACTTCTTTTCTTCCCTGCCTTTTAAGCTTCTGCTCATCAATCCAGAACCAGCTTAGACAGTACTTTCTGTGAGCATCCCCCCCGCCCCCAGTTTCCTTGGCAGAACCCATCTTCCCCTCCTTTATGGCACTCCCATGGTTTGCACCAGGTTCTATCACAGCGCTTCCCACTCTTTCATGTTAAATATGAGTTCCTTGAGTGCAAGGACCATGTTTTATTTATCCTGTATCACTTTTTGGTATGCGGGATAGTCTTCGGTGCCCAATAAATGTTCAACAATGGTTTGTTGAGTTCTTACACCCCAAGAATGAAGCCTTATCTTCAGTTCTTTAAAAAAAAAAAAAAAGCAATATTGCCTGGAGAGATTTAGAAAAAAATTGGCATTTTCGTAAGGAATGCTTTCAGGTGAAAGGGACAGGCTATCCAATTAGCTGGGCAAACACATCAGGGGTTTACTTTTAAGGAGCTGGGAGGTTTCTCAACAATAATACCAAGGTCCCATGTTTTTTCTTTCTACTCCAGCATCCTTGGTGTAGAGGCGGTTCATCTTCACACCTTTCACCTTCTGGTTGCAAGAGGGCCTCCAAAACTACAGGCATTACATCCACATCGAAGGCAGAAAGAAAGGAAAAAGAGGTGGTCCAGCTCCGGCTGTCCTTAACTGTTAATTGAAAGCTTACCCAGAAATTCCTAAGCAGACTTTTGTCAATATCTCATTGGCCGGAACTGTATTGTAGGGCTACCGCCAGATGTAAGAGGCTGAGAAAGCAAGTATCTGATTTTACAGTTTCTGGTGCGATAGACCTTGTCAGGCAAACATTGAACTGGCCACAGGTGACAAAAACAAAAAGATAACTGGAGAGTGGTTTAAGGTTAAGATATTAAGGTCCCAGAATGACTATGCCTGAGACGTTGGAGGACCCTAAGGTATCAGTGCAAACGGGCATATAGTTAATTATTCATATGAGATATTTTCTCAACTGTGGTTGCTTATAATGGCATAAATAATGAGATATCTGTTTCAATCTTGCATCTCATAATTCTTTCAGTGCTTTTAAATTACGACAAGTTTCCTTTGTCTCTCGTTCACCTCAACTTCCTTTGGGTTCCATCGCCGCCATTCAAAATTTCTCTGAGCCAAATCGTAAATGTTTCATTCTCTATAAAGGTTTTACCGATTTTGAAATAATTTCCCTCCTTAGTCTTCTGAGCTATTAGCATTTTGTATCATTCGTCAAATACTTAGTATCTTCAACTCTGCATTATGATAATTTGCACAGATATTTTATTTCTCTCCTCCTATAGACTGCTAGCTCCTTGAGGGTACTGAGTCTTCTTCCTCAGACATACTTGGTTCCAAACATATTATCTTGTGAATTGGATATTTAATTCATTTCCTTTCATTTGCTTATGGAGACTCATAGTGATGGAAGGAAGACCAACATGTGTGAAACCAGGGCCACCGCTAGCCTGTGGCATGGATAAAACGTTTTCATTTTGTGTGGAAAATGGCACTCCCTCTGTGTGCAAGGGCTGGAATATAGCGCCTCCTCTGAGCTAATGTGACTCTGAGGGCATGGAGCTTGCCAGGGTACTGGTCCTTCTGTGAAAATTATAAAATGGTGCCCCTTCCTCTAGGAAACGAGGTCCTGTACCGGAGCATCCAGTTGGTTGTACTTCAGCCCCCACGTACTCACTTCCCCTTTGTTTACTGCACAAAATGCTCAATGCTTTGCAGCGGCCATACAGAAGGGGTTTCAGAAGAAAAGACTCATTTTCACCCAAGATATACCCACTTGTATATCTACAAGTTTTTTGGGATTTCTCCAGGCTCTGCAGTGATGGGAAAAACACAGAACTTCACATTTTTGTATAGGTCTAATTGTCCAAGGTTTTTGCTCAGAATTGAACCAAAATCCGTCTTTCTCTTGTTTCTGTCTGATGGCCCAAAGACTTCACCTCTGATGTTATATATAATAACTATGTCTCAAAGCATTGGCATTGAAGCTGTCTCCTGAACAACACATAGTAACAGCAAGCAACTATTTACAGGCAGAAACCGTGAACATTGTATTTGAATATCAGACATGTGTGTGTATGTGTAAACACTTCTATTTAAAATCCAATAAGTCAAATCTACTTTAGGAATCTAATTTATAAACCTTGGGAATCTTAAACTTCCTTGCTTTTCCCCCACTGGATCACGGTCTTCTATTTTACTCTATTTTATGACCCGCCAACTTTATTTAATCACTTGCCATGCCACATTGATCAATGACCCTCTAACAATTAACCACAGAGTTTAATTTGAAAATATGATTACTGATAAAAAGTTAAATGCTTGCAGGTAAATATACAGAACAGTAAGAACTGATATTTAAAATGTAGCAGTATTAAAAATTACTCTTTCTCATGTCTCTAAGTAGCTTGGGAAAGCTCTGACATTAATTGAAAAGAGAATTCCAGAAAGTAAGGGGGGTGGAGAGGGGATCTTTTTAATGTATAATATTTTCTACTTGAGGGGCATGCTTTGGTAACCTTAACTGTGGTTTTGTGTTAAGAATAAAACTGAGATTATAATGTTGGTTTGATCTGATGACTAATCAAATACATTCTTAAAAGTTTTCAGTATAACAAAGAAATACAAAGGGTAGGGGCAAAAACACAATATGCTTAGGAAATTCCACTTATTCAAAAATTTATCAGTACATTTTAGTAATGAACATAGGCTGAGTTAAAGTTTATCTTTGTATCATTTGCTAGAACTAGATACAAAGATACTTGGCTAGAGTAGATGATTAACCATCAGTTAAGGTATAACATATATGCAGATATATTTTTATTTTATATGCTTATATTTATATATTTTATTTTAAATCAAAACATAAATATACATTCATTTGTCAATCTTTATTAGGTCAAAGCTTTTTCTTTGTTGATTAGTCCTCTGATTGGTATTCTGTATTTCTTTTTTTTTTACAGAAACCACACTCAAAATGCATCAACTATTATTTTTACTTTCAGTTTCTTTAAAGTGGATTGAGAACTAAAAAGTTATGAAAAATCCTACAGTAGAATTCTTCTAGACTTTTATAATTTCCCTCCAGTCTTTTACAGATAACTCCCTCACATCTAATCTTTATCAAATCTCTCTAAAGCAATCAACTTAAGTTTTGTAAAAATAACTTTTTCTTTTCACATTATTTCATTAAATTACAAACTATGCAATTAATTTATAGTAGCAAGTACACCTGGCATTAATCCTTTTGGAAACAAAGACAACCAACTCTGATAAACATTTTAACTGGTAGCAGCTTAAGTTCAGGATAGTGCTGGAAAGAAGCCTGTCAGACAGGACAGACATCACCCGTGGGCATCAATGAGTATGCTTTATAGAGGGAAAAGATCGGCTGGTTAACCTGGTTAAGACAGTTTCTACTTTTTTGGAGCAAGTGGTTCTAAAAACATACATATATCATACACTCGATATTAATGACTGTGGACTATTTTATAATTTACTGAGAATAGTTTTTTAAAATTTTATTATCTAACAGGACAGTTACTTAACTATTCAAAAGCATAGACTTGAAAACCACTCGGTTATTCTTGGGGCGCCTGGGTGGCTCAGTCAGTTAAGCAGCTGACTCAGTTTCAGCTCAGGTCCTGGGATCAAGCCGTGGGTTGGGCTCCATGTTCAGCAGGGAGTCTGCTTGAGGGTTCTCTCTCCCTCTCCCTCTGTTCTTCCGCACACATGCACACACTCTCTCTCTCTCAAATTGATAAATAAATCTTTAAAAAAAATTAAAACCACTCACTTTTTCTTGGTTTCCACAATACTATACTTGCCTTAGTTTCTATCTTTCTGACCATTACTTTTTTGTCTAGCTTCTTCTTTCTCTATAGACCTTTAAATTTTGTTCTTAGGATTCAGTCTTGAATCCCCTTCTTTTCTTGACTTATATTCTCATCCTCAGTGATCTCACAACTTCCAAAACTTAAAAAACCCTACCTGTGCTTCTGACTCTCAGATGTGGCGAGCCCAGCCCTTCTTCTGATTCCAGATTAGTATAAGCAACTCCCCAATAACATCTCTACTTAGATGTCTCATAGGCAAATTAGATATAATTCTTCCAAAATTAAGTAGTATTTCTCAAAAGCAGATCCTCCCTGAAATCTTCCCCATCTCACTAAGTCAATCTTTTCTGGCCTTTTTTTTTTTTTCATTTCTTGGAGTAGGTCTTTGCCACAGCCTAGGATGCCCTCTACTTAGCTCACTAGATGGTTGGTCCTAGTCATCTTGTAAGTCACCACTTGGAAGCTTATCAGGCAAACAGATTATCCCTGCTCTCCCTCCATTTCTATCAGAGCAACATGCACATTAAAGCCACTGCACTTTCTCAGTCTGAAATGACATTTATTGGTCTTTCTGTTTATTGTTTGTTTTCCTCAACAATGCATAAGCTCAACAAGGATAGGGATCATGTTGTTTCATTCACCCCTGTTTACCATGAACCTGGCAAAATGTCTGACATATAGTAGGCCTTTGAAAATGTTTGCTGGAAAATAAATAGCACCTTATTCTTTTTCTTTAGAACACTTACCACATTCGTAAGTATATAATTAAAGTTTTAAAAGATATGCAATTCCTCCCTATCAAATGTATGCTCTAGGGAGGCCATGTCTGTTTTATTCCCTCCCTCAACACACAGTGTCTGACCCATAGTAGGTACTCAATCAATATTTGTTGAAGAAAGGAAGAGAGGGAAGGAAGGAATACAAGCAGTGAAATGACTCAAGGAGGGAACAGACCCTAAAGACGAATGCTTTACAGAAGTCCTCGGGGACTATGGTAACAATTCAAATACAAGCTAAAACCATTCGATCCATCATTCAGTTGTTTTGGTCATATAACGTAAACATCTGCACCTTTGGAAACAGCTAGAGGAGTCAGCATTTTACTTATAACACAGATGTTTGATGTTATATCTATATAGCTGAAACTATCACTTTATTGTCTATTAGTGCAGCCAAGTTGAATAGATCCGTGTTTCTTTAAGATACACACTTCTTGCATGAATGTTGTGCTATTTAGTTAAGGCCAAAGTGAGGGGAAGCCTTCACCATGTGATGTGTGCTCAGCGAAGGAACCCGGAGTCTGTTCAGTTTCCTGACAATAATGTTACAGCCTAATGGTTGTCTAAGAACTTTGGTTATCATCAAAATCTGAATGGATCACAAAGGCAAGATTTTATAACCCTGTCTTTTTTACAGAAAGGACTGAGACAAGAGGAAAGGTCATAGTATGGCTGAAATCTGCCATATCACTTGACGTGACAGAGCTGGAGACTGTTTTGCTTTCCAGAGTGTCTACATACTCATTAAAATAAAAAAAGTGAGATTATAACAGTAGATTGTAATAACAGGAAAGATTCTTTGAAGAGAATGGCTCAAAAAATATTTGTTTACTTCAGTGTCAGATTAAAGAGTCAAAGTTTCTGCCTACCAAGAATTCCAAGATGACAGCAGATATAAAAATAAGAAATTTCTTTAAGGAGACAAAAAAGCATATTATTAAAAAAAAACAACTTAAGAATGAATCTTTAAATATTTACCTCCTGAGAAATTACCCTCTAGAAAAATTCTTTTTTTTTTTTGCATAGAAAGATTCTTAATTATACTTTGTTTATTAGCTCATCTGCATTATAATAGCACTAGGTACTTGTTTTTCATTAACAAAAGGTTTTGATTAAAAACTTTACACAGATAGTGCCTCTATGTAGCTGACTCATATTTTATTATTAGTGGTAGGTGTGCAGAAAGAGAATACACTGGTTTTGTACAGGAAATACTACAGAGATTTGGATATCTAGGTCACATAACTGAGCACTGCTATGAAAGAAGACAAAGGCCCCTTTTTTTTTTTTGCCTTCTGTTCAAATAAGAAATCCATGTTTAAACAAAAGTTAACAATTAACTGCTTTGTAATGACATTTGGTTAAGTTACATGATAATTAGTTATAGCCATAATTATCCTTTTTGACCTCCACAGTCTTAACATGTTACCTTCATATTCAAGGAGGTTATGTTCAATGTGTACGAAGAGAAACCACTAGACAGAAAGCCAGATAATAAAATGTGTGCTTCTGCGAAATTTTTATCTGGAAATCTCAAAACTGTTTTTTTTTGTTTTTTTTTAAAGATTTTATTTATTTATTTGACAGAGAGAGAGAGATTACAAGTAGGCAGAGAGGCAAGCAGAGAGAGAGGGGTAAGCAGGCTCCCTGCTGGGCAGAGAGCCCAATGCGGGGCTCGATCCCAGGACCTTGAGATCATGACCTGAGACGAAGGCAGAGGCTTTAACGCACTGAGCCCCCCAGGAGCCCCTCAAAACTGTTTTAAATACCAATTAAGTTTCTGTAGCATCATTAGGCAGTAGAGTTAAGATGGGAAAACTTGGCGGGACACAGGGTAAGCCAACAACTAAATAGGAAAGTGAGATGGTCGCTGCCCTGTACATTCCAAGGGATTTGCTTGCTTCCATGGCTTTCTGAATGTAATGTCACGGTATACACCTACCTGTGTGCTATAATTTAGGGGCTCATGGTCTTTGGAAATAGCACAAGCATCACAAAATATTTTGACAGTAACATATCTAAGCTACATTCTCAAATGCAAATATACTCCACAGCAATGTTTTGAATACATTGATGAGTTTTTTGGGAAACAGTACAATCTCCTTTGAGCATTTATTAAAATATGTTTACAAATGTGTATTCCTCATTAAACTTTTTAGTCCTTGAGAAATGAGAACACAGCTCAGATGTTTTTGTCTAAATATAAACAATCAAACAAGACATTATTTCCTGGAATTTGTCTTTACTCCTCTATTGGACTATTAATACTAAGGCAGGAGACCTAAGCTATACCATGCCCACACTAACAATTCAGAAAACGAATTGAAGTCTTTCTCTGTTATTTCCCACCGTGGTTAAACCTAGTGCATGAATCATTTCTGATCAGTCAACTTTAGTTCACATTTGACTCCTGAACTGTAAATTTAAAGAATAATCCTAGGTGCTGGGAGATGACCTCTCTGTCTCCTAACAAATGTCATTGTTTAGATCAGCTTCCCTTTGCAATTGCTTTACAACTCTGAACTTCAAGTTCCTTAGTGACAGAATCCTGCCGAGGAATTACTATTATAAACTGTGACTGGGCCAGAGCCTCCAATACTCTAGTCAACAGCTTATTTAAAAATAATTGTGTCATTGCATTGCATTAAAGAGAAAACAAACAATGGTTTCCACTTCAAAGGGCAACAACAACAAAAAAAGAGGGCATACTTAAAAAATTCAGAAAATGAACAAAATTTACTCTTCTGTTTGGGAAGAAGTACATAATTCGTCAATTTTTAGAGGAAAACTTCAAGGTCTGAACTGAGAGGACACAAGTGACCACACGAATGTGACCTTCCTCCTGGCCCACCCCTAATGAATGAGAACACACAAAGAACCATGAAGCCAACAGATAGGTGGGATTAGCATATCCATGCTTTCTGTTGCTCAACTCTCTAGGAAGTCCTATTACATACGGATATATTTTTCTTGTCTTCAGATTAGAAAAAAGAGCTCCATGATTTAAGAACTTTTTCAATGTATTTATATTTTTAAAAAGAGCCAATGTGTTTCCTAAGGAAGTCTTTGAAGGTTGATTTATTGTGAGATACTTAGAAAAACCTGCAGCAGTCTGTTTCCTTAAGTTAATGTCAATTCACCATCTTCTCAAGCAATAAAATAGCTTTTTGCTGCTCATAAAAACTCTCCAACCCAAAGCACAGCAATGCGCTGGACAGAACTTTGTCAGTACCTTATCAATAAAGACAGACCCACCTTTGGATCACAACCTACATTGTAGGACTAGGACAGTGTGAAGATATTTTAAAGAAAGGCTAAGGTTGACAAAAACCTTGCTCACAAAGAAAGGATATTACAGATACTTCAACTCTTTTTTTTTTTTTTCCAGAGCCCCAAATCAGGACAGTAATTAAAAGGGTGCCAAAACAGTCAAAATCAAGGTTGGCTCTGGAAAATAGATCCATGATTGTCATACCCAAGGGACCCACTGAGTGTGATGTGGAGAACTCGGGGCCTGGTTTTGTTTTCAGTCATGAAGCCATGAGAGAGGTGTTGCATCTTTTATGGCCATGTTCTGCCTTGACGGTATTTGACCAATTATTTTCCTGAAGTAAACAGGATAAAGGCTAATTTGACCAATTACCCCTTCTTGAAGTAAAAAGAAAAAAGAAGAAGAAGAAAAAGAAGAAAAAGAAACTGTTTTCCCTTGGGTTCTCTATTACTTAAATAGTTCACTGTTAGCCTAGTCTCAGAGACATTTCTGTCACAAAGTCTGCACACAGCACCCACAGTTGTGATGTGCTGCCCTAAGGGACATATTACTGTTAACGGCCCATCTAGTCTTTTGATTATCATTGTATGGTTAATGGCTTTTTAGGATAATAACTCGGATACAATCAAATGCCTTAATTAGTTTATTACCCTTTTTTATTTCCGAACAGATCCAGGCCATATTTGACTCGAATGTGAGAGTACAGGGCAATACAACTTTAAGGCCATTATAGACAAGTTTAATCCTCAACGGGGTTCTTCTCTCATTTTAGCTCAATCTCCAGGAGTTGAGGTGGCTTCTAACTCATATTTTATTTGTAAACAATATTGGCACATCAAGACAATAAGACAAAAGTATAGAACATCAGGGGAAAGATAAGCAAAATGACAAAAGGGATGAGAGGTTTTTCTAAATGACTGCCAGTGGAGGGGAAAATGGAACAAATAAGATTGGAAAGGCGTAAAGGATATGGGATCAACTGTCTTATATACCCAAGATATCAGAATGAATGAGCTTATAAAAGAATTAGTGGTCCTACATTTTACAGGTGAGGAGACCAAGGCACAGGGAGGTTATTAGACTCACCAAGGTCTTATTGCTCATAACAGCCAGACGTGGGATTTGAACCCAGGAGACCCAGTTCTTGAGCCACTGTACTCCTTCTCCCGTTACATAAAAATAACATGAAAGTGTTAGAAGTTTCAAAAAGCTGGGGGTAAAAAAAAAAGGACCAAAAAGTAAGAAGGCCAAAATGTAAATAATGATCGCCTCTTGGTAGTGGATCATGAGTAATTTTTCCTGCCTATTCATTCTTTTCAGATCTTTGCAAAATAATGAAAATAAAGTTTAACACATTTTTTTATGTCAGCAGACAATAAAATAAAAATATTGCTGGCCTAACTAACATTCTCCCTCTTATCTTAGCACTTCTCAATTTAGAAAAACGAAGCACATACTGAAATGACACGTTGCTGACAGCTATCAGAGCACATGGCATCCCTCCTTAGAAAAATCACAGAAATGGGCCCAGGCAGGGACGTGTTCAGATTAAGCAACTTCCAACACATGCTGTAGGATCGGTATAGGTTCAGTTCAATTTCCCATACCTTTTTCCCCCTACCCCTACACCTTTTAAACTAGAGTTACATAACTGATATTTGTCATATGACCAGGAGGTCCTAAGAGATATTGAAATGCCTCATGAATCATAGAAGAAAGATTAAACTGACATTCAAGACAGTGTTGGTGTAAGATGTATTTCTGCCCTCACCAATCTACCGGAGCTTCTCGCCTAAAGGTCACAAATGCTTACAATCACAGCTGGTCCCTTGCCCACATATTGTCCTCTTATTACCAGCATTGAGCGACACTTTCCACTCCCTCCTTGAAATTCTCTTTTCCTGTTTTGTTTTTTTTTTTTAAACTTCCCAATATTCTACTCTTCATTTCTACTTCTATCATCCTGACTGTTCCCCATCTGGCCCTTTTCCCTCCTCTGAGCTGTCCCTAAAAGACTCTTCCTTCTTCCTGTTACACCCTTTCTCTATGCTATTAGGACTTCAACTATCAGAACTACAAGAATAATCCCCGGAGCAACATCTCCAATCCTGTGGTCTGTCCCAATCTCCCTCTAGATGTCTACCAGCATTTCTAATGTCTAATACAGAACTCGTCTTTCTTCTCTCCCAAAGTTGTCCTCCCTCTGGGTTACTTGTGACTTTTAATGGTTCTACCACCCTTCAATAATCTGGGCTCAAAAATTCAGTGCCATTTTGACTTCTCTTCCTTGTTTCTCTCTTCAGCTGTTATTTAGTCCTGTACCACCTACCTCCATGATCTTATTTACTTAGTTGATTCCCATGTATTGAATAACTGCTGTAATGATGGATTCTGGGGCTGCAGTGGTGAACAAGACAAGTGAGAACCCTGCCGTCCTGTAGTTTGTTTTCTAGTAGGGCAGACACAGTTTCAGGTGGCAATTAGTACTATTAGAAAAACAAATAACGCAAGGGCGCCTGGGTGACTTGGTCAGTTAAGCGTCTGCCTTTGTCATGATCCCAGAGTCCTGGGATCCAGCCCTGAGTCAGGCTCCTTGCTCAGCGGGGGGTCTGCTTCTCCCTCTGCCCCTCCCCCCATTCTCTCTCATTCTTTTGCTCTCTCTCAAATAAACAGAATCTTTAAAAAAAAAAAAAAAAAGGAAAACAACCTAGAGGGATCATGAGTGATAGGTAGTGGTAGGGGCTACTATTTTAGATAGATTGGCCAGGGAAAGCCTGTTCAGAAAATGACATTAAAGCTCCCTGAATGTGAAAGTGAACCTCGTGAAGATCTGAAGACCATTCCAGGGAGATGGAACAGCAAGTACAAAGGCACTGCGGTGGAAATGAATTTGGCATGTTTGAAGAACTACAAACAGACCAATGTGGCTGGTGTAGTATAAGCAGGGGAAGAGTGTTAGACAATGAGATCAGATAGCTAAGGCAGAAATGAAGGACTTTGCAAGCCATGGTAAGGAGTTTGGATCTTATTCTAAGTATAATGGGAAATGTTTGGGGAGTTTTGACCTGAGGGGGATGGGGTCTGATTTATGCATTAAAGACCACTAGAGAACAGACTATAAGGGAAAGTAATATAATACTTGTTAAACAAACAAACAAAAAAACCCTCAAAATCCCACACCATATTCTTAGGCAATACATATGGCCATTAAGCCACTTTTTGGATTTTTTTAATAATCTACATCCAACACAGGGCTCGAACTCACAACCCGGATATCAAGAGGCATATACTCTACTAACTGAGCCAGCTGGGTACCCTGAGCCACTTTTTATAAATGAAAGTTTCGATTCAGCAGATATGTAATTTCTTCACTCATAAATAATGACGTTGTGAGTTGAAATACTTTCATTTCCTTAGTTTAGATTAAAATAACACCATGTTTCTGAAATGGACAGTAAGCAATGGAGCATATAGTTTTGCTCATTTTCTACTTATATGTTATGTAAATGAAACCAAGTCTTTTGGGCATTTTGTCATCAGTAATGTCCAACACCACAATTAGGAATGAATTAACAAAAGTATTTATAAAAAATTCACAGATTGCTTGTAATGAGGTACAATGGACCTGGCATTCAGTGTACCAAACAGGAAATGAATAATGATAAAATTATGTTTCCACTAGGGGTCTACAAAGAAGGAAGCTGAAAATAAAATGAATAAAAGATAAAAGCATTTCAATTATTGTCAGGTTATAAAAGGTTTGTACTTTTATGTCATGTGAAGATAGAGAATGGAGGCATAGCAAATGAGTCTATTATGTCAGTATCATTTGGAGTCAGACAATTAAGCTTTTGGCATCTACCAACACTGAATATGTCTCCTATGAAACTGAACACAACGTGGTAGATTGAGAAGAAAAAAAAGACCATTGCGAAATAATCAGTATTCCTAGTAGGCTTTTAAGGTTCCTTTTATTTACAAAAAGCAATTCACTCATCTCTGTATTTTCTGAGTTTATTCAAAAAGCAATTCACTCATCTCTCTGTTCTCTAGGTTTATTCATTTGCTCCCATGTACATAAATAAATGTCATGCTTGCCTTTTCGTTCCCAAAAGTCTAAAAAGCGAAGAGTACCAGAGTAGGGAATGATGACTTTCTTTCTTACTGGGTTTATGGGTGAGGTAACTTAACAAGGAATTCATTCATCAAACAGTCATGCAGAATCAACCGTGTGTCAAACACCATAATAGGTAGCAGGAATACTAAGCCAAAAGAGACAATATCACATGGTAAGAAGGGAGAGCTGCTTCCCTGAGGAAGACTCATGACAGCATTTCTAACATAACAGCAGCTGTTTCTAGAGGCTGGTGTCTTAATTAAGATTATAAAAAAGTATTCTTTCTATTTTTTCCTCCAAATTTCCTTTGATTGGATAGAAAAGAGTCAAAGAAGTGAAGGAGACGGAGAAGAGTCATCTCATGGGGAGTGTGAAGATTGACTCAAAGCTCTAAATGTAATTTGTATCTCTTATTCTAATAGAATGGAATGTTGTATTCCAGGGAAAATTCTAGCTATGCCACTCTAAAGGTTGTCTTCTCAACTGAGAAGATAGAAGCAAATGGCAGTAGTTTATGATGCTGATTGTCTATTGCTATGCCAAATGATCACACATTTGGCAGCTTAGAATAACGCACATGCATTTTATTACCTCACAGTTTCTGTGGATCAGGAGTCTGGGCAAAGCATAGCCACGTCTTACATACGGTCTCACAAGGCTGCAGTCTCATCTGAGACTTGACTGGGGAAGGTTTTGCTATTGCCAATAGAATTCAATTCCTTGTGGTTATAGAACTAAAAGCTTCTGTTTCCCTGGCTATCCACCTGAAGCTGCCTTCAGTTTCTTGCCATGTGGGTCTCCCTACATAGCAGCTCACTTCTTTGAAGCTAGAAAGGAGTGGGAGACTCCAGCAAAATGGGCACTAAAATCTTGTGCAATGTTAGCATGTATATCTTGTCTTTGCTGCGCTCTAATGGTTAGAAGTAAATCACAGGTCCTGTACATCCTCCATGGAACAGGATCACACAAAAGCATGAACACTGGGAAGGAGGGATCATGGGGACCCTGACTTAAAGAGGGTATACTACATTACTTAGACGTTTCCCCTCTCTGTTAATTTAACATACTAAATCTTCTTTCCCTTTATTATTGCTTCAATACAGCTCTTCCCATCTTTAAAAATTTTTTAAAGCTGAAATTAATCCTGGCTTTAACATTCCTGCCACTATTCTTAAGAGTTTTTGTTAGTTCTAGGTTGTTTGTCCAGCTTTCATACATTCGTTTGAACATCTAAGCTCAGCATAGAACTCTGGGAAGTTTTCCTCGATTTATATGTACACTTCTGCCCTTTCTTTCTAGCTGAGACTATAAGTGAAGTTCTGAACGGAGTTCATTTTTTAAGATTTATTACTCCACAAGTCACATTCCCATCCTTGGTCTCTAAACATAAGAACAAACCCATTTAACCCAAGTTTAAAATGAAACAAAACTGGAATCTGTGGTATATGTTCAGATATGTACATAATTAAACAATTGCATCCTCTTTAGATTCTCTTGGTAGAACTACAATCCCAGCAGGTGTTACAGTAGTTGAAGTGCTTCCCTATTACAACAGCTTGGCACACACCAGTTAACAATCCACCTTAATGAAATAGTTCATACTCTTTTTCTGCCTGGGCTGTTCGAAGTCCACTTTTACAGACTTACTTTGGTTTCTTTCTTTCTTTCTTTTTTTTCAGCTCTAATGCTCTTTCCAGAGCATCACCCTCACTCACATTCATGAATTTCTTTTTTTTTTTTTTTTTAAAGATTTTATTTATTTATTAGAGAGAGAGAGTGAGAGAGTATGAGAGGGGAGAAGGTCAGAGGGAGAAGCAGACTCCCCGTGGACCTGGGAGCCTGATGCGGGACTTGATCCTGGGACTCCGGGATCATGACCTGAGCTGAAGGCAGTCGCTTAACCAACTGAGCCACCCAGGCGCCCACATTCACAGATTTCTGACAGGAAACTGCCTACCGCCTTACACCCCTTCTGCCAGATCTGAAAAAAAGGTGTGATCATTCATGGAAATACTTTGGTCACAAATCCCCAGCTGATGCTGTGTAGCACCCACCTAGGGTCTGTATGTATGAGAGAGAAGAGTTAATTCTGTTCTTCCACAAGTCTCTTCTACCTCATGACTGAGCTTTAGCTGTTTACTTTCTACTACAGGGGCATCCTCAACATTGGCAGAGCCTGATCTTAGTGTCTCATACGTAGGTACTCAACAAATATTTGTGGAAAGAATTGGCTGATGTCTATTTCTACATATAAGTGGATATTGCTATATATTAGATTCATTCATATGGATGGGCATTTATTTCTATTTAATAAATTCCTAGAAATGAAACCGAAGGGTCAAAAAAAATGTACATTTCTGACTCTCAGAGACACAGGCAGACTGACTGCTCTCTACAAAAGCTGAATTGAGTAGAATCTGTCAGTGGCGTATGAGTATGTTGTTATGTATTCACTAACACTACAGATATGTGGCCTTCTGGTGAATAAAAATGGTGCCTCATTATTTTAAACTCACTCCTAAGTGACATCAAAACATATATACTAAACATTCATATATGTTAAGTATTTTATTAAACAAATATTAATCACAATTATAAAATAGAAATATCTCATGAACACCTACTATGTGCCAGGTACTGTTCTAAATGTTACCTAAATTTTAATAAAGAAGATATTCAAGATCTCTGTTCTCAAGGAGCTCATATTTTTTTTTTTTAAGATTTTATTTATTTATTTATTTGACAGAGAGAAAGAGATCACAAGCAGGCAGAGAGGCAGGCAGAGAGAGAGGGGGGTAGCAGGCTCCCCGCTGAGCAGAGAGCCTGATGCGGGACTCGATCTCAGGACCCTGAGATCATGACCTGAGCCGAAGGCAGATGCTTTAACCCACTTAGCCATCCAGGCGCCCTAAGAAGCTCATATTTTAATAGAGGAGACAGACAGTAAAAAAGTAAACAAACAAAAAATACTGTGAAGTCCTACGAAGAGAATAAAATATGGGAGTGAAATAGAGATCTGGAGGTAGAGAGGAGGCCAACATTAAATAGACTATTGGGGCCCCTGGCTGGCTCAGTAGGAAGAACATGTGACTCTTGATCTCGGGGCTGTGAGTCCCAGCCCCATGGTAGGTGTAGCGATTAAATAAATAAGTAAAACTCTAAAAAAGAAATAGATGGTTATGAAAGTAAATAGGCTGAGGATTGAATGATACCATGAACTGGACCTCTCCATCCATACTCTCCTGTTTTCTCAAGCATACCAGGCACTCTCCTGCCTCAGGGCCTTTGCACTTATTATCTGGAGCATTCTCCTACTGGGTATCTATAAGGCTTATTCCTTCCTTGTATGGGTGAAATGCCTGTGCAAGTCTAGTTTAAGGGTTTGCAGTGAACTGGTGGCTACCTGTACCCATTCCCAGGTAGAATTAGTACTGCTATCTTCTATACAAGTTCAGCAAGGCTTCCCTCTCCATTAAAAGACCAAGACATTTGGAGAGCCCTTGAGGTTGCCAGTTAGACATAAACTTTATTGTTTCAAACTTCATAGCCACGAAATAAATTTGAACTGAAGCTGGGCTTCTCTACTGCTCCTTTAAAGAATGAAATGTTACTTGGCAACTGTTTTTAGGCATTTTAGCACTTGGTTTCTTAACATGTTCTCAGTGAAGTAATTTAATAATGATAGATTACATAAATTGACATGAGTAGAAATCTTTCACTACCTTCTAAGGTTTCCAGCTCTCAAAAAAAAAAAAAAAAAAAAAAAGAAAGAAAGAAAAGAAAAAGGAAAAAAGAAAAGAAAAAGGTGGGGTGGGGAGAGAATAGTTTATTAGTTTATATCAGACTAGGTTGCAGGGAGAAAATAAAATACTCTTTTTACACACTGACAATGAATGATGAAGGTTATAATGATGAAGATAATGAAGATATGTATTGAGCACCTACCAGATGGGAGCTACTTTATAAACATCATCTTTAATCAGCTAGCCTCTTCAGATACATTAGTTTTAATCCTCTAAACAACCCTATGAGTTGGTGATATCTCCAATTTCATAGACGAAGAAAATGAGACTCAGGGAGATAACAGAAACCCAAAAGCATAAATCTATTAGGTGGAAGGGCTGAAATTTGAACCCTGTAGCATATGGTCTTTTTAATACTATTCTGCCTTTCTACAAGTAAAAATTAATCTATCTTTTTGATAAAGATATCATTTAGGGTGCAAACAGCTATTTTTTCATGTAAAAACTAAAGGCAATTTCACAAATGATACTTCATTTTATCCTGTGATACAAATGAGCAGTAATGCTCCTTCTTTCCATTTCATAAATGGAACAAAAGTGAGATTGAGGACTTTACCCAAGGTTTAAAAAATCTTGTCCCAAATGCAGATTTTCTCACTCTCAATGCTCTCTATCCTACTTGAACTTTAACTTCCATTAGCATTTGGTGGTTATTATAAAAGAAACGAGAAACACAAATAGCACTGTATAGTCCCAAGACCTAATCATTTTTTAGTCTAATTGGTAATGTTGGTAGAATAAGTTCATAAAGTCACATGTTTTTGAAAAATACTATTAAAGATTCAGTTCTTGACTCTGTATCTTCAGTTTCAAGATCTTCATAAAGGCACATTTATTATTCCTTCTACATGCATTATTTTGTAAATGGTTTCAAAGACAGCTTTTTTACTGTAAGTTTTCTATGATGTTTAAAAATTCTTTTACTTTTAAAAAGGATGCTTTAAATTTCAGAATTAACAAATGCTCACTCTAAAAAAAGAAAAAATCAAACAATATAAAGGTTTCTAATAAAAAAAAAACAACAACAAACCAACAGATAATTTTCCCAATCTGACCTCTTGAGAAAAACATTGCTATCAGTGAGTTAGGTTGGAATTTATACCTGTTTAGAAGCTATTAAAGCTCTTTAAGCCTTGTTGCTTTATTCTGAATCTTTGTAAATCATGAAAATTAGTTAAGATGAGGTAAATTTTGGTCGTAATTAAAATAAAAAATGAACTCTAATAAAACAGTCTTATATTTATACAGTGCTGTATATTTACAAAGCACTTCTATACTAGTTCACTCAATCCTTGAAACCACCTTAGGAAGACTGTATCCTCACTTTCCAAACCGAAAGCCAAGACTCCAAGAGGTCATCATAATTTATCAAACCTAAGACACCACTGAGAATACCACACTTTGCCATTTTATATGCTAAAAAACAAAACAGAACAAAAACAAAACAGAACAAAAACAAAAATGCCAATTCGGTTGTGACATAGTGACCTAACTGGACTGTGTGAGACTCACAGGATCTGAGTCAGGGGTCTGTCGGGTCTGGCATTGCCCTTTCCAAGCGTGTGACTGAGGTAAACCATTTTTTTTTTCCTTCTAAATATAAATGTTTGTTTAGCATCTGAAGTGCGCTTGGGGGAAAAAAGCCAAGGAGAACATGAAATAGTTGGTGCACACCAGAAATGGGTGAGGTAAACCATTTAAGTTCTCTGAGCCTTGATCTTTTCATAGCTTTTAAATTAGAAAATAATAATGCCTATCTCACAGGGTTGTCTTGAGGACATATGGATGCAAAATAGTACTTTCAAACTATGTATGGCATTATTATCTTTAAATATATTTATCTGTAGTAGTAATATTAATACTCTACTGTTAAAGGCAGGAACTTCTGGATCTACACTGGTATATCATATTAAATCATTTTTAAAGCCATTCCCGCACACGACAGCTACTGCCACTGTCTTCCTTGAGATGAGCTGTTAATACTCTGTCCTCATATGAACTCTGGAGAACACCTTTTCATTAACCTGGAAGAATGTATTCTGCTAGGATGAAGACATTTTCAGGCCTCGAGGGAAAATATTTCTTTCTGGCATCATTCGCATTTTGCTTGTCGGGTTATAGGACTGAAGCATGAGCCCCACGGTAGACACTCTATCACTGCAGTCAGTTCTAATTGTGAAGGAATTGGAGTTCCATTTTTCGGAAAGAGAGATAGTGTACCACACTCAAACAGCAATGCCTTCTGGAAGTTTTGAAGCAGTCCTTGTATTTTTTTTTCTACCTTTGTGTTGGAAATCATTCTATGTTCCCATGTTAGTGCGAAGGTATACAGGCTTTTACCTGAATAAATCCTAGATATTGTACATCCTGCAATCCCCTTGATAACTCTATTCCTGCCTGGAGGAGGAATTAAGTCTCGTTCATCTGGACAGGCCTTCATAGCTTCCAGGTGCTGGCAGTATACGTGATTAAAGTGTGTATCTGAAATACTTCCCTGGAAATGGTCTTCTAGGAAGACCACGTGGTAGCTCTGGGATTGATTCACACTAGATATTTTGTGTGTATGCTAAATACTGGAAATATGGTGGCTTTCCGATTTTTATGACTGGCAAACTGTATTATATTTGCTTCTTATATACCAACAGAAAATAGTAGATAGTTACAGATTTGGTATTATTACATAACTTTAGCACTTCAATTCTCAGGAATTTGTTTAATGAAAAAGACAAATACCCAAGAGTTAATTAATGTGCAGAAGGAGCAACAAGAAAGCATGCGATAGTCAAAGATCTAAGATGACAAGAGATAATTGCTTTGTGCATCTGGACTTCTGGTTACTCACTGACCCAGTTTGCACATGAATGTCAAATTTAAATACGAATACTGAATTTCAGTATCCAAAAGCCAAAATGTGATATACACTGATGAACTACTAAATCTTTTTTAAAAATGAATATTTGTTCCTTGCTACTCAAACTTAGCCCCAGCTACTATCCTGTTCCTTGTCAATTACTGTAATCACCAACCAGCCTTCCTGTGTTCTTTACTTTTGCTACTCCTATAGCCCAATTTCAAACAAATGCCTGACTCATCTTTTAAAATGTAGAGGAGATCAGGTTTTTTTCTCCTGCTTAAAGCCATCAGTGGCTCCTATGACACTCAAAAGAAAATCCACCCTTGAAGCAAATAATACATTATATGTTAATAAAAAAAAAAAAGAAAAGAAAAGAAAAGAAAAAAAGAAAATCCAAGCTCCTCAGAATGTTGTTCAAAGCCCTGTGTGGTCTTGCTCCTCTCTACATCTCCCACCCTTATCTCATGCTTACTCGTCTGTTCGCTCCTATGTATCAGAAACCCAGGCTTTCTTCTGTCCCTCCAATATGTCAAGATTGCTCCTACCTCAAGGCTTTAGTACTTGGCCAAAAAAACTTATCCCATAGATTTTCTCCTGGCTGAATCTTGGCTCAAAAGTCACCTCTTCAAAGAGGCTTAGCATTCCCACTCATACATCACCTGGTTTTATTGTATGTGTAACAGTCATCGCTGTCTGGAATTATTCACTGACTTGCTGACTCGTTTGTCCAATTCTCCCCTTACGATGTACCTAAGCAGCTTAACAGCAAGGACTTTGTAAGCTAGTACCACACTGCCTAGTTCTGGGTCTGGCCAACTGCAGATACTCAATAAATAGTACATGAAAGAATGAAGTAATAAATCTAAATGGCTACCTTTTCTTATGTGAGGTATTTCTCTCTCACTTTTTTTTTTTTTACCCTGGAAACAAAATTGTACCAGGTAAGAAATTACCTATTTTTCTTGAAGCGAGCAATAATTTGCTCATGTAAAGCAAAATTAAATAACCCAAGCACAGTTTCCTTTCCAGAGATCACCCAAGATTATGTTCGATATATTTTCTTAATGGAACATCACAGCAGTGACCTACTTTCAAACTGCAACAATAGAAGAGAATATGTGAGTTCATGGTTTTCCTTGAATGGTGTGACAACACCAGTATTGACAATGGGTATTGTCTAGCTCTGAATGATCAAACCACTAGAGAACAGGTTTACCTCACTACAAAAACAGGTGAAATGGCATCAGAGTCACCTAAACTATGCCCTTATGCTTGGAACAATCTGTCCTAGTTCTAGGAGAGAAAAGATATATAAATAGCAATGATAACTTTATAAAGTAGGAAACACTATAATGCCCATTCTAAACAGGATAGCTGACTTTCACCAAAAATCTATGGCTTTTCCTTTGATAAATTCATGTTAATAAAAATATGCGCTAGGGGAAATAAGAGAAGCAGTGAGGATAGTTTGAGACCTAGACTAAGTACAATGAGAAGATGCTGTATCAAGTCTGACTTCTGGATCTAAAAGGGAAAAAAATTATTATAAAGTCCTTCAAATGTGCAATACGACATTTCCCCTTTTTCTCATAAAACCTTTTCCCATCTGCCTAAATAATTTCTAATTAGCTTCAGAATTTAAAGACAAAAAGCAGCTACTATGACATTCTAATTTTAAAAGTTAAAACACTGCTAGTTTCAGACAGGAACACCTGAATTGATGCAGGAAGCTTGCATAGACAAATACATAATCACGTGGTCATTTTTTGGTAGGGGTAAACTTCACCTTTGTTTTCAACTGGTTGAGTGAAAATGCCATGATTATTCAACTAATTTTTAACAGTCGAACATCTTTATTTCTATTAAAAGAAATGCTGTAATGCAAATAATTATATATGTATTTCTATGCACATTGCTCATTATTTTCTTTGCAAAATGCCAACAGGTGGGTTTATTGGGTTAAAATATATGACCACTAAAATATTATTTTAACTTTCAAAAACACTTCTCAAATAGATATTTTAAAAGCTCTTGATATATACTGAGAAATTGATTCCTAGGAATGTTGTGCCAAATTATATTCCCACCTGTAGTGGATGAGAATATTTACTTTCAACTTTAATTAGTGGCAGGCCCAGATGGCTCCTAAATTGGATGGATTTTTTTTTTCTTTTAATGCCTAATATATAACTTAAGAAAGTGCATTCTCCACAGGAAGGTTCCTGTTCCCTGCTTCCTTTGCTCAGGCATCATTTGGGTCCTCGTGGGTGTAGAAACCTTGGCTCCAGCTGCTCAACGCAATCCCGTGAATCTCTGAAGCTTAAGGGCTCACTTATCATTACAGTTTTACCCTCTGTTCTTGGTGCAGAAAGACGTGCATTTCTTGGTTTTCATCTTTTAAATACACAAACATAATTTTAAATGTCATTTCTAAGTGTAGGAGCAGAATGGGGAGATTTTGGCACGAGATCACTCTGCCATCTTGGTAGATGGTAGTCTATTCTGAATCCTGACAGCTCTATTTTCCTGCTTTAATACTGTGGACTTTTTCATGATCATATACTGGTATGCTTATGGATATATATATTTGTTTAAAAGATCCTGAATGAAATGTGTGTGTGTGTGTATATATATATATATATGTATGTATATATATATACACACACACACATAATAAATGCATAAACATAAGAAACATAACACACATGTGTGTATATATGTGTGTGTGTGTGTGTTATGTATTTCTCTTTATAAAAGCTTCAATGTAGAGAATTCTTTACTCAGAATTGGTTTTGACCTTTGAAAGGATGTGTGGACCCCATGGCTGCACTGACATTCAACCAAGTTGTTGTTGGTGTTATCCTCTTGCAGCTCTGGCAGGGAGCTGGCTAGCGTGCACTTGTGTTGTGAGTAGAAGGATGATGCAGCAATCTGAGGGGAATGAGAGGTGAGCCAGGACCAGAGGTGGCTATAAAGAGCACTGTGGCATCTGGTGCAGAAGCCACTGTCCCGGGCTCCCTCTCCTGTATGCCCCAGTGCATGTCAGATGTGTCTATGCTGCCTAAGGATCAAGCCCCAGTTGGCCTTCTGCTTGACACAGAATCTGTGAATCGTGAGGATTTCAAAAATGCCACTGACTCACCCAGATAAAAGAAGAAAAAGAGTCCATTTATTCCCCGCCAGTTGTTGGCTTTATTCATTACCCCGTCAAATCAGAATGCATTAAGGGCTGTCCTCCTGCCAGAGTGACCTCCAATTATTCCCACAGTTGCCACTGTTGTTCAGCAGGGGGGCTAACAAGTTGGTGGTTTGTGTTTTCATTGTATGTGGTCCTACCTGCCCTATCGCAAACTTTTTGGGATTTGCCTGTAACGACATTGCTTTTGAAGATTTTTACTCTATTTTACATTCCATTTATCATTTCCATGGGAATCTTGAAGGGATTTAGATGCCTGGGCTTGTGCTGCCAATTTACCAGGAAGTCAATAAGTTCTTATTAAAGACCTCCTATAGAATATCTGGTCAGATATTATTTTATTATGGATTTTAAAAAGAGAACTGCAGGGGCGCTTGGGTGGCTCAGTCAAGCGTCCGCCTTCGGCTCAGGTCATGATCCCAGGGTCCTGGGATCGAGCCCTGCATTGGGCTCACTGCTCAGTGGGAAGCCTGCTTCTCCCTCTCCCACTCCCCCTGCTTGTGTTCCCTCTCTGTCAAATAAATAAATAAAATCTTAAAAAAAAAAAAAAAAATAGAACCACTTCTTCCTGCTTTTGTTACAGGATTATTTTGTCAATCTAGATGTCAGCCAAAGACTGCATTTCAAAACAAGTAGCTATTTCAAATAAAGATTACACTAAAACATTACGATATTGACTATGTAAATATTGATGGAGATCGACATAAGCACCTCTAAGGGTTCCAATACCAATCAAAAATGCCTATTTGTCTACATAACATTTCAGTGGAGGCAGGATAACGGAACACACCACAGTTTTGTTATAGTTAGCAATAAACAACTGAAAGATAAGATGCTGATTCAGACACTTAACCACGGTTTCCTGTGATGGTTACATTCTAACTCAAAAGTTGAAAATAACATTAAATGTTATATATTAAGAAAAGTTCTCACCTACCCTATTTTCAAAATGGCTCCAAATTAAAAGAAGATTTAGACAATAATTACTTAACACTTAGCACAGAGGAAAAAGTACATTTAAATGAGCTGCTTTAAATAATAATAAGAATAATGTGGTACCAGCATTAGCAGCACCGACAGCAGTGATGTCCATTTATGGAACATCTTCCACTACCCGGTGCTTGGTTAGCCACTTTCCAAGAATCTCACTTGATCCCCCAATCCTGCCTTGTGAACTCCACCTTTCATCTGACGAGAGAGAACCAGAGATTAAGTCATTTGCCCAGTGGAGTTGGCTGGCTAACTGTGATGCTCCCTGGGGCACCTCCAGGGACCCTCAGGGATTCTGCAGAGCACTGTTTACAGGGGTTCAGATTGCTCCTCTGGGCTGCGTCGAGGAGTCTCGTACTTCTGCACTGCTAGAGGTATCCTGACGAGAGCTGGAGGGCCAGGTTTGCAAGGCTATAGAAAGCATTCGTGTTCTCTCTGATCCTACGTCATAAGTGGGGGTTTATGAACACGCCAGAGATGGATGCAAATGTGTGTGATTGCACATGTCTGGGAACAGGGCTTCTGTGAGACTTCAGTGGAGGCCACCATCCAAAAAAAGGTTCAGAATTATCTCCTACATATTCCCCAGAGACTGGTTTTAAGCTATAATACCCAAGAAATCCGATTCTCATTTCTGAGGAAATCCCATCATATAACATCCCAGAGTGTACTTATGCTAAGAAGAAAGTAGAGGTAATGACCCAAGAGAAAATTCCAAATTGCTACTTGAGATAAGCAGACAGCCACACCAAAGGAAATGAGGTTAGAGACTGCAGCTGAATTATCTACCTCATGGTAGTGATTTTCTGCTTTTCATTACATACAGAAAAAAACTACTGCATAAAGAAAAAGAAAAATGAGCTGAGTTTATCTGAGTTATCAAACATAAAAAGACAGGTCATAAAAATTATAAAAGGACTGGGAATATACGCCAGTATTAGCAATTATATTTCTAAATAAAAAGACAACGCAGAAACTATTTGCTAGTTTAAACAGCAGATTTGGTACAATCTTATGACAGATAAAAAGTGCAGATGGAATTTCTCACTTTTCTTCCAAAGAAGTTCTGCTGAATTTCAAATATTTTCTTTGAATAATCATGTTTGACAAATGTAAAGGTTAATGTTAGCAAGGTAATTAAAACTGACGATGGCAATGTCCACTGGGCTATGTGTGTATGTGCAGGTGTTTCCCTCCACTGTTCCCACCCTCACTTAAAAATGTCTAATCTATAAAATTCTGAGTATACACATAATACATTAGAACTGACTATTTTCATTTATTCTGAAACCTATAGAATTTCTTTACATAAAGAGTTCTTATAGGGTTTTTGAAATATAATTTTTGATTTTTTAAAATTTAATAGGTTATACAAAATTAAGAAAAAAAAAGACCTCGCTGCAGAAATTGAGCAGATACTATTAGAGGCATGTCTTCCAAACCTCTTTCTGTAACATAGTTTTGAAGCTAAAAGTTACCCCCAAAAGGTCTTTAAATATTATCCTTTACAAAGCCAAACTATTTACTACCTAGGACTTTACTCAAAACTTGGATACTTTGTTAACATAGAATTTCATCTGTACCTCTCCACATTTATATTTATATATATTTGCTATCTGGTCCGAGGCCAGTACAAAGACAATCAGCAGACAGACTGACATCGAGGGAACAGACACAAGAACAAACAGATAGAAAGGAAGTCTAAAGCCATGAAGAGGCAAAAGTGCTGGGAGACAGGAGGAGGGAAGGATGGCAATGTTCAATCATTTAAGCTCTCCCCAAGGATCTCCCTGTGTGCTGGGATGTTGGAAGTTACTTAGCCGGTTGCCCTGCTTCTCTTTCTAGCCCAGTGCTGACTCTGGGGGTGTCCAGTGACAGATCATGCAGTTCTTTTAAGAAAGGTATTCTCTTGGCCCCGGCTTAGGAGTAAATGCCTGAGCCAGCAGCTCTGATGAGTAGGGAATTGGTTCAGCTATTCCACAGCCCTTTAATTAATTATCCTGCCGACTGCCCAAGGGTCTGTTCCTAGTTTTCCCTGCCTGCGATCCTGGAAGTTTTTTCATGGTTCTACTTAACTCACTGTTTCAGCAGTTTTGTTGTTCATCTTTATTGTGTTTTGGGGTCTTTTGCTCAGCTAGGCTGTACCTTCAATTTTATTCCATCTGTTGCATATTATTCAAAAATTCCTCAATGTGGGTTCTAACCTTTCAGGTTTCTAGTGCTGCTGTGGATTTATCTTTCTATTTATTCTTCCATTTCAAAAAGACTTTGGATGGAAGTAGAGGTAATCAGCTATCTTCTCTTGGAAGCTATTTCAGGCACTTTAAAGTAAATATTCTCCCCCTACAATTAGTGTATTAAGATTTTTTTATCAATAAGTATTAAGTTTACTGTAGGCAAACCAACACATTTAACAAAATTAAACTGTCAACCTTGAAATTTCTTTTTGTTCTGTTAAGTTTACTAAAAAAAAAGGAAAAAAAAAGTGAAAAATTGCAGAAAACTTACAATCCATGTCAAGTATGGCCCGAACAGATTTAACGAGTTCCTTAGATTCAAGAGCCAGCGTTGCTGGGATGTTACGTCCACTCCTCCCCAGTGGTGTAAGAGAAGTCTGAGAAG
Source organism: Potos flavus (assembly GCA_028534135.1). Classification (NCBI taxonomy): domain Eukaryota; kingdom Metazoa; phylum Chordata; class Mammalia; order Carnivora; family Procyonidae; genus Potos; species Potos flavus. Next base: position 25,532,658 of record CM052891.1, on the reverse strand, counting down.
CTAACAAGGCTCTTCTTTCACTGTGAGGGCAATAACACAAAGTTGAACTTATCATACAATAAATAACATCTATTTTGGCTTAATCTGAATTCTTATGTACAAAAATATTTGTACTTCTGGGAATAGTGTATTCTTACAGCCATAAAATGAAGTAATCATAAAACATTTGTTTTCAGTTCTTTATTATGTAACAAAGACATATTTAAAGAATTAGATTGACCTCATAATAAGGAGGAATAAATCATTTATTGGGCTTATTTTGTGAGTGCTTATGTTATGCTAACATGATGTAGTCTTTAGTTTTGTAAAAATTCAAATGAAGCATTAAACAGAAGATAGAGTATTTTAAAAAGACTAAATCATGGGGCGCCTGGGTGGCTCTGTTAGTTAAGCATCTGCCTTTGTCTCAGATTATGATCTCAGATTATGATCTCTTATGATCAGAAGGAGAAGCAGGCTCCCCGCTGAGCAAGAAGACCCATGTGGGGCTCGATCCCAGGACCCCGAGATCATAATCTGAGACAAAGGCAGATGCTTAACTGACAGAGCCACCCAGGCGCCCGGTTACCCTTTTTTCTTGAACCAGTTTAAGGCAAGAACAGGCTCTGACTTTTAAATAGTCATTTTTAACCTTCATTTTTAATACCAAAACTTTTTAATTATTATTCAAGAGCACAGTGAGACCTTGAGGGTTGGGATGGGGGACATACCTAATCACACAAGGGGAATCTGGTTGCTGAGCATTTTAAATTCTTATTGAAAATATCATCATGAAATTCACATAATTATCTTACTTCATTAGCAGCATGGAGAGCAATAAAATGTCAGATCTTTCATTAGAATAAAGCATTACAGTAAAATGAGTTTAAAAGTGTACTATTATCGCATAACGTATAGAATAATCAAATTACTACGTGGTACACCTGAAACTAATATAACATTGTGTGTCAACTATATTTCAGTAATAAAGTATTTCTTAGTGGCGCCTGGGTGGCTCAGTGCGTTAAAGCCTCTGCCTTTGGCTCAGGTCATGATCTCAGGGTCCTGGGATCGAGCCCTGCATCAGGCTCTCTGCTCAGCAGGGAGCCTGATTCCCCCCCTCTCTTTGCCTGCCTCTCTGCCTACTTGTGATCTCTCTCTCTATGTCAAATAAATAAATAAACTCTTTAAAAAAAAATATTTCTTAAAGTATACTACCATAGACATTCTTCTAAAGTAAAAAAAAAATGCCATGTAGAACCCTAAAGTATAATATGAATACAATGAATCATCTTCATTTATTAAACTGCTCTTTTCATAGTGAAGGGCAGAGTTTTCCTGTTTCTGCAACCGTGTATTCCTGTTTCTGCAACCGTGTATTGCTAGAAGCAGAAATACATTGTTAGTGGCAGGTATTATAAGATGAGGGAAAAAACTGCTTTGAAAATGTATAAACAGGAAACTTTCTTTTGTCTATCTTCATTATGTATCAAAATGACCATAAACTTGCAGTTTGAAATACATAAATCTTATTAGTAAGTCTGTAGCTCTTAGTAAGAAACTTTAAATTGGAAACAAACTGTGAACAATAACAAAACCAAGGTGTATCCTCCAAATGTATTCCTTTTATTTGTGTCTACTGAATGTTGAAAATGAAAGAAACAGTTTGCATGAACATGTTTTATAAAATTCTGTGCCATAACAACTGATCTGCTGGCTTGAGACTGACCTTTCAAGTAATTTTTATTCATACACAGGATGCTTAGAGAACTTCAAGGTTATCCCATCTTTACAGAATTCCTGACAAAAACAAGATAGGTGATTCCTACCTCAATTTTAGAGCTCTAGGTTACCATGACTGGCTAAATCCCTCCAGGAATTTCTTTTACAGAGATGGGGTCAAAAACAACATGTCCTTGTATCTATTTGCACAAAACATGAAAAAACAGCATCCAGCAGGAGTTATGTCGCATCTTAAGTTTATTTAAGAGATTTTAGTATTTTAATCACAATTACCAAATGACAAATGTAATCATAGTCTACAGAAAACACTTAAATATTCTTACCTTAAATTTGATAAAGGAGAAGAATTATCAGAAAATAATTCTTGAATAGTCTAGAGACAAACAAGACAGTAAAAGAGATTTTAAGTTTGATATTTTTAAGATGTCTTTTCTTACTTAACTAATATTTATATCCTCCCCCCTCCTTCCACTCCCAATTGATTAAAAGGTGTTTCTATTACATGGGGGAAAAAAATCAATTACTTTGACATGGATCCTACTCAGATGTGTAATAGCTATGGAAGCATTTCTTTATAGGGTAAATATTTATCAAATAAAGTTTACACAGTATTAAGAGTTTGGAGCAAGTGTTCATTAAAACATAGCATATATTTGGGATCATGTTATCCTATCTCAATTCTTTCTCTTAAAAATCTATTGGTTGGCTGGTCTTTTCATTATCTGTGCAATTTTAAACCTGACTATAGGTTAGCATTGCTATTTTGAGGCAGAGAATGTTTCATTAGCCACCAAACACTAGGGCATTTATCTATATGTCAGTCATCCAGATTTCTTAAAAATGGACATAGAGTAATATAATGGGAAAATTTACCTCTACAAAATGAAGAAGCTTTTCAGTGGATGCCTCAAAAGTTTTTCGAGCCATTTCTGATTTTCGCAATTGGCAGTCGAGTACTGTAATTCTCTTTCTCAACTCCTGAACACCTTCCTGGACAGAGGAATCAAAAAAAAAGGTCTTACTCATTTCTTTGATTTTTACATCAGTGGCTCCTATTTTCAGTTTTTATTAACTGATACCCAACATTATCACATTATTAATTTTCTCCTATGGTATATATCTTCTGATTTGGGGAGGCATTTAACTAATTGCATATTTAAAAGCTAAACTGCACAGGGATGCTGCAAATTTTATGAGATAAGCTATATATATGACTTTGTTGATTCTTATAGTAAAACACACTTAAATTGAGTTTATCATGGTTGTTGTTGCTTTTGTTGTCGTCGTCGTTTTTTACAATATGGCTTGCCAGCTGCTGACAGAAATTGCTACCAGTGTGGTACAACAAAAATTGCTGAAGATATACGTATATATTTAACGTAATATGATCCAATGTAAAGCTGAGCTGGTAGGGAAGTAAAGGAATCCCATGGACAGTAAAGGAATTCCATGAAGACAAACAACAACAATGCTGGGTGAACCATTAGAGTAAGTGTGTAGTGCAGCATAATTTGTTCTCAGGGTACATTTTTAGGCACAGATGGCAGATGAGAGAACTATAATGGGTGAATTGGAAAGAAACCTTACAGAAGTAAATATATGATTTTGATTTTGGTTCTGGCAAGTGGGTTAAAAAAAAGTCTCCCCTATAACTTCTAATCACAAGCCCCCACTCATGAAGGCTTGAGGTCATAATTTGTTTTACCTATGTGTCCTATAAATTTATAAGCTGAAATTCTAGTTTAAAA
>CM052891.1:25426705-25528688 GCA_028534135.1 Potos flavus | reverse complement strand
CTCTCGAGTTCTTCATATCAGAGAGATCATATGATAATTGTCTTTCTCTGATTGACTTACTTTGCTTAGCATAATACCCTCCAGTTCCATCCACGTCGTTGCAAATGGCAAGATTTCATTTCTCTTGATGGCTGCATAGTAAGAATATCAGCTTTCTTTTGGAATTGGTTTAAATGGGCAGATGTGAGAAATGTATTAGTGACTCTTAAGAGCCGACCATAGAAAATTTCAGATTTTCTTCTGTATTCTGCTTTTCTAAATTGGTTTCATTTCCACTTGGTATATATAAGGTATTTAACTGTTTTATATTCACATAAAGAAACATGAAGTATTCAAATTCGCTTTATGTTATCTCTAATCCAGTCAACTTTCAAAAAAACACTATTGTAAGTGAACTTGTTAAAAGTTATAAAATATATATTTCAATTTACTTAATTTCCTACCTTGGTGAAATAAAAACGTGTATGTCTATTATAGTTTTTGAAGACTTTTCAATGAATATAGTATGTATTATGTTATTAAAAAATCACAAACTAAGAAAATTCACATAAAAAAAGATCACATTGCCTTCTGAACGGCATTTGGTATTTTGCTATTGAAACTGGAGCCTATTAAATTCAAACTCAGTTTCTTTCTGTTAATTATCTTGGGCCCTGGGCAAAAATTATTTAACATTCACACTTCCTTGAGTGCTCTAATCAAAGAGCAAAACCCATCCCTAGACTCTCCTCCTCTTATCCCCACCAGGCAAATTAGCAAGTTTAGGAACAAAAGGGGAAAACCAATGTAATCAATTAGATGTTAAATAGTTCCAGGACTTAATGTCTGAGCTGTACAATGTTGACCAATGACCCAAATCAATTTGGGGCACATGCTTTTCCATCCCCAAGCTATGTGGATAAAGGGAGGCTTACAACCTTCGCATGACCCTCCCCCCCATCCCATCATGACACATCATACTATCATTGAATAATAGAAGACAAACACTGACCTAGTTTAGGAGTGCAGATGAAAAGGAAATGAAAACAGGATACATGACAACGGCAAGGAAACCATGGTAACTAAAAGACAGGCCCGTTTTGCTTACTTTATTTTGGTCCGAATAATCAGCAAGCTGAGCCTTTAGATCTGTGATCTCGGCCTCTAACAGATGGATCACTTCTTCGTAGTCCATTTCCATCCCGTGTGCCTGGCGCTGTGCGGCCTCGGCAAGGTGGATCCGACTTCGCAGGGCTCTGGTTTCTTCAACCACAGCTTTGGCTTCCTGAGGATTTCAAAATTCAGGCCGTTGAAAAAAAAGCCATGTTAAAAAACAGTTCGGCAAAACAGGTGAAACAAAATCTTTTCCTTCCTCTGGAAGTTATAATTCCCAAACTTAATCAACAGATAGGTGCTCCTCACATCTCAATTTAAAACTCAGTAGTCCCCTTATTTTATTATGTAGAGCAAATGCCTGATCTTACTTTCCCTCTGTCGATTTCTTGGGTAATTTTCAGTATGGAATCCCCAACTTCACACGCCTAGCATAACATTTTGGAAATAAGGGAAGCAGAAGGGAATTGGAAATGGAGAACAGAATTCAGAACAGGTTCAACAGATAGAAAGAGTAGGCTTCCACAGAACTCAGGTACGTGGTAGTGCTCTAGGAAGATTCTTGCAGCTTCAAAAACAGCTGAGAGATTTGTGGTGTTGTGGACTTCCTTGTGGCCCAAGCCCAGGATCCAAAGCTTATTTCTAGACATCAGTCTAACTGTTACATTCTCGCTTATGATTTACAATGGTAAGGCTTCCGGTATCCTGTGAGTCTTAACACACGAAAATCCTTTGGAAACCTCCTTTTTCCTTACCTTCCCCAACTCCCAAGTATATAATCAGCCACCCCTCATAACCCCAGGGCAGAAGCTCTTTCTGCCCATGGGTCCTGTCCCCATGCTTTAATGAAACCACCATTTTGCAGCCCCTCTCTCAAAAAAAAAAAAAAAAAAAAAAGCCAAAAGGTGGAATTCAGAAGAAAAACATCTAGTTATTTCTATAGGGTGAAATGCTCACAAGACATTTATTAAACATGTTATGTCTTAGATGATTCATATGTGTTTTCTCATTTAACCTTTAGAATAACATCAAGAGAGAGTCATTATTAAAACCATTTTATACATAATTAAACAGAGGCTCAGAGAGGTTACATACCCTGTCCAAGGACACATAGCAGTACCAGAATTTAAACCCAGGTCTGCTGAACTCCAACATTAGTGCTCTTTTCACCACTTTACTTTGACACTAAATGATGAAACAAGTAAACAAAACAAAACAAAAACTATATACTAACTACACTCTCCACCTTAGGAAGAAGATGGGGTGACCAAAACCACTTGCTCCCTCAAAATGTGCTTTGGTGTTAGGTCAACGACAGTCCCAGGGCACCAATATAATTTAGCATGGTAGTTATTATACTGTAAACCATTTCTTTTTCTTTACTTGATGCAGAAATTTTTTTTATTCTACAATGGAACTTTCTGCTCCAATTGCCATGGCTAATATTCAAGTACGGCTATTTTAATTTTCTTGGAGCTATTATAGGACCCTTGCTTTTGAGTCTAAATGCACTTGAATTGAAGGGAGAGTTAGAAATATGGACATATTTTTAAGGGTCAATTTTTCATTCATACATTCAATAAATGTGTATTAAGTACGTACTATGTGTCAGGTTCGGTTTCAGGTACTGAGGACAGAGCACCTAACGAAATAGACAAAAACTCCTCCCTCATGCCCTTTCCAGACCCAAATTTACATTATAGTTTGGGGAGATATACAGTAAATTAGTGATTATCAGTGAAGATCTCACTGAGAAGATATTTAATCAGAGACCCGCAGGAAGCATAGAGCCATGAAGGTTTCCCAAGGAGCTTTCTGGGGCAAAGGGAACAGTCTGTGCAAAGGCCTTGAGATGGAATTGCCATCTTTAGAGAACAGTAAGGAAGCCAGTGTGGCATCAAGTGGAGAGTGGTAACGGACAGGAAAAAGGGACTCGTAGGACACAAGAAGTGAGGGCAGGGACGAGGTTGGGGTGGAGTGGCAGATCTCAAGAGGTTTTGTAGGCCATCATAAAAACTTTGGTTTTACTCAGGGTGAGATGGGAAGTTATTGGAGGGTTTGGAGTAGAGAAATGATTACCATCTGACTTAAATTAATTTAAGTGGATTACTTTTGCTGTTGGGTTGAGAAATGCAGGTGGGCCAAGGTGGAGCAGGGAGAAGGGGACAGGCATAAAAACTGGCTTCAACAAGGGTGACAGTGTTGGAGATGGTGTAAAGTGGTTAGATTCTTTTTTAAAGATTTTATTTATTTATTTGACACAGAGAGAGAGAGATCACAAGTAGGCAGAGAGGCAGGCAGAGAGAGAGAGGGGAAAGCAGGCTTCCTGCTGAGCAGAGAGCCCGACGTGGGGCTCGATCCCAGGACACTGAGATCATGACCTGAGCCGAAGGCAGAGGCTTTAACCCACTGAGCCACCCAGGTGCCCCAAGTGGTTAGACTCTAAATACAGTTTGAAAGTACAGCTAACAGAAGACTTCATCATCACTAACAACATTTACTTAGCAGCTAGTGCATCTAGACAATCATATTATAAAGGGGATAAAAGATACCTTCCCTTTCCTGGTTCCATTCAGAACATTAAATATGCCTTACATAGTGGAAGAACAGAGTAGGGCATGATAGACAAAAAGAACAATGAACAAATGAGACGACGAGAAGGAATGCAGTACATTTGAGAAATGGCACTACATCGATTTTGACTGGAGTAGGTGCTTCCTGGGAGAACAATGGAAAAAAAAAAAGGCTGAGGAGAGACAGAGAAAGAGCCAGGTTTTGGTAGAAATGGCATGACCGGCAAAAGGGCTTGTATCAGGTAAATCTCAAGGCCTTTTGAGCAGGAATTGATTTGAGATCAGAGTGCTTTAGAAAGCTAAATCTGACAGCAGGGTTCAGGATGGCGAGATGCAGCCGACCAACAGCCTCCTACACCTCTGATTCAGAGGGCTTGATTTCAGTCCCACGAACAAAAGGTACAGCATGGGGGACGGAATTAATGGTACCACAACAGTGTTGCCTGGTGACAAGATGGTAATGACACTTGTGGCGAGCATGGCATAACTGTAGCTGTTGAATCACTAGGTTGTACACCTGAAACTAAAGTAACATTGCGTGTCAACTATACTCAGGTCAAACAACAGCAAAAAAACCAAAGAACTTGACTTCCTTATCTTTAAAACCAGCAGTCCTCTCATCAAAGAGTACCGTTAGAAAGAAATACCTGGGGAAATAGAAGAACATTTACCAAGCCACATCGGTAGGTTCAGGCCAGGTGACCATGTCACGGATGTCATGGCTTGATCAAGCGCCATGTCAGACTGCGGCTGTGCATACGGGATGGAAGTGGATGCCGGCACTACTTTGAATGTTTTACACGGACCAGCTCAGTGAATCCATCTATACACTGCTGTGGGAGGCATGTCTATTCTTATACTTATTTAATAAGTGGAAAACTGAAGCACAGAAAGGTCAAGGAAGTTGCTCAGAATCACAGACCTAAAAAGTAGCTGGGCTGGGATTTGAACCCAGGCAGTGTACTCTCAAAGTTCATGCTCTCGGCTACCACACCATACTGTCTCTCCAACTACAGAAAATGATTAAAAAAAAAAAAAAAATCACTCGTAGATGACAATATCAGCAGTGCCCGACCCCACATGAGCTCAGGATGTGGCCATGATAATACGCTAAAATATCTTCGAGGCCGCTACACCATTCCCCGTTTTCCATTCAATCAAGCTAGAAAAAAATACATTGCCGCTGAAGAGAAAGAGGAGGGGCAGAGAATTCTCCATAGCTGCAATGAATAATAACTAATTTGATGATTTGTCTCCTTCACACTCACTTCATGGAGCTTTTATTCCTCTATAAAAACAGCACTTTTATTTTTGCTCAAAGAATGCTAGTTAATTAAATGAAGAATCTGGATGGAATTTATATAGCCATGATAGTTCACTGATGGTAATACAGTGTGAAATGCAGTTGGGTGGTAAAAGATGCAGAGGTTTTGATGCTGAATAAATTCATGCTATTTCTTTTGTCAATGTATAACTGTCAGGTTGGTAAATGTGACCCCTTAGCAAAGTTCTAGCCCAATTCCCACTGAATGGCTGTTTAAAAGATCAGTGCATTGAAATGATGACTTTTAGAGGAAGCAGTAAAAAAGAGATAGCAGCAGTGTGCTGTATTTAGCAATGCAGGATCACATAAATCCATTTTTTTCTTTTCCTCCCGGGTTGTCTTCTAATAAATAACTGTAAAGCCTCCCATGTCAGTAACAATTGAGCCAGAATTGTCTGAGTACCTCACCAGGAGCCCGAAATCCCATCGGGGTAGATGCTGCAGCCAGTTCACTGAATTACTTCGTATTAGTTAGAGATTAATTCAGTTTAGAAAGTTAGGAAATAAAAGAAACCAAGATGCAACAGCAATCAGAAAAATCAACACAAGCATTACACTTTTTAATACTGAGCAGAATGAGCACTGAGACTGGAAGGGAATCTTGAGTTATGAATTCAAATTTTTGACTTGGCTTTTTTTTTTTTTTTTGGTGACACTGAGGAAATACCTCCAACTCACAGTGTCTGCCCCATTGTAAAATGAGGATTTTCCACCTTACAATTTCACAATGAATCTTCGGGAAAGATCACACCAAATTCTCCTTTGACAAAGGAGACAAAGAGTATTATCAGCTCACACAAAGGGCAGTATAAGCTCAGACAAAAGACAATGTGCTGTGTGTTTTTCCACATACAGCACTTCTGCCCCACAAGGAACATGATATAGAAGAGAATACATGAGTGTTAGAATGAGCTATACCTAGGTCAGAATCTTTGATCTGTGATTTTTTTTTTTTCCTGGCTATATATAATTCTCTAATTCTCTAAGAAACTCAGTTTGTTCAGTTGTATAATGGGAAATAACAACGCCTACTTTATAACATCAAAACAACTCTCACAGGAAGGTTAGAGAAACAGTTACAGTTCTTGGTACAGTTCCTCTTTACTGCTTTTGAAAGATATACATAATCACCTATGCGATTAGAGAGCTAGACCAGACAATTTATTAAGGGCTTTCCTGAGGCAATCAATTAGTAATACCAGTTATTGAACTTTAGAGAAGTTGTTTGGGAACATAATAACATAATGTGCACAGGTCTTTTTAATGTTAGCAACAATTATGTAAAACCTTCTCTTCTCTAGTTATGAGTCGTAATGGCTCCCTGAAGTAGAAGGAAAAAGCATTAACAGCAATTGCACGTTTGTAATTAGGCTAGCACATCCTTATCAGTAACCTTCGAAATTCTGTAATTTTTAAGCTAATCAGTAAATCTTTCAAAATGTCAATGGCCAACTGGAGAAAAAAAGAGACTGCAAAGAGATATATGTCTTGGTATAATGTAACTTATGCCACCAAGCCCGAAAGAATACTTCTCTTATCAGCTTCCGACATTCACTCATTGGAGAACTCTTGTTGGTCTTGGTCCCACTACAGCTTGTGAAAAAGATTAAGGGTTATTGCAGAAAGAAGGCTGCTGAAGGAAAAAGTGTTTAAAAGCAAGTTATATATAGGTTCCTTAACTTGTATATCAGATTTATTAAAACATGTATACTATTTCTCCCAATGGATGATCTCAAAGTAATTTGCAGGTATTCATGAATGAATCTATAATTCATTCTATAAGCATGGATGCACTTGGGGGAGAAAATGAATTCATGAACTTTCTATGGGCCTCTGATATGTGCTCTCTCCTTTCTCTTTCCTTGCTCTTTCTCCCTGCATACATCCAGCCCACTATCCCACCTTTATACCTAACCAGTTATGAAGTGCCGTGAGTCTTCGTTTATGATGTATTTGCAGCCATTCCTTTTTTTTTTTTTAAGATTTTATTTATTTATTTGACAGAGAGAGAGAGATCACAAGTAGGCAGAGAGGCAGGCAGAGAGAGAGGGGGAAGCAGGCTCCCTGCTGAGCAGAGAGCCAGACGCGGGGCTCTATCCCAGGACCCTAAGATCATGACCTGAGCCGAAGGCAGAGGCTTTACCCACTGAGCCACCCAAGCGCCCCAGCAGCCATTCCTTAATCTGCATTCTTGCCACCACGTTACTGAATCACGTTCTCATCACCTCAATGTTAGGTACTATGAAAATCACATAAATGATCACCCTGCCTACTGTGTTTTTCACTCTCACGTATTCTGCATGCTTCTGAAGGATTAATTTTCCTAAAATACTGCTCAGGTAACCAACCTAAGATAACCTTAGGTACCATGATAAAACACATCCTCAATATTCATACTTCCAGGTTTTCCACTACTTGTTCTAAATCTCTCTCTCCAGCTTTAGCACCCTCTTACATGATTACCATACCCAATTATATGACTTACCAAATTTCCTTACACTGAACTTTTCTGCCTTCAAGACGCTTTTCAGCACATTGTTCCTTCCACTACGTATACACTTTTCCTCTTTTTTCGTCATTTGGTTCTTGCCTATCATTCAAAATCTACTTCAGATTTTACCTTCTCTGGGTAGCCAGACCACTTTGGCTTACAATAATTTTTTCCTACTTTTATCTTTTATAATATCTGTGGTCTGTAATTAATCACATGCTTAGTATCTCCTACTGCTATCTTGAGCTGTCATTAAAATATTAACTATTTTACTGCCTAACTTTCTAAAGCCAAAGAATCTTGACTGCCCAAATTAGAACACAAGCTAGGAATAAAATCCTATGTAATATGAATATAGGTGCTCCACTTGCCATAAAAATGAGATATAACTGGCCTGATGGTAAAAATGACAACTTTGTTTTGCATATATAGTAACTGCCTTAGACAATTTTATTAGGTAAGAAGCTTTCATAGAAAAGTTCTTCATAAAATATTTCAATTTTATAAGACTATTAGTAGAACTATATTTCATTTGAATAATTACACCAACAACCATAAACCATGCTATGAAAATGACTTAATGAAAAGAAATCATTTCATTATATTCTCTTTATATACAAATTTAAAAATCCTTTCATAGTATTTATCAAGCAAATGAGGTTATATCAAAACTATGTGGGACAAGGGACAGTTACACTTCACTGTGTTTGACAATTGCATTTCTTGTTTTTTTCGTTACATAGATAATTACACACACTAGTTTATATTTCCCTAAAAAGTATAGTTTTTCATCACGAGCTAATATAATATACGCTCTCAAGGATTATATAATCGTGAACATCCTTTCCCACCCCACCTATATCCCTGCTTCTATGAATTATGTAGTGCCACTTCTTTGTAAAGTGTGTAAAATGATAGACATTTGTAAATCTAAGAAACAAAGATTTTCTTCAGTTTGTTTGAAAAAGCAAAATCCTCATTTTGCAAAGGAAGATTTGGTTAAGCTTTCTGGAGGAAAAGCAGGTCAATCAAATTATAATTAGCTCTAATTAACCCTCTGAAGAGCCGTCAGCTTCTCTACCTGCACCTGCCTCTTTCTCCAAAAGGTGCAAAATTGAGCTCTGACTCTGAACATCAAAGAAAACCAAAGAAACAATTTTCAATCTCTGTCTATAAACAGAAGTCCCTAATCAAAGACAGACACACAGGTACACCTATCTGATAAATTTTACCATGCAACTTGTTCACAATATAAATATTAATTAGTTCAGATTCAGTTAAATGTATTTAACCCTAAACAAGCATTTTACTGGTTTAGTGAAGGTTGACATAAAAGAAAAAAACTATTTTCCTACTTCTCCAATTCTGATTACAAAGGTGCTCAAGGAAACTTTACACTATTGGAAATTTCCTTTCCTGATCAGAATGTATAACTGCTCACTGAAACTTCCTACAACTCAAAGGCTACTTTTCAGCTATTAAACATCTAGAATTTATCTGAAATTTGTTTGGGGTTTAGGAGAGATGGCTTCAAACAAATATATTCCTTCCAATTTAACTTTTAGAGTTTTAATTCATTGGAATCACAATTTTACCAAATTTTTTTTTATTTTGTAGGAACCTGACCAAGAGTTCTAAGTTCTAATCTAGATAGTAAGATAATAATATTCTTAAGTTCATTTGGAAGAAAAAGAAATCAGTGAGAACTGGTATGCAAATTTTGAAAAACAACAGTAATAACAAGAAAGAAAGAAACAGGGTGGGACAAGGCTCAAAGATTTAAGGCATAAATAAAGTTACACAATATTTGGTCCTGGCCAAAGAAGGGTTAGATAAAACACTCATTCACCCAATAAATATTTATTGACAAAGCAACTGAAAGATAAGATAGCCCCAAACAGACCCTAGATTATGCAATAGTTTAATCCATGGTAATGGAGATACCACGACACAATGAGTAGTTGCAACAACAAATTATTTGAGAAAACAAAAGTATAAAGTGTAGCCCCTCATCTCATACCTTATACCAAACAAAATAATTTCATAAATGGGTTAATTACAGACAGACACGAGGGCGGGGCAGTTGAAAACTAGGTTAATATGTATGTGAAATCTGGCAAGGAATGGACCTTAAAAAATTATGAAAAAGGAGAAAGCACAAAGAAAAAGATCTGACAACACAAAAACACCTGTATTAAAAAAAATCTGAAAAAAATTAGAAAGGCAATTTATATATAGGGGAACATATTTGCAACAGATTTGGTAGAAAGAGGGTTAATAACTACAATGTAAGGACATCCTTTGGGAAAAGGGGGAAATTATTAAGAATATAAGAGAAGTGAAGAAGCAAAGGGAGTATGAGGGGATACAGAATAACATGAAGGGCATATGGTCAGGAGTGGCAGAATGTCACTAGCCATCAGATCAGGAAATCAGCTACCTTCGATATTAAAGAATTGCGATGGAATTCACCATTTGATTTGAAACTCATGGTCACAGTCCTTGGTATCCAATATGGATGACAGTAAATCAGAGTACAGTATTTTTAAATAGGGTGATTTATTTATGGAGGGTTAGCTACAACTAGAGGAGTCTTGTTTTTAATTCTAAAATAGTTTGTGAATAAATCATCTAACCCAATGTCAAGAGTCCCACATATTGAAGTAGGGGTACCGAAAGCGTTTCTCACGTAGTAAACTGCCAAGATAAGAGTTTTAGAGTATCAACTGCCTTATCACTACTTCCTCCTTGGGTAAAATGTACTACTAGTTTGTCAGCAAATTAATATATATTGCTCTCACATCAAGAAACAGAAAATGTTTGGCATCTACATAGATGTTTAAAGCACACCCTGAAAGGTGCTCTCTTACCAACTAATGAAATTTTAGAGATTTGTACTTTTTTTTTTTAAGTTAAATAAGAAAACTTACAGGGAGTAATGCCTACTTTGGCAGACAAACATGCCTCTGAGAACTCACCAGCTAGAGGGCACGTATTCTGCAATGCTTTCTAGGAAGTGAGGGTGGTTTTGCTCTATTTTACTTTGTTCTCACTGGAATGAGCGTTCCTCATCAAGAGTACATCTAGCTTTCCCAGTGCGTCCATAGAAAAGAGCATTTAATAAATGTTTCTTAGATTCCTTTGCCAAGTCTCCCTTGTAAGTCGCTACCAGGCATGTGTGAAACAACTGATGACGGAGAGCTGAATTGGTCCCTGAACAGCCAGAAAATAAGTGGCTCACGGCAGGGAACCCAGAACCCCAACATCAGTTCTAACTGAGCCAAATAGCTACAGAAAATACTGTCATCAAATGAACTGGAAGGTTTCTGAGAAGAGTAAGATCACTTCCCTTCCAAATTCCTCGAACTTGGAAAATTCTGTGATTCTAATTGATCTGACACCATTCAAATGGGTTCTATACTATCAACAGGGTAACAAAATTTTGCTCAGATTTTCTTAAAACGGTAAGGACTTTTCTACATTGAAAACTATTTTGGGGGTGCCTGGGTGGCTCAGTGGGTTAAAGCCTCTGCCTTCGGCTCAGGTCACGATCTCAGGGTCCTGGGATCGAGCCCCGCGTCGGGCTCTCTGCTCAGCAGGGAGCCTGCTTCCCCCTCTCTCTCTGCCTGCCTCTCTGCCTACTTGTGATGTCTCTCTCTGTCAAATAAATAAATAAAATCTTAAAAAAAAAAGAAAGAAAGAAAGAAAGAAAACTATTTGGGAGCAGGGATTCTGAAATAGACATCTTTGCCAATGCTTGATCAGAATGCCACATTCATGTCCAGTGAATCACTGGAGATGGCTGGTGTCTGGGCAAACAAGGACGCCAACCTGGGTGCTCCTGTGTTCCTTTTCCAAGCAAGCGGTCTTTAACTTAGGCAGTTCCTTGGGCGAAGTCTAATGTTGGAAAATACATGGGTCATATTTTGATTCACAAAAAGGGAATTAACGTTGAAAAAGAAATCCGACTAAGTTTTTTTCTTTAAGTTTCTCCACTCAGATTGCTGTCTATCATTGGAAGAGATTTATAATTTCTTTTCTTAAAAAGGCTCCTTTTGGGCTTTAAAAAAATCATTTAAAGATAATTGTAGATTACACACAGTTGTAAGAAATAATACAGAGGGGTTCCCTGTATGCTTCAATAAGCCTCCTCCAATGGTTGTAATTTGCATGACTATAATAGAATATCACAATCAGGAAACTTCATTGATGCAATCCACCAAACAAGCAGACTTTACCAGATTTTTTTTTTTTTTTTTAGATTTTATTTATTTATTTGAGAGAGAGAGAGAGAGTAGCAGAGGAGGCTGATTCCCCGTTGAGCAAGGAGCCTGATGCAGGTCTCTATCCTAGGACCCCTGGATCATGACCTGAGCCAAAGGTAGATGCTTAACCAACTGAGCCACCCAGGTGGCCCCAGACTTTATCAGTTTTATAAGCACTTGGCAATAAAAAAGAAAGACCTATAGATACATGCAACAAGCTGGATATGTTCCAAGGGAATTATGCTGAGTGAAAAAAGCCAATGCCCAAAAGTGACACACTGTACGATCACATTTACATAACATTCTTGAAATGACAAAATTATAGAGATAGAGAACAGATTACTGGTTGCAAGGCGTTAGCGGAGGGAGGACAGAAGGAGGTGGCTGTGGCTATAAAAGAGGAGCATGAGGGATGCTTGTAAAGAGGGTTTTTAACAGAAAACAAAAGTTGACATTTTGAGGTCACAAGTGACCATCTGAAATGGAAACACAGGAATATTTTACTATAGTACCCTTTTAGAACAGAAAAGACTAACACATGAAATTGATGTATGTTTCTTCTTTTCCTTTCTAAAGATGAGACAGCATCTTAGAATATCTACTAGGGCTATACTGAAATACTATAAAAAGTTCAGATCACCAAAAAAAGAATAAAAAGGGTGTGGGAACTGATACCACTTCTAAACATTAGAGGCTTTACTGTTTCTTTAATAAATGCACAAAGGGACACAATCTCTCAAAGTGTGAAAACATGAATACCTCTTTAGTAATTACATAGTATTGTTGTTCCCTTTAGAGATATATTTAATCTGTTGTTAGTTTTCTTTGTTGCTTCATCCATCAACCAAGACAGCTCACATGCCAGGGGCACCGGCTGTGACTAAGTTCATGTTCAACCTCAACTGTCCAGAGACTCCTGTGCTCATCTGACCTTATGTGGCTGCCTCAGGACTTCAGGCTCTCGTCAAGCATTCAACCCAACCTTTGCACAGGTGAGGCTGACTGCAACTGAGCTTATCTGAACCTAAAGAAGCTGCCAAATGAGCAATTTCCCATGGTTTCTTTAGGGCAAAGGCTCGTTCAGACAAGCTGAATACTTTGGCTTTGGACTGTTCACCAGTTTACTGCTGCCTTAGGTCATAACACACTGCTGAAAGGAACCTGAGACAACTTTGGTGTGAGAGTACATCTTAGAAAGTTGTTGATCAAAGGAAGTTGTTAGAAGAACGGCCCATGCCTGTTAAAAGCTGTTAGAACTTGAAGAAAAAATAAGGAGAAGTCTAATTTCATGGGAAACTGTGGCTCGTGATTTTTAAACAGTAAGGTGGGGTTATTCTGTAAAGCATGAAAACTCATCAAATATACTGAGATTTTAGAGAACAGTGCAACCAATTCCTTACAGAACAGTTAAGTATTCTAGTCTCCAGCCCTGGTTGAAAAAAGCAATGTACCCGATCCTTCCAGTGAGAAAGGATCTCTGTGTAGTTCGTCCTTTCCTTTTTACTCATTTTTCCTCCCTCTCCCTCTCTTTCAGTTTTTCACTACTTTCTTTTTTAGACCACTAAAAAAGGTAAATTAATTTCCATAATTTATAATAGCTAATGGACCTTCAAAAGGGGGAAATTATTCTGTTTTTAGGATCAGGCCACTGTCTCACAATAATTCAATTAAAAGTTTATAAATGAGTGAACAAAGGATATCAAATTGTGTTCTCCCCTCCCTTTGGAAGCAACTGGTAACCATCATTGTAAAACAAATTGAAAATCAACCCAGCCGTGTTTTAATAATCAGGTTACTTATGTATTTAAAGGATTTATATGGTGTAATTATTAGTACTGAGCTGACTTCACGTCAAGACCTTCCAAAGGATAACAGAAAAAGAGAAAGAAACTTTGCCAAATTTCATACAACTCAAGTTTCTGGTTTTTAACAGTTTTTAAGAGAAGAGTTATATACATTCTCTATTTATAATTTTTAAAGACTCTTTTGTTAATTGTGAAAAAAGAAACTAATTCTTGAGAAGTTAGAATTTTAGTAATTTCAACAAAGCACAGGAACTCTTTCATTAACAATTCATCTGTATCACTGAAATCTTCTTAAATGGAATAATATTCTATATACATAAGAGAAGCTGAATGGTATTCATGGTCAATATATTTAAATAATGAAGAGTTTTAGGGCTGATTTTGGGTAGCGTATCTTTTTCACAAGTGTGCATTTCTGAAAGGAATAGTTGTGCCAGTACGTATGCATGTGTTTGTACATACAAACACATACATATATTTTAAATCATTTTTATTAAACTGGATACATTAAATAATATTATACTATGAATTCATTACAGCATGAATCATCACAGTCTCTCAACCACTAAATTACGAAGCCTTGACTGCTCTCTCTGTTACTGTACATTCTATCATGGTTAAGTCTGGTTGACTTTACCCTCATGGCATCTTTCACACAGACCTTGCTGGTGTATTTCCATTGCTACTACTGGGTTAAACCCTCCATTGGTTATTATGTGGACGAATGCTCCTCAAATTTTCAGGTGCATACAAATCACCTGAGGACTTGTTAGATATGGACTGTAATTTAGTAGGTCAGCGGAGGCATGTGAGCCTCTGCATTTCTAAGTTCCAGGTGTTACTGATACTGCTGGTCCTGGACCACACTTTGAGTAGGAAGAACGTAGAGTTCTAGATTTGCACTGTCCACTGTGGTAGCCACCAGCTATCTGTGGCTATTGAGCCCTTGAAATACAGCTAGTTAACTGAATTTTAAATTTTAGTTTGCACTTAAATTTAAAAAATTAAGTATAAAATATTTTTCTATTATACAAAACTTTGTTGTTTAGATAGAACTCTGTTTCACTTTAATCACTGAATCATTTAAGATATTGTTGTTGAATTGTAGTGTTCGATAGGCATGTAAATCATTTGAGTAGTATACATAAACTAATCTGGTTACTCCCAACGAACTAATTTAAATTTTTAATGCAACAATGTAATAGTGGGCTTATCTGAATATTTTATGCAACAACACGAATTACGATAATACTTAATGTAAACCATAATTTGTATTTAAATTGAAATGCTTATTTTATTAGAATATAATGATTTTTTTCTATTTAAAACATCAGATATGGAAAAATTTATATTTAAATTGAAGACATATTTATTGAAGACATAAATATTCAATTTATATTGAAGACATATTTCTGGTGTAAAATACAGATAATTAACTAGTAGCATAATCAGGACAATAGAGACTAGAAGAAAATATGTTGCAAATTTCATGATAAATGTAATTGCAGTCTATAAAGCTGTTGTGATGAAAATTTTTAAATATATAAAAAGTGAACAATACTAAGAGACATTTTTGCACCTATATGGTGAATCTGTTAAGAAGGTTTCTCTTAATAGTCAATCATGAACCAATGAAATCCATCAACTGAAATCAGAAGTAAAATGTTCAACATTTGTAACTTTGGCCAGCTATAAAACGGCTTGGATTGTTGCACAAAAGAATAAACTATTTTTAGATCAAGATTGTAATTTCATTTATGATAAAAGACTAGAAGAGATATTTTACCAAAAATGGAAGATCTTCAATTACATCACAAAGCAAATGCTGACAGAACACAAGAACTTTCTAACAGCATCAATGATCCATTGATTCGAAATTTGGAAAACTACAAGTATCTTTCTTCAGGAGACACTACCTAATTCAAGTGTCACGCGTGTATTATCTTAAAGGACTTCCAAATTTATGACAAAAAAGTTGTTAATTGGTAGCCTAAAACATCAAGCTTTGGTCTAGATATTTTTAACTTTAACACTTTTCAAAGAACAGTTTCAGTTGCATAATGAATAAAATTGTTTATCATAATGGATGGTGCTCCAGCTATGTTGGATCAAAAATTCAAATTTATTGACATTTTCAAACAAGACATTGTCATCTTTGTTGCTTCATTCCACTGTACAATACATGTGGAAAATATCTGTGCAAAGCTTTTTGAAGCTGAATGTGCTAAAAATATCATGGATACAGTTGTTAACGTTGTGTAGTATATATGTGCAAATTCTATGGCTCTTTACTAAGTTTAGAAGACAGTGAATTTAATGATCCTGTGTTCTTTGCTAATGCTCCTTGACTGAGTTGTGGGAAGAGTTTTACAAAGATTTACCACACTTTCAACTTCAAGTCAAAATTTTCTTAAAACAGAAGGAATGCTTGCCTAATATTCAATAATCAAAGACAAAAAAAATCATTATCACACTGCACATGAATGAGCTAAATTTAAAGCTCTAAGAAAAGGGAAACCTTATTTGCGAAGCTGAACAAGTGTAAGAATTTATAGTGACATTACAACTTTTAAGAATACATATCAATAACAATGATTATACACATTTTTCTACCATAAATCAATATGCAGGTTTTAATTATTGATAGTTATGTAAATTAATTACAAAAACTAAGAGAAATTGGAGGTATGCTAAGTTGATACGGCAATTTAGAGTTGCTTTCAATGTACACACTACTCCTATGAATTTGATAGTAATGGTATTAAGAATTAGTGATACACTTAATTTGAAAAGATGTACTTTTGAAATGGTTTTGCTTGAAAGATGAAGTCTTTAGAAAAACATGGAATAGTTTTATCCATATGGATGCAAATATTCAAAGAAAACACTTTGGTATTTAGTTAGTAGAAATTTTTTAAATATGTTTGGAACATTTGGGTATACGAATCTATTTTTTTCAACTGCAAATCTTATTAAATCTAAACACAGATCCAGTATTTCCAATGAAAACTTAGTGTACAAAATAAGATATGCTCTAGTGATTTCAAAGATACAGTATGAAAAAAGAATGTAAAAATATCTCTTTAATTTTTAATATTGCATGTTCAACAATATTTTAGATATATTAGAATAAACAAAATATATCTAAAATAATTTCGCTTACTTCTTTTTACTGTTTTAAAAATGTGCCTACTAGAAAATTAACAATTGTTAATTAATACAGATCTTATTTTGTACACTAAAACTATTTGGTTTATCAGTGGAGTGGATGGTACAGGGAGGGGAAGAGGAGAGTTATAAGAGATGAGGTCACTGAGGTAAGAGGAATGTGGGGATGACAGATCAGGTAGGCTCTTGAAGGCTGTCACATTTTCTTGTATGCTAGTACTTGTAGGATTTTGGCTTTAAGTCTAAGATGGAAATCCCTAAAGAGTTCTAACTTAAGCTTTGTATTTTTTTAAAAAAAAGTTTAAAGGTTTTTTCTTTTTTTTAGATTCGTGTATTTATTTATTTATATATATTTTAAAAGATTTTATTTATTATTTGACAGAGAGAGTAGGCAGTGAGGCAGGCAGAGAGAGAGGGAAGCAGGCTCCCTGCAGAGCAGGGAGCCGGATGCAGTGCTCGATCCCAGGACCCTGAGATCATGACCTGAGCCGAAGGCAGAGGCTTTAACCCACTGAGCCACCCAGGCGCCCCTTGTGTATTTATTTTAGAGAGAGAGAGCGAGTGAGCACGAGTGGGGAGAGGGGTCAGAGAGAGAGGGAGAGAGAATTTCAAACAGACTGTGCCAAGCATGGAATCTGACGTGGGGCTTGATTGTGGGACCCTGAGATCATGTCCTGAGCCAAAATCAAGAGTCAGACGCTTAACTGAGCCACCTAGGCGCCCCCTAAGTTAAGTTTAAAAGGATACTTCTGGCTGCTGTGTTTAGACTAGACCATATGGCGGTGGGGAAAGGTTAAGAGCAGGGTGATTTGGTAGGAAGCTGTCATTATAACACAGGCATCAGATGACAGTGGATTAGACTAGTGTTGGAAGTGGTGAAAAGTGGTAAAATTCTGCAGTTTTTAAAAAATTGGGCTAAGAAGTTAGATGCAGAGTATTAAGTAAAGGGATCAGATTATCGGTGAAGCAAGTTGATAATTTTTTCCCCTTGTCAAATATCTTCAGAGGCAGTCTGCTATCAAATCTTAGGCTGGTATTCAAGTGTCTACATGCTTTGGTCACAACATGCCCACCCAAATATCACTTTCTAACAATTCTCATCTGTCCATAGCTCCCTTATGTTTCTGGGCCTTTGATGATGATGATGATAAAAGAATACAAATCAAAGCTATTATTTTTGAGAAATCTGCTATATTTCTAACAGTTTTAACTCTTGATTCTAATGAACAAATTATAAGACAGATATCATTATTATACTTTTAGACATGAAGACACAAACATACTAACAAATATTAGTACAATTAGTGTGCAAAAGGTCTATTCTGACTCTCAAGACTTTTTTTTTAAAGAGAAGGTGGAGGAGGGGCAGAGGAAGAGGGAGAGAGAGAATCTCAAGCAAGCTCCATACCCAGTGTGGAGTCCAATGTGGGGCTAAATCTCATGACCATGAGATCATGATCTGAGCCGAAATCAAGAGCTGGACGCTTAACCGACTGAGCCACCCAGGTGCCCCAAGATGACACTTTTTCTTTGGCAGCATGATTTGCATGCCATGCCCTCTGTTTGGAATGCTCTTTCCTTTCTATGTCTGGCCCAGTTCATATATGGGTTATCCTCTCCATAAAAAGTCTCATTTTCCTTGCAGCCAGAATTAGATTTTCCTCCTCTAAATCAAATGGTTAAAACAAATCATTCCATCTTTTTTCAGCACCTAATATTTCTTTTTCTATTATTTATAATAATGACCATGATAGTTTATATTTGTTGAGTGCTTACTATAAACTGTACACATTTATACTATTTATCTTAATACTTCTGACAGTTTTGTGAGGGATCCTATTACCAAACTCATTTTAGAAATGACAAAACTGAGGCTTGAAGAGATGAAGTAGCTTGCCCAAGGTCAAGAGCAAAGAAGGAGGCAGGATCTGGATAAACCTGTGTGGTCTAACTCCAAAGCCCATTATCTCCTACATTATTCCTCATGCTAATTCACCATTCCTCATATAAGATTCCTCTTCCTGTTTATTTTTTCATCAATGTGGCATCCTTTCCTGTTGAATCTTGTTAAGTTCTGATACAGATTTGTCTTAGATAATTTATTCATGAAGACCTGACCTTCCTTAATAGGAACTAATCCATTCAGAGAAATAAATACAGGAGGGCCTCAAGTGGAAGAAGTAGGTATTGCAAGGAAAAAAAGTAATTTTTCTTTAGATTCTTTTCTTAATCAGTCCTTAATGTAATTATTTTGTCAAGCATGCTTGACATTCTAATGCTTTTAAGCTCTAAGCATTTAGGAGAAAAGAAAATTTTAATTAAATGTAGGAAAAAAACCACTCTCTAATTTGTTCTAAATGTAAAAAAATGTTCTAAATGTAAGACAAAGAAGATGTTTAAATGTCTACTTTCGGGATGCAAAGAAACACTAAAATGTAAAAAAATCCTGGCCATATAAACTGATGCAGGTATTGAAGGCACCGAATTAAAATAGCTAAAAAGGCATTACCAACCACAGTTCAGAAACACTTAATGAGTCTGAAAATTGGCCAAAAAATAGAGGACTTTTAAACACTTAAACATTTAAATAATTTCAAATGTACCCAAGAGTTGCAAGAATTAGGAATAAATAGTACAAAGAACATCCTCACACCCTTCACCCAGATTTACCTAGTTCACCAGATGCATCCTTCTGCTAACATGTTCATGAATGAGAAATAAAGTACTCTTTCTTGTAAGCCGCTGATATTTAGAGGTTGCTGTTGCTGAGATTTTGCATATTCTCAATCTCTCTCATATATAAATACACACACACATTCACGCACACACATGCGTACAGATATATATATATATATATATATATATATATATATATACACACACATATATATATAAACATATACACGACATCACTTTTTTTTTTAACCTTTTGAGGGTAAGTTACATACATCATGGCTCTTTACCCCTAAAAACTTCAGTATTTTCCTGAGTATATTCTCACATAACCATAGTGTAGTTGTCAAATTGAGAAAATTTAACACTGATTCAATACTTTTACCTAATCTACCATCTGTATTCAGATTTTGTCAATTGACCCAATAATATCGCTTAGAACATTTTTCCATTTCAGTGCAGGATCCAATCTACTAGAGTCAGGCCTTATATTTACTGTCCCTGTTTAGGTTCTTTTAATCTGGGGCCTTTTATTGCCTTTCTTCCTTCTTTTTTTTAATGACAATGATATTTTTGAGGAATACGACTCTTCTTTCTCTCGTGCTCCTTCTCTCTCTCTTTCTCTCTCTTTCTCTCTCTCTCTCTCTCTCTCACACACACACACACACACACACACCACTTTAAAAAAAAAAAATTAAACTATCTCTGATCTTGAGTTTGTCTAAAGCTGCCTCATGGCTAGATTCAGGTTACATGTTCTCAGCCGGAATACTACAGAGGTGATGAGTCCTTTTCAAGGTTTCACATTTGGAGTCACATTCTCCATCTGTTCTTCATTGGTACTATCAATTTTTAGCACCAGTCAAGGTGTTGTCTTATCTCACTACTGTATAATTATTATTTTCCTCTAGCAATTAATAAGCAGTTTATGGAGAGCTACTTTAAAATCATGTAAATATGTAAATACTCTGCTCTTCATCAAAATTTCCCCCTAGATTTAGCATCTGATGACTCCAGCCTGATTCAGTCTATACTAACACAGATGCAAAATGCTGATTTCCCAAATCTGGCAGCCTCTCTGCAGTTATGTCAGCACTCAACAGTCTATAATGAGCAAGAGCTCTCTCCTTTCTCCCCATTAATTAACTAATTAATCTATTTACTAATGGTACAGACTTATGAATTACTATTTTTTCAATGGTCTGCAATTCATTACTGTATTTAATTATTTTGGTACTCAAGTTCTTCCAGATTTGGCCAGCAGAAGCCCCTTTCAAGCTTGTTCCTTGTGACAAGACCCCGTCATTTTGAGCACTTCCTTATTTTCTGGCAAAATGAGACATTCCAAGTTTGTCTTGTACTTACCCTCTGCCAATGCTTAAATTAGTCATTTCTTCAAGGAAACTGGGTTCCTTTAGTAGCGAATGATATCTGGGCACTTAGATATGCTATGTGCTCACTGCTATTAGGTTGTCCGCTTCTTGGCTCTTACAACTGACAGAGCCAGGGAATGAAAAAAAAATATATATATGCATATATGCAAACATACATATTGATATGTGCACATATACATTCATATGTACATACACATATATATTTTAGAAATGATGCCTTCACAATATCTCCAAATTGCAGTCTAACCCACAGGATTCTTTTGTGACCTCCTTCATTCTGTTTTGTATGTCTGCGCTTTTTCATTGAGATTCTGGCTCTCACTGACAATCAACACATTTGCTAAAACCTATGCTACATTTAAAACGCGTTTCAGAATTGCTTTGCCCATGGGTGCCTGGGTGGCTCAGTTGGTTGAGCATCTGCCTTCACCTCAGGTCATGATCCAGGAGTCCCAGGATCAAGTCCCCCACTCAGGAGGGGCCTGCTTCTCTCTCTGACCCCCATCTTGAGCGCTCTTTCTCTCAAATAAATAAATAAAATCTCTAAAAAAAAAAAAAAAAAGAATTGCTTTGCCTGTACCACTAAAACAACAAAAAGTACTAAAAAAGGTTTAGGATTTGTTTGCACTTCTTTTCCAACTCAACCCAACCTGTCAAAGTCTGAACACAAATACTGTGTTCATAAGTTACTTGAATTGGTTTTCTTTAGCATGGACATGGTACTCATTTGAAATACAAATGGATTCATTTGTTTTGGTCTGCTTGTACCTTTAAGTTCATTTTCCCTTCCTTATCTTTATTGCTTTTCCTATATTTTTTGAATGTGTTGAATATTAACATGCACCTCAAAGTAAAAATTATATAAAAAGTTATTCTCAGACAGGTGTCAGTCTCTCCTACATCTTATCCACCGTGTGTCCACCGACATTGTAGATAACCAGTTTCATCACTGTGTAGTTTATCCTTCTTTTGGTGTCTTTTCTAAAAGATAAGCAGATACATAACTGCTCTTGTTTATTAAATATTGAAGAGTATTTATATTCTTTTGAACTTTGCTTTTTTTACTCAGTAGTATCTCCCGGAAATCACTCCATATTACTCAAGAGAGATTAAAGTAGTTTTCAATATTTTCTAATTACAAATAATACTATAATACTGTGCACATATATTTTAATATTATCAGAGGTATATCTTCAAGGTAAATTCATAGACATGAGATTGTCAGGTAGAAGGGTAAATAATATGTATCTTTGTTAAAACTACCAGTTCTTCATAGGGGTACCATTTTGCATTCCCAATGAGAATGCCTGTTTTGAAATAACCTCACCGACAGAGTACTGTCAAGCTTTTGAATTTTTGCTAATGTGATGGTTAAGAAATGGTATTGGCATGGTTTTTCTTAAAACAAAACCAACCAAACAAACAAAAAAAAACCCAGACAAACCTTTGTTGAAGTAGAATTTATCTAAATTTCAATATAGTAAAATTTACTAATTTTAGGTTATAGTTTAATAATTTTGCTTAACCCAAGGTCACGAAAGTTTTTTTAGAATTTAATTATTTTAGTTCTTATGTTTAGATCTATAATCCATTCACAGTTAGTTTTTGAGTATGACATAAGGGTTGAGATTCATTTTTTTTTCTCAAATATTCCCTTATCCTACCCTCATGTATTATAATGAGCATCTTTTCCCCAGTGAATTGTCTGTGAACCTTTTAGAATATCAAGTGACTCTAAGTGTGGGTCCATTTCCACCAGTGTCAGACTATGTTAGCTCCAGGCTTACAGCCAGGAGGAGCAATCTGTCTGATTATGTTCATTCTCCAATTCCTTTGGTAGTTGCCTACTGTATAAGGCCCAGGTGTTTTTTTTTTTTTTTTTTTTTTTAAGGCCCAGGTTTTAAAATTGTTTTCTGTTGGAAGATGTCTTCCACCAGTGTTTCCCTCTGTCATTAATAGAAGATGGAAGTCCTATCACAGTGTAGATTTTAACTGATATTTCTCTTATTATGAGAAAGATTGTCTTTTCATACAGTTAAGGGACATTTTTGTAATGTTTTTTGGGCGTCTGTTCATGTCTTTTGCCAATTTTTCTACATCATTTTTGGCTTCTCAACTGTTAAAACTGCTAACTGGTTATTATTTGTGTATGTGGATGCAATTGAGTTTTGCATATTAATTTTATATCTTGCTAGCTTGTGAGTTTTTCACTGAGTTAGTTTTATCACTGATTGTCTATGGGTTTCTGGATTACTATTATGTCATCTGCAAGCAGATGGTTTTATTTATTTTTTCTAATTTATATGCCCCTAGTTGTTGTAGTCTAATTGCATTTTCCTTTTTGGTATTGTTTTTATAGGTTTAGTCATCAATGTTACACTAGCTTCAAAAAAAAAAAAAAATTTGGAAATTTTTTTTTTTTTTATCCTTCAGAGGACATTCATGTAGTTTTGGGATTGCCAAAGGTTTGGTTAAATTTCTCTGTGAAACATCTGGCCTGGTTTTTTTCTAGAGGGTAGTTTCTTGATAACTTTATTTCTTTTATGGAAATTGGTCTGCTAAGCTTTCCATCTCTACTGAGGTCAGTTTTGGTAAACTATATTTTCCTATGACAACCTTTTAATAGACGAGTTAATCCCATTTATGTTAATTGAGATAACTATTATGTTTGGACTCAATTTGGTCATGTTTGGTTGAAATTACTGTGTGCATATATTATATTTATACGGGTTTATTTCATGTGTTCGTTTTTTAAAAAATTTCTTTTGGTATTTAGGAAGATTTGTCTTTTCATTCTATAGGTTACCTTTGTATTATTACTTTTTTATAGTGCCTGAAATCTCTATTTTTACCTATTTTTTTACTATTCGACATCAGTTTTAAGTGATACCTTTACTTATACAACAAAGTGTCTATATTCTATTTTCCTCTTTTTCCCCCTTCCTTTATCCTCTGATTTTTAAAAAAATAAATTGCATCTTTTGATTTTTTTTGTCTGACATGTACTGTTAACATGTTATTCTTTTACCTGCAAACTCACTCTTAATTTGGTCTCAGTTATAAAATAACATCTGTGAGATGCTCACTCTCTGGGATACTCTGGACAAAGTTATTCCAGTAATTTTTTGGCTGGATGAAAATCATCCTCTCCTAGATTCTTCAGGGAAGTATTCCCCGAATACTGGCACATTCCAAATGGTTTTTCCAGGGCCTTGATATCTCAGTCAGCTTTGCTGTATACAATTTGGTTTACACTTTCTTTCCTTTAGTTTCTTGAAAATGTTACTCTACTATGGCCTTACTTTGTTGTGTTGAGAAGGCTGATGCTGGTTAAATTCTATTGCCTTTGTAAATTGTCTGATCTTTTCACTTGGAGGCACTGTTCATTTTCCCCTCTGTCTCTGAAGCCTGGTAAGTTTATCGGATATGTCGTAGAGTTGATCTTTCGAGGTCAGATTTCCCTAGTACCCACTAATAGATTCAGGTCTTTTTTTATTTCTGGAATGTTTTCATGGATTATAGTTTTAAATATTAGTGTTCAGTTGTTTTACTTCTTCAGGAAACTCTTTTATTTCCTTATTTCACTATCATTTTCCTGCTTTGTTTTGTTTTGTTGTGGTGGTTGTTGTTTTCAATGCCTTTTCATTTGTATAGTTTCTTGGACAACTTACAAACTTAGTTTTCATTTCTGATATGCTATTATCTTTTTCTTCTATTTCTTTCCTAAGTTTTACCAACTCTCATTTTATTTCTTCCTGCTTTTTAAAAATATAATTTCTATTCTTTTTAAAAATTTCTGATTTGAAATGTTTTTCTTTGGTACCAAATGCTTTGTTTGAGGATATTTAATTGAATTTGGAGTGTTGCGTTAGTTTTCTTCCACTTTGTGGCTGAATTGTTTTAGAGAGTTTTCATTAGAAGGAAAGCTTTAATTCATATTATCTTATTTTTCAGTTGTTTTATAATAAGGGGGACAGATTTAATTTTTTTTTTTCCTATTCCATTTTTTTTTTCCCCACACAGAAAAAGTTCTTAGTTCAACAGCACTCTCTTCTGTGCAGTTTCCTCATGGATCATGTTGTTGAAGGTCATGGCGGGGGTAGACGGAAAGGAATGGTATGTCTTGTTTCTCTTTCATTTCTGCAAGATCTTTAATTTTCCCCTCTTATTTCCTTATTGCCTCATCTCCAAAGGATACTACCCTGTTTCTGTTCATTTGGTTATTCCC
This sequence comes from Potos flavus, assembly GCA_028534135.1. Lineage (NCBI taxonomy): Eukaryota > Metazoa > Chordata > Mammalia > Carnivora > Procyonidae > Potos > Potos flavus. Next base: position 25,503,675 of record CM052891.1, on the reverse strand, counting down.
CAGAAGCAATTATTTTCCAAGGCTGCCACTTCTGGTCGCACACTTTCTCAAGTCCTGAGAACCACTCAACGCTGATCTGTGCTGAGATTCTGGCATTCACTGTTGCATTTTCTTTTTGGAGGTGATTGTGTTTGTGCTTCATCTAATTGCTTTGTTTTTTCCTGTTCTTTTTCAGAGCCACTGAAGGCTTACCACCTCTGTTCTTTGTATCCCAACTTCCATTAGCAGTAAGGCTGCAGGACTTTGTTGAAATTTTTTTACTCTATTTATATGTACTTTGAAGGATGTTATGTTTTATGTCACAGTCATATTGAAGGTATGAGTCCTATATGATTATATTTGCTCTGTGTAGACTTTATGTTTTCTGGGGAAATAATGTTTGGGAAATTCAAAATCAGGTGATTGCCACTGCTCTCTAGCTATATTCTTCTTATCTTTCTGCCCTTATCAATATTTTGTTTGTTTGTATATCTATTTTATGATAATGCCATTGTATTTGTTTTGTTGCAAGCTACCTAAAATTCTGTGAAGAATAAATAAAAAATTCTGTGAAGAATGATGTAGAGTAAAAATAAATTACTTTTTAGTATTAAAAAGTAACAGTAAAAAATGCTCTGCCTTGGAGGTTTTGTTTTTTTGTTTTGTATTTTCTTTAATATAATCAGGTATGAGTAACAGAAGAAAAGAGAAAGGAAAAATAAAAGAAAAAGAAAAAAGAATAGAAAAGCAGTGAGATTTATCATTTACTTCTGATAACCATGGTTATCTGCTTTTGAAAGCAATTTCTTTGAGCAAAAGTAGCAGGACTTTAGCACAGATACCTCTGAAAGTGATTGCTTTTAAGATTTATGCTATTTTATACTATATTATTCATATCTGTAAGGTCCGGGACATATACAGCAACACTGTATGTATACCTCATACGTTTACCCACATTAACACAAAGCATCTATCTATCTATCTATCTATCTATCTATCTATCTATCTATACACACACACAAAAAACATGCACTTACTTGTTTCACGTTCTGGAGCTCTTCTGCCAACTGTTTCTTTTGCCTTTCTGATTCAAATAACTTTTCCTATATTTAAAAACCACTGAATTAATAACGAATTATGAAGTATCAATGAGCCTTATTTCAACATTTATAAATTCTTCAAACATTCAATTGTGACAATCTGATAATGTAGTTCTTAGTCACTTTTCTGGCTTTACACACACCATTTAAAAGTAATTAGTTCTTTACAGTACAATTGTGATGTAAATGCATTTTCTGTTACTTTGATTAGCCATTTTGTACAATCTCAAAATCTGAGCTCGAAAATAATTCAGTCAGGATGAAAATGTGTAAATACTAACTAAATTTTGGGCAATAGCAATCATCACCAAAGAGCTTCCAAATTGAAGACCATTATTATTACAACTTAGAAGTAAAGTCTCTTACCACACTAAAGAGGACATATGAAACTGGACTGGCTACTATTTTTCTAATTTACCTTGTGCTTGGAAGATTATCCATACAAATGAAGATATGACTAGTGTACCCAAAATATAAAATAATAGTTACTATTGTAGAATAAATAATATTATGAATGCAAATTAAATATTATCTTTGAAGTTAAAATTAATTTAAGCACATGCCCTAAAATATTCAGCTTTTTAAAAATATATCATAAATAAATCCACATTTTATTGATCAAATCAGAAATACTAAGAGTAATTTAAGGACCATTTTACTATAAGCTTGACCAGAGAAATTGCTTGAAGATTAAATTGAGTGGTAAATATTCATGGCAACACTGCAATGTTTATAAGAAGCATTCTGTTTCCTGGTATATTTCAGCTCATTCTTATCTAAGATACGAAGTGAAGGTATATGAAGATGAATTTACTATAGCAATCTAATGAATCTGCCACAGACCAGGAGCCAAGAAACTGCTGGCTCTCATGCTTTTATGCTCTGGTAAGTCACCTTCACTATGTGTCCTAGTTTTTTTTGCATCTGTAAATGGAAAATACATCTATTTTCATTCAGCTTTGCAAAGTAGTAGCAATCTGAACTTTGCAGAAAGGCTTTAAGTTAAATAAAGCCCATAGCACTTTTAAAAAATCATTCTTGTAAAATAAAAATTAGCCACTGGCATCAAATGATCTTGGTTTCATTTTTATTTGTGTCTCAAATCAGACATGAAGAATAGAGACGTTGCAAGTGATGAGAGAATACCTAACATGCTCTATGAGCTTCATTGAACAACGTCTGTTATCTGTGTGTGTGTAAGACAAATAGAAATACTGAAGGTACGCATGTTACCTAGAAGAAGTATTTATTGCTGCGTACACTCTTTTACATGGCCAACCAAGTGGTTCTCAGCCAAGAGATAGGTTTCTGGGTAAAGGATATTATAAAATACAGAATATGCTATATCTGGGATTTCAGATCCTGTCACATTAGGACACGTTTAGTTACATGTCATAGACTTTATATGTGAACCCCGATTTATTTAAGAGCTCCTTAGGGAAGCCCTATTTAAACGTTACGTAAATGCAATTTCAAGTTAAAATCCTAATAATCTGATACTTAAATAAAAACTGAAATATATCATTAACAATGATAAATATTAAGAGAAGGAAAAGATCTGAGAGCCTCTGAAAGCTTTTTTTTTTTTTGAGAGAGAGAGAGACAGAGAAAGGGAGAGACAGAGAATCTTAAGTAGACTCCACACCTAGTACAGATTCCAATGCAGAACTCGATCTCACAACTCTGAGATCATGACCCGAGCCAAAATCGAAAGTCCAACACTTAACTGACTGAGCCAACCAGGCACCTCTGAAAGTTCTGATGAACCGTAAGATTTAATGGCTTATGCAGAGACGAACTATATAAAATGCTATTTTTACCAAGATAGCCATCACTGGAGATGTTTTCAAAGAGAATATGAGGAAATTATTGTCAATTTATTCTTAAAACTAAATTTATCTTTTTTTCATCTTTATTCTTAAGTATTATACCAAAAAATGTAGAAGTGGTTTCAAAGTTGTAAAAATGTCTATAAAATATTCCTTTAGTAATGGAATGCTTGTACACACTTGGAAGGAACATGAATTGGTAAAGCCTTTTGAAGGGTAACTTAGTAACATATATAAAATTTTATGTGTCCATATCCTTTGATAAAGCAATTCTACTTTCAGAAATGTATTCAGTTTGTACTTTTACAATTGTAGAAATTGCCCCAAGATATATCTACAAAGTTATATATGATGGACTTATTTTTAGTAGAGGAAAACTGGAAGTAGCCTAAATATTATCATTAAGGAACTGGTTAGGGGTGCTTGGGTGGTTCAGCTGGTTACGAGTCTGCCTTCAGCCCAGGTCATGATCCCAGAGTCCTGGGATCGAGACCCACATCCATTTTCCTGCTCAATGGAGAGTCTACTTGAGGATTCTTTTCCTCCCCTTTGCCCCTTCCCCCTGCTCATGCATGTGCTCTCTCTCTCTCTCTCAAATAAATAAATAAAATCTTAAAAAAAAAAAGGGAGCTGGCTAGATAACCTAGGACAGAACTACTGGTTGACAGGAGAACCGTTAGGACTTTGGCAGGGGACACCTGGGTAGCTCAGTCGGTTAAGTGTCTGCCTTTGGCTCAGGTCATGATCCCAGGGTCCTGGGATTGAGCCCTGCATCGGGCTCCTTGCTCAGTGGGGAGCTGGCTTCTCCCTCTGCCTGCTGTTCACCCTGCTTGCTCAGTCTCTCTCTCTCTCTCTGACAAATAAATAAATAAAATCCTTAAAAAAAAAAAAGATTTTGGCAGATCTGCACATAATAACTTGAAAAGTAGCCCAAGATATAAGGCCAACAAAGGCAAAAAGGAAACAGGAAGCAAGTTGTAAAAAAGTGTGCAGTGTAAAGAGATTTACATAAAAGTTAAAATGTATATATATACATTTATTTTTAGAAATATAATTGGCTGTAGAGAGAAAAAAGTCTCTGAAAGGCTAAACAAGATGTGTTTAACAATGGTTTTCTCTAGAGGTTGGAATTTAAAAACTAAGGCAGGAAGGAAATTTCTTCCTTTTTTGGGGAGGTGTGAAGATTTTGCTTTAATAAAAATTAAGTAAACACAGAATTTTACTTATTTCAGAAAATAATTTAAAATAGTTGAAAAAAATATATTCCTATGGTGAATTAAGGGTAAATCAAGTAGTTTATATCTTGAAAATTTGAAAAACACAATGGGTTTCTGTGAAAATTAGGGTACAATTTAAATTTAATATTCTATTAAAAACAGAATGAAAATATATAAAAAGAACCAAAATCTTTTTTTTTTTTTTTAAAGAACCAAAATCTTAAAGTATATTTAGGCACACTGTGTGTCTTTTTCTCTTAATCATATTATCTTAGTTCCAAATTATGTTACCAAAACGAGAGGCCTCTGAAACATGCTCACAAACATGAAAAAATGTATTTCCCAGTGAACATGTAAGGATCCAAAATTGTCATGGCTTGCTTTGTTGACTCATCTAATCTTTGTTGGTTTCTCATCTTTGCCACCAATATGAGAACAAAAAGGTGTGAGAAGTAGCCAGATCCGCAGGTATGAGCAAAAACCACTGTCTACACTGAGTCTTACATGGGTATTGGGAAATAAAAGTAATAAGTATGTAAATTAAAAAAGTGGACTCTTTAAATGCCTACTGAATAAATGAATTATAAAATATTTGATATTAAATATGAACACAAATAATATCAAATATTTGATAATTTATAATAATATTCTTCCATTTCTTTTTTCACAACAAAACATAAGGAGGAGAAATTGAAGATTACCTTGAGTGTACTCACTTCCTCCAAGGCATCATTTCTTTCACGCTTAAGCCTTTCTATTTCATCTGCCTCTAAGGAATCACAGGGAAAAAGCTGTCAACATTAAAACATAAGAAAAAAGTTATGCGTTAGATGCTAATTATGAGAACTAGCATAAAAATCCTTTTTGACGAGTGTTAATGCATTTTAACAACAAAATTTATTTTCTTACTTTGGAGTCATCTGATTAGATGAAAGAGAATGTTAAAGCAATCTGGGGTAACTTGATTTAAGCTTGAGCTTGCATTGCTGTTATTTATAACAGAATCTATGTGATTATAAGGTATACTTACCCTGTTGTCACCTTTATGTCATTAATTTTAACAATATAATTTCCCTTAAAAGTCCAAATTCTATGATTGTGTTTATAATGTCAAAAAGACTTATGAGTTATCAACATAAACTATTCCCCAAAGATAACCACCCCAAGTACATGGCATCTGAGGCTAACAAAACAATGGACATTATCAACCAAGAGAGTTTATGTGAACCCAGTAAAGGTCACTGATTGATTCCATGCCTTGTTTTAACTAAACGAAATGCAATGTTAACAGCCAAGCAGCTTACAAAGATTCCTGCACAGAAACTGTGGACTGAAGGTAATATTAATAATTCATGCACAAGTGAACAACCACCACCACCGAATAGCAGAGATGGCAATTTCTCTTCTCTTATTGCTAGCATGATCTCTCTGACAGTAATTACAAGGTAAAAAAACAATGACAATCTAATCAGAGATAAAAATCCAAGTCTAATTACAGCCATCTTGTATATATAAATTATAACAGAACTAAAAAAAAGTATAGAAAATATAATTTAAAGGACTATGTGGAGAAAAATGATTGCTTTTTAAGTATGGGCTTAAGGCAGAGCCCTTCAGACAGGAGAAGTGAATGCAGAGTAACAAAAGAAAATAAAAATAATTAAAGATGGGGTGCCTGGTGGTTAAGCTTCTGCTTTCGGTTCAGATCACGACCCCGATCATGATGGGCTCCCTGCTGAGCAGGGAGCCTGCTCCTCTCTCTTTCTCTGCCCTTCCCACTTTGCCCCACCCCGCCTGTGCACACTCTCACTCTCTCTAATATACAAATAAAATCTTAAAAAAATTAATGGTATCGACATTTATTATGAACTAACTACGTGCAGATACATTGCTAAGGGCCATATACATTCAATACTATATCCTTCCCATAACCTCGTCTCCACTTAGCACATGAGGAAATAGGCTCAGAAGGTTAGCAGCTTACCTAAGGTTTCACAGCTAATAAATGGTCACCCCAAGATTCCCACAGAAGTCTGATGTTAGTTTGTGATTTTTACTAACCGCCCAACAGAAATCATGATGGAATAGATATGATAAATTCAGGTTTGATTTCTAAATCATAGCATAACTGAAGTAAGAGTCATTCCTCAATTTGGGGGGAGAAATATTTTTCCTGCACATTACTGGTTCCTTTGGTCCTGACAGTTACCTTTGAGTATCTATGGCCATTTGTTTCACAATTTACATCATCACGTCATTTTCATCTGTCTCTGTTACTCTACTCTTTCTTTTTTTTCTTTTTTTTTTCCCAAAGAAGTGAATTTATTTATTTATTTATTTATTTGTCAGAGAGAGAGAGTGAGAGAGAGATCACAAGTAGGCAGAGAGGCAGGCAGAGGGAGAAGCAGGCTCCCTGCAGAGCAAGGAGCCCAATGTGGGACTCGATCCCAGGACCCCGGGATAATGACCTGAGCCGAAGGCAGCCGCTTAACCAACTGAGCCACCCAGGCGTCCCATTACTCTACTCTTTCTTGAGTACTCAACACACACTCATAGAATTCATTCTTATACTGCTTAGGATTAGTTTTTGGCACATTTTCAAATGTAACAATAGTTCCCAAAGTACGTCCTAAAGGAAATTAAGTAGGTTTGCACAAAAACCAAACTGAGTGGTGGTGATGGTGGTTGCAGACCTTGTGGTCAGGTAAATTTGAGAAATGTAGGATTTAGGGCGCCTGGGTGGCTCAGACGGTTAAGCGTCTGTCCTGGGATCAAGTCCTGCATCAGGCTCCCTGCTTAGCAGGGAGTCTGCTTCTCCCTCTGCACCTTCCCCTGCTTGTGCTGTCTCTCACTCTTTCTTAAATAAATAAATAAAATCTTAAAAAAAAAAAAAAGAGAGAAATATATTTTGTGGCATCTCACTGGACTAATGTCTGCAAATACAAAGTGTTCTGGGAAACAATGCTACTCAACATTTAGATAAGCCTATTGTTATCTTGCATGCTACCTAAATGTGAAATAAACAGAATTCAAAAGTTTAAATAAGAACCTAGATAACAGAGCTAATTATATATACATACATATATATATGTATGTGTATATATATATATATATATATTTTTTTTTTTTTGTACTAAGTGAAATTATAGACTGAGATTTTAGGGATGCGATTATAAACTTTTGAGCTTAAAACATGGTGACAAATCATGCAGAAAAAGGTGCATGGTAACATTTTAGGAGGCAAAACACTAGGCTTGAACAATCATAGAACAATCTATGACTTAAAACAAAACAACATGTGTTATAATTCTATTGCTATTTTAGGCTAAGCAGTGAAAACTTATAGCCAGAGAACTGGCCATAGATGGTACCTGTGAATTTTTTTTTTTTACCTGTGAATTCTGTGAAAAGACTCTCTGTGCTCAGTCATATGTTGAGTTCGAATATGCTTCAAATAAACAAGCAGCAGATGAAATGAATTGTTGCTATTTAACCTCAAAGGATTCCAGACAGATAACTGTTTTCTAACCTCCTTCCAATTCTTGGACTGTACCCTTACCTTCCTCCGTTCCTCTCCTATCTGGTTCTCCCAGTATCACTTGTGACCCTCAGGTCTTCCGACCTCTGAAACACCCCGTAAGTAACATTGTAAATCATTTCCGCTCTATTCTGGATAGCTACTATTCCACTGGTCTCATTTCTGAAACTCAATTCATCTTCAAAAGAACAATAATGTCTGTTTCAGGTCAAAATTTTTTTCCCCCTAGATGAAACCCTTCCTTTAGAAACCCATTCAATTACCTCCTTTCCTTAAAGTTTCTGTATATTCCCTTATTTTCTCCTTCCTTTCTCTTGCTCACTCCTTTACTTCTTATAACTTGCTTAATAAATTTTTCCTCTCATCCCCGCACTTTGAAAATAATTACTTTCAATGTCAGTAGTTAACCTAGCATTTGGAAAAATAAATGCACCCCTCCATCAACTTTCTTCTTTGTTTCATGTAACATTGCTTCAGCCATCTGTTCTTGAAATTTTCTCTTCCCTAGGTTTTTGATATCCCACTATCTCACCTAACATTCAGAATATTTAGGCTGTTTCTAATGACTTAATTTTATTTCCACTCCTTAAATGGGAGGGGAGGTTCCCCAAAGTTTGTCCCTTTCTCCCTTTTTCTCCATAAGCTCTCCCTGAGTGATCAGGGAGACCACTGCCCTGCTTCAACCATCACCCTCCAAATCATTCCCAAATCCCCCTTTGTGTCCAATTCCTTATTTCCAATGGCCTTTTGGTTATTTACACGTGTCAGCATTTGAACTTACTCTCTAAAATCCAACTATCACCTTCTCCACTTTTCTTATTTCTCTACTTCTATTTACAGCCATCCTATTATTAATCATCTGAATCAAAACTCTGCGGTTATCTTTAACTCATTCTCTCTTGGTTCTTACACCCAAATGCAAGCCTTAACGGTGATACACTTGGTGTTGTTAGTAAATATTATATATCTGTCTCTCCATTCCTTCCCATTATCCTCACCTTCACCACAGTTTAGTTCTTAATATTCTGTATTTGGACGCTTTCCTTTGCCCACTATCTAGGCTACCTACTACCAGTTTCATTCCCTTCCAAGATATACTACTATAAGATTACCATTTCTAATCATTTTGATCATGTCACAATTCTCCCTAATGGCTCCTCACTGACTACTAGTAAAGTACAAACTTCTGAGTGTAATATTTACCTTTTTAGGCCTAACTTCCTTCACTGATCTGCATGTACTCACTTTAAAAAAAAACTATTTTACTCTCTGCTTACCATCACATTATATATATATTTTTATTCATGCTAATTCTCCTATCACTTTCTATCCGCCTCTTACGCAGATAATATCCTGTATATCATTTAAAACTCATTCAAATGCCAAGTCTGTTAGGAATCTTCTCTAAATATTTTGAGCTCTGTCAGTATTATGGCCTTATCACGCAATGCTACAGTTTTTTAAACTGTAATTATTTGTGTACATGCCTTTCTTTACACAATACCTTACGTTCCTTGAGGGACAGGCTTGAGTTTTGTTTTAGTAATATACTGGAGCAGCTAATGCAATGCCACACGCTGTAGATGTTCAATGTATATATCTAATGTTTTACAGAGGAGTACATACTGCTACGTATAGTGAGAAATGCCTTTTCTATCATGACCCCAGTATAAATGAAAAATTACTCACTCACACAATTCACTATGATATTTTCCACTCTATTCTCTCACTTATTAAAATGGGGGTTGTGATCCACCAAATTGATTTAGCAAGAAACCAAACTGTGAAAAGTTTACTTTAGGGAATTTACAGTGCTCTCTCTGTGATTTTAAGGTAATCCCTGTATGATATTTAATTGGGATGGCAAATCCACCATATTATTATGATAGACTCTAGTCTGCAGTTGCTAAGTTCAGAATTCTGCTAAATCTAAGCTCCAACCTTGCTTTTCTGTATGTAAACTTGCCCCAGCCGCAGGTTTAGCACGGTGTGAATTTTTGAATATAGCAATGATGATTAGAATCACAGTAAGATAATTACATTTTTAGACCTAAATGCTGTATTATTCCAAAATCATAAGTTGGTTATTTTTTTGGTCAACTAAACAAAAGTTTGACTGACTTAGACTGACTCAGCAGTTCTTCCTTCTTGAAACATGGCATCTCAAGAAATCTTATGAGTCAGGAGACATGATGAACAAAAGAAGCTCATCACAAAAGAGTATATATTGGGTGATTCTATTTATTAGGACGTTCAAGAACAGGCAAAAGTGATCTATGCTAATATAAGTCAGAAGAGTGGTTCCATTGTAAAGGTGGGAGTGGTAGCCAACTAGGACAAAGTTGGTACAATGCAGTCTTGGAGTGGTGATTATACACAAGATACTAATAGAAATTCATCACGTTGTACACTTGAGATTTTTATACTTTACAGGGTGTCCATTATGTTTCAGCAAATATATTTTTAAAAAATAAATTAAGGAAAAGACAAGCCAGAAAAAGGAAACACAAGTAAAAAACAATCATCCCTAACAGATGGGTTATAAGACTTGACTGCTATTTGTGACGAGATGGTTGAGGGGTAACCATAGTGGAATTTCCTCACTCTCACAGACTGTCAGCATCCTAAACCACAGACCAATTGATACTTCAGATGAAGCACTATGGTGATTTTTTTTCAACAACAACAGAAAGTTTAGGAATACTACTACAATATTAAGATATTTTTCATTTGTTCCTCATGAGCTACTTGACAAGCAGTGATTTTTATAGTATTTTTCAAACTGTGGTACATGACCCACTAGTGAATTTTAAGTCCAAATATTTAATGAAATAGAACTGAATATTAAATAACAATGCAATGATATGGAAAATGGAAGTACTATTTTGAGACTTTTGTTTCAATTATATATGTGAGTGTGGTGAAGTAAAAGGTATTCTTATTATGGATTCAAGTGAAAAAAAAAGGTAACATTTTATGGGGATATCTTCTACATGTTGACAAGCAGAACATAGGAAGCCTTATAAACTGATATAATGACAATTGCACAACATTTTGATCTGAAGCCACAGACAGGAAATTATTGGCGTGCAGAAGACCTTGCACAATTACCACTGGCACTTGGCTTTTGTCATCAAAGTATCACAGACTTAATACACTCTTATCTGCCCTAAAATCATTGGCTAGAAAGGAAGTAAATTACTAATTTGGAGCACCAGTATTTTTTGCAGCTGCTAAGCAACCTTTGCACGCTCACCCAAAGTCCTCTGAATTCCCCGTTTCTCTTAGGTTGTAAGCCACCCAACCCCCACTGTTGCCTTTCCTCATCAAAAGTGGGGACAGTAGCTTTGAGAACTGTTTGGCAGTAAGAAAACAATGCTCTGCTGTCAACATTAGGTAGGAAAATACATAACACCTGAGACAGCAGAAGAAAAACAGTGCTCTTACAGATTCAGTTTTCCTACCTTAAATGCTACTAAATCAGTTCTGATAAATCAGTGCCTCAATTCTAGTAGAAGACTGAGTGATCTCCCAAAGGTTTCCAAATAACTAGATCATGGGAACTCTCATTCTCAATGATAGGAACTCTAATTTATTGCTCTTGTGACTGCAAAATGGAATAGACATTTTGGAAGACAGTTTGATGGACCATATGAAGAAGCAACTGTGCTCCTTGATATCTGCCCAAAGGAGCTGAAAACTTATGTTCACACAAAAACCTGCAAATGGATGTTTATAGTAGCTTTATTTACAATTGCCAAAATTTGGAAGCAACCAAACATCCTTCAATAGGTAAATGGATAAACTGTGGTACATTCAGATAATGAAATATTAATCAGTGCTGAAAAGACATGAAAAGATATGGAGGAACCTTAAATACATATTACTAAGTGAAAAGTCAATCTGAAAAGGCTACATACTGTCTCATTCCAACTACATGACATTATAGAAAGGGCAAAACTATGAAGACAGTAAGAGGATCAGTGATTGCCAGGGGTGAGGGGTGCAGGTGTGGAGAGATGAATAGGCAGAGCACAGAAGCAAAAATAAGAGCGGTAAAAATACTATGTATGATACCATAATGATGGATACATGTCATTATACATTTGTCCAAACTCACATAGAAGGTAGAGCACCCAGAGTGAAACATAATCTAAACTAAGAACTCCAGGTGATAATGATGTGTCAATGCAGGTTCATCAATTGTAACAATGTACCACATTCTGGTGCAGGATGTTGATAATGAAGGGGGCTATACATGTGTTGGGGCCGAGGGCAGGTAGGAAATCTCCCTACCTTCCCCTCAGTTTTGCTGTGAACCTAAAACTGCTCTAAAAAATGAAGTCTTAAAAACAAAAAAAGACACCATTTATTACAAGGGCAAAAAAGTGAAAGGTAACTAGGAATATAACAAAAGATTAATAAAGCTTGTACTGGGAAAAATATATCAAATGTATTATTTGCTATTCAAGAAGATAAAATTAAGAAGTCAAAACATGCTTGCAGATAGGAAGACTTAAATTTATAAAGATGTTGTTTCTTCCCAAAATAATCTAGAAATTCAGTATAGCAAGATTTTTGATAGAACTTATGTGGACAAGAAAAAAGATTAGCCAAAGCAATATCTAAAAAGAAGAACAAAGTGGAAGAATGTATTATTAGATATCAATATTTATTTTTTTAATTATTTTTTATTATGTTATGTTAGTCACCATATAGTACCTAAGTACTGAAGAATCTAAAAATGCTTGTGCAAATATGGAAATCTTATAAATGACAGAGCTGGATTGCAATAATTCGTCCAATGAAATATGAATTTATATTTTAAAAATTACCTTTATGAAAATAATTGACCAAAATTTATATATCTGTATTTTTGATTGTGTACCAATAAGTAGAATTACTACTGAATTCAGAAGAAAATTTTAATGTCAGAGCTTATGAATATGGTGAATTATAACATACATTTTAATTATCTAAGTTTTTGGCAACAGAATATGATCAATGACTGATTTTTTTTTTCAATGACTAATTTTTAAGTATACTGTATTCTTGAAATTATAACAAGGTAACATTCTAGGGTAATATGGAATAAAAATAAAAGCAGAGAAAAAGAAAAGATGATAAATTTCTGAGAATAGGAATTCATGAATGAATTTTCTTTTAAATAAAATGATTATGAGTATCAAAAGCTATAGTAGTTAGATTCCATTAGATATATTTAAAGGGTTATATAACAGTTTTTTTTTTTTAAAGTGAAATATTTATAGTCATTGGAAACCAAATCAAAACACCAACAAAAAGAAAAGTGGTATCACTTTATGATTAGATTGAGTTGATTTTAAGGCAGGAAACATTCTAGCGATGAAGAGATTCCATGTCCTGTCAGGATATAACAATTCTAAAATCATATATACCTATAATACAGCCTATGATATGCAAAGTAAAAATTAGCAGAAGGGAAATTTTAAAATGAAATGCCTCTTGCTCAATAACTGATAATAAAAGAAGATAAGAAATGAATAAGAAAATAGAAAATTTGGGGGAAAAAAAGGAAACAGAAAATTTGAATGACATGATTAACAACCTTGACCTAATTGATATACAGGGAGCACTGTACTTACTTCAGGGCAGAACAGACATGCTTTTCAAAAGATGGGAAATATTTCATTAAATTGACTATATGCTAGATATATGGTCAAAGGATTAATACCATGGAGAACGTGTTTCTGACTTCAGTGAAGGATACTAGAAATAAGCAATCAGAAGGGAACTATATAACTAGAAAATGTCTAAGACAGTTCAAAATAAGGGTCAAAGAAGCAATGACAATGGAAATATTACATATTGAATGATAATTAAAATATGATCTATAGAAATTTGTGGGTGTGATAACTTTGTAAAAATTGCGTAGTACCATCTATGTTGTATTGTTAAAATACATTAAAAACCTAAAAAAATCCCGTGTTATTTTTTAAACAAATTTTAGTATCTTGATGAAAGGAAAAATTTTCTAGGAAGATATCCATTAACAGAATTATTCAAGAAAAGGACAAAAACTTGAATAAAATAATCTTAGAAGACATTTAAAAAATAGGAAATATCTCCTTTTCCAAAAAGACCTAGGCCTAGACCATCTGGCATATGAAACACTTTCAAAGCTTAAAGGAAGAGATAAAGTTTCTATTATGTAAGTTGTTGCAGAAAAATAGAAATGGCATAAATTTTATTTACAAATTTAAAAATGTTTAAATAATTTTTAAATAAGTAGATATATTATAAACCTTATTTATTAAATGAGATAATGCTAGCTTCTTTTAAAAAATTAAAACTGCAAAATGGCTCAAATATCATGAAAATGTTTTTTGGTCACTTTTGCAGCTCCTATTCCAATAGTAATTCACAAAAAAAGTAAAATTTTGTGGGAGAGACAAAAATGTAATTAACTTAAAATGCCTACCTAGAAAACCCAAGACAACTGGAAAACAGCTGGAATAAGGGAGTTCGATAAAGTGGTATTGCACAAAATACCCACTCAAAAATTAGTATCTTGGGACACCTACTGACTCAGTTGGTGGAACATGCAACTCTTGATCTTGAGGTTCTAAGTTCCAGCCCCACACTGGGTGTAGGGATTACTAAAAATAAAGTCTTTTAAAAAATGAATATCTTTACTAATTATCAATTAGAAAATATAATGGCTAAAAAATCCCATGTCCAATAGCAACAAAAACTACAGCATACCTACTCAGACTAACAAGAAATATTTAAGACATGTATGAAGCAAGATAAAATTTTCTCTTTCCAAAATATCAATAAACACCTAAATGAATGGAGAAATAAACCATGTTCATCTCTCCCAAACCACTCTCTAAATTTAATGCAACTCCAATTTTAAAAAGCCCCGATTAAATTTTTACTACCATGGCAAAAATAATTCTAAAGATCATCTAGAAGATCAAAACCAAGAAGTTAAAAAGAAAAAAATTAAGGACTTAGCCTACCACATAACAACAAATCTAAAAATATATGCCTAGAATAATAAAAATAGTAATGTACTGGCAGAGAGAAACTGATCAATGGAACAGAGTGGTGGGTCTAGAAACAGATCTGTGTAATAGAGATTTAGTATAGGACAAAGTTTGTATTTCAAATTAGCGGCAAAAGTGAAGAAGGATAGCTACTAAGTAAATAACGGTGGAACAAGGACAAGTAGTTATCCATTTGGGGCCCTAACTCATGCATAGATGAGAACAGATTTTGAGTGAACTAAATGCATAAATTGGGAAGACCTTCCTCAATGATACAATATCACAGAAACTCCATAATGAAAAGGACTGAAAAATTTGATATATAAATATAAATGTCATAAATGTTGAAGTTCTTTTTTTTTTTAAAGATTTATTTATTTATTTTGAGAGAGAGAGACAGAGAGAGAGAGAGAATGGACAGGGGGAGAGACAAGGCAGAGGGAGAGAGAGAATCCTCAAGCAGACTCCCCGCTGAGTGCAGAGTCCAAGGTGGGGCTCAAGCCCAGGACCCTGAGATCATGACCTGAGCCAAAGTCAAGAGTCAGATGCTTAATTGACTGAGCCACACAGGCACCCCTAAATGTCAAAGTTCTGTAGAAGAAATGACTTGTGAATTTAACAGGCTTCATAATTACATTTTACATAAAGCACAAAAAAGGCGAAAGAGGAGGCAAAAGAATACCTAAGATCATGATCTGAGCCAAAACCAGGAGTCGAATGCTTAACCGACTGAGGCCACGCAGGCACCCCATCCTTCATGTTGATCTGGATACTGATGTATGAGGATGGTAAAATTTCAGAGGGTACACACTTATGGGTATTTTTCTGTGATAAATTTAGGGAGGAGTAGCATGAGGAAATATTGAGAGAGGAGGAACAGAAGAGATCAAGAGGAAATTTTACTTTTGATTTTAAATTAATCTGCGTTTTCTATATTTATTAAGACCACATATTATTTGCATGATTTTTTAAAAGTGAAAAATGAAAAAAAGGCTACATATATGACATATAACAGTCAAGACCTATGACCCAAGCACAATCAAGACATTTCTATAAGGCACACCCTACCTGTGAATCTAATATGCTGGAAATTTCACGTGTACTGACATTCACTTCATCCAACTGCAAGCAAAACAAGTTTCTGGCAACCTGGACAAAATCTGAAATGGAATACACTTCAGTAGGAACACAGCATTTAACCTCATCTAAATACATCTTACCTTTTTCTAAATGAAGTTGAAGCTATGTGTTATAACTAACAGTCCAAACTTAGTTTTCAGTGGATTACCTTAAAGTGGTATTAACTGAAGTGACAGATAAATACAACCTCAAAAATAAATAAAAAGTGAGAAATAAACTGTTAACTAACCTCAGTTAGAACTTTGCTGAGGTTAATAAATCAGTTAAGATAACAACAAAGCACATACATATCACAGGCATACCTATTTCTGCAACTCTTTTATCATGAGCAAGAACTTTTTCTAAAACATAGGATAATACTGTGACTTACAGCTTTTCTAGCTGGAGCCAGAAGTTTAATAATAATAATAGCAGGAGCTAATGTTTATAGAACAGCTTCTGTGCTCGGCACAGTGCTTTTTGCTATTTCATCCTCCCAACAATTCTCTGAAGTAGGTCCTCCTATACTCTCCATTCTACACATGGCAGTTAAGACAAGTGAAGGGCCAAACTTTCCATGGCCACATGGCAAGTAAGTAGCAGAGCAGAATTCCATTTAAGGTCTGACTCCAAGGCATATATCTTAACAAATGTTAATTAAGACTGCCTAATGCTGTGGCCCCTGGGTGGCTCAGTCATTAAGCAGCTGCCTTCCACTCAGGTCATGATCCCAGGGTCCTGGAATCGAGCCCAGCACCTGGCTCCCTGCTCAGCAGGTAACCTGCTTCTCCCTCTCCCTCTACTGCTCCCCCTGCTTGTACTCTCTCGATCTGTCAAATAAATAAATAAAATCTTTAAAAACACACACACACACACAAACTGCCTGATGTTGGCTAGCAAACTATAAGCTTCTTCAAACACGAGTGTGACCCATTCATCTATGTATTTAAAAATTTTTTAATTTTAGCTGATATATTTTAATTTCCAAAGATCTTTCTTTGTATTCTTTGATGGTTCCTATTCTACAATATCCTATTCTTTATTTCCTGGATGCCTTATTTTTGTTTACCTCGTCAAAGACGTTCATTGTGGTTTGTCTGAAGTTCTCTCCCGCTTTTGTGTTATTTCTCTTTTTTCAGGGTTCTATTTTTCTCTTTGTCAGACAGTTTTGGGCTCTTATATTTTATGCTGGAGAATTTCTCCAAATGTCTAGTGATCCTTGGCTATGAGTTCATATTTAAGAAGAATCACCACCAAAACACTGATTGGAAATTTTGTGTACATAACTTGCCTTGTCATCTGGTCAGTTTCACTACATAGCAATCAGAGGGCCAACTGACATTTTGGTGCAGCTTCTTCAGCGAGAATCTTACAGTCTCTTGCCTATAGAGGATAAACATGACTGCAAAGTTCACCGAGCAATCTGGGTGTGTGTTGTAATAACTAACCATACACTCCTCCAAATTCCCTGACTGCTGGCAACTACAGGTTCAGAAGCTCTCTGGTTATTTCTTAAAAGAATATACTTCTTTTCTTTGTAGGTATAAGGGGCTGTTATACCCTGGGCTGCTTGAGAGGGGCCAGGTAAGAGCTTGATAAAAACTTCTTGTACAGATTTCTAACAACCCTATTTGAAATGCCCCGCCTACACCCAGCCTTCAGAAGTACCCGATACTTTTAATTTCTAAGCCTTTTCAGGGGCAAATCAGCTTGTTTCCCATTGTGTTTCCCCCATCGCTTTAGGCTGGGGAAACTATCACTTAGGCTTTTTTTGCCTCTATTCACTAATTCATTTACTCTCCTCATCCACATTCTGTCCTTACATATCATGGCTTTGGTTAATACATGCAGTTCTGTTTTCTGTTCTCCTCCCTATTGGGGATAATTTTCAAAAGGAGAGGAAAGCAAATATATATATTTTCTATCACTTTGAAACAAAAAGTGAATTTCTTTTTAGCAAAACAGATACTTTAAAACTGATACAAGGACCAGCTGAATACACTCAGTTAATGCTACACAGAACAGAAAAATCACCCAGCCAAGCCCTGCTTAAATTCCTGACCTACAAAATCTTGAGACTTAATAAAATTATTGTTGGTTTAACCCATTAAAAAATGATACAATGTTGCATCTATTGTATACGAAAAAAATTAAATACTGAATGTTATTAATGATATAAAAAACTGTTATATTCAAACATTACTAGTGGCAGAACAAATACATATGTAAAATATCTCTTGAAAACAACTTATCAATACCTATCAAAATTCTAAACCACTTGTGGGAATTTATGCTAACAAAAAGAAGGAAAAAAACTATGATGTTAAATATAGACTTATTTATACTATCAGCTACTGAGAAACCATCTAAATTCCCAAAAGTAGAAAGGCTTAATATCATAGTACATCAACTAAGTATGTCGATATTACGCTAACTTTAATAAGAAAAATTATACGGCACCATAAAAATATTTACTCTGTAATATCAGCTGGAAAAAAGTATGAAATTTCACAGCAGTGGAGTTAGAAGTTCTATATTTTATATTGCTTCTTTTGTTATTACTAAAGAAATGTTTATGCAATAAATAAGAAACAAAGAATGATAGAACGATGATATTTTCGAGCTGGAAGATTCCAGGAAAGTCTCCTTTCTGCTGACCCAGTCAGGCCAGTAATGCTGGACAACATTTTAGGTACTGACTAAGGAACTTGAAATAGATGTGGTCTTATTTTTCCCTCTCTCCTTCTAAAGAAGATGCACTCTTAATGAAAATAGGTCACCATAACTCTCCCACCAAGCTTCTGTGATGACACAACATGATAAAGCTAATATTACCTCCAAAAGACACTGTCCCCTTTGGGTCTACTTGCACTTGTTGTCTCAGGGCTTGATGTTGTTCCTTTGTGGGCTGAATTCCAAGATAATCTAGAGCCTGGAAGGAAAAGGATTCATGTAAAGTAATTTTTCAAATCTCCGAAGAATAAAACTTTTCATTACAACTTTATTTTACAACCCAGTGAAAAGAATCAATATCAGGAATAGGGACTAGAATTACATGCCCAGAGAAAGTCTGTTGACTATTTATGGATTAATTTTCTATAAAATATTAGCTTCCCAATTCTACCACCACCTCAATTTTTTTGTGGTTTCTTTTCTTTTTTCTTTTCCTTTTTTGCAAGACTAGCACTTTGGGTGATGCCAAATTTATAAGCATAGCCCTAGAACCGAAACTTAATTTCTTAGTTTAAAATATGTGATTATGGCAGAAGAAAAAATAGCAAGCGAATTCTATTAAATCAGATTAAACATTAATTTCTATAAGTAGCACTACAAAACACGGGTATTTTGTTAATATACTTGAGACCAAAAGTAAAGTTGTTAGGAATTGGGTTAAATACAAAATATTCTAATTTTAGCTTATTTATAGGCAGGCTTACACAAATACTAAAATAGAAAGCTTTCTCTGGAAACCACCATCTCTCTTCCCTTTTTGTTTTTCTTTTCTCTACCTTCTTTCAGTACCCATAGCAGATTAAAAATTCAGAGACAGCTTGTTGTATTCCAATTCTCTTTTTGTTCTTGAGTAACAGAACCACAAGTTTTAGCTGGAAACTCTGCCATCAGCCCACTTTGGGGCTTGAAGCCATGGGACTGACTATGTACTGGCCAAGGATATCCAGGGTGAAGTATTGTGGGGTCCTTCTGGGAAGGCTTTCAAAAGTAGGTGTAGGCTATTCTTGTCCCTTTTCCTTCTCTCTTCAGGGTTAATTTAAAAAGAAAAAAAGATGGAAGAAAGGAGGGGAGGGAAGAAGAAAGGATAAAAGGATAGAATACTAGAATTTAAGTAGTCATCTTGGTTCATGAGCTACTTCAATAAAGATGATGAAGCAGAAAGACAGAGCATGTGTCCCTGACACTGGAGAACCCCCATGCCAGCCCTGGATTACATACTTTAAGGCTTCTTTCTGGTGTGAAAGAAATACATTTCTAATGGAAACCACTGTTATTTTAGGTTCTTCAGTTATATATAGCAAAACCTAATCTCAACTAATGCACAGAGCCTGACTGGATGCCCTACTACTGGATTCTGGCAAGAAGGTATTTTGGGTCGATCCTATCAAAACTAAAAAGCAGATAAAGTTTCATATCAGTAATTGTCCTTTATAAATTTCTCCTTCCTTTGCAATCTGCTCATTCATCATTTCGTTCACCAAATATTTATTTAGTGCTTACTATTTCAGGCACCACACTATGCAAAGGGAACACAAAGAAGATACAGCTACCCACAAAGAGATATGGTCTCTAGAGTGAGAACAGCATGTAACTAGTATAATAGGTGATTTAATACAAGTGTGTGGAGCATATACCAAGGCAAAAACATATCCATTAATGTATAGGTGGCCGGGCACAGTGAGAAGAGGAGACAGGAGAAATGGAGATTAGGAAAGATTCATAGATTCATTCAAGAGTGATTCTAGAACTTAGCTAAGCATCATCTTCCGGCTCTGTCTACACAGTCATAAATATTTGCCTTGTATAACATGGAATAATGGTTCTTAACTTTTGGTGTTCTTTCCCTTCAGTTATAAAAATGTTCCAAACACACAGACATACACAGACACACATAGAAAGACAATAATACAAAGAACATCCATGTACTCAAATACTCATTAGTATTCGCTTGAAATTATATATATTTTTAAGAAACAAACATTGTAGACTTGGTTGAAAGCTTTCTCGGTTGTTCCTCGGCAGGAACAACTATCCTAAAGTTGGTGTATGCTTCTTGTCCACGATCTGATACCATTACTACATGTATTCTCTCATGTTATGTACTCCTGTGCACTTAAAATTTTACATCAATAGTGTACTATAAACATTATTATTTATAAATTTACAAATTATTTGTTCATAAATTACTGTTATTTTTACCTCAATGTTATGATTTTATAATTGCTCAATATTCTTGTCTGTGAAACTAGTTCACTTAACTTTAAATGGTATGCCACTGTATAAATACAAATTATACATTGTCTGATTGATGGGCTTTTATCTTTACTCCAACTTATTTTTTTATTACAAAGCATTATACATATCTCCTTGTATGGAGGTGTGAAAATTTCTCTACAGTATATCCCTAGAAGAGGAAATACTGAATCATATGTCTCATATGTGTGTGTGTGTGTATGTGTATATGTATATGACTATGTATATATATAGTCAACCTCAGATTTCGTAAAATTACTCTCCAAACTGCTTGCAGCAACTTACACACACCACTAGCAATAAGACCTATTTTTCTACATTCTTAAGAGCATTTGTTTTCACACTAAATTTTGTCAATATGTTGAATATGAATTGGATGTTGTTAAATTCCTTTAGTTACAAGTAAGATTAAACTTCTTTTACAGGTTTATTAGCGAAGTTTTTGACTCATAAATCACTTAGCAATATGTTTTAAATTTTCACACACAGTTTTGAGAAGTATTTTTTGCTAGTGATTTCTAATTTGGTGGCATTCTCCCAAATATGAAAACCAAAAGTGTCTCTAAACATTGCAAAATGTCCCGGGGCAAAAAAAAAAAAAAAAAAAAAGCATCTCGCCCCCCCTCCTTGAGAACTACTGTTCCAGAGACAAACACTATTAATAGTTTGGTATATAGTTTTCTAAATTTTTTCTATGAATATAGCACCTAAATATTAAATATATATAAATTATGTATTTATTTACAATAATTATAATATATAGTGTTATATGTTTTTTAAAAATTATCAATATATCATAGCTTTCTATTCTGTACATTTTTGCATCTTTTGCATGCTTTTCAAAACTGCTATAATAGTGCCTTAGCATTCAAGTATATATACATCAAATTTTGAATGTAACCAAACATTACAAAAGTCCCTTTTGAACTTCTCCCAAGACACGTCTCATACATTTGGTTTAATATTTCTGAGTATTTTATTATAGAATATTTGTTATCTACTAAAAACAAATATGTAACAGATATACATGTTTTAAAGCAGGGCAATAAAATAAAAATTCTATGAATCCATTTAAGAATTACAAAATTGCCAGTAGTTCTGAATTCATGTCACCTACTCCTGTCCTACTACATGAGACGTATCAACTACTATTGACCTGTGGGATTATCATCTCCACATCACATATTTTAAGATGGTTGGTCACATACATAGGTATCCCTAACGTGTTATTTTGTTTTGCTATGTTTTAGCTTCGTAAAAATGTTATAGGTAGTCATAATTCTGAAACTTGGCTTTTTTCACCCTATAGTATGGTTTTGTCATTCATTCGTATATGCTATTTTAACATCAGCACATTCATTTTCATTGATAAATACCTGATTAGATGAATATGTCACAATTTATTCATCCACCCCCCAGCACACTGGGGTTTTCTGCTTACCAGGAATGTAACAATGAATATTCTTGTACACATCTACTCTAGCACTTGGATACAACTTTCTTTAGGGTGTATACTCAGGAGAAGTATTGGTGGGTCTTTTTTGATTGATTGTAGGACTTTTAAAAATATTTTGGATAGCAATATTTTATGGTATGTGTATTACAAGTATTTTCTCCCAGTTTTTCGTACAACTTTCTACTTTTTTGTATTTTCTTTATGGAGTTCTTTATGGACAGTTCTCAGGCATGTCTGCATACCATTATTTCATGTTTTTATAGCCTATATGATAGGGTATCTGGGTGGCTCAGTCGGTAAGCATCCAACTCTTGATTTCGGCTCAGGTCATGATCTCAGGGTCATGAGATAAGAGCCCTGTGTCGGGCTCCATGCTGGGCATGGAGCTTGCTTAAGATTTTCTCTCTCCCTTTCCCTCTGTCTCTCCCACTCTTCTTTCTCAAAAAAAAAAAAAAAAAAGCAATAAATGATAAACTTGAAATTTAAAACAGATTGTCTCTTGGGGAGAGGGAGAGGTGTATATGATCAACAAGAAACACATAGGCAATGTCAAAAATTCTGATTCTTAGCTGGGTGGTGGGTACAGGTGTGTTTGCTTTATTATCTTTAAACTGTACATGTACAATATAATCATTCTGTGTATGACTGATGTTTTCATACAAAGAAATAAAAACAATTTTACAAAAGTAATACAAATAAAACACCTGTCACACCTGTCACAGAAGGTACATAATAATATATGACTATTATTATACTCAGTAATAATAAAATTACAAAATGCAATCAGCTACAACGGAACTTTATCTAGAGGCAAACTTTAGAAATTTACTCTAGATGAATACGGCATGTCAGTGAGGTAAGCTCATAAATTTAAATGGAAAATAATTTATTTTTGGTCAAAAAACAAGTTCCAAAAATTTCTTGAATAATTAATGTCATCTTTTAACCTTAAGCAAAAATGCAAAATTTTTAATGGACAAATAAATGTCCTCAACTCTTTCTAATGTCTGAATGATGAATTTTAAAAATGTCACTTCTTTACAATATTCGTCACATACTTCCCAACCTAATACAAAGAACATCTCATTAACTGTAATCAGACACGAGGTATGCCATTGCTCACTACAGCTTTCTTCAAATGTTACAGAAATGGCAAGAGGTAAGTAAATATCAGCGAAATGGCATCTGTATCCCAAAGCATCTTTCTCAGGTACAAAAATAGAGATAGCACAGAAGTATAATGATTCTTGGTCTTCAAGCCAATTAATAAACTGTATACCTATTTGCTGTGTTTACCATGCCTACTTATAAGTTTAACATTAAGATTAAATGAGACCCACAGTACTCGTAAAAATGCTTTAAAAAATATAGCACTGCAAATAACTATGGTGAAATTATTTTAAAATATCTGTATATTAAATCATCCTCAGAGTATTCGTAGAAAGAGGCAATCCATTTTTCAGAAAAGGAATTAATAAATAAGTAGTTTAGTATTAGAAATCATTTTCCAGTATATCCTGATACAAAACTGGTTACTTAGACTAGTAAAACATAGAGGATTTCATGAAGACAATGCCATCTATCTATCTTGACAGGTAATTTCCTTCAGCAAATTATAACTTCTCTGTTTTTCTTAAAAATTGTACTGAGTAGGCTAATTACTTAATAACCACATGATTAGTCAACACCTTTCCTTGTGAAATTTTATCATAACACAAATTTCCTAGATGCTATATGTAATATATTTACAGAAGATAAAGGAAAAAGATAATTTTATTTCATTTTAAATATTTGATCACATTGGCCTTTCTGTTACTGAATAGTAAATATGTTAAAAATATAATAGATAATAAAATTGAATCTGTCTACAAAGTAGCAACTGAAATAGAAGGACCTATTTCAAAAGGAATGATACAGATATTATTACATTATTATGTAACTAAACAAAAAAGGAAGAGTATCTTAGTAAATATTTGGGTAGATAGGAGCCAATTTCGATTTTGGAAAAAAAATTCTTATTAAGTAAGATGCTGTTTCATACTCTGAAAACAAAGAATGCTCTACTTAAATAAAGTCACTAAATATACTTTGAACAAAAGGAAGAAGCTGAATTAACACAGAATCTGGGTCCCGTTTGTTGTAAAACTGGCATTTTATTTTTCCAGAAAAATAATTTGTTGAGGCTAAAAGGAGGACCAAACCCTGGAAACTCTGATTCAACAAACAACTCAAATTTCTCAGAATCAATACAAATTTGGATGATTTTCATATCTAAGACAATTAGATTTAAAAAAAAATCGTGTGCTAGGAAAACTTAAATAGAATAAAGAAACAAAGGCTGCCAAGTAAAGTCATTAGCTGGATAACTTTCTCCTTACCCAGAAAAATAGTATCAAATCCTGGATGTTTAGAAACGCATATTAAAGCAACATTATTAAAAAAACAATAACTTATTTATTTTTTAGATATTTACAGGTGTTTTTATACCTCAAATTTTTTTTTTTAATGTTAATATTAATTGATTGTAAACCCTGGCATCAGCCAGAACTTACATTTATGGCACCAATAAAAAGAGAGTACAAGTTAGCAAAAGAGATTCAGGATTTTGAAAACCTAAAGGAGATATCTTAAGTGCTTAATTAATTGGAAAGTTTAATGAGCACAAACCAGGTGTTTAAACAGTGGTAGGTATACTAGATATCGTAGTGAAGAAACTTTATCTTGTTGTCAAAACAAAATACACAAAAGACTGTACAGCACCACAAAGTGATGTTAAGTGCAAAATAAGGCAATACTGACCCAACCTGTAATAGTTAGCAAAATCTGGACACAGGAATTGGAATTGCGTTAGCATGAATCTGAGCAAGATTCAAGTTGACTCTGGAAAAGGTATTTGGTATAGGACCATGCAAACAAAGGTATGAATATGGGAATAAATGCAATGTGTATTTATTATAGCTGTCCACTTTCAACTCTCCCTAAAATGCAAAGGTATGATTGTGGGAATAAATGCAATGCATATTTATTATAGCTGTGCACTTTCAACTCTCCCTAAAATGTAAAAAAAATCATTATCCATGACTGACAGGAAAGTAGAGGCTGTGAACCTGAAGCACCAAATCCATTTTCGTATTTAAAAAAAGACCTAGCACATTTTTGCTGTGAGCTCCCAAGTCACCTGATAGGAAAAGCTCTAAAACACTTTTCTACTTTTAATTCTTCCTTTTTAATCATCTATGTTTCTTTGACTAACAAATGCTCTCAATATTTCATTCTCCCCAGGACTAATTTTTGGTGCCTCTTAGTACATTGCTACCATCTTCTTTATATTCAGCGAGCATCTATTTTGTTCTTTAGGATTTATTTCCTTTTGCTTTTTAAAAAGTTGAGTAATGGGGAGTATTACCTCCTTGCACTTACTGCTATTACACATATTTGGTCATAATTCATTCTCTGTTTCCTTTGATTCTACATTGTAAAACATCACATTTGTTTTATTCCTACACAGGAGGAAACTGATTAATTTGGTGTCAATTTAGGTTACAAAAGGTTTTATTTCTATTTTGTACTAGTGAGTTGCCTGCTCGACTCAAACATAAATAGTTAAAACTCAAACAGCCATTCATTTAATTGCAAAAAAGTAATTCTTCAAGAAAGTAATGGCTCCAGTCCTTCCTTTATCCTTTCAGAGAATGAGAACACTGCCTTACTGTTGTTTTGTAGAAGGAAAATGGAAATTTAAAGTATTTACCATTTCCAGTTTCTCTGCCTTAAGGCGAACAGAGGGATTTAGGGAAATCTTCTTTCCTTGTGGTCCATAATTATCAGTCCACGCAGGGGCAATATCTAAGAGACAACAGGGTGCACGTTAATTGGAAACTTAATTGGAATAGAACTTTTCATTTGACAGGATGTGTTCTGGGCTCCTGC
This sequence comes from Potos flavus, assembly GCA_028534135.1. Classification (NCBI taxonomy): domain Eukaryota; kingdom Metazoa; phylum Chordata; class Mammalia; order Carnivora; family Procyonidae; genus Potos; species Potos flavus. Next base: position 25,477,490 of record CM052891.1, on the reverse strand, counting down.
TGTTCAAAAATAATTCTGGCTAATCAGTTGGCAGTTTTCACTTTTGTTTTCATGATTTTTTTTCTTTAAATCTAAAATATATCATATAAATCAGCTTCACTTGAGCACTAAAAGATATAATATAAAAAAAATGGCCAATTAGGCATTAAATCCCATGGAAATATTAATTTAAAAGACAAACATATATCCTACCACTACCCCATCATCACAATGCCTTACTAATTGTAAAGTGAAGTCCTTTTTCTTCCAAAATAAGTAAAATCATGTTAGGAATTCAAAAATATCATGATATTTCTTTGGCAGATGCAGTTTTGTTATGTGAGTTCTGAAGGTACTATGTAAAACTCAAAAATGCAAATTGTTTCAAGTTTGCACATAAAGTATGATACAGACTAGGAACTTTTGGAACCCAAAATCTCATTTCTTACTTTACATTAAGGTTATATTTCAAGAAGCATAGATGGACTTCCAAGAGTTGAATTTCACACACCTCTCACCCATCCTAACACCTTCTTAATCTACAATGATTATTTAGATGAGTCTCTCCTTGTCCATGAATAAGAGACCAGATGCCACAACGGATTAGACCTTGAAAAATTATTTGTTTTAATATGCCACAGTTTGTAAAACAAACTCTTGTAATTCATGTAAATCCTTGTATCTAAATTGTCACTATTCTAAATACACTTCTAAATGGTATTTTACTAGTTCTACATAGAAACAAGAGGAAGAGAAAAAACTTTTTGAAATGTCACATCTTTATGCAGTGTTTTAATTTTTTTTAATTTCTCAGAGCATCTGTCTCTAAGTACAAAATGATTTGCATTCTCTTTCTTAAGAACATAAGAAGCGCATATGAAAATAAATAGTCTTCCTCTAAACCTTTAACACATCCTTAACATTCTATGTAAAATCTTGAATATAGCTTATAGGTGTCAAGATCATAAAAAAAAAAAAATGGTTACTGACTTTTAGCTTCAAATGGAATCAAACCTTGAGAAAGAGTGATTTTAGTATAATAGAATTTTTACATTTCTGATAAAAGCAGCAAAGTCTCTTTTGTCATCATGATACCTAATTGTTAGCCATGAGACAAAAAAATAGTATATATGTACATATATATATATTTTTCTTCTTCTTTTTTTCTCTTAAGAGAAATTCTGTGCCAAACCTACAGTGTGGCACAAAAGATCAGCATGGAATGGAGCGGTATAGAAGACCAAAGAGCAGAGAAGTCAAACTTTATTTTTCATTTTTAATGTTTGGATTTGTGAGGCTTGTCAATGACCTTCAGCTTGGTGCCTGACCTGCAATTAGGGAACACAAGCACTACGAGGTGGACCCACGCTAGCCTAATCATGATTTCATTATTGAAATCATGATTTCAATAATACTGCTCCTGGGAGTGAATTACTCAATTCAAGTGTTAAGTATGTGGAAGGGCTAGGAGATGGGAGGGAGACAGAGCAGAAAGTTACAGGGAAGATCAGAGACACACACAGAGCATCCACACACACTGAGGCATGAATGCTCACTTATGTGTTCCTATACCTAAGCATAAAAATTTGCGGTCCATAACAGTGGAAATGACAGCAGATCAGCTCTATTTACGCTTACTTTTAGCCAGGCAATGCATTAAGTACTTCATGTAGATAAGCTCATTAAGCTTTACAATAGCCATAATGACATAGGTATTATTATTCCCATCCCAAAGATGGAGAAATCAAGGCCCAAAAAGGTAAAAAAAAAAACAGCCTACAATCACACAGCTAGGAAGTGACCATGTCAAGATTCTAGTCTCTTGTGACTCCCATTATTCCAAAATGTTATCAGTATCTTTCATCATGTTTTCTCATCTGTAAAGTAGTTAGAATAGTGCACCTTACAGAAATTGTAAAGGTAAAATATAGAATCAGAGAAAACTATGATGAACACTAGAGAATATTGTCTGTTTGTATTTAAGGAGGCTCCATGGCCAGCCCGGAGCCCAACATGGGGCTTGAACTGGTGATCCTGAGATAAAGACCTGAGCTGAGATCGAGAGTTGCACGCTTAACCGACTGAACCACCCACGCACCCCTAGAATATTGTTAATATTAACAAAGAGACATATTTAAACGGGAGATTTAAAGTAAAATTATACTAACCCCCCATTTAACAATATGCAATCATGGCTTAACAAAATCTCTCTTTCAGCCAACCCTCCCCTAAGTCTATACCTTTGAGCCAAAACCTCAGGAGGATTTGTGCATAAATCCAGCATGCTTTGGTGATTCAGAGTAGCTTGACCTGAAAAGCTGCTCACTGACAGACAGCTTTCCCCATTTGCTGGTGACATCTCAATTCTGGCCTCAAGCTCTTGATTTGCTCCTCTCTGGGGGAGTGAGGATTTTCAAAGGATAGCTTATTATTCTCTTGGATCTTCTCTTATATTCCTCTTTTTAGGGGAAAAAAGGGAATGTTTTAAGAGGGCAGGATCAAAACCATTTGGTTTATACCATGAACCCTCCATGGATATTTTCCCCCCAACACTATTTTGTTTCAGTTATAAAACCTTAGTGTGGGAGGATTACAGTTCGTGTTCTGGTAAAGTTAAAGTAATGATAATATTTCTTCATGCAATAATTCTTCACTCATTTTTTTAGGGATGTCTTTAGTACGCTTTTAGCTCACAAGTTCATGCATTAGTCAGCTTATAGCAATAGTAAACGACTCTGAGTTTTGAAATAAGAAATTTATATAATAGAATTTAAAAAAAATTTTTTTTAAGACTTTATTTATTTATTTGACAGAGAGAGAGAGAGAGAGAGACAGCGAGAGAGGGAACACAAGCAGGGGGAATGGGAGAGGGAGAAGCAGGCTCCCCGCTGAGCAGGGAACCCGATGTGGGACTCGATCCCAGGGCCCTGAGATCATGACCTGAGCCGAAGGCAGACGCTTAACGACTGAGCCACCCAGGTGCCCCTATAAGAGAATAGTTTTTAAAAACATATTCAAGTATTAATATGGATTTTTAAAATTCTAACCAGTGTTACACTTTGGAAAAATTTCAAGATGGGAACCCAGGTAGATTTGCTTCAATTTAGTTTATTTTTGTTGAGGTTAACATTAAAACTTGTTTACATTTTTTGAATAAATACCAACTGGCTAAAGAAGTTTAGATGTGACAGTTAAGGGTATAATTTGGGAACAATCTATAATTAAGTGCTTATAACAGACAAATCACAATATATATATGTTACCTAGAGATAATTTAGAGTTGATTTTGGTTTTTCTCCCCCTAGAAAGATCTGGCCTACTACACTTATGTGAAAATAAAAAATAAGACTAACTCAATGCTAATTCTACCCTAAAAAAATGTTCAATTTTAATTGTATTTTAATATTTACTTTTCATATAGCTCACTCAAATATATTTTCAATAAATCATTTTTTTATTACAAAATATAGCACTGTTTCTTTTAGTCACTGTTGTGAATTTACCTCATTTCATTCATTATTCTGAGATCTCTTTATTTTAATCAGATCTGCCTCCTAGGGTGACCTGATATCTAGCTCATCTTTTGTTCCGTGCTTTTGCTCACAGTGCTTCCTTCAGTTAGGAAGATCTCCTTCATCCATCAATTGGTGTTTACCACTTCTTTCAAGATCTGGATGATGTCTGATTTTTGCTAAAAAATTTCTACATGTTCTGAAAAATTCTTTACCATGTACTACTTCGGGGGGGCGGAGGGGAGGATGCAAAACTGAATTAAAAAATGGGAGCTTTTGTTCCCAGTCTAAAAACATCTCCTGAAATATAATCTGAGCTACACTCTAGTCAGTGGGTTCTGTAATATTAATAATAATAACAGCAAAATTTACTGACCATATGCTATATACCAATTACAATGCTAAGTGCTTGATATGCATGATCTCATTTAATATTCATAAAGACCCATGAGACAACTATTTAAAGGTTACACAGCTAATAAGCTGGAAGCAAAGAAAGGAACCTCTACATTTGCATTCAGAGCCTGTGCCTTCCCTATGCCACATTCCGGCCACTTCTTTCCTTATCTACTTTGTCCACATCTTCACACTATCTGGATACGACAGTATGTCCCTTTGAGCACAGAAACCACCCACACCCTGCTTTAGTTAACACAGAATACCGCAAACGGTAGTTATTCAATAAAATAAACACATACATATATGTTTTCTAATCTGAATAATGAAGGTTTTTTTTTAACCCTATGTTTTATTTCACCATAGACTATTAAGTATCTTATGGAAAATATCCTAATTCCTTCATAATTCCTACTGAACTATGTTTTCTACATACATGACATGCTCAGTAAGTGCTTCCTGAATTAATAAAAGACTAAGAGAGGCAATGAGCAGTCCAACTACTTTCAAAATTAAAAATATGTTACCTAACTGTATCCTCACTATTGTTTGCTTCTTTCATTTATATATTTTTTTCTTCACATGTGTTCACAGTTTAAAGTAAAAACAATACATCAAGAGAATGGAAATTAATTATGTAAAGGGGATAATACTAATAAAGTTTCTAAGAGTCAAGGAATCCCACTAAGTAGAAGGACATTTAATTTATGACTAGAGATTGCTACCAACCCACTGGTAAATACTGCTCCAAATCCGAGGAAACTACTATGGAATCCACTATAAATTCCCAATAAGTGTGGTGCCTGTGTGCTGTGGTCTGAATGTCTGCGTGCTCCCCAAATGCCTATGTCGAAATCCTAGCCCCTAAGATGATGGTATTCGGAGATGGGGCCTTTGCGAGGGGCTGAGGTCATGAGGGTGGAGCTCTCCTGAATGAGATTAGTGTTGTGATTAAAGAGACTCCGCAGGTCACCATGTGAGGATATGACGGGAAGTCTGCAACCTGAAAGAAGCTCTCACTAGGACCGTGCTAGCGCCATGATCCTGGATTTCCAGCCACCAGAACTGTTAGAAATACATGTCTGTTGTTTATAAGCTACCCAGTCTGTGGTATTTTGTTATAGCAGCCCAAATGAATGAAGATACTATGTAATTTATGCTAATTTGTTCTTATTTTGCAATTCTGATCTAGATTAATGCTATTAAAAATTAAAATATACAGGGCGCCTGGGTGGCTCAGTTGGTTAAGCGACTGCCTTCAGCTCGGGTCATGATTCCGGAGTCCCGGGATCGAGTCCCACATCGGGCTCCCAGCTCCGTGGGGAGTCTGCTTCTCCCTCCGACCTTCTCTTCTCTCATGCTCTCTCTCACTTTCTCTCTCTCTCTCAAATAAATAAACAAAATCTAAAAAAAATTAAAATATACAGGTAACAATTTACATTATAATTTTTAGACATATGTAATTAACTTTTCCTTTCTTTAAGCATTGGTTTTTGATTGTTATACTTAATTAAAGGGAAAGCTTTTTTCTTGATATTGGAGCCACAAATATACTTCACAGTTTGATAAAAATTATTTTCTTATTGGTGGCTTACACAATTAATACTTTATTGTTTTAAAATTTATGGTAATTATAACTAATAATATTTAATTCATAATACTGATGTTCTTTCTAATTTACATCTATACAATTTCTTCTTAAAAAAACCAAAAACATTTCTTTTCTTAAGCTATGCTCCCATCTATAATTTCTCTGAAAGGTGCATTTAATGAACCTCACTAGTATTTCCCCTGAAAGGACAAGGCAACCTAATCTTGATTTAAAGAAGAGTTTACATTATTTGATTTCAACAGTTCATTGATTACTACAACTTCATAGACAATGTTATGATAATGCATCTTAAAATTTCAACCCTTTGTTCAGGAAATTTCTAATAAAAGACATAATCCAACAGGGACCATTGCACAATACATTCATTTTGCTCTTTTATTCATTGAAGGAAAAAAAGGCATAATGTACCCTTCTTTAAAGTCTATTAAGTCACATTATGTACTTCTCATTGAGAAAGAGTAATTGAAAGAAATAACAGTAAAGAGGAATTAAATGTGCATTTACCTGTATTAGACATATCCGTAGGGCTGTTTTCTGAAGAAGTAATTGGAGTCTGTTCTGTTTTCTTGTATCCAGTTTTTATCTATGAAAGAAAAGGAAGAACATAAAATGTCATTTTCTAAAGTAGGTCAAAGACCAGACTAGAAGCTCATGTTAACATAAAAAGAATGGTTTAAGAGATTAAAGCAGTGATCCAAAAAAATATGAGATCTCTAAAATTTTGGTATATTTATCTCCAAGCAAAGCATTTCAGATTTAAAGAACAACTGCTTTCAGCTCTACCATGTCCAAGGACAACGAAATAAAAGGCCATGCACCTTATCTAATAACCCCAAATAAAAAAGTATAAGGGGCTGACAGAAAATCTTCCATTCTGTATCTTATTAGCAGGTTCCCGAAACTGAAATTGCCTTTGACAAATTTTATTCCATTGACTGAAAGCCTACCTGAGTTTCCTATTTTGTTTTATAGCTAACATAGATTTTAAGATTTTAAATTGATTTGTTAGGGCCCTGCTGCAATCAGTAATCAGCTGTCGATTTTGATGTAGAAACTCCCTCTTCTGGGTGAGTCTACTGGGGTGAACTAGGTATTAGCATGCACACGTGAGGGAATCATAGCCACCTACACCAGGTAATTAGGATTAGCCTCACGGTGCAGGATAAAAAGCTAAAGAACAAGAAGGAAGACTGCTTGTCTTCAGTCAAGCAGGAAACAGAAATAAGAATAAATCAAACCATATTAGAGACTTTCTGAAACTAAATATGACTTTCCTAACATAGTTTTGAGTGACAACTAGGCATATCTCCTCGAGGCCATTCCTGATCATGACTTTCTGGACAAAAGACACACTGACTTGAGAATTTATATTATTGATAGCACAGTATAAAAATATTAAACAGAAAAAAAAGGAACTTTCAAGGAAATACCAATCTGTTAAAAAAAAAAAAAACTGCACTACGAAAATTATAATTCTATTGTATATAACAAACATAAAAACATATAGGGGATTTATGGACTGCATAAATATACAGAGAAATGTTAAGATTACCTGATTTATCCTAAAAGAAGGTAAAATGGTATCTGTAGTTTGGGGAGTGGATGAGGTCTTTGGAATTAGTGTTTCAAGGGGAGAAGGAAGAAGGCTAAATGTTGAGACTTGAGGTCCATATTCTCCTGAAGCTTGTAAAAGAGATGTACAAGACGGATTTTCTGGATGACTGCCATCAGATTTTTGTCTTATGAATGCAATCTCCCAAGCAGATTCTGACCTAGCATTAAAAAGAAATCACTTTATGGATATAGTGTGGATACAGTACAACTGAATTTTAAGATGTTTCAAACATTATTAAAATATATATAATGTTTTCGGGGTGCCTGGGTGGCTCAGTCAGTTAAAGCGGCCAACTCTTGATTTCAGCTCAGGTCACAATCTCAGAGTTGTGAGATCAAGCCTCATGTTGGGTTCTGCTGCTCAGTGAGGGGTTTGCTTAAGATTTTCTCTCTTCCTCTGCCCTCCCCCACCTGGCTCACGTGCATGCTCTTTTAGGATCTAAAGTATTTAAATCTCTTAAATTACTGTTTTTGAGAAGACGTGCTAACTAACTCATTCTATTTTATGGGTAGGATAGTTACCTCAACTTGGCTCTGGTAATTACGCTTTTTGCTTCTTCAAAGGATACGCCAATCATAGATTCCTTGTTTATTGAGACAAGTTGATCTCCTGGCTTCAAACGTCCATCCTAACAAAAGTAGTAATATATATAAAGAAACTAACAATGATGGTGTTTAAAAAAAAAAACAAAAAACTAATTGATGCAACTAAACCAAAAAAAAACTTTTAGTGAACAGTCTCTTAAAGGAGTCTAGGAAACGGAGAGTTTTAGAAAGGAAGGGGGTAGGGGGATGAATGAGCCTGGTGATGGGTATTAAGGAGGGCACATACTGCATGGAGCACTGGGTGTTATACGCAAACAATGAATCATGGAACACTACATCAAAAACTAATGATGTACCGTATGGTGACTAACATAACATAATTTTTTTTAAAAAAAAGAAGGGGTAAAAAAATCTTGGACAAAAAACTCAATAGCAAAAAGTTTTAACTAAAGCTTGGTTTGCTTACATACGTGAATGAAATGGAACAGTTCGTGTTTATGTGACCTAAATTTGCACACTAAGGAATCCTGAAGCCATACATGAAAACATACCAGGTACACCAGGAAAAGACCGGTTTAAAAGGCTGGTATTAAGGTGCCTGGGTGGCTCAGTGGGTTAAGCGTCTGTGTTTGGCTCAGGTCATGATCCCAGGGTTCTAGGAATGAGCCCTGTGTTGGGCTCCCTGCTCAGTGGGGAGTCTGCTTGTCCCTCTCTTAAGACTCCCTCTGCCCCTCCCCCTGTTCTCTCTCTCTCTCAAATAAACAAATCTTAAATAAAAATAAAAAGACATTTACTGCCATCACTCAACACTGAATAGTGAGTACACAGGAAGATAAATAAATAAATACAAAATATGAATCAAAAAAATTATAGAAACATGTTATTTCAAATGCTATGTAAAAGATACTATCATCTAAATGCATAATGACTCTATGACCCTTCTAAATTATAAACATTATTTAAAAAATTAAACTGAAAAAGGAAATTTGATTTTAAAATACATAAAATTTGGAAATTTATATTTTATAAATATAACTAGCAAAGTGAGAGAACACAACTGCTATATTCACAAGTGATTTTTTTTTTCCCTTCCACTGATTAATGTATGAGGAGTAAAACACAATAGTAATGCTGGAAAAGACTACGCAGTATGGAGAGAGTATCCACCATTAGGATCCTACATGTTCAGTGAAATGAAAGAGCTGATTTTGTAAAGTTTTGTAAACACAGTTCTATATTGCTTGAGCCCAAACCTTAGTACAGAGTTTGGCTACATATGCATTTAAATCAACTTTAACAAGACATACTTAGACACTCACATACATTAGCTTGCAATTTAAAATGCAAAATTTTACCTTCAGGACAGTTAACTCAAGGTTAAGATGAAATGGCAGCAAACAAAAGAAATAATCTTTTTGCCACAGGCAAAAGGATAAGGCTCATAATAGGGGAGAATGAACAAAATCCCAGAGTGCTTATTTCCAGGAGGAAGGGTGGGGAACGTGGGGAATATGATCAGGAATGCCTCAGTAGCTAGTATCCAAAATCTATAAAGAACTTATCAAACCCAACACCCAAAGAGCAAATAATCCAATCAAGAAATGGGCAGAAGACATGAACAGACATTTCTGCAAAGAAGACATCCAAATGGCCAACAGACACATGAGAAAGTGCTCAACATCATTTGGCATCAGGGAAATACAAATCAAAACCACAGTGAAATATCACCTCGCACCAGTCAGAATGGCTAAAACTAACCTGTCAAGAAACGACAGGTGTTGGCAAGGATGTGGAGAAAGGGGAACCCTCCTATATTGTTGGTGGGAATGCAAGTTGGTGCAGAGTTTCCAACTCTGGAAAACAGTATGGAGGTTCCTCAAAAAGTTGAAAATAGAACTACTCTATGACCCAGCAATCGCTCTACTGGGTATTTACCCTAAAGATACAAATGTAGGGATCCGAATGGGCACGTGCACCTGAATGTTTATAGTAGCAATGTCCACAATAGCCAAACTATGGAAAGAACCTAGATGTCCATCAACAGATCAATGGATAAAGGAGATGTGGTATACACACACACACACACACACACACACACACACACACACACACGACGGATACTATGCAGCCATCAAAAAAACGAAATCTTGCCATTTGCAACGACATGGATGGAACTAGAGGGTATTATGCTAAGCGAAGTAAATCAATCAGAGAAAGATAATTATCATATGATCTCTCTAATATTAGGAATTTGAGAGGCGGGGCAGAGGTTCGTGGGGGGAAGAGAGGGAAAAATGAAACAAGATGGGACCAGGGAGGGAGACAACCATAAGAGACTCTTAATGTCAGGAAACAAACTGAGGGAGGCTGGGGGTGGGGGGTAGGGAGAGAGTGGCTGGGTGGTGGACATTAGGGAGGGTATGTGCTATGGTGAGTGCTGTGAATTGTGTAAGACTGATGATTCACAGACCTGTACCCCTGAAACAAATAATACATTATATGTTAATAAAAAAGAAAGAAAGAAAAAAAAAGGAATGCCTCAGTAGCACTCAAGATTTTCTACTTTTTAAGTCGAGTGGTGAACTCTAAGCAGATTCATAGGTGTTCATTCTATTATTATGCTTCATTTACATGTGTCAAGTATCACATTTTAAAAAAAGAAAAGAGGGGTGCCTGGTTGGCTCAGTTGGTAGAGCATGCAACTCTTGATTTCAGGGTCATGAGTTTAACCCACATTGGGCATGGAGCCTACTTAAAAAAATAAATAAAATAAAATAAAAAAGAAATTCACCATCTCCCAAAATAAAAAGAACTCATAATATCTGCCCTGAAATTAACTAGGCTGAATTATGTTTTGGTTCTATATTCCAAAACTGGTATTGGACATAAGGGTCAAATGGAGAAATTTTTAATCTAATTTTAAAATAAGTATATTAATAATTAAGTGAAATTAAATAAATGTCATTATTAAATCCAGCTCTAGACTATTTGGAATCTACAAAAGAGTTCCTTACTAGAATCAGCTTAATAAGGTAGATTACAGCTGAAATTTAGTGGCTATACTACTATTGACTTGTATCACAAAGCCTGGCAACAATTTAGGGGAAAAATGGAGAAAATGAAGAAAGCCCTGTTTCATTGGAGCAAAGCATATAAAGGCCACTGACAAGGAAAGAAAGGATTTTTTAGAATCGGGGTGGCAGACAGTAATAACAGTAAATATTGTCAGATGACAATTCTTTCAACTGGGCAGGAGACTTCAGAAGGCAGTGGACAGAAGTGGAAAGAACACGAGGTTTGGCAGCCAGACAGACTTGAATACAAACTTGAGCTCTACAACTCACTAGCTAGATGTTCTTAAACAAATAGAGGGAGAGGAAAGGGGCTGGGGGAGTCACATAGTCTCATCCACGAGAAACACAGAACTACATTCAAAACCGTTTGAGGTAGCTCCTGTGTCCATGCATCTCATACAGACCATAGCTGGCTGTCAGGGTTGCAGGCAAAAAGGCTACAGAAAACAGAGGTAGGCAATAGGGTTTCGACAGACCTACTATCTCCCACATCCTCCTCTCAGACTGTACAGTAGCAGCAACACAGTGGGAAAAGCTCTCATGAACACAATATAACATATCTTATATTAAAGCACACTGATGTATTGAAGGAGCATTTTCCAGCAGGGCAAGAGTCAGAGAAGAGAGGAAGAATAATACTTTCTGATGGTGGGCTTCCGGTGTTTATATATTTTTTTCTTCCTAAAAAGTATTTACAGTGGTGTTTTTTTTCCTTTCCCTCCTAGAACAAGATCTTAGCTGATCAATGTGAATTTCTGAACCTGTTTAAAAGTCGGAATCTGCAAACTCAAACAAAGCTATTCCTGTTAGAGTCTGGCATTCAAACCAGGGAGTCCTGCCACAGTTGGATGAATGTATATGTGAAGATACTAACTTCAGGGACATGCCAAGGCCTCTTCCACACCGTCTGGGTTTGGATACAGCAGTTACTGAGCAAATGCACAACTTTCACATGCCCACCCCTTCAGAGTCCGTGTTCTTTCCCGTCAACATTTACAAAAATGTTAAAAGTAATAAAGTACTCCTGACGATGTCAACGCTTCTATTGAAAACTATCAGTGCTGTTCATTTATAATGACCATTATATAGTTTTCTAAATAACATGTTACCATATTACCATACCATCGACACGGCCTGACTCTGATTTAACTAACTTGTTAGTCCTAAATACTAAGGAATGCTCCTGCAGGACTTCTGGTTCCTTTCCCACACTTTCGGAAACTGTCAACTTCTATAGCCTGCCAGTTATTAATGTGCATTTAGGCAAGCTGCTTAATCTCTATGAGACTTCATTTTCTTAGCTGTAAAGTGGGGATAACCTGTCACGCAAGGTTGCTATTAGTAACTAAATAACATACATAAAATCCTAGCACATTGTAGGTGTTAAATAAAAGTGAGTTGAATCAAAACTCCATGCCTGCTGTAATCTTCACATTGATAGCAAATTTAATCCTGTTACTCCTCAAATTAAGAATCTTTAGGAATGCCTAGGTGGCTCAGTCGGTTAAGTGTTCAGCTCTTGATTTTGGCTCAGGTCATGATCTCAGGATCGTGAGATCAGGCTCCCTGCTGGGTGTGGACCCTGCTTAAGATTCTCTTTCTCTCTGTCCCTACCCCACTCCTCTCTTAAAAAACAACAAAAACCTTTAATGGCTGCCCATGGGTAAGAAAAGTTGAAACTCCTTAACTTTGCAAACCCAGCACAACAAGCTAGGTGCAACCAACTTTTTTCAGCCTCAGTGTTCACCTTCCCTCCTCAGCACATAAATTCTTCATTCTAGTCTCAGAAAATGTTCTTCAAACCAGCCATGGTCTTTGGAACCCTAATGCTTTTACACATCCTAATTCCTGTCTAGAATGCCACCACTGACCTCACCACTTCTCTGATAAACTCACACTTAAACTTCGCAGCCAAATGCAAACATTTTCTCTGCGGTAAGTTTGCCCCACTGCCTGGAAATACTTAATTGTTCCTCTCTCTCTGCTCCAAAAGCACTTTTACTTACCTCTATTATTACATTTACTTTGTACTGTCCCTATCTGTTTGCATATCTTTTTCTCTCCCATTAGAGCACATTAATCCAGCCACTTCCAAACTAGTAGCACTGATTATTTCAGTTGGCCAGAACCATGTCCTTTTCACGATTATTTCCCCCAGCATAGTGCCAGGTACAGAGTAAGTCCACAATCAGCTAATCCAGGCCAGGAAATAGTCTGAGGAAATTAAGGTGGCTCTGACAGAAGTAATAATGGCAAAGGAGAAAAGACAGTGACTTGTAAACTGAACCCTCTTGGCTGCTACTCCTTCCTTTAGCTCCCATCAATGGGACTGGTTTCTTTACACCGTGCCATCCAGAGGCCTTGGTCCCAGTTCCAGGGCTATGTTCAGCATATTCTGAAACCAGACTTCCTCTGAAAGATAAATATGTTTTACCTCAACCCTTCGTGAACGATGACTAACCATTAGTATCTACAGCTGCGTGATCATTGTCTTTACCTAGAGTTTGACCAAAAAAAAAAAAAAAAAGTCCTGAATTTATAAAATTTAAAGTGACACTTGTAAGATACACCATTATTTTATGTAGCACTAAAACAAGAAAATGCTAAAAGGAGAAAATGAAATTGATTGTAAGACTCATCTCATAGAGCTTGTATGTATGTGCTTTAATTACATGTCTCAGAATCAGTTAAATGAAATATGAAATGTAGTATCAGGTTTGAGGAAAAGGTTTTGATTACTGCCTGCTTTCCTTACACTAATAGCAGAAGAACAAAGAAACAAACAAAAACATTTGAAAACTTCAATGACGTTTCATGTCCAGAATCTAACACAAAGGGCCAGGGAAGAGAGGTACTTGGTGTGGAGCCAGATGGTGGCAGTGGAATAGCAAACAAGCAGATTAGTAACTCTCAGAAACATGACCATATGCCTAAGGGATCATTCATTCATAAATATTAGCTGAGCAATTAGTATGTGCCAGGTATCACACTGGAGACGAAGGATATTATGAATAAAACTCCTTGCACTTAGGAAACATACTGTCTTGTGGTTCAGACAGAGTTGATAAAACAACCACAAGATATGGATGTATGTTTACAAACTGAGATAGGTGATACAAAGAAAAGGAACAGGATTTAGGAGCACACATAGGAGAAAAGATCTGGACTAAACTGGGGGCACAGGGGTGCCTGGGTGGCCCAGTCGGTTAAGCGTCTGTCTTTGGCTCAGGACATGATTTCAGAGTCCTGGGACTGAGCCCTGTGTCCAGCTCCCTGCTCAGTGGGGAGTCTGCTTCTCCCTCTCCTACTGCCTCTCCAGGCCTGCTTGTCCTCTTTCTCTCAAATAAATAAATGATATCTTAAAAAACAAAACATAACATAAAATAAACTGGAGGGCACAGAGAACACATTGCTTAGGAATTAGTCTTTGAATAGATATTTGGAAGTAATCGTAGTGGTGGTGTGGATGAGTTCCCAGTCAGAGGGAACAGCAAATGAAAAAGAGCTTTCGAGGACTGAAAGAATACCATTCTTGAAGCATAAAGATGGAGAGTTAGAGAAATACAGGGCAGAAGTCATATTATTCAGAGCCTTGCAGGCAACTGAGTATTAGTATGATAAGCTGGTGGTGGGGAGGCGGACAGGCGTGGTGCATGAGAGCAGGCAAAGCTATTGTGAGGTCTGATAAACTATGTGATGGTGGTGGAGATCAAGGAGACTGATGGGTTCAAGACATATTCAGAGAGTAAAAAAGGCAATAGCACATGCTAATCAACTGGGTATGGGTATTAGGGGAGAGGAAGTGGTTAGGCTGCTTTTAGGTTTTCTGACTTCATGCAACTGGAAGGTGTCGCTCACCAAGACTGGGAACAGAGGAAGAAGCTCTGTTTGGGAAGAGATGGGCAGATGAGGATGTGGTGTGACTATCATGAGTCTTGCCTCAGATATAGTGAGTTTGAGATGCCTTAAGGAGATCCAAATGGAAATGCTGACCAAGCAATTGGATATGTGCGTATAAAGTTCAAAGGAGTGTCTCAGCCCGAGAAAGGTTTGAGATTGAACACTGAGGACTTTAGACTGATAAGGGACTGGCTGGTGGGGTGAAAAGGGCCTTGGAGTTTTCACAGTTCCTTAACTCAGTACCTAGTGTATTTGTTCTCATCCTATAGGCTTCCTCTAACACTTAGAGCGGGAAGAATCTTCCCTTCTATTAGCTGGAAAAAACATGTCAAGATGCCCCAAGTTTTAACTCTGAATATGTTTTTTTTTTTTTTCCACTTAGGTACAAACTTTATTCTCTCTGCAAAAAGCTGGGAGTGTCATAGCCAGCCCTGAGCCCTGAGGCTTCAGCCTGTAGGGTCAGGGCTGAGCGCAGCAACCCATGTGTGCATGCCCGCGCGCGCGTGTGTGTGTGTGTGTGTGTGTATGTGTGCGCGCCTCATGTGTTCGTGCCTGCGTGTGTGTGGCCAACACAGGGCCAGCTGGCCAGACGCTACACAGCAACGAGGCCACGGCCATGGCAGTATGCTGGACGGGCTGGCCTTCCCTGGGGAAGGACGGTAGGGGTGTGCTGGGGGTCCCCTCTGAGCACAGGGTGGCTGGCACAATTGGGAGATTCAAGAGAGTGTTCCTCTGCCTTTGAGGGGCTCCAGGACCACAGCCAGGGCTGCTGGGCATTGGAGCCGGCTCCTGGAGCCCCGCCGATGTCTCTAGGCCTCAGGCCCCAGGGAGAGGACAGTGTTACTAAGATGGGGGTGGCTCTTCCTGTCTGGCTTTGGCCATCTTGACAGCCTCTTCATAGGAGGGTGGCAGCTCAGGGTCATACAGGCTGTAGGCAGGAGGGGTCATGGAGTCAAGGTCCACCTCCCCAAAGGGTAGGGGCAGCCACACGCCCAGCAGGTACTGCACAGAGCTGTAAGCTGAATATGTTTTTTTTTTTTTTTTTTTTAAAGATTTTATTTATTTATTTGACAGAGAGAGAGAGATCACAAGTAGGCAGAGAGACAGGCAGAGAGAGAAGAGGAAGCACGCTCCCCGCTGAGCAGAGAGCCCAACGCGGGGCTCGATCCCAGGACCCTGAGATCATGACCTGAGCCGAAGGCAGAAGCTTAACCCACTGAGCCACCCAGGCGCCCCTGAATATGTTTTTCAAAGAAACATGGTGTTTTGGTCTCTGAACCAGTATTGTATTTTTTTTTTTTTTGCCATTGGGAAACATTCACGTATGTGTAAAGAAGTGGTGGTGGGGGCTCAGGCAGCTAACCATTATTAACTAAAGAAGATTCCATCTGAGTTTCAACAGCCCCCTTAAAATGTGAAGTTTGGGAATATAAATGTTATATAATCCATCTATAAGCTTGGGGATTGCCTATATTGTTAGCTCTGAAACAATATATTCAAATAAAATTAAATCAAGTGAAAGCACTCACATGCACTTAAAAAATATTAAGTTGTTCAGTTTAGCAACTTAATAAGGATAATCTTATGAGCCTATATTCCCAATTGTATGAATACATCTACTGTTGCAGAAATTTTGTGCAGATTAGAAATTTATTAATAGGGGCGCCTAGGTGGCTCAGTGGGTTAAAGCCTCTGCCTTCGGCTCAGGTCATGATCTCGGGGTCCTGGGATCGAGCCTTGCGTCGGGCTCTCTGATCAGTGGGGAGCCTGCTTCCCCCTCTCTCTCTGCCTGCCTCTCTGCCTACTTGTGATCTCTCTCTCTCTGTCAAATAAATAAATAAAATCTTAAAAAAAAAAAAGAAATTTATTAACATGCATAACAGTATTTAGAACGTAGTAAATGCTATTATTATTAATAAAAACATTTAAGGGGCGCCTGGGTGGCTCAGTGGGTTAAAGCCTCTGCCTTCAGCTCAGGTCATGATCTCAGGGTCCTGGGATTGAGCCCCGCATCGGGCTCTCTGCTCGGCGGGGAGCCTGCTTCCCCCTCTCTCTCTGCCTGCCTCTTTGCCTGCTTGTAATCCCTCTCTCTGTCAAATAAAACGAATAAAATCTTAAAAAAAAAAAAAAAGTTTAAAAAATAAAAAATAAAAACATTTAAAAATAAAATTGCATCAATTTGCATTTGCAGAACAAATGTGCATGCAACTCTCCATCTTGAGGAAGTACAGAAGAATAAGTGTAAGCATTGCAAGCCTACTTATGCTTCTGTCTCAACCTTTTTCTGTTTTAGCTGTTTTCTTCCTTTGAACTTGACCAGATACTGTCAAGGAACATTAATAACTCTGTGCTGCTCTCTAGTGGTAAATATAGAATATAGTTCATAAATGACTGCTTTTTGATACCCTTCCAAACAGTGAAATTCTAAGAAAAACCAAGAGAAAGTATTTAAGTGTAATTTTCAGTCTGTTACCACTGATAACAGATGAAGAGTCACTCAGCACCCTGCTAGCAATTTATTATTTTAACTACAAATATTTTTCAGGGAATAAAAGGCACAAACTGATACTTATCATAACAGCAAATTTTTATCACTTGTTAGATTCCATGATCTGTTATTGCATTATATGAAGTGTGGTTTAAGAAATATCTTGGCTATAGTGAACATACACACACACTCACACACATACACATCCCTCAACTAAAGTAGTCCTAAATATCTCAATTCTTACAAGACTAATTTCATTTTTTGTTTGATTTTGTTCAAATTTAGTATTTAAGTATACTTTTATTTGGTTAATAATTTAAATTCAATAGCTAAAATTTATATTACAATATCCTAAATTTATTGTATAATACTTACAACATGGTAAGTGTATCCTATTATCTCAACGAACTTGAAACAATTGAAATCATTTCTATTATTTTGCAAATCATTGGTGAAGCTAACTTTTTTCCTAACAAGGAAAAAAAAAGTCCAGTTGACTAGATAAACTGCTTGCTAAACAAGTGTTTGGGATGAGGGTGGGGGTAAGCACAAGACTACATACTGAACCAAAACAAATAAGAGAAAAACAACAATATGAACAAACTTAAAAGGATCCTTTCTCATGCTATATAGCTTGACATTAATATTTTATTAAATTCTTTATATCCTATTTCTCTCCAAAAAGGACTGGAGGCAATTTTCAACAAAAGACATATAGATTAATATTAGTAAAACAGAAATGGCAGGGATGCCTGGGTGGCTCAGTCGGTTAAGCGTCTGCCTTCGGCTCAGGTCATGATCCCAGGGCCCTGGGATCGAGTCCCACATCGGGCTCCTTGCCTGGTAGGGAGCCTGCTTCTCCCTCTGCCTCTGTCTGCCACTCTGCCTGCTTGTACTCTCTCTCTCTCTGACAAATAAATAAATAAAATCTTTAAAAAAAAAACAAAAAAAACAGAAATGGCAAATGAAATTCAAGAGAAATGAAAACGCAAATATAGTTAACTAGTTTCTTAACTAAGTTGCTGATATTGTGCTTCAAATTTGGAGCTGAGAGTCCTAGCAATCAGAGCAAAAAAGAAATCATGATTTACACATTTCTTACAGCAAAGAGGAAAGTAAGGCTTTCTAATCCCTAAAAAAAAAAAAAAAGAGAGAGATGTGTTCTGGTCTTAATTCTAAATCTAATTTCTCATGTGGGCAACTAATGAGTGATTAACAAACTCAACAAGAATTACTGCAAATTCAGAAGTGAGCAGATTTTATATACTGACCTTGCTTGTTTGTTTTGTACTTAGGAGAGGCTAAATGAATGCAGTTCAAGTTTAAATGATCTGACTTAATCCAAACTCTCAGAGCAGTGGAGAGAGAGAACATGTCTTCAAATACAATTTCTCTCAACCAGATTTTGGATAAGAGTTAAACAGCACATAATTAAAAATATATAACCTTGGGGCACCTGGGTGGCTTAGTCAGTTGAGCATCTGACTCTTGGTTTCGGCTCAAGTCATGATCTCAGGGTCCTGAAATGGAGCCCAGCGCTGGGCTCTGTGCTCATTGCAGCATCTGCTTGTCCCTCTCCCTCTGCCCCCTCCCTGCTCTCTCTTTCTAAATTAAAAAAAAAAAAAAAAAAAAAAAAAAATTCCCTTAAAAAAAATACACCCCCCCCACATATATATATATATATGTATATATTTAAAATCTTAAGAATCTGAAATTTATTATTTTCCTATTTATTTCCTACTCATTTATTAGGTTAAAGCTCCTTGAAGGTAAAGGCCTATCTTCCAGTTCTTATAGGATCTTTCACTGAGAAATGGTCACAGTGGCATTCAGTTAATACTAAAAATTTACTGATGTAGTAGGAAAGCCTCCCCACTGGTGGTTTGGGTTTTTTTGTGAAGTGTTATTTTATTTTCATTTTTACCTTATAACAGTCTCCTCCAGGAATGATTTCCTGAATATATACCAAGGGACCTTCATTCCGGTTAATTCCTCCTAGGATCTTCAGACCAAGGCCTGTTTCCTTGGTAACTGTAATCATCTGAAAGGCAGGATCCCTAAGATAAAGTAAATTAGCATTCACAGGTTAGCCTAGAGATTTGTGCCTACTTTCTCTTTAAACTACTTGCTAAATCAAATTCTTAGATCTAGATAACCCTAAATACTCAGGATATACTATCAATGACATTTAGAAAAGTATGGTGATAGAAAAGCAATCAAATGGATTCTGTTACCTCTATTATTTATTTATTTTTCTATAAAAACAATCAAACCATAGAAAAAATCACAGCAATAATGCTTATTTCTTTGGAGCAAAACAAAGAAAAATACCTTCAACATACGTATTAAAGGTAACTGAAGAGACATGTTTTTAGTTGACTTTTAGACTACACTATGGGATTCCAAAATTAAAGATTTTAATGAGTTAGGTAAGTGACTTTTTAAAAGACATGTCTATGGCCATTTACAGCAAAATAAATATGACCTCCACTTGAATCTCAAAAAGAAAAGTGTATCTTTTTAATTTAGGAAGAGTGTTTTCTGAATAGAAAGCATGTGCTCCACCCATAATTTCCATCAGATATAAGAGCAATGCCAGTAGAAAAGAAGGAACTGTCAAAAGAATTCTGTAAAAGGTATACCCCCAAGTTGTGTTTCTGAACACTCCAGTCAGAGAGGAGACTTGTACTAGTCTGAGAGAGCTTGAACAGTGTTTGAAATGAGGCTTAGGGCTGCCTGCTTTCCTGTGATGTACTGGGTACTGTGCTAAGAATATACATACATTATGCCATCCAACTTAGTATTTATACAACTCCTAAGATTATTACCCTCTTTGTTCTAAAAGCACCCAAATCTGGGAAGGTTAACTTGGTGGTCTAAGGTTATGAAGCTGGAGAACAGCAATGGAAACCCAGTTTGTCTTACTTCAGAGGCAAAATGTGGTGTTAAGATCTCCTTGGTTGCTGTATTAATGCCGTTGTTTAATTACAGGACTTTCAGCTACCTTCAAACATATCAAAAAAAAAAAAAATGAAACTGCTATTAAAAAAGAGTTGCCTCATATCTCACATATGATTATAGCTTTCAGAAAAAACTTTCTTAGCTTCTGCCATAGAAATTCTAACTATATCTTTAAGAAAGTGTCATAAAATCATAAAAAAATAGAATGAAAGAAATTAAAATATACTAAAAGAAACCCAAACCCTTACAAACGTCCCTGCTTTTGAATATTTTGCTCTCTATACAGGACAGCCTCCAAGGTTGCATTATACTGAATTAGGCTCTAGTGTTGGATGGCCTAGCTGGTTACTAGGGCAACAGTCAATTAGCTAGGAAAAGAGGCAGTTGGGACTGGGTCCACAATGTTTCACTGTTACAGATTTCAGAAGCTCAGCCCACTCTTGATGGAATATTAAGTTGTAAGGGCATAACGGAGTGAAGCCTAGAAATGAGAGAGGGGAAGGGAAAAGGGAATTAAGGTACCTTATTCGGTACCTCCCATAACCTCTTAAACCCTCTAAATGCGAGTTTCCTTCAATGGTGATATGATCTCCACCATATATTACTGTTTCAGTAAAGGGTCTCTCCTTTTCTAATACCAACAGAGTATCTGTATTTCATACGGCATTTCCTTGTCAGGACCTTATTTTAAAACCCCCTTATGGGATGCCTGGGTGGCTCAGTAAGTTAAGCATCTGCCTTTGGCTCAGGTCATGATCCCAGGGTCCTGGGATCGAGTCCTGCATCGGGCTCCTTGCTTAGTGGGGAGCCTGGTTCTCCCTCTGCCTGCAGCTCCCCCTGCTTGTGCTCGCTCTCTCTGACAAATAAATGAAATCTTAAAAATAAAATAAAATTCTGAAATAAAAAGTTAAAAAGAAAAACAACCTTTATGTTAAGAATTCATATTATTTGCTTTTTTTGGCTATTAAAAATAGTTTTGCTGCTCAACTTTAATCACAGAGAATTGCAAGTTAAAACTAGGCAGAGATATTGCTATTCACATACCAGATCAACATAAATTTAAAACTGAAAATATACTCCAATGATAAGGATACAGGAAAAGAATACTCTTATACACTGTTGATGGGAATGCAAAATGGCATAACTCCTAATGAGAGAATCTGGTAATCTCTAAATTTACCTTCTGACCCAGAAATTCCATTTCTAGGAATTCATGCCAAAGATACTCTGGCAAAAAATACAAAATGACTTGTATACTAGGTTATTTATTTTGACATAATTTGTAATCTCCAAAACTTGCAAACAATGGATGTCCATCAATGAGGTATTGGCTGAGGGCACCCGGGTGACTCAGTTGGTTAAGCGTCTGAGGTCATGACGGCTCAGGTCATGATCCCAGGATCCTGGTATCGAGCCCCGCATCAGGCTCCCTGCTCAGTGGGTAGCCTGCTTCTCCCTTTCCCTCTGCCACTCCCCCCTGCTTGTGCTCTCTCACTCTCTCGCTGTCAAATAAATAAATAAAATCTTTAAAAAAATAAAAAAAAAAAGTAAGGTACTGGCTGAATAAATTATGGTACATTCACAGGATAGAATCCTACACAGTTATAACAAGGTACAATGAAGACATTTATAGACTGATATGATCACCAGGATATAATTTAAGTTAAAAAAAAGGCAAGATCAAAAAGTATATATAATATGCTACCTTTTTGTTAAGAATATGCTGGCAAGTGGAGTCCTAGTCCTAGCTATAGGACTACATCCACATGATTATCTGTATCTATATAAAATCTGCCTTTTCTGGCAGAGGTGAACCTAGGAGGTGGAGCCAGAATATTTGGGGCCATCTTGCCTCAGTCATATGATTCTTTCCCACGGGCTTGATTTTGCCTTAAGTAGTTGGACAAAACTCTGTGCTGTCCCAGAAAGTCAAACTGTTTAGCACCAGGGCATAGAGCTCTGTGCATGGAGTTCTTTGCATACCACACAGATGGGCCTGGCTTGTGCCCCTTGGAGACTGGAGTTTTCCAGTGCTCTCAGGAGGCGGTGTCAGAGAAAGACATCCTGAATTTAACTGGCTTGATACTAGATTCCAGGGAAGACCTGTGAGTCTGAGCTGAAGGGCTGTGTGCACTTGTTTACTGTGATATACACACATATATAATGTGTATATATTTATATGTATTTGCTTATACAAAAGAAGCACTGAAAAGGAACCAAGAATAAAAATGGTTATCTATAGGAAGAATGAGGTCACAGAGTGAATGAAGGACAAGAATGACTTCTCTCAATATACCTTGTTATATGTGTGTGACATGTTTGCATGTCTGCATGCCCTTTGGAATGTGATTTTACTGTTCCTTCCATTAAAATGTAAAGTCTATATCTCTACCCTTTGAATTTGGACTTGGCTATCTGAATTGCTTCAGCCAATGGTACACCAGCAAATGTGAGGGAAATTCTGAAAAACACTTGGGTGTGTTGTTGGGAACTATTCCGCCATCATGTGAAAGAGCCTGAGCTCGCCTGGAGAAAGAGATCAGGTTCAAAGAGACAGCAGTCCAGCCTTTCCAGATGAGGCGCCCCACATGTGAATGGGCCAATCTTACACTTCTGGTACATACCAGAAGAACTGCTCAGCCAACCTACCAAATCATAAGAAAGAATAAACTTATTGTTTTGAGGCATTCTGGGTGGTTCGTTACTCAGCAAAAATTAATCTTACATTATTTTTATAGTGAGATCATAAAATATTTTAGATATTCAAAAAAATCAGATCAAATTTTTAAAAAAGCAATTTCTATAAAGAATTATAAAAAAGAATGCAGAATTTATCCCACACACCAATTTACATTGGAATGTAATTATTGATCAACTTCCTTATTATGCTACCTTAGACCACAATTAACATATAAAATTTTCAATCAGAAGTTCATTAACATTCCACATATTTCAAACTATGATAGCTCAAAACATAGTAAATTTAATTTCAAAATTACTTTTCGAGTAGACTGGATGATACCACAGCAGATGTATTTTTATTCATGATTTTACCACAGGCGCCTTGGATATAACTGGGTAAATGAAGATATTGATAAAGAGTCTAGAAATTCTTCTTTTCCTAAGAATGGAGAAGTAGAAAATAAATTTTCATGTCTTAAGAGTAGTTAAATTCGATTTCAATTTTGCATAAAAACATCACATACATGTATATACATGTTAGATGTATTTTATATATTTTGAAGTATGGCACTTTAGTCATTGCTGATAATATCTGAGAAATACAAAGACAGTTCGATAAACAGATAGATAGATCTAGCTATAGGACTACATCCACATGATTATCTGTATCTATATAAAATCTGCCTTTTCTGACAGAGGTGAAGAACACAGATAAGCTTCAGGTAACTATTATAGCTTCCACCGTTAATACACTTCAAAATCACATAATAATAAAAGACCGTGACAAATATCTCTTTTAATCACAAAGCTAGAAAGTTTATAGTCAGAATGGGTAAAATAATTATACAGTACATCGTTGAAAAAAAAAAATTCCTATCGTCTTACCAGCTATCTTGAGGGACTTCCTGCAGATCTTATATTACTTTGATTCATATTACTCCACAATCTTCTTAAATACTTTCCTATGAAAAGAAAAAAATATATATATGATTTTAATGTCTCATATACCTCCACTGTGAACATTAAAGAGAATAGTACAGTTTCACTGAACTAAAAAAGTTGTATTTGAATAGAGCTTTACCATCTCTGCATAAGAAAGATAAGTAAAGTACAGAAACTTAAAAGACATTAGAACATTTAGCACGGCCCTCTTATTAAAGAAATGAACAGCTAGATTCAGAAATTGTGTGCTTTTCCCCACACCTATGAGAAACAGGAGAAGCAGTCAGTGGTTGTTTTTCTAGCTAGTGCTCAGGTTTCAGAGCATAGAGCATGGACCTTGACATCAGAGACACCTGGATTCCAATCTGAGCTTCTAGGCTTCTCCAAGCCTTAGTTTCTTCATAGGTACAGTAACTACCTTGACTGTAGTGATGGTTTTACAAATGCATACACATGTCAAAACTTACCGGATTTTCTCATTATAAATATGTACTGTTATATCTTGGGGCACGAGAGTGGCTCAGTTGGTTGAGTGTCCAACTCTTGATTTCTGCTCAGGTCATAATCTCAGGGTTGTGAGATCAAGCCCTGCGGGGGCTCCATGCTCAGCTCAGTCAGTTAAATGTCTGACTGAGTCTCTCCCTCTACTCCTCCCCACCCCCCTTGCAGGTGCACAGGTGCTCTCTCTCGCTCTCTAAAAAATAATAATAACAATAATAAAATAAATAAAAAGAAATCATATCTTAACAAAGCTAAATTTTTAAAAAATGTGATTTTCATTTAAAGTTGCCAGAATGGAAAAGGGCTGGGGGGATGGACAAAATAGGCAAAGGGAAGTGGAGGTACAGGCTTCCAGTTATGGAATAAGTCATAAAGAGCCCACTTTATAAGTATAAACTCATAATATTCATGAATAAATGGGAGAAGAGCCATCATATGAAATGTTTGACAAATTTCTGGAAGACAAAAAAAGGATGGTGAGATGATAACTCATAAAGGAGGACCAAAGAAGCTGAAAGCTAGGGACAAGGCTTCCTAAACATATTTTTTCTTTTCTTTTTTTAGAAAAAGAATATGCATGTGAGCTGGGTGGGGAGGGAGGGGGAATACAGAGAAGGAGAGAGACAATCTTAAGTAGGTTCCAAGCCCAGCACGGAGCCTGACGCCAGGCTCCATCTCAAAACACTGAAAGCATGACCTGAGCCAAAATCAAGTCAGACACTTAACCGACTGAGCCACCCAGCTACCCCGACTTCTTAAACTTTTGTGAGCTGGAGCACACAGAGAGAAAATGGGAATATGTGTACGGTGTACTGGGGTGAACAGAGGTGGCATGCTATACCTCTGAGTTGCTGCAGGGAAATCAATAACTCGCCACACCAGTAACAGATTCAAAGCAAAATTCTGCCTCAAAAACAGCTGGAAAAGGATGCAGGAAGAACCTGTCTTGCAGAATCCCAGAGAGGTTGAGGACTAAGAAACCCAAAGTTCTACGGAGAGCAAAACTAAGGCAGAAACTACAAACAAGGCAATCATCCCAGCTCTTCTCTAACTATTGAATGAGGAAGAAATCACAGATTCTGCTGTAAATAATTTGAATGGTCCTTCTGGGAACCCAACATAGTGTTGTTCTACTGTCCTGAATGTTAAAATCCTGCTTCAACTTTCACAGTCCCTGTGGTAGCAAGCAACAGGAACAGGGGAAGCATGCAGATGAAAAGCAGCAGAAAAATGAAGCCAAAGTGAGTAAGATCCCCATCTAGTGGTGATTTTTCCTAACTGGACACAGACAGAGTCCCCAAGTGATGAAACCCAACCCAGGTCTAATGGATATATTGTGGCTAAACTGTACAACGTTTCATATACTGTCAAACTTAACAAGGCATTTTAAAATATTTCTATTTTAAAGTATTACAATGAAATTTAAGTGTTTAAATAACTTCATTCACTTAACATGCCTGACAGTGTCCTGAGTGCTGGAGGTGAGATTAAAAAGCAAAGTCTGTCCCCAGAGAATAGTCAAGTAAACAGACCTCAGGAAGACAATGATGTGTGCAGGGGAGCTGGGGGAACATGGAGGAAGGCCACTCACCCAGAGTGGAATCATCATTTAGCACCAATGTGGCCAGGCACCATGTTAGAGGATTTTACCCTCCCTCAAAGGAGCCCCACAAAGCAGGTATTATTACATATTTATATTTATATAAATGAAAGGTATTTACACAAATGAAAACCACGTCATGGAGAAGCTATGTGACTTGTCCATGACCATAAGGCTAAATAGTTTTATTTTATTTTTTTCAAGATTTTATTTATTTGACAGAGATAGAGAAACAGCAAAGTAGGTAGAGCAGCAGGCAGAGGGGGAGGGAGAAGCAAGCTCTCCACCGAGTAGGGAGCCCGATGCAGGGCTCGATCCCAGGACCCTGGCATCATGACCTGAGCCAAAGGCAGCTGTTTAACCAACTGAGCCACCCAGGCACCCCAACAGTTTTAAAGTGGAATGTGAATCTAGTTCTCTCGAGCTCCAAACCCAATCTTTTTCCACTACAGCATGCTGAGAAACTGATTTATGTGGGAAAACTTCATTCTTTGAAAATATAGGATGAGAGAGTATTAATAGTACTAGTAGGCTGTCTATATGGAGATGATACTGTTGATTAAACTAACAGAAATGGGTTTAATTTTATCTATCCGAACAGCAAGCTTTTTTAATAAGCCAGTTATTCACTGTCATATCTTTAAACCTTAAAGCCTTTCCCTTCCCTCTCTTTTATTTATTCCCTATTTCTTCCTTTACAGAAGCTAACAAGCCCCTCACCCAAAAGGGCTCTGTAATGTTACAAACACACACACACACACACACATACCCCAAACTTCACATTATTAATGAATGACACAGAAGGAAAACATTCTATTCTTTTACAAAAAATATGCCCATTCAAGGAAAATATATTGTTTTTCTAGTTTAGTGACTCATAAGGGGGAAAATGTGAGGTCAGCAAAAACAGAGAAAGTAGAACACTGTGGGAAAAAATTATTGTTTTATACAATAAATCTATTCTAGAAAACTTAAATTAGAGCTTTACTTTGATTAAAAGTTTAATTCTATATCATTAGAAAGCTCATTAGATAAAAAACCCACCCATGATGCATATGTTTGAATAACACTCTTAATAATTTATACTTCCTAAGAGATGGCACTCAATACTTTCTAAAACTAGTTCTTTTTACCAGACCAAAAATAGAGAAAATAAAAAGGAAAGGGATAAAAACATCTGGCACAAAAGATGGTAAACATTATTACTTGATGAAAATACAATATTGAATGAATACTCATAATACTGGTAATGAAACAGTATGTTTTTTCAGTATTTTAAAAATAGCTAATACATTCTGATGAGGTATATGTAATGGATGTATATATCCATCTTATCTATCTCCACACCCTTTCCACATACTTAAGTACTCATTGTTTTTGTTTTTTGTGAATACTTTTAGTTCCTTTATGCATAAACAAATATAAATAAATATTGACTCCTTTGCTTTTGTTTTGACTAAGAAAGTAGGTTACAACCGGCACAAAGCATCCAGCTTTTCACGCTGTGCACTGTACAACCCCTGAGGGTATGGGTCATATACATGATATAAACAGGTCCTCTGGTGTAATCTGCTGGGTTTTTTTTTTTTAATTACTGTACAATCTGGAATTATTTCCATATTTTTACATAGCATTCTAATTCTTATTTTTTTTTTAAGAGAGGGAGAATCTTAAGCAGACTCCATCCCCAGTATGAAGCCCGATCCAGAGCTCGATCTCACAACCCTGAGATTATGACCTGATCTGAAATCAAGAGTTAGACACTTAACTGACTGAGCCCAGGAACTCCCCCCACGATTCTTATTTTTCATAGTTGCATGCATTCCATTTTATGGATGGACCGTATTTATTTATTCCCTTACTGATACTTAAATTGTTTCACATTTTTTGCTATTATAAACATGCTGTAACAAAACCCTATATATAGATCACATCACATGAGCACAAATTTATCTGTATGACAAATTCACAAAAACAGATTATCATCATTTATATACACTTGATATTTTGAAAGAAATTGCCAAATTGTCCTCAATCATCAACTGCCCTAATTTACCATCCTTCCAATAACAGTGCCTGGGACTCCAAATTCTCACTCAATGGTGTATTACATAACTACTGGATTTTTGACAATCTTGTTGATAAAAGCAGTATCTTAAGATCTTAAGTCTGATGAGGCTGAACATTTGTTTTTACGTTTTAAGAACCATTTAGTATCTCCTTTTATGTTAACAGTATTTTTATATTTTTTGCCAATTTTTCTCTTCATGGTTAGCTTTTTTCTGTCCAGTTTCTAGGAGTTCTTATGTCCCAGGGAGAATATCTCCTCTGTCTGTAAAATTTTACATTAAGGTAATTTCAAGAGAGGAGGAGGGAATGATGGTGCTGGTTACCTAATAAATAATCTGTTTGGATTCTGTGACAGACAAGTTGGAAATGCTTACTATTTATAGATTAACTGGCATTACTATTAAAATATTAAAACAATTAAATAGTTCTTATAAAGTTAGACCTACAGATTCAGCATTATACTAGAAGAGACAAAACAAAGTGTTTAGAAACTGTGGCAACAGGTCCTATACCTTATCACAGCAGAGATTCTTTGAGATAGCATTATTATTTAATTAATCTTAGGGTTATATAATCAGGTATAGCTTCCTTTCCTGGGCTAGACTTAATTGATCTTTTAAAAATTACATGAAAGTTTTAGAAAATCAAGATATAAAAGATCAGTCGAAGGGTTATTTTACTACCTTTATTTTGTACCCAAAGACAATATTCCTACTGCTAATGAACTTTTTTCTTTCAAGAACCTAAGCAAAAAAGAAAAAAAAAAAAAAAAAAGAAAAAAAAAAGAATCTAAGCAGTTCAGGAATGCTGGTCATTTGCCCTGGGGGTGGACACACACCCACCAACCCTGTGGGAAACACCGGAAAACTGCTTGAAAGGAGGAGTCTTAATCTTCTCAAACAGAAGGTCTTCATCAGAGCAAGAGCTCACTGCTCTCTTCCTTACACTACCAGATGGCCTTCTGTTTGCTTTCATTGGTGCAGTCGTCCCCCAAACATTTACTCAGTACAATCATGTGCACTATGTTGAGTGCTTGTGATAATATGGTGTACAAGTGAAGGTCCTTGCTCTTACTGCATTTATGTTCTAGTGTTGAGAGAAAAAAATAATAAAAAAGGAAACAAAACAAACTGGATTTCAGATACACAAATGTGACTGGATAGTGGTGTTGCAGCTGAGATTCAAATGATAGGTCAGCCAGGAGAAAAACTGAGGGACAAAGTATTCCAGGAGGAGAAAAGGTCTCGAGGCAGCAAAATAGATTTGGGGTGTTTACAGACACAAAGAAGTATGGCTGGAAAATGGTGAGTGTGGGGAGAGAGAAATAGTAGATGAAATTCAAGAAGAAGCAGGCAGGGTCTAACTGACCTAGGGTCTTATGGGCATGGTAAGGAGCTTGGATTTTGCTTGATGTTATTTCAGATACCCAGACTATTCTCAGGAGACCTGAGTCTGCCTTTTGCCTTATCTCTTACCTTTCACTTCCTGAGACCGGGCTCTCTGCTTTTGCATTTTCCCTAGTTTTCTGCCTCTGCCTTTAATTCTGCTTATCTCAGGAAGGCGGACATGGCTTTAGTCTGAATTATGTTAAAATGTCATTCCGTCTATTTGGGGCAAAGGGCCCTTTAAAAAAAAAAAAGCAGGCTTTTATGTGACTGCACAGATCACCTATCCACAAAGCTGGCCTTCAACTTAATAAATATTATTTTTTAAAAACGCCTTCTATAGATAAATGATTTCTGCTCTCATTTCACCTGGTCTGTCAAATATATAAACTTTTTCAAGATCTTTTAAATAGAGTAGCTCCTCAAACGTGGCTTAAAGGAAGCTGCCAGGAAATAAGAAACTAGGATATAAAGACTTACTGAGACAACGTCATGATATCACTGAAATCACTGAAAACTGGGATTATCCAGTTTATTCTCAAACAAACTATAATTCACTTGTTCTTACTATTTATTGAGATGCATTATTCTTCCTCTTATAAGTATAAGGAGATTATTATAATACATAGAAGACAAACAGTTGTTAGTACTTTTGGAATAACTGCTAGATGTTTCACATTGCCAAATAGATCTAGTTTTATTAGGCAAATAGCTAAGAAATGTAGTTAAGTGACTAACACATTAAGATTTAAATAGCAATATCCTTAGTTTATAATATTATGCATTAAAAATACTAAAAAATGTAATTACAAACCACATTTTTAACATGATACATCTTTATAATCTTTAAGTTTTCAGAAAGCCGGAGAACCAATAATGAGATAAGAAAATTTGTGACTATCAGGGCGCCTGAGTGGCTTGGTCGGCAAGAGTCTGCCTTTGGCTCAGGTCACGATTCTGGAGTCTCAGGATGGGAGTCCTGCATCGGGTTCTAGCTTAGCGGGGAATCAGCTTCTCCCTCTGACCGTCCCCTGTCTCATGCTTTCTCTCTCACTCTCTCTCACATAAATAAATAAAACCTTTAAAAATATGTTTAAAAAAAAAGAAAATGTGTGACTATCAAATGGTTTCTCTTTTTTCCCCCCATTTTCCTTCTTTTCCCACCTTCACCCATTTTGCTCACCTCCAGCCCCCAAAATGGTTTGTATAACAAACAATTTTACCTATTATGTAAAACTGGACATGATCATAGCTAACTAGGAAGGGTTCACAAGGTTTAATTACTTACTGCTAAAGAATGATATTATAAAGTAAAGGTGACAAGTCTGAAATGTCAGTCCAGCCCCTAATAATTTAAGTTTGTAATCAGCGTCTCTACCTGCAGAACAGGGTTGTACTAACCTTGCCCTGAGGTGCTCCTATTCCATTCACAGTAGAACTCATTACTTAGCATTAGTTATCATAATGATTTATGCAGTATCACAAGCATACTCAGACTCAAGAGAATTATAGCTAACACTATTTTACTGCTATCAAGATTACCTTGGGGGGCGCCTGGGTAGCTCAGTGGGTTAAGCCTCTGCCTCCGGCTCAGGTCGTGATCTCAGGGTCCTGGGATAGAGCCCCGCATCGGGCTCTCTGCTCAGCGGAGAGCCTGCTTCCCTCTCTCTCTGCCTGCCTCTCTGCCTACTTGTGGTCTCTCTCTCTCTCTCTCTGTCAAACAAACAAATAAAATCTAAAAAAAAAAAAAAAAAAAAAATTACCTTGGAAAGGAATAGCTTCATTTGCAATTACAAAACAAAATAATAGATGCCAGGACAAAGACACTATTACTGACACATTTATACTGCTATCTATTGCTACATGGAAGGAGTGCCTGGAGGAAAAAAAATGGTTAAGGCAATGTATCGTTGGTTTCAGTGACATTAATATTTGCATGAAGTCTGAGTCTATGCTGTTAAGAAACTCAATATATGACAGGTCTTGTCCTGAAAAAGCTGACAATCTGGTATAAGAACTAAGGTAGATACAGATGAAAAGATTTTCAAACATAAAACAACACAAATAAATTTGTAGAATCATAGCATCTTGGTTTTTGTGCCAGAGTAGGAAAGAGTCAGAAGATACTTGGATCTTAGTGAATAATTTTCTGGCCCTGTGAATACAAGTTAATCAATTACTCATACTCACTCAAGGTGACTACCATTACTCACCTCAATTGCCTCCTAACTGCTCTATTTCCATTTTTGCCCCCCCTCCCTTTAATGTGTTCTCCACAACATAACCAAGGTCTTTTAAAAAAAATGTGAATCAGATCATATCACTTGTATGCTTCAACCTAAACTCTGTAGTAGCTTCCTATTACTTTTAGAATAAAATCCAAACCCTTGGACATGGCTTAAAAGGCTCTGTATTATCTGTCCCCTAACACATCTTTTTGACCTTATTTACTACTACTTTCCTCCCTGCTCACTATGCTAGGAACATAATGGCCTCGTTTTTGTTCTTCAATGCTATCTAGCTCTTATTTACCTCTGGGCCTCTGCATGGCTTGGAATTATCATCGTGCAGGTAGGTTCCTTATCATCATTCAGGACTAGGCTCAAATGTCACATTTTCAGAAAGACTTAACTACCCCTTCTCATTATTATTCTCAATCACACTATCCTCTTCTATTGTCGCATTGTACTGATTGTTATCTGAAATTCCCTCATTTATATATGTTACTTGATTATCTCCAGAGTCCCCCAGGAGAAAATACACTTCAGAAGAGAAGTAATCGGGTTTGCCTTTCTCTGTGCTGTAGTCCCTGTAGGTTGAGCAAGGTCTGGGCCATAGAAAAGCGCAATACATAAATTAAATGTTTTTCATTAAATAAATCTTATTTATGTATGTCTCAGGCTTTGAGTCTCATTCTCATCCTCATCATTCTTCTCATCCATAAAAGGAGGTATAATTATACCTGCACCAGTCATTAGAAGTAGAGCCTAACGTTTACTAAATTTTTACTATATCTCAAGCAGAGTGAAAATCACTTTATATGCATATTCTCATTTACTATTATTATTTCCATTTTACCTAATAAGGCCACCACTTCTTACAGAGGTGAAATAACTGGCCTAAGGACACAAGGCGACAGTGGGACGCGGGCATGACCCTAGAGCTGAACCTCAGAATGTGGGCTTTTCTCCACTCCTTTATAGTTTCTAGAAGGATGTTTCCTTCCATTACAGCAAAATAGTGCCGTCTGCTCCCCTGAGGTCCTACTCTGTCCTGTGGGTCAAGCGAAGAAAGGTATTACATCCCCCAAAGTCTTTCCCAAGTTGAACATCCCCATTTCTTTCAATCCTTCCTTAAAGCATCTTCATGTCTTGGTCCCTCTCCTCTGGACAAACTCGTTTGACAACGTCTTTCTGCTCCAGAACTGGTTATTTTAACTGGACAAATGGTTAAGGGGCATCAGAGACGTGGCAGCCGATTCCCAGTGGCTGAGAAAATGCAGATGTGAGTGTAGTTGTGCGCTGTGGTGAAAAGAGGCAGGCTTCCTGGAGGAGGTGATCCCCGAGCTCAAGTCCCGGGCAGTAAGCAGCGGTGGGAGGCTAAGGGCCGCTAGGTCGAGACAAAGGATGGTGCAGTGAGTTTAGGAAGACCAGGGACACAAGCTCAAATGATGATGTGTCTGCACCCCGCGGAACGCATGGCGTTTCCCTAAAAGTAACTTTGAATAAGCACTGGAGGGAAGCAAAGTGGGAGGAACAGTCATGAAGCAAAACGCGAACTTACCCGTAGTCTGGTAACCCGGCCTCCGTAGCCCGACTGCCAGCGCCACCACCTGAGGAATCCTGTAGCGAGAGCAGCGGCAAGCTCTTCCCAGTTGTCGCGAGATTGGCCAAGCCTCGCGAGATCTGTTCTCTCGTCTCTGACGCCGGGAGCTCTCTCCGGGCGCAATGGGAGGGCTCTGGCGTCCAGCGTGGAGGCGCGTTACTTTCTGTGGCTGGCGCTGGAGTCACCCTGGGTCCCCGACCAAGGTTGCCGAGATCGCAGAGCCGTGTCTCAGGCCGGGAAGGAATGGGACAGGAAGTGCTGAGAGGGGGCTGAGACGGCTTGGGATTTGGATGCGCCCGAACCCGGGCCCAGACCTGGCCCTGCAGCAGCCGCGGCGGCCGAAGAGCACGAACCCTTTCACACGCGCGCAGGAGGAGGCCTGGCGGCGTCGGAACAAGACGGTCCTCACGTACGTGGCCGCCGCCGCCGTGGGCATGCTGGGGGCGTCCTACGCCGCGGTGCCCCTTTATCGGCTCTATTGCCAGGTAGGGGCGGGTGCTGCCTCCTGGGCGGTGTCGTCAGGAGGGGCGGAGGTGCAAGCCAGGTCCCTGGACAGCGATCGCTCCTCCGTGTCGTGTTGAAGGGTCTGAGGTTGGCTACGAGGGGAAACAGGCTTTAAAAAGTACTTCTCCAAGCCTACCAGAAGTTAGTGGTAAAGCTACAAGTAGAACCCAAGCCCCTATAGCAATCGTGCGTATACCGACCACACTGGAGTGGAATTCCCTATCTCTGAGCTACACCACCGAAAACAGCCGCAGCCTATACTTTGCTCTCCAGCAGTCTACCTTACTCTTTGCCTGCTCACACGTGTGTTCGCTTCTAAAATTTAAATTACAAAAAAAATAAAATAAGTAAATAAATAAAATGTAAGTTACTACCTTCCTTATGTAAACCATGTATGGTTTATGTGCGGAGGTTGACCCTGGAAATGGGAGTATGCTTGTAAATTGGGCTTAAACTGGAAGTACTTTTAACTCATACAAAGAGGCATGAATTAGGCATTTTGGAGCTTTCCTCCACTGTTAATACATCAGTGTAATCTGCTTACCCAGGGCCCCCTTTTAGATCAGAAACCCTAATTCAGTTCTTCAAGTGTGGTCCCCCAGAGAACCAGCGTCCCTTCACCTGGGAACTCGAGAGCTACTGAATCAGAAACTCTAGCAGAGGGGCCCGGCAATCTGTGTTTTAAATAAGTCGCCTAGCTGATTTTGATGCAGACTAGTATTTGAGAGCCATAAACAAAGGCAAATTTACCTATTTCACATATATTCTTAATTCCTAAGTAGTAGTTTGCTGCTTAGGCTAGGCATTAGGTTCACTAGTAGAGCTTCTTTAATAAACATGTTTAGGGCTTCCTCACCCCAGATATTCTGATTAGGTCTGGGAAGAGGAGAAACAAAACATAAGTGAGAGCTACATTCACTTCATTCACTAAGTGTTTGATAGTGGTTCTCCCAACTTTGTTATGAAGGGAAATCATTTGGAGAGCTTTTAAAAATCCTGACACCCAGGTCACATCCCTAACCAATTAAATCAGAATGTCTCGGAGAGGGAGTCAGGCATTTGTAATTTTTTAAGGATTCCTCAGGTGATCCCAATGTGTAGCAAAGTTTCGGAATCACTGGTTAACTGCCAGTATTGTTAATGCCTGGCTTACTTCTCTTCTTCTTTTGGACATTAACATGCCATTTTCCGTAATGACTAAAACAGCAGAAGTCTAAAGGACTTTTCGGTCTCCTAATATTAGCGTTTATGGGGTATGCGATAGCTTGATTTGGGAGGATGAGTAGAGAATGTGAATTAGTTTTCATCAGAGGGCAGTCTGGACCTAGCATGAATCCCCAAACTAGCAGTTGGTTAAATCATAAACAAAACTGAATCCAAAATATCAAGAGATTTATACTTACAAATCTCCGCAAACTGAGGGGAGAAGGGGTCAGTTTTATTCTAAGGGGAATATTTAGTAATGTCTGAAGACATTTTTGGTTGTCATAACCTGGGGGGTGAGCAGGGGCGGGGCGGGGGGGATGCTACTGATGTTCTAGTGCGTAGAAGCTAGGGATGCTGCCGAACATTCAACACAGCACAGGACAGACACTCCCCCCTCTCCCCACCAAAAAAATCCAGAAAAGCCCAAAGAATTATCCAACCCGAAATGTCCTTAGTGCCAAAGTTGAGAAACCCTCCGTTTCACACTTAAGTGAATGACAGTATTTTGTGTGCGGATGCAGGGCAGGACAGTAAAAATTGTAATTTGTAATCCTAAACTTAAATCAAGTAGGATGTTATACAGTGACATTTCCAAAAGAGCCTCTCCGGGAGCCTGGCTGGCTCAGTGGGTTAAGCCTCTGCCTTCGGCTCAGGTCATGATCTCAGGGTCCTGGGATCCAGCCCCATCGGGCTCTCTGCTCAGCGGGGAGCCTGCTTCCCCCCCCCCCCCCACCGCCTGCCTCTCTGCCTACTTGTGATCTGTCAAATAAATAAAAAAAATCTTTAAAAAAAAATAGCCTCTCTTTCACTTTTGGAATCACAGAACTTTAGAGCCAAAAATAAGGAATTATATGAACAGTTTAATACAGTGACCTCACATTTTATGAGTATGGAAAATATAGCTCCCCCAAAAGTAAGATTTATTCAGTTCTTAGAGCTAGTTAGTGGCAGAACTAGACTAGAGCCCAGGACATATTTTCATTGCCCTTTTCTGTTCTTGTTATCTAATTATCAGATTTGCAAATTTGAAGAATCTATATTGAAAGACTGCCTGTCAGAAAGAATACATTAAGGAATTTTTATTCAAGTGACTCAAATTCTTCAGGAGTTACATCTTAAAACTTAAGCATTATAGCTCTCTTGGGCAGACGAATTTACTTATTAAACAGGATAAAGGCTTACCCAAGCAGCTTTTAGGTTTATGATGTAATTCAGTAATGTTGCGTGGCAGTTGAGTACAGTTAGTTGACTTGTGTAATACGTGGAAGATAGTAATAACTACATTTTGCTGGGAGTCTTCCCCTAGCCTCAAATTTGGTATTTTTTTCCTAGTATAGTAACAGATTAATTATCCGGAGACCAGAATTCTGGCAACCTCAAGCATCAGAAGAATGATGACCCTGGAAGTAAGGATTTTTTTTTAAACATCTCTGATGATGAGATAATTAATGGCAATGAAGATAGGCAAGAAATGTCAGACACAGAGATTATTCTGTTGTCTTGTGATTCATTCAGTTGCCAAAGAGATCAGTTTTTCTGATTAACCAATGATATTTATAAAAGCTTACTATACAAAGTATAGAAAAAAATTACAAAAACATTTACCAACATGGAAAAATGATGCTTGAGAAGCAGAATACAGAAGTGAAACTACAAACTAATCTATGCTATTAAAATCATGATATGGAAAAAGGACAGGACTATGGATAATAGAATTTAGTTTCATTGAAATGATAGGGTCGTAGGTAATCTTACTTCTATTAGTGACTAATAGTGTATATGAAACTAGCAGTAAGTAGAAATATGTTTAATGGAAAGTTAAGCTAAAATTTTGAACTATATATTATCAGTGGGGAGTCTGCTTTCTCTCAAATGACTCATTTTTTACTATGTCCAATAACCAAGTGATTACTGAAAATATATCAGTGATTCTAGCAAATATAGGCCCTTGACACCCCAAAGGTGGTCAAGCCATTGACACATTCATAGGAAGTGGTCAGTGACAGTAAATAAACTGGGCTTCTACTAGATTATTAAATTGTTTTTAAGATTTGTTTTTATCCAATAAACCATCACCTGAAAGTATTGACATATTATCCTGTAATATTCTTAATATCTTTAATACCTAGACTACTGGTCTTGGAGGATCAGCAGTAGCAGGTCATTCATCAGACCAGATTGAAAACATGGTGCCTGTTAAGGATCGAATTATTAAAGTCACCTTTAATGCAGATGTGCATGCAAGTCTCCAGTGGAATTTTAGACCACAACAAACAGAAATATACGTAAGTGACTAAAGTAGTTATTAAAAGATTATTTTTTTCATTGTAAAAATTACTTTCATCACTTAAACTGTTTCACAATTTAGGAAACACTTGTGTAAACTTAATCTCAAAATACCAAGACTCTACTAATGTAATTCTTTTATTCTCACAGACTGCTTTTGACAGTGCCCTATACCTAATGTAACAGTATACCTCAAGTTATATGATACTGTAGTAAAAGTTAATTTGGAGCAATGGAAAATGTCATTTGTTCTTATTAGAGTCATATTAAGAATTCACTCTCTGATGCTTTGTGGTTGACTTTCCCTCAGGTATAGATAAGGGGGAAAAGTTGAAAATCATTGATTACAATGAAAAGTAGTTTATTGATTTATATCAAAAATATCTCTGTCTCAAAAAAAAGAAAATTGAGAAGCTTTGAAGTAATCATATTAAATTGTGTTCTACTTCAGAAAAGCTATACCTTAAAAGTTTCCTAAAATCTTGACTAACTGGAATCCTAGAGAATTTAATTGAAATTATTTCATGAACTGAGGAATAGCCAGAAAAGCTTCATTGTGACCCTTACTGGAAAACCCTTATAAATATTGGTGTCCCCCCAGGTTAGTAAACATTACTGAATCTCTTCAATGATTGAGGGTTTTATAGGTTATGATTTTTAATATTCTAATCACATAGTAGTATATATTAGTGACTAAATTGGTATAAATGACAGAATCCTTTGGAAATCTATTTTTTTAAAGCCTTGCAAGTTTTAAAAATGTTTTCTCTCAAAGAGAGTATTCGTGCTTTTTGGTTAAATAAAAGTGCTATTCAGTCAGTTTTATTCTGGTTATAAGTTTAAAATACTCTAGTTGGTAACCTCTTAAAAAGAATCTTTGTCAGTCATAGGGTATTTAGGTATAAGTGTTAAGTCAGGGTTGGGCTGTGATAGGCTTGGCTGTCCTTGAACATTTTAAATAATTTAATTTGCATATTATTGCTCGAAGACCTCAGATAAACAAAAGGACAGTCCACAATTATGAATAGAAAACTGGTTCCACTGACATATGCAAGCAAAATTTGAAAACCGGATATTCATGGAGAGTATTCACAATTTATTTTGCTGACTCTCAATATTAGCTTAAAGTATTGTGGTCTGATGGACAGGAAAAATAATATGACTAATTTAGTATTAGGGAAAGGAGGAGCTGTGAAATTTGAAGTATTGATAATGCATATTTCCTTAAAACAGGTAGTGCCAGGAGAGACTGCACTGGCGTTTTATAAAGCTAAGAATCCTACAGACAAACCAGTAATTGGAATTTCTACATACAATGTTGTACCATTTGAAGCTGGACAGTATTTCAATAAAATACAGGTACAGCTTATATATACAACTTTAGTATTAAACTTACTGCAGTGTTTAGTAGAAACTAATTTCTGAAAATTCATTTCTTCTAAACATTAAACTTTTTTTCCATTGCTTAAACAGGTATGCAGAGGTTGAGGTGAACCAAATGAGTATCTCCTTTTAAAATTAGAAGAGGAGGAGCGCCTGGGTGGCTCAGTGGGTTAAGCCTCTGCCTTCAGCTCAGGTCATGATCTTGGGGTCCCAGGATCGAGCCCCGCATCGGGCTCTCTGCTCGGCAGGGAGCCTGCTTCCCCCTCTCTCTCTGCCTGCCTCTCTGCCTGCTTGTGATCTCTCTCTCTGTGTCAAATAAATAAATAAAATCTTTAAAAAAAAAATAAATAAAATTAGAAGAGGAACAGGGTGCCTGGGTGGCTCAGTCAGTTAAGCGTTGGAATCTTGATTTTGGTTCACATCATGATCTCAGGGTCACGGGATCAAGCCTGGCAATGGGCTCTGTGCTCAGCTGGGAGTCTGCTCCAGATTCTCTCTCCCACTCTCCATCTGCCCCTCCCCCCCCCAATTTGTTGAGTTTCAATATTTTTAAAAATTTTTTAACATTTTATTTATGAGTGAGAGAGCATGTGTGCACGCTCATAAGTCGAGGGGAGGGGCAGAGGGAGAAGTAGATTCCCCGCTGAGCAGGGGGAGTCCATTGAGTCTCAATTTAAAGCAAAAATCAAAGATACTATCATTCTGTCTCAGAACTTAGATTATATTTATTTTTTTATAATATTCAATTGTATGCTTACTAAAGCCAAGAAATGGACCGTTATTAATATTTCTGTTCTAACAGAAACTAAACAAATACCTTTCTGTAACTTCTAGTGCTTCTGTTTTGAGGAACAAAGGCTTAATCCACAAGAAGAAGTAGATATGCCGGTGTTTTTCTACATTGATCCTGAATTTGCTGAAGATCCAAGAATGGTGAATGTTGATCTCATCACTCTTTCCTACACTTTTTTTGAAGCAAAGGAGGGGCAGGAGTTGCCGATTCCAGGCTATAATTGAAGTCAGCACTTAAGTCCTGCTTCAGATTTGTGATTTTTGAAAAATCATGTATCTAGTCTTCTCAGAGGAGAAATATTCTACGGTAATGTGAAGCTGTTTTAAATATTATTTAATGATATTTTTTTCCAACTAATTTACCCTACTTAAAATCGAACGGTTTCTATCATAATGAATCTATTTGAATGTATGACTGTTTAAAGCCATAGAGTAATACTGAAAGTAACACTGATAATAATAAGAGAAACTCCTGTTTCTTAAATATGTAGGCATGGACATGATGGTTCAGTTTAATTCTATTTGCTCCCCTTACAGATTATTAGCCCTTCATTCTTGTAGCAGTGAATATTTTTGTTATTCCCAGGGTTATCTGTTTTAGGCTCCAGGTCATAACTTCTGCCCATTTTTATTATTTCTAAAATAGTTGGTTACTACTTTTTTTCTTTTATTGTGAATAGTCACTGCTTTAAAAGCCCAAAATGGAGGAAGAATCAGTGAGCCCTAACAGCTTGCCCAGAGATTACGTACTGACTTCAGATTTGACTATTTTTCCTTTAGACACTAGGGCTATTTTGTATTCTGAAATTTGGGCATCATGAAATGAAATAAAATGCACAAATATGTTTACTAGGATTATAGCATTTCCTGTGATAGTTCAGGTCCCTGAATGTTAAAATATAAGTGTGGAATTGTGAAGACTCATATCAGAAGTTTTATGAACAAACTCTAAAAAAAAAAGGTGTATTAAATTGTTTTAATAGTAATTTGTCATTGTAATTTATGACATAAATGGATGCATAATTTATTCTGAATGTTTTCCAGTAGTGTTTGTTCTAAATATAAATAGTACAGTAAAAAGGGGAGAAAAAAGATCATCTAGTATTACAAAGAATCATATTTAAAGGCAACTTTAATAAAGAGTCCAGTGACCTCTTCAAGGTATCTGAAATATAAACTACAATCATGAAGGCTTTTACAAGTTATAATTCTAAACAAGTATTATTTATAAAAAAGTACAAATTGACTTTTACATTCAACTTAGTTAAATGAAGGCACTCAACAGTCTTCATAATTATTTTGTAATAAAAATAATCTTCATCTACTCTTATCACAGCTATGTGAGGATTTCTTTTCTAAAGGTAGGAAGCCCTGTGAAACCTAAGCTCCTAACTGTAGTTGGCCTCAGTACAATGGATTTTTCTTCTGCTGGAGTCTTAAGTGAATATATGTTACAACCAAGTTCTTTTGAGATAAAGTTTAAACTGTGGTCCGGAAGCATAAATGTTCCTGTGGAACTGTTACTCTTCTGTGAAGCTTCATTATCGCAGAGGAGAAATGTTCCATCAAGCTTCTGATGTGCTGGTAGGTCTTGTCTTCTGGGCCTCAAATCTGCACAGGGTCTACCTTTTAGAGAGTTGGCACCTCTAATGTAGTTAGTGAGCTGGTCATCCACCTTCCCCTAGAATAAAAAGAATATAGCCACCCTTCATCCTTTCCTTTACTTTCCCCATTCCTCTATAACGAAAGAGTCACAATCTAATGCAGAAAAGTGGGCTTGTACTACTTCATGGGGGTGGGTGTGAGGGAAATAAATAAGGTTAATGGGTTACTGATGGCCATGCATTCATTAGTAAATAAAAGAGGATGACTAATAGAGAAAATAGGAAGAATCTGGGCCTATCTGGATGAGCAATGAGTGGGTTTCACCAGTTAATAGGTATTAACTGTACGTAAAAGATAACTGTCTATTTCAGTGCTAAGAAGTTTCTATTGATCATTATTTTTGTTAGCATTAATATTTCTATACTATAAATCAACTTCTACACTCCAAAGTTTCATTATTTTTAGCTAACATGCTCACAAAAATTATATTTCATTACAATTTCAGTGATTAGGAGAAACTTTCATACTAAGATTTCACTCAAAGTGTCAGGCTTAAATGGCCTTTAAAAATGTAAATACTGAAAACAAAATGACAATTACACTGGAATTCTATAGAATGGGGAATGTATGTTGTATAAGTTGAAGTCTACCTCAACAGTCACTATGACTTTGAGCTCCTTTCTGCTGATGATCATCAATTTCTTCATAAACAGCTCTGAAACAAACAAGCCATCATGGCAAAAGGGTTATTACATATCAAAGTACTATTTTGGCTTTTAACTACCAACACCTTAATTAAAAATTTGGTCTATTTTTTAGGTATTCAGGCTGTATCAGTGAATAAAAACAGATCTCTGCCCTTGAAGCTTACATATTATAGCTTTCTTAGAGCCAAATGTAATTCCCATGCATCTTATAAATATGTATGTCCTATAACCAATTCATTTTATTTGTGACTCAATGAAAAATGTGGCTCAAATTTGGACAGTTTGCTTTCTGCTTTACCAAAAAAAAAAACAAACTAAAATTTTCAGTTTTTCCAGGTTTCAAAGCATTTAAAGATACTAACATTCTACCTTTTTAACCTGTTATTACAGTCGAAACTCCTGAGCCCCCTTCAGCTTATAATTGTCACCTCTATACCTCATTTATAGTAATTATTTATGGCATTATTCAGTTCTTCCTATTTGTCTTACATAGGCCTGTAGCTAAGAAAACATCTAAACCTACAAATACAACATTGACACAGTATAGCAAAACATGGCTGGGGGAAAAAAAATCTTATAAAAAAAATCATAGCACTATGAAGCCATGTTCACCAATGTCATGAGGCCCCAAGATGGTCCAGAAATTTTAATGTGTTTCCACAAAGCTTTTTCAGCTTCTTTCACTCTTCAAATCTCTGGTCCCCCTCCTCTTACCATTCTTGGTCAGAAACCTCACTTAAAAGTAAATAAATGCCTTGGTATGGAAACGTTCTCATCTCCCTATCACTGAATCTTCAAGTCTTCTTCATCTTCTTCATCTATACCACCATCCGCTTCTGTGATCCTACCTACACCCGGCTTCTCAAACATGTTACTCACTTAGTCTTCCCCCTTTTTGAACTTCTGGCCTCCCTGTCATTAGATCCTACCAGTCAGCATTCACAGATGCTCCAGCATCTCCCATTTTCTAAAATAAGGCAGTCTTCAATCCCATGTCTAGTTGGAGTGATCATCTCAGTAACCTCTAGCCACCAAGCCATTGTCCACCATCCCTTCATGTGGAAGTTTATAGTGTCATCTACACTGATCATCCCTACTTCCTCCCCTCTGTTAACACACTAAAATCTGGCTTCTGTCCCCACCAATCTAGCAAAACAGCTTACACCAATTTCCTTCTACTTAATTCATTAACTAGTTTTCAGTCATCATGTCCTCTTTGATGGTTCATCACAGTTGTGCACTCCCTCCTTCTGGTTTCCAAATTGCTCTCCACATCTGCTAATAATAGGTTCCCTATTGCTCTTTTTGCTCTTGGCTTTGGCCGTTCCATTTCCTTGAATGTGCCTAAACTCTGTCTACTTAGAGTTTTTGTACCCGTTGTTCCCTGGGCCTACAACACTGATTCCCAAACTTGTCACCTGACTAATAGTTGCAGGTCTCAACCTTAATCTCACTTCCTCAAGCTTTCTCTAGCCCTCATTTAAATTAGTTCTACCTGTTAATAAACTTTCAAGTCACCATATTTAACACAAACTGTAACACAACATTAACACAACATAACATAACATTAACACAACATTAACATAAACATTAACACAAACTGTAAATATGTTTGCCTGTTTTCTTTTTTTTTTTTTTTTAAGTAGGCTCCATGAACACAGGGCTTGAACTAATGACCCCGAGATCAAGACCTTGAAACTAATGACCCCTGAGATCAAGAGTCGGACACTTAACTGACTGAGCCACCCAGGTGTCCTGATTTCTTCTTCCACACTAGATTTAACCTTCATGAGGATGGGGAGGACGCCCTCTCATTCAACATTATCAATTAGGCATCAGTCATTGTCCTTGGCACATAGTGTTCAAGAATTTGCCAGATGAATCATGTGCACATGTATGTATACAACTTCATAAATATTGTACTCGTCCTACTAGAACAGAAATTCTTAACCTAGGGCTCATGGACAACTAGTGGTGTGAAAATTCCAGAACCTTTTGTATAAGGCTTTGTGGTTTTCCTTAGGGAGAAGTTCCTAAGGTGAATTTTAATGGAATGAGACACCCTACCCCTCAGAAAGTAAGAACCACAATGGTAGAGAATTCCAAAGCTCCACCTCTCCAGCTTCTCTCTCTCTCTCACATTTATCCCAGTTTTTGATTTTTGGCAATTAACTTTTAAATGCACAGTTTAAATTCCACAGAGGTTAAACAGAGCACAGCTACAAGGAAGATACTGCCTAAAGGCTACCAGTTT
Organism: Potos flavus; assembly: GCA_028534135.1. Taxonomy (NCBI): domain Eukaryota; kingdom Metazoa; phylum Chordata; class Mammalia; order Carnivora; family Procyonidae; genus Potos; species Potos flavus. The sequence continues at coordinate 25,433,666 of CM052891.1, read as the reverse complement.
CCGAACAATGGTTTCTATAAACTTGCTTTAATCCTTTTTAACAATTCTTGGGGTAATCGTCAAAGCATATTAAAGCTCTAATGAGCCTACTTACTGTTGCATAAATATTTATATACACTTGACCAACATGAAATTATAAAATAATGCTTTAAGGACTTCAAGTTAAGACGACATGTTTACACTAATGCTTTATTAATCTGTTTTAAGTTGACATATAGAGTGAACACAAAAAACAAGTTTTTTTTTTTTTTTTTCTGATTAATAGTTAAAGAACAGTTAAAATAATCCATCAATGTGGTATTACTTATGTCACCAGTCAGTGAATGTAGTGCCCTTCTCAAGCTGGAGAGAACCTGACTTTCTCCGAAGACATCTATGAGGAACCCGTTCATGTACACGATGGTTCCGGTTATTTCTTAATGCGCAGCCCCAGCATTTTTATTTTTTAGTCACAAGGCTGAGCACTAGAAGACCATTAAGAGCAACAGCCTCCATAAAGCCTCATAAGTCATTTTTAATAAGGTCATCAATTTCTGCCAAGACCTAAACAAAGTTAAATGTATAACCAAGCCCTGTTAGCTCTGTTACCAAAGGGAACCAAGACGAAAAATTAATCATTTTGTAAATGACTTACTCTGTAGTGACAGCAGGAGCTAAGGGATCAAACTCCATTACTTCATAGTAATTGGGTGGCTGGAGATCATTCTTTGTCATTGCTTTAGGCAAAATAAAAACACCAACCAGTAAACACATATTGTATTTTTCAAGAACACATGCACAATTAATATTCTCTATGATTCAGACTTCAAACATTAGGCCCTAAGAAACCTTGACAACCAGGAATAAATACAACTGGTATTCTAATGCTACTCCCACATGCAACAAATCTATATATAACAAAAGGTCTTCCAAACTTCAGCTAAAGATTCATTTACCTCAGCATTCCAAATACAACATTCAGCACAACACAAGCATTTTTATAATCTAATGTCGGTCATAATGCTATCTGCTATGAATTTTACTTCATGGAGCTTAAAAAGACACATGAAGTCCTCATTTTTCCTCTCTATATACCTATTTTCAATCAGAAGTAAATCTCTGGCAGACTCTTATTCTCACCAGTTTTCTTTTTCAATGCAAATAGGTCTCAAGTACCTGGATGATTGCTGGGCAAGGAAGGCAATCTCTGGTTTGATGGTGTTGCTGGAATGTTCTGCAGACTAACTGGCTGTAGTACTGAATTTGAATATTCTGGAAACTGAAGAAAGCATAACACAATGTTCAAATAAACATACTACATTAAGCTTTTCTTTTGTTATTTAGATTCCCAGGCTTCTAAGTGGCACTATTCCAAGAACCATATACTCCCAATTGGACAAGAATTAGAAATTATGAACCATTACTTTTTTAGGTAATAACCATTTATAACACTTACTACTTTTCTCTCTGGTTCCATGCCCGCTCTACCTCATTTCCCATACAAAATGTAAAATTAACATGTTGCTTTAAAAAAAATATATATATATATATATATATATATATATGGCTACAGCCTAGCTTCTGTTGTTTCCCATTGACTAAAAAAATCTCAGCTTCAAACAGGAAAATAAATGTTAACCCTACAGATGGGCATAAGGTGATGACATCAAATCAGGACTGATAAACCTTCTTCTTGTAAACTTCCTTTCATTTCACAGATATGTCCTGGGCACCTACTAGGTGCCAGGAACTATAAATAAAATAGACCAAATCCCTGTTCCCTTGAAGCAGACAATCAACAAATGTAAACAGATGTCCGATAAAAAGTACTCTTAAAAACAACAACAACAACAACAAAAAACTAGGGTAACAGGGAGAAGAAAGGCTGAAGTAGATGGGGTGGGCTATTGCTGTGATAGTAGTGGTCTGGGAATGCCTCACTGTTAGAGCCCTGACTGAGGTGGGTGCTGGGAGCACCTGAGGGGACACAAGGTCATCTCTGAAGGAGAGGAGACCAGTGTGGCTAGAGTAGAGTGAGCCAAGGAAGAGAGGTGAGGTTAGAGAGGTAATGGGAGAGGTGAGATCAGCATTTCAGGTTTTTACAGAGTACAACAGAAGAACAAAATCATAGGTGGCTTTAGAACAGTTAAGTAATATATGACTTTACTTTTTTCTTTTTCCTCTCCCAAGACTGCTCTGGTTTGAGAATAGATTGTATGATGGGGGTGGGGGTGGAGAGGGAGGTGAAGGCTGAAGCAGGGTAACCTGAGGAGGCTACTGCAATATCCACCTGACAGCTTGGACTGGGATGCAGAAGTAGAGACAGTGAGAAGTGGCTAGATAATAGGTACGCTGTGAAGGGAAAAGGTAGAGGTCAAGCACTGTTTTCCAAGGTTTTGACTTAAGCAACTGAAATAGTGGAGGGACCCTTTGCTGAGGTGGAGAAGCCTGCAGGATGTGGATGTGGAGAGCCAGGACTGGGAAGAACACAAAAAGAAGATAAAGAGAGGTCCTAACAAGGGCTGTATCAACACGTTACAGAACATATAACACAACACTGAACAGAACATGATATTTAATGACCAGGAATTCCTTCTTAGCCATGATAATCTGCTGACTGAGTGTGCTGCCCAGGAAGGGTTTCATTACTTACACTTTCATATGTAGGACTTGAGCTGATGTTTTGGCTGGTCCTCTGGATAAACCTAGGAGAGTATGATAAGACAGCCTGATTACCCTACAGTGAGAGCACAAATGCAAAAAGATGACTTCCTACAAACAAAATCTAAAATGTACCTTCAGACTGCAATGAAATATTAATTTTCTATAACGACTGCCATCTGGTTTCGGTGCCCACCAGCTTTTGATGCCCAGATACCAAAGAGAATAAAGACAAAGCACTATCCCGTGGCAGTGGTAGCTCTGAGATCCTGAAGTATACATAATATACTAGTGAGAACAAGCTGTCAGTTTTTCCATCAGAGAAGCTATTAGCCTGTCATTTCTTGAAGGATGAGAAGCAATCTGGAATAGAGGTTAAGAAGGAGGTGGGAAGGGCCCTGGTTCTATGTAAGATAGAACACACACACTTTGCCATCTCTCCCACTGAGGGCAACTATAAAACCTGGACAGGATGCATGGGGCAAGTATTTGAGGGCTGAAAAAGTAGTTACAGGATGACTGTGAAAGAAGACTGGATTTTGAGTATCACCAAATTATTGTGAATTTAACTCCCCCTGCCCCTTGTATACCCAAACCTGAATGCAATGAAGCCTAAAACCCAAGAGTGGGCAGTGAGACAGACAGTTCCAGGAGAAGCCCTTTTGTTCTCACTCAAGGAGCAGGAGACAGAAGTCCTAATGCTCAGAGATAGTGTGGAAATCCCTTTTCCTCTTCTTTCTGTTCTCTCACCCTCTAAACCTGAGGCAATCCCAAGGTGGCTCCAGTGACAAGCAAGAGGGACCAGTAGAGGTTTATTCATTGGAGGGACCCTTACTCTCTAACAAGTATAACTGTGATCCCAAGGACAGTGCAAACTCTGGCTTGTTGTTTTTGTCTTTTCTGTCCCACCACTTACTTGGTCCCAGACACATGCACAGTCAAGGAAATGCATGGCATATAATAGGGTAACAATCTCCAGCTTTCTGACTGGAGGACCAAAAAGGCAAATCCTAGAAAAGCAAAGCACCAGAGAAATAACAAAGAGGGGGGAATTCAGAAAAATCTTACAGTTGTTTATGACATCATGGGCTCACTCCTTGATCTGTGCCTCTGTGGATTTGATCCCAGTCGGGATGCAAAAGATACTGAGAACTAAACACACAGCCATCCAGACCTCAGAGTGGCACACGTGAGACAGATCAGAATAGCACAACAAAGCTTTGAAAACATAACTACTTTGGAACCAGCGACCTCCACATTACCAAATCTAGCACAAAGGCAGGAGGCTAAAGCTGAGGCATGAATCTAAGGAGGCTGTTTGCCTTCTAAAATCAAAACAGCCCCATCCTCGACAGGATGTAAATAAGAGTAAGTGTATCCTAACATTAAAAATGCCCAGGATACAATCCAAAATTACTAGGCATGTGAAGAACTGAAAGAATTTCAACAAGCAAAAGAAAAGGCAATCAACAGAAGTTGATATCGAGAGGACAGAGATATTAAAATGATCTCAGATTTTAAAGCAGCTATTATACAAGTGCTTCAACAAGCAACTGTGAACACTCATAGAAAAAAGATAGAAAAATAGAGGGGCGCCTGTGTGGCTCAGTGGCTTAAAGTCTCTGCCTTCGGCTCAGGTCACGATCTCAGGGTCCTGGGATTGAGCCCCGCATTGGGCTCTCTGCTCAGCGGAGAGCCTGCTTCCTCCTCTCTCTCTGCCTGCCTCTCTGCCTACTTGTAATCTGTCTCTGTCCGTCAAATAAATAAATAAAATCTTAAAAAAAAAAGGTGGAAAAATAGAAAGTTGTTTCAAAGAAAAATAAGATACGAAGAACCAAATAGTAACTTTAGAATAAAAAATACAATAACTGAAGTTTTAAAAAATTTACAGAACGAGCTCCCTAGCAAAATGGGGATGACAGAACAAACAGGCCACAGAGGAGTCCAAGATGGCAGAGGAGTAGGACACCTTAGTTTTGTCTGGTCCCAGAAATTCAGCTAGATAGCTATCAAATCATTCTGAACACCTGTGAAATCAACCAGAGTTCTAAGAAAAAAATAGCTGCAACTCTACAAATAGAAAAGGGACCACTTTCTGCAAGGTAGGAGGTGTGGAGAAGTGAGTCTGAGGCAATATATTGGAAGATAAACTGTGGGGGGAGGGAGCCTCCGTAAGCCGGCTACCCAAAAGTGATAGAGCAGCAGAATGCAAAATCGGAACTTTTAGAAGTCTGCTATGATGAGGGACATCCCAGCCTGAAAGGCGCTCAGGTGGCAAAGCAGGGCAGAATCTTAGGTGGGACAGTGTGTGGTCTCAGAATCAAGGTGCTAAATGAAGATAAGCAGCTATGAATACTTTACCCAGCAAGGCTGTCATTCAGAATAGAAGAGATAAAGAGCTTCCAGGACAAATAGAAACGGAAAGAATTTGTGATCACTAAACCAGACCTGCAAGAAATATTAAAGAGGAGGGGCACCTGGGTGGCTCAGTTGGTTAAGCACCTTCCTTTGGCTAGGGTTGTGATCCCGGGGTCCTGGGCTCAAGTCCCACGTTGGGCACCCTGCTTAGTGGGGAGTCTGCTTCTCTCTCTTCTTCTGCCCCTTCTCCCTGCTCATGCTGTCTCTCAAATAAATGAATAAAATCTTAAAAAAAAAAAATCTAAAGAAATATAAAAGAGGATCCTTTAAGCAAAGAAAGAGCCCACAAGTAACACAGACCGGGGAGGAACAGAGACAATATACAGAAACAATGACTTTACAGGTAATACAATGGCACTAAATTTGTATCTTTCAATAGTTACTCAGTGTAAATGGGCTAAATGCCCCAGTCAAAAGACACAGCTATCAGACTGATAAAAAAGCAAGACCCAGTGATATGCTGTCTGCAAGAAACTCGTTTTAGACCCAAGACACCACCAGATTGAAAGTGAGGGGGTGGAAAACAATTTATCATGCTAATGGACATCAAAAGAAAGCTGGGGTGGCAATCCTTATATCAGACAAATTAGATTTTAAAGACTATAAGACTATAATAAGACCAAAGACTATAATAAGATATGAGGAAGGACACTTTATCATACCAAAAGGGTCTGTCTATCCAACCAGAAGATCTAACAATTGTAAATACTTATGCCCTTAACATGGGATCAACCAATTATATAAACCAATTAATGACAAAATGAAACACATAATAAAATAATAGTAGGGGACTTTAACACCCCAATCACTGTGATGGACAGATCATCTAAACAGAAGATCAACAAGAAGCAAGAGCTTTATTTTTTTATTTTTACTTATTTTTTTTAATTAACATATAATGTATTATTTGTTTCGGGGGTAGAGGTCTGTGATTTATCAGTCTTATACCCAGTGCTCATTACAACACATACACTTCCCAATGTCCATCACCCATTTACCCCCACCCTCCACTCCTGTCCCCTCCAGCAATCCTCACTCTGTGTCCTATGATTAAGAGCGTCTTATGGTTTGTCTCCCTCTCTGGTTTTGTCCTGAAACAAGGGGTTTAAATGACACACCAGACCAGATGGACATTACAGATATATTCAGAGCATTCCATCCTAAAGCAACAGGATACACATTCTTCTTAAGTGCACATGGAACATTCTTCAGAATAGATCACATACTAGGGTCACAAGTCAGGTCTCAACCAGTACCAAAAGACTGGGATCATTCCCTGCATATTTTTGGACCACAATGCTTTGAAACTGGAACTCAATCACATGAGGAAATTTGAAAAGAACTCAAATACATGGAGGCTAAAGAGCATCCTACTAAAGAATGAATGGGTCAACCAGGAAATTACAGAATTAAAAAAATTCATGAAGACAAATGAAAATGAAAACACAAATGTTTAAAACTTTTGGGATGCAGCAAAGGCAGTCCTAAGAGGGAAGTATATAGCAATACAAGCCTTTCTTGAGAAACAAGAAAGGTCTCAAATACACAACCTAACCTTACACCTAAAGGAGCTGAAGAAAGAACAACAAGTAAACCCTAAACCCAGCAGCAGAAGAGAAATAATAAAGATCAGAGCAGAAATCAATGAAATAGAAACTGAAAGAACAGTAGAACAGATCAATAAAACTAGGAGCTGGTTCTTTGAAAGAATTAAGATTGATAAACTCCTGGCCAGACTCATCAAAAAGAAAAGAGAAGGATCCAAATGAATAAAAATAATGAATGAAAAAGGAGAGATCATGACCAACACCAAGGAAATACAAGCAATTCTAAGAATATTTTGTGAACAACTATATGTCAAAAAATTAGGCACTCTGGAAGAAATGGATGCATTCTTAGAGAC
>CM052891.1:25306649-25426205 GCA_028534135.1 Potos flavus | reverse complement strand
CCAGGGGGAATTCTACCAAACATACATACATACATACATACATACATACATACATACATACATTCATTCATTCATTTATTTTAAGATTTTATTTATTTGTCAGAGAGAGAGAGAGCACAAGCAGGCAGAGTGGCAGGCAGAGGGAGAAGCAGGCTCCCCGCTGAGCAAGGAGCCCGATGCAGGACTCGATCCCAGAACCCTGGGATCATGACCTGAGCTGAAGGCAGCCGCTTAACCAACTGAGCCATGCAGGCGTCCCTCTACCAAACATTTAAAGAAGAATTAATAACTAATCTTCTGAAGCTGTTCCAAAAAATAGAAATGGAAGGAAAACTTCCAAACTCTTTTTATGAGGCCAGCATTACCTTGGTCCCAAAACCAAAGACCCCACCAAAAAGGAAAACCATAGAACAATATCCCTGATGAACATGGATGCAAAAATTCTCACCAAGATAGTAGCCAATAGGATCCAACAGTACATTAAAAGGATTATTCACCACGACCAAGTGGGATTTATTCCTGGGATGCAAGGGTGGTTCAACATTTGCAAATCAATGTGATACACTATATTAATAGTGTATTAATTTTAACGTAGTAATATTAATATTAATTAATAAAGGAAAGGACAGGAACCATAGGATCCTCTCTGTAGATGTAGAAAAAGCATTTGACAAAGTACAGCATCCTTTTTTTTTTTTTAAAGATTTTATTTATTTACTTGACAGAGAGAGAGAGATCACAAGTAGGCAGAGAGGCAGGCAGAGAGAGAGGAGGAAGCAGGCTCCCTGCCGAGCAGAGAGCCCGATGTGGGGCTCGATCCCAGGACCCTGAGATGATGACCTGAGCCGAAGGCAGAGGCTTTAACCCACTGAGCCACTCAGGCGCCCCGCACAGCATCCTTTCTTGATTAAAACTCTTCACAGTGTAGGGACAGAGGGAACATATGTCAGTATCATAAAAGCCATCTACCAAAAGCCCACAGTAAATATCATTCTTAATGGGGAAAAACTGAGAGCTTTTCTGCTAAGGTCAGGCACATGGCAGGGATGTCTACTATCACCACTGTTGTTCAACATGGTACTGGAAGTCCTAGCCTCAGCAATCAGACCACAAAAAGAAATAAAAGGCATCCAAACTGGCATAGAGGAAGTCAAACTCTCACTCTTCACAGATGACATGATGCTCTATGTGGAAAACCCAAAAGACTCCACCCCAAAATTGCTAGAACAGGAATTCAGAAAAGTGGCAGGATACAAAATCAATACACAGAAATCAGTTACATTCTATACATTAACAATGAGAGGAAAGAGAAATTAAGGAGTTGATCCCATTTACAACTGTATCACCAAAAACCATAAGATGCCTAGGAATAAACCTAACCAAAGAGGCAAACGATTTGTACTCAGAAAACTATAGAACACTCATGAAAGAAATTGAGGAAGACACAAGAAATGGAAAAATGTTACATGCTCACAGACTGGAAGAACAAAAATCGTTAAAATGTCTATGCTACAAAGCAATCTACACATTCAGTGCAATCCTTATCATAATACCATCAATTTTTTTCACAGAGCTGGAACAAATAATCCTAAAATTTGTATGGAACCAGAAAAGACCCTGAATAGCCAAAGGGATGTTGAAAAAGAAAACCAAAGCTGGTGGCATCACAATTCCAGACTTCAAGCTCTATTACAAAGCTGTAATCATCAAGACAGTATGGTATTGGCACAAAACCGGACACACAGTCAGTAGAACATAATAGAGAATCCAGAAATGGACCCTCAACTCTAGGGTCAGCTAATCTTTGACAAAGCAGGAAAGAATATCTAATGGAAAAAATACAGTCTCTTCAACAAATGGTGTTGGGAAATTTGGACAGCCACATGAAGAATGAAACTGGACCATTTTCTTATACTATACACAAAAATAGAGGCAAAATGGATGAAAGACCTAAATGGGAGACAAGAATTCATCAAAATCCTAGAGGAGAACACAGGCAGCAAGCTCTGTGACTTTGGCAGCTGAAACTTCTGTCTAGACACATCTCCAAAGGCAAGGGAAACAAAGGCAAAAATGAACTACTGGGACTTCATCAAGATAAAATGCTTTTACACAGCAAAGGAACCAGTTGACAAAACCAAAAGACAACCAACAGAATGGGAGAAGGTATTTGCAAATGTCTTATCAGATTAAGGGCTAGTATCCAAAATCTGTAAAGAACTTATCAAACTCAACACCCAAAGGACAAATAATCCAGTCAAGAAATGGGCAGAAGACATGAACAGACATTTCTCCAAAGAAGACATAAAAATGGCCAACAGACACATGAAAAATACTCCACATCACTCAGCACCAGGGAAATACACATCAAAACCACAATGAAACACCACCTCACATCAGTTGGAATGGCTAAAATTAACAAGTCAGGAAATGACAGATGTTGGTGAGGATGTGGAGAAAGGGGAACCCTCTTATACTGTTGGTGGGAATGCAAGATGGTGCAGCCACTCTGAAAAACAGTATGGAGGTTCTTCAAAAAGTTGAAAATAGAGCTACCCTACGACCCAGCAACTGCACTACTGGGTATTTACCCCAAAGATACAGATGTAGTGAAAAGAAGGGGCACATGCATCCCAATGTTTATAGCAGGAATGTCCTCAGTAGTCAAACTATGGAAAGAGCCCAGATGTCCATCGACAGATGAATGGATAAAGAAAATGTGACATATATATACAATAGAATACTACTCAGCCACTGAAAAATTGAAATCTTGCCATTTGCCAACAACATGGTGGAACTAGGGGATATTATGCTAAGTGAAATAAGTCAATCAGAGAAAGACAATTATTATATGATCTCACTCGTAAGTGGAATTTAAGAAACAAAACAGGATCATAGGGGAAGGGAGGGAAAAATAAAACAAGATGAAATCAGAGAGAGAGACAAACCACAAGAGATTCTTAAACATAGAAAACAAAGTGAAAGTTGCTGAAGGAGAGGGGGCTGCAGGGTGGGTAACTGGGTGATGGACATTAGGAGGGCATGTGATCTAATGAGCGCTGGGTATTATATAAAACCGATGAATCACTGAACTCTACCTCTGAAACCAATAATACATTATATGTTAATTAATTGAATTTAAATAAAAAGATTTATTTATCTAAAAAAACAGGCAGCAAACTTGAATTTAAATCAATAGAAATTATCCCATCTTAAGAAAAAAAACAAAAAACAGAAAAAGAGTGAAAAAAGTAATGAACAGAACTCCAGGCATTTACCAGACAATGATATCAGATCTAACAGTTGGGTCATCAAGAGTCCCAGAGGGACAGTAGAACATGTAGTGTTAGAGAAGCATTTGAACTATAAGGCTGAAAACTTTGCAAATTTGGTGAAGACATAAACCCACAGATTCAAGAAATGCAGTGTAGTAGGTTGAATGGTGCCCCACCTGCAAAAGGTATGCCCTTGTCCTAATTCCTGGAACCTGTGAATGTGACTTTATTTGGAAATGCACCTTTTCAGATGTAATTAAGGTAAGGATCTTGAGATGATGATATCATCCTATATTAATTGAATGAGCCTTAAATCCAAAGACAAGTGACTTAATCTTAAAGAGAAAAGCAGAGGGAGATTTGAAACACACAGAGAAGGCAACACGAAGGTGGAGGCAGAAAGTGGAGTGATGTGGGCCAAGCCAAGGAAGCAAAAAAAAAAAAAAAGCTAACAGTCACCAGAAGCTGGAATAGGTGAAGAATGGCTTGTCCCTAAGAGCCCTGCATGGAGTGTGGCCCTGCTGATTTCAGGTTTCTAGCCTACAGAACTATGAGAAAATTCCTGTGGTTTTCAACCACCCAGTTTGTGGTGATTTTTTTTTTTTTTTTTTGTATGGCAGCCATAGGAAATAAATACACTCAGCAAATCCCAAACAGAATAAACCAAAAGAAATCCACATCCAGACATATTATAATCAAGCTGTTCAAAATCAGGAAAAAAAAATTCTTAAAGTGTAACATAGAGAAAACAATATATTATCTATAGGAGAACAATGATGTGAATGCATATAGACTTCTCATTAGAAACCATGTAGGCCAGAAGAGGGTGGAGGAATGTTTAAAAACTGAAAGAAAAAAAAAAACCCATCAACCCAGAATTCTATATCCATTGCAAACATCCCTCAGGAACAAAGATGAGGTAAAGACATTCTCACATGAAGTAAAAGGAGATTTTTCACTGGCAGTAGACGTGCTCTAAAAGAATTGCTAAAGAAAATTCTTCAGAGAGAAGGGAAATCATACAAGAAAATAAAAGAAGATCAACAGAAATGGCAAATATTGGGTAGACTCCTCTTCTTGAGTTCTTTAAAATATACTTGAGGGTTGCATGCAGAGTATAACATTGTCTTGGGTTTTTTTTTAATGTAGATATATATAATAACTACATATAAATGGAGAATCTTTAAATTTCCTACATTTTACTTTAAGTGGTAAAACATCGGCTATACTTGGACTAAAATATTATGTATATTGCAATCCTTAGAGCAACCAGTCCCCTCCATCCTCATAATATAAACTACACAGAGTTACAGTCAAACTTGTAGTAGATAAGATGGAATAATGAAAACATTCAAACAATCCAAAATACTGCAGTAAGGAAGAAACAGAAAAACAACAACAAAGAGAACAAATAAGTTACATAATATTAAACCTAAATCCAAACCTAATTACATTAAATGCAAATGGTCTAAACGTACCAGTTAAAGACAGAAATTATGAAAATACATAAAAAGGCATGACCCAACTATATGCTATCTACAAGAAATGCAGTTCAAATATTTTTATACAGTTAAAAGTAAAAAGATGAAAAACAATATACCACACAAACACTAATCAGAAGCAAGCTAGAGTGGCTATATTAATATCCAAGTACACATCAGGGCAAAGAAAATCAGAAGGGATGAAAAGGAGACCATACATAATGCTTAAAGGGTCAATTCACCAAGAAGACACAGCAATACTGAATGCACATGCACTTAATAATAGAACTCCGGAATATATGAAGCAAATGCCAATTTTACACAATGTTTTCTAGAAACAGGACACATTGTATGATTCTACTTAGATGTGATGTTTGAAAAGACAAACTACAGCGACAGAGAACAGACTGGTGGTTGTTGGGGGGTGAGTGTGGGACAGTATAACTATAAAAAAATACCACAAGGGAATTTGGGGGGTGAGGAACTATCCTGCGGTGGTGGTTACATGATCTAGACATACATTAAAATTCATAGAACTACACACCAAGGAAAAACAATTTTAAATAGATGAAATTTCACCTTATGGAAATTTTAAAAATAAAATTAATTAAAGCACAGAAAGAAAATAAAAAGAAAGCAGGCACTGAAATCAGACCCACTTGAATTTGAATCCTGTTTCTGCAGTAGTTGGGCAACACCTTTGGGCAGGTTAATCTTCAGCCTTGGTTTCTTCACTTGTGAAGAAATGAGCAAATGATGGTATATCTACCTCCCAGTCCTATAACGAGTACTAGTAAGTAATTAGCAAATCTTACTTATTCTTGTTAGCCTGTTGCCTGATAGTAAGTGGACTACAAATATGACTTATTACACTTTATCCCATAATCATGGCTTTTCAAGATTCTTTTTTAAAGGTTTTATTTATTTATTTGACAGAGAGAGAGATCACAAGTAGGCAGAGAAGCAGGCAGAGGGAGGGGGGAAGCAGGCTCCCCGCTGAGCAGAGAGCCCAATGTGGGGCTCAATCCCAGGACCTTGAGATCATGACCTGAGCCAAAGGCAGAGGCTTTAACCCACTGAGCCACCCAGGCACCCCTCAAGATTCCTTTTTGTTAGAGTAATTCTATCACTCATTTGTTCCGTGATGGTGAACAACAAACACAGAGGGGTGGAAAATTCTCAAGACTCTAACATATTTTTGATGGTTGATTTTGCCTTCATATGTGATCTCTGGCACAGTATTTAACCCACAGTACACACGTTGGTAACTTTAGTGCTTCAATTCCTGACACTAAAACACTGGTCTAATTATAGTTTCACTCAGGTATAAGCCCTTTTGAAAATTAGAAAACAGATACAAAAGTCTTAATCTAAAAAACAAAATACTGATATTACACATTATCTTTTATTCCAGTGAATTCTAAGAACTATAATTATTTCGATATCTGATGTTGGGTGGACAACCATTGTAGGGTTTCTAATGTATGATCAGCAAAGTACTGCTTTATGATTCTACTGGGATGCTTTTTAAAACTGAGGAGTCCTACTACTGAGTCAGACTTTTGGGGGGCCAGCAATTTTACTTTTTAATAATCCCCCAAGTGATTTTTATGCACATCAAAGTATGAGATCCCCGATACTACAGATTAAAATAAGCAGCTATTAGCTAGGATTTGATCTTTTTATAAGCTTTATAGAGACATTTTTATAATTGGATTTCATCTATATAATCACTCCTCATTACACAACACGATTTGCAGAATAAAGGAAAACAGAATCAGTTACCTTAGATCACATTATTTACTAAGCAACTTTCCGGAAATCTGCCTACAGCATTGCAACATCACTTGCATCACAGTTATGTGATGGTACTGACCCAACTAGTCGTTCACGACACAGCCACTGACACTATTCTTTCCCAACACATGAAGCTTTCCTCAGTCCTCTTCTTCCCTTTTGTTTCTCCTTCTTCCCACTTTGATTCTCCTTTCTCATTTCCCTCTTTCTGCCCCTGCCCCCCACTCCTTCTTGAAGTAAAAAAGTAATTCAGTGCTTGGGTAAAAACACTGGGCAACTCTAAAAACACGTCTAAATCCACCGATTGAAGGGCGCCTGGGTGGCTCAGTGGGTTAAAGCCTCTGCCTTTGGCTCGGGTCATGATCTCAGGGTCCTGGGATTGAGCCCCATGTCGGGCTCTCTGCTTAGCAGGGAGCCTGCTTCCCCCTCTCCCTCTGCCCGCCTCTCTGCCTACTTGTGATCTCTCTCTCTGTGTCAAATAAATAAATAAAATCTTAAAAAATAAATAAATAAATAAATAAATAAATCCACCGATGTAAAAACATATGTATTTTTATCAAGGTATGCCAAACTATGTCGAGTGAAAAGCAAAAGCAAGGTTCAGAAGAGTATGTACAGTATGCTGCATTTAATAAAGGAGAAAAAAAATCATATTCATTATTTACTCAGAGACACTTTGGAAGGACAAATAAGAAAGTGGCTACCAGGGTAGGAGCAAGATGTGACATAAGGGGAAGAAGAATGGCGGTGGGGTGAGATCAAGTACTGTCCTTGTAGATCTTTTTATATCATTTTGATACCTGAATCATGGAAATACACTGTCTATTACCTAAAAAAATATATATATATTTAAAAGGAAAAAAAAAACAGCCTTTGATGTACAGAAAATCCAACTTCTATTTATTTTTTGCTGCATCTACTCTACCTGGCTTCTCCTTGACCTTAAGGGAATCGTGCCTTTTTTAGTTTCTTCTACATCTTCTTGTGTTTCTTTACACAAAGAGGCAAATATTTATATTATTTCCTACTTTCTTATGCAAATGTAAGATAGTATACATACATTACTTTGCACACTTTTTCACTTCACAATGGTGATTGTCCCTCACAGAGAGTCTACTTTTATCCCCTAGCTGTATAGTAATACATTGTGTAGGTATTTAGGCCACAGCTGATGCATACTTGAGTTATTTCCAATTATTAGCTGTGCCCAAATGCTGTCAGGAATAACCTTGTGAACACCTCATTTTGCATAAGTATGAATTCCTAGAAATGAGATGCTGGGTTCAAAGGCAAATGCATTTATAATTGTAATAGATATTACCACTTGCCCCTCATAAGAATTACGTAATTTTGTGACAGTTTCTGTCTTTCCACAGCCAGTAAAGCCTATTAACAAACATTTAGACTCTTACCAATCTGCGAGGTTAAAAGTAAAAAGTCATTGTAGTTTAATTTATATTTCCTTAATTTTAAGTAAGGTTGAGCATCACTGCATCTGCTTATGGGCCATCTGTATCTCTTTCTGGTGACCTATCAATTCGTCTGACCTGCTTCTTCAGAGCTGTATGAACCTGGGCCGTTTCTATTCCCTAAATCTCAGCCTCTTCTCCTGTAAAATGGGCATAATGACAACAGCATAGGTTCAAGAGTTTTTGCAAAGATTAAATGGAATAAACAAACACAGTTTAGCAAAGTGGCTGGCACATGGCAAGTGCTCCATAACTCGTGTGGCCATTTTTTGTTTTCACTCCCCTGTCATTCATTTCCCCTTGTTCTTCCCCCATCTCATGTTACCACTGAAAAATAACAGAAATAATTTTTGGAAGGCTTCACCTAGAGCACTGTATTAAGAGGTACATATAGCATCTCACAGAAATCTTTGCAAGAACCCTAGAAGTATTCTCAGAAGAAAAATGAAGGTTCACCCTGGTGAAGTTTTCTCATCCAGGGTCACACAGCTAGTAGAAAGCAGAGCTGAGATTCTAACTCAGGACTGTCTGATTCCTAAGTCTCTACTTTTCCTCTTATGTCATGCTTTCTTAAATATAAGGAATCAGAAGGAGATGGTATTACCTCTGGAGTATTACTGGACATACTTACAAGGGTGTTTCCGTATTTTCCAAAGCTAGCAAATCCACCTGTGGATGAAGACTGGGTTTCAAGTTGTTTGTTACAACAGGACTTGGAGAGCTGAAATCTAGAACACAAAATGGACTTGTTTGGCTTTAAAACATTTTGTCATTCAGTTATTCTGCTCGATTTTCCATAACAAAAACAAAAACAAAAAACAGATATTTCTGCCACCATAAAAACATTTCCTCCAACAGAAATTAAAGGACATTATTAAATGGTAACTGGAAAGAGAAATGCTGCCACAAAAAGAGGATGTTGTGAAGGTAACAAATGTTATTATATTGGGTTTTCTGAAATCCCAAACTGATCTAGAATGGAAGGGATTTTGTGTGTCTTGTTCTCTCAAGCACAAAAGTAAAAAGCTAGGGCATATATGGAGCTCTACCTCTCCCTCCCCAAGCTCTCGACTTCCTATAATCCTGAGACACACCAAAGTAGGAAAGTCTCAAAGTTTGGGTGGCTATAGGGTGGCAGACAGGGGATTTCAACTTGGACTTCTACCTCAAAAACCTGTGTTTTTTCCTCCACATTTCACCACCATGTAGGTCAGCCCTCCTAATTCCTGACTTTCTCTATCAGCATCAAATATTCCCTTACCTAATGCTGTAGCATAGCAGGGAAAACTAAAGGTCATAGTGTGTGGTTCAGAGTCATTTTAAGTTTGGCCTTGATGTTGAACCACCTCTATAAAAGCAGGCCAGGTGAATTCGATGAGATCTAAGCCAGGGGATGAGTTTCAGGGATCCACCCCGCCCTTCCACCCCGATATATCCCACTGCTGGGTTGGGCCCAACCATTTGCCAAGGAATAATTACATCTCCTGATACAGTTCTCTGATATTCAAATGGACTTCAGTCCTTCCCAGGTTGCATTTAATCATGAAACCAAGCAGAATTGTTTCACATCAAGCTCTTCTGCTGGTCTGAAAGGCCCATGTGCTTATTTACTTAAGTCTGAAAGCTGAGCATTCATGGTGTTGAGTTCTCCCAGAGTGGCCCTAGGCATTGGAGGACTAAGCCTAAGGTCCAAGAGATCACAGGATGGGGCAGAAGGTTCACTGGTAGTCTGAAAACAAAAACACAATTCAGAAAAAATATGTCAGGTAGTTTATCATGACTTTCTCCCCAGGGACTTTTTTTTTTTTTTAAAGATTTTATTTATTTATTTGACAGGAGAGAGATCACAAGTAGGCAGAGAGGCAGGCAGAGAGAGAGAGAGGGGAGCAGGCTCCCCGCTGAGCAGAGAGCCCGATGCGGGGCTCGATCCCAGGACCCTGAGATCATGACCTGAGCCGAAGGCAGATGCTTTAACCCACTGAGCCACCCAGGCGCCCCATCAGGGACTTTTTCTTTTAAGGAAAATCCTATTTGGATGCACCTCGAAGGAGAACTCTCTATTCAATAGGCGACACTTGTACTAATCACATCTCACCAACAACACGTGAGTTGCTGCTTAATCAGACAATCTTTTTATGACCTCTTACTAGTAACTTAATAATATCGAGTTGTTAAGGCAAATACTCTACACCACCAAAACCACTCCAAATTGTTAACGAATGTCTCCTCTGTTTTAAGGCTTGTTTTAGGTAAGCCTTATTCCCTACTGTATAATTTGTAAAATGTTCAATTGTTTTTTTATAACGTTTCTGTTCACTTACAGTGGCATCTTTCCTCTGGTTCCTATTCTGCTCCAAAATCCTTTGTTGGTTCCGAGTGAATCTGTTTGAGAGTTAGCAATATGTAAGTATTTAAAAGAAAAAAGATATGAAAACGCTATAATCCTTAACAAATTATTAACATGCAAATATTCAGGAACAAAGATAATCAGCCTGGTCCCCATCGACTCCCAATAAAGTACTTTGATAACTTTTTTTTAAAAAAAATTTCTTTCCAGTTTATAGGGGTAGGAATGCCTTTAAAGAAAACTGTGAGAAAATGAATATATACTAAAAACTAGCAATAGGGGTGCCTGGGTGGCTCAGTTGGTTGAGCATCTGACTCTTGATTTCAGCTTGGGTCATGATCTCCAGGTCATAAGATCAAGCCCGACATCATGCCCCACATTGGGTGTGGAGTCTGCTTGAGGTTCTCTCTCTCTCCTCTGCCCTTCACCCCCACTCATGTGCTCTCTCTCTCGCTTTCAAATAAATAAATGAAATCTTAAAAAAAAAAAAAAAAAACTAGTAGTAATTCCATCACCTAGAAATGGTCCCTATTAACATCATGATGTATTTCCTTTTGGTATCTTTTTCTGTAAATTAATCTATTTTTAAACTTACTTGCAATTATATTTCACATAGTTCTATATCCTAATTCGATTGTGTTGTGAGCATTTTTCCAGTTATTCAGAAATGCAATTTTTAGTGGCTGCATATTTTACCTTATCAACATAGCCCATAGCACACATTTAACTACCTTTTTTTTTTAAAACAAAACAAAACAAAACAAAACAGATTTTATCTATCCATTTAAGAAAGAAAGAGAGAGAGAGCACATGAGCTGGGCAAGAGGCAGAGGGAGAGAGGGAGAGGGAGAAACAGATGTCTCACTGAGTGTAGAGCCCAACACAGGGCTCCATCCCAGGACTCCAAACCTGACCTGGGTCCATCCCATGACCTGAGATAAAGTCAGATGCTTAACCGAGTAAGTCACCCAGGTGCCCCCACATTTAACTACTCTTAATCTCAAATATTTAACTTGTTCCAAATCTTGCCATTATAAATACTATTCCATAAAAATTCAAATACATTTAATATATTTTCACTGTTTCTCTTGATTTTTATGACACCTGATATCTACTAAAAATATTGACCTTTTACAACTTAAATTTTACATTGCTCATACATTGGGAATAAAAGAGGAGCAGATAAGCAAATGAACAATAGGTTTGAAAGAATAGTGAAGTTGAAGGCAGTAGTCCAAGGATTAAGTGTCAGCTTTATTATCATATAGCTATACGATCACAGATATAACTTCAGATCCTCAGTTCTCTATCTGCTAAGAGAATAGCAGCATTTGAAGCATTTCCTCAGAAAGTTATTCTCAGGGGCGACCCCTAGAAAGATAATACAGGTGGATTAATGTGAAAATGCTTTGCAAACTAAGAGTTGCTTTAGAAACATACTAAATTAGAACATGCACTTAGGTTTAAGGATTTTTCCCTTTCTAAGACACGTTTTTTTCTTCCACCTCCTTATGGCACTAGCTTCTGGTACACTAGTTATGTGCTGGGTTATGAACCACCCTCCCAGATCAAGCCTCGAGTAACAAACTTCCGTTTTCTTATTTGCACAACTCTTCTCTAGATGTAATGTCCAGAGACTTTAGGGGATGTTGGAATAGGGTGAATGCGTGTAGATGGATGTGAATCTTTGGGTGTACACAGGGCAGACTGTGATGAACAGAATGGGGCTCCCCCCTTCACCTTCACTGGAACAGTGAATGTGTTAGCTTGGATGGCAAATGGAACGTTACCTTAATAGGGAGACTTCAATAGGGAGATTAGCCTGGACCGTACAGATGAGCAATGTAACTACAAAGACCCTTAAATGCGAAGAAGTAGGCAGAAGAGGAAGCAAGAATGATACAGTATAAAAAAACTCAACCAGACAATGTTGGCTTTGAAGGTGGTGGAAAGGGATCATGAGCCAAGGAGAGTGGGCAGCCTCGAGAAGCTGCAAAAGTTAAGCAAACGGATTCTCCTCTAGAGCCTCCAAAAAGGAACATACCCCTATTGACACTGTGATGTTAGCCTGGCGAGACCCATTTTGGACTCTCACAGAACTGTAGGTTAATAGATTTATCCTGTTTTGAATCACTGAATTTGTGATAATTTGTTACAGCAGCTATAGGAAACTAATACACCAAGACTATGATCTTTTCCAGAGGCGAAACATTTCTCTCTGAATCTTAAGACCTAAGTGTTTCTGTCCCACAACTGACTGCAGTTGCTTTTGGCACACATGGTTCAGAGCTGAACCAGAATGAGCCATTCACAGAAGTAACACAATCTCTTGATAACTAGACCCAATAAACAGACATTCCCCTTCAGAAGAAGCTTTTAGTCTGTGGTCTTACTGGTTTGTAACAGAATTCCCCGAAATGAAAACCAGAAGGCAGTGCTCTGCTGACAGCCACGTGGTTTTCCTGAGCTATCTTCCCACTTACTAAGATTTATGTAGCAGAAAACAAAAGGCAAGAATCTGAGTTTGTTCAGTGCTCAGACAACACTGGTCGCTGGGCTCCCATGCTCGGTCAACACACCGTCATCTCTTCATATGAACGGCTGTGGTCTCTGACAGGTAGTACATAAGAGACAGTGAAGGAAAAAACTCATTTCACAGCTATTGGTTTTCTTTCACTGATTCACTTGGTTCATTCATGGATCAACAGAAAAATCTAATCAGTAAAGTTAAATGGCCCAGTGGGATGCCAATGGGGAGGAGGAAGAAATTAATATTTAATGAGTGTCAACATGCTAGCACTCCCCAAGGTGCTTTTAGATACATTAATTCATTTAGTTCTCAAAACAAAAATGAAACCCTGAAAAGAGGTAGTATTATCCTCTTTGATAGGAACATACTTAAGTCTTAAAAACATAAGCAATTTTCCTAGAAATCATTAAGATTTGAGTCTTAAATTTTATTTGAATCCAGCCCTGTTCCCCTATTTCCCTTATGAACCACTAAGTAGGGTCTACACAAGGGAAAACTGTCTCACCCAAGATGCCAATATCACTCCTATTGAGAAATGAGGATCTAGAAAAAGTGTGGGGAGCGTAGACGCTCTAGAGTTACTATGACAGGAAGTCCTAGAGTTAGTTTTGGAAAGAGACCATGAGACTTGTGTGGAGCTATGGGGCTTTTTTTTTTTTTTTCTCTTTTTTTCTGGTTCCTAATAATAGATCTTTGGGTGTATTTCCGTATAACTATTTTACACAATATTTTAAAAGCACTGAAATAAGTTGTTTTACATAGGTGACATTAATTGTTAACTCAGATTCATTTGCTTCAACTTTTTATTAGGAAACTTTCAAACCCACAGGATAGTAAAGAGAACAGTATAATGAACACCCCTGTATTCCTCAACTAAGTTTGATAACCATGTATCTTTTGCCATATTTGCTTTATCTATTTTCTGCTGAAATATTTAAAAGTATAGACTTTATCACATTTTATCCCTAGATATTTTAGAAGGCGTTCTCCAAAAATACATTTTCCAACTTAACCACCAACTTAACCATTATATTTTCCCCCTTAAGTCCTTAGTATTAATTAATAGTCCATCCATACTCAAATTTCTTCCATTAGCAACTAATTTTTTTTTCCTTTGAATGCATTAGTATCTTTTTTTTATTAACATATAATGTATTATTTGCATCAGGGGTACAGGTCTGTGAATCATCAGCAACTAAATGCTTTTTAATGTTAGTGTACTCAAAGTAGGATCCAGGCAAAGCCCACACATCACATTTGGTTGCTGTTCCTTTTATTTTTTTAATTTTAATTTTTTTTAACCTTTTGGCCCCCCTTCTCCCCCTTCCCCCCACCTCCCACCCCGTGTCTCTAGCAACCACCACTGAGTTCCTCTGCACCTACGAATGTGGTTGGTTTTGCATTGTTTTTGCTTTTCTTGTTGTTGTTTTTTTGTCTTTTTGTTTTTTTCCCCACACGAAGCTATATTTTTATACATTAAGACAGAGGAAAAAGTCACCTGTCAGGCTAGGCATGCCCCAGCTCCTAGGGGGGCCAGATCCTGGCTGCTCACTCTTTCCCCAAGCCTGTGTGCTTTTCTATAGCTTCACAAACCCTCCGAACTCTTGCGCTGCTCCTTGTTCCATCGATGCCCACTCATTTTGCAGTGCTCACCGTACCTGCACCTCCTCATCGACACTCCCCTTCCTTCTCTCCACCTGGATTACATCTGGCTGATATTCTTACCAAGCAAACCTCCTACACTTCATTTCACTGCACTTATTTAAATTTCCAAGTGTGTCTATTTGTACTTAAAGGTGTTTTTCTGACTTAGAGCCTTGTCTATTCCAATAGATTGTAAGACCCTTATTTTGATGAATAAATGAATTGGAAACAACTAAGATGCCTAATAAGTGAACTGGGAAAGACATGGACTATTATGGAGCTCTTAAACATAATAGCTTATCAAAAGGAATTCAAAGCACAGGCCACAAAAATACTTGTTACACGGTGAATAAAATTGAAGAGAAACAGGAGTGTATGTTCTTTACATGATCACAACTAAAAAAAAAATGTAGGAAAAAGACTTAAGTGTTAGTGACAAAATGATAAGTATTTGACATTTTTGCCTTCATTGTTTTCTGAATGGAAATTAAAAAAAAAAAAAAACTATGTTCATATACAAAATGTCCTCACTACTGCTCTGGTTTTGTACAGACTGTTTTCTTCATATACAGTGTCCTCCCCTCTCCTCTGTACTGCTCTATGTTCTTGTCCATCTTGAACTTAGGATAAACCTTACTTTTACTGAGATGCTCTATTTATACTGGTCATCTGTTTGAGCCTACAATGTGCTCAGTGCAGACATTATTAGGTGAATAAGATTCAGGCCCTGTTGTGGTCAGATGTTTACACTGCCCAAGAATACCCAAGAATGCTCCCGGCACTGCGTAGACGTGCTCTTACTCTTGCAAGCCATACCACAAGCTCCCAGAAGGCCAGGGCCACATTCCCTCTCTTGGAAGGAAGGCAGCTTTGATCTTCACTGAGTATTTACCCAGTAGGTACTCTTAGAAGAATGCCAAGCCACTGTGGAAGAAACTACAAGTGGGGCAGGGTGGGGAGGGTGCACATCAGCTCACCTCTCACAACCAAGGAGGGCATTATTCAAATCCTCATTCACTTGAATTAGCTCAACAGTAACGTCTTCATTCTCCACCACTATTAGCAGGTCCATGATCCTCTCCTGCATCTCCCGACCTGTCTTATACAGTTTCTGTCGAAGAAAGGAGAGACATTTTGTTTTCCATGCTAGGGAAGTCCTATAAAGAAACTGATGCACCAATGCATGTATGCTGGTTGATCACTTCCCCTATGAGTCACCCATGGGAGATTACCCAAGTATTTAATTATGTACAACTTATCCTTCTTATCAGAAGGCAATGAGTTACACATGATTGTTTTCCTCTAAAAACCAAAATAGATGTCATAAAAATACTATGGTACACTGCACAGAACACTAGACTAGAAATTAGAACTGGTATATGGGAATTCTAGAGGTACTGCTTACTAACTGCAGAATACAGAAATCCCTGTTTCCTAAATCTCAGTTTCCTCATTTGATAAATCAAAGTTATACTGGTTGCCACATCTATCTCAAGGGGTGACATAAAAAGCAAATGAGATGTGTATAATGAGGAACTCTAGGACTATAAAGCACTACATAAAACACAAAATGCTTACTGTCGCTATTAGTGATACTAGAAGATAGTAGTAGTTAAAATACATTTACAGTGGCACAATTTTCCTATTACATTTTACTTAAATAAATATTTAAAGTTTATAATTACAGTATCAAATTCTAAGGTAAACTGAACCAAAATTAAAAAAAAAAAATGATCAGGGATACTATCCTTGTTAGGACTACCTGGAGTCACGTCATTAAGCCAGGACTACGCTCTCCAAACTAGGTTTTCCTCATAAGTATCAGGGGCACCTACAGCTGACACCTGATTCAGAATCTCCGGGGTCTGGGAATCTACAATTTTTTTTTTTTTTTTTAAGTAAGCATCCTGAAGTGTTTCTTATGTACACAGACAATTTGAAAACTGCTGCCTTACAACTTATATCCTTAAAGGCAAACGTGAGGAGCATAAAACTAATATTCATATTTCTTTAAACCCACCTCAGCTAGAATTTGTAAACATAATAGTCCATTAAAGTCAGGCAAGAACACCTTCAAAATGAGAGGGACAGAACTTGCTAGATCATCAGACTAGTCCATTATCTGACTCGTTTCCCCTCAAGAAAGACAGACCCAATGAAAAACTTACAGTCGGCAAAACCATTTAGAATCTCAAACCATTACAAGAGTCCTGACAGGAAATCTCTAAATAAACCCATCAAAGCATTAGTAACTGGCATTTGGACTCAGAAGTAAAAGCCACTACCCTCTACAGAATCCTAACAAAAATATTTAGAAGACAAGAGGAAATGAAAAGCAAAAAAGCAATACAGACCAATAAAGGATAGACTCTGGGTTTTGTAACCCCAATCTGCAGCCAGAAAAACTGTCCTATTTGCTAATGACGTGGCCACTATCAGCAGGGGTTGCCAAACTTTTTTCTTAAAGGCCCAGATAGTATTAAATATTTTCTATTTTGTGGACCATATGTTCTCTGTCAGAGAACACAACTACCCAACTCTGCCATTATAACATGAAAGCAACCACGGGAAATATGCAAATAAGTGGGTGTGGCCATATCCTAATAAAACAAAGACAGGTGGTGGGCTAAATTTCGCTTTCCTATGGCCCCCTGGAATAGGGCAAAGAGAGCAGACTTTAGACTCAGTAGGCCAAAGGCTGCTCCCATATGCATACTTGACATGGGATTTATTGAGTTAAATTTTAGATTCAGTTTTGTTTTGTTTTTTACACATCTATAAAACAAGGATAACAACTATCTTGCAGGGTTGCTGTAAAAATAGGAAATGGTAAAGTTGAAACCCCAGGGTGTCCGGCATACAGTGGGTCAATAAGTGTATTAATGATTGCATAAGGAAGTATCACTGGAAAGTTAACTAGATAGTTAATACAATCCTGTAATACACCTTTACTCAGGACCCAATATTATTCCAAGGGGAGAACAAAGAACAGCATTTAACATAACCCCCATGATGAACGAGAACTTTTCCATTACTGAGTATAATGAAATTGTTCTTGCTCACTGGCAGCCTTGCTAGAGCAATGTCAAGATCAAGGAAATACAATGGCTGTTAGACGCCCATAACAAAAATGTAGAAATTAATTTGAAATGAATTTGCAGCCAACATCAATAGACCCCGGTCACAAGAAGACCCTCTCTTTGCCCTCTCAAAAGACAGATGGAATGGAAACATGAAAGGAACACTACATTTCTCAGCAGGTTTGCAGAGCAGAATTTGAAAAACTTCTTCAGAAGCCAGCCCACTCTGATCTTTGCAATTGATGTCTGTCTCAGAGGAGGGCCACATCATCTGGAAAGAGTCTAGATCAAGCACCACGAACCAAGAGGATGGGTCAGAAGTTCCCCCACGGCAGGCACCTGCAGGGCTTTGGATGTGGGGAGCCAGAGGGGGAGAGAGTCAAAACACAGAGTAACAGCTGCTGGTGCATATGTCCATCACAGAGCCCCTGGAATTGCTTCCCTTAAATACCATATCAAAGCAAAGGTAGGCTTCTCAGTTCAAGGGAATTTAAGGATCAATTCAAAGGTCTCTGGAGCAAAACAAAAAGAGCTCATTAAGGGCTTCTCCTCCTGACATCCAGATGACTCCTAGTTTTCCAGGGAGGACTCAGGAATTAAGGAAGGAGGTCCTTTTGCACTTTCAACTCCAACTGTAAGCAACTCACTTTCAGCAACACAGTGCAATTCGATAAAAAGAAAAATAGAAGTGCCTCAACATCTCCCCTGAAAAAGAAAACGGGAAGAAATGTGTTTCTTGCAAGCCTTCTCTGGAAATAATATCTGCATAGCTATATTCTTATTATCAGCCCATAACATATTTCCTCCCTCTCTGTCCTCCCTATCCAAACTGCAGGAGCTCCAGAGAACATCTTAATCTGCAAAAACAAAAACAAAAACAAAAACGAAACAACAACAAAACCAAACTACCCCTCCCATCCGAAAACTGAATGGTTCTCAGCATCACTTGCTTGTAGTCCTTTTCCTTACACAGATTTCAGCTGAATGAAGAGCAAATTAACGGTCAAGATCATACTCAAAAAGATCATTAACTCAGTAGAATCCTTCTGATCCTTTTTCCTAACCAAATATTGTCAACATTTTATTTCCCCAAAAGCCTTTGTCTTTAGTAACTCCCTAGCTCCTTTGTCCTAAAATCATTAATTCTTCAACAAAGAGCATCAATAGATTCAATTTAACAGAAATTTAATGAACTCGGGGCACCTAGGTGGCTCAGTTGATTAAGCATCTGCCTTCAGCTCAGGTCATGATATTCAGGTCCTGGAATTGAAACCCACGTTGGGCTCCCAGCTCAGTGGGCAGTCTGCTTCTCCCTCTCTCTGCCTCTCCCACTGCTTGTGCTCTGTTTCTCTCTCAAATGAATACATAATATCTAAAAAAAAAAAAAAAAAGAAATTTAATAAACTCATTCAGTGTGCAAAGCATGTGCTATAAACATGCATAGTTGTATGGATTTAGAAGTATACAACTTGGTTACTGCCTTTAAGTTGCTTCCAACCTAGCTAGAGAGCTAGGAAAAAACAGGTGAGTCACCTATACTAGAAAGTCAATTCTGGGCTCAAAATGAGAAGCAAATTGGTATAATGGATAGAACACAGGTTCAGCAGAATGAGGTTCTCCCTCCAGCTCCATGACTTGCCACTGTAAAGGAAGGGAGATGGTCTCAGAGACACTGAAAGTCCCTTCCACAAGTTTCTGAATGGTAGAGGCAGTAAATGTCCAGTGGAGGACTTTTTATTTTACTGTTTCCTCTACCCCCACCGGTAACAAATTATCCTTATAGGATGAAATTTTAGATTGACTTGATTTCAAATTTCTCTACTAAGTTAGACTAAGGTTTTCTTCAGTTGTACTCTTTTTTTTTTTTTTTTTAAAGATTTTTATTTATTTATTTGACACAGAGAGGGAGAGAGCACAAGTAGGCAGCGCAGCAGAGGGAGAGGGAGAAGAAGGCTCCTCACCGA
The DNA here is from genome assembly GCA_028534135.1 of Potos flavus. Lineage (NCBI taxonomy): Eukaryota > Metazoa > Chordata > Mammalia > Carnivora > Procyonidae > Potos > Potos flavus. The sequence goes on along the minus strand of CM052891.1, from coordinate 25,406,618 downwards.
GCAGGGAGCCCGATTTGGGGCTTGATCCCAGGACCCTGGGATCATGACCTGAGCTGAAGGCAGTCACTTAACCAACTGAGCCTCAGGGGCCACCTCCTTTTTCTTTTTTTAAGATTTTATTTATTTATTAGAGAGAGAGAGATGTCAAGAGAGAGCACAATTAGGCAGAGTTGCAGGCAGAGGGCGAGGGAGAAGCAGGCTCCCCTCTGAGCAAGGAGCCCGACGCGGGGCTCAATCCCAGGACCCTGGGATCATGACCTGAGCTGAAGGCAGATGTTTAACCAACTGAGCCACCCAGATGCCCCACCTCCAGTTATACTCTGAAAATCAGAGCTTGCTTTCTTCTACAGAAGACTGTACCCTTCTGGGGCTAGGCAAAAACAAGAGAAGACTGAGATGAGAGGTACCAGGGAAGTAAGCTATTCAAGGTAAAAGAAGCCCAAAGTCAAGTGTAAAAAATGCGAAGGAGGCAAAGGCGAGACTCATGCCATGACGTTTCATCCCTGTGACCAGAGCAGACACTCTTGACTCATCACAACACTCAAGACTGGACACCGCTCAGAATCTTTGCACCCCATTCTGGGACCACCCCCAATGAAGGTCAAAGCCCACGAGCAATATGGTGGCAGGGAAAGTTATTTATTACACAAAATAGTTTTTCTGCCCAAGAGTCTAACAAAGAGCAGGAGCCCAGCTTGTTAGCAGGGCTTCAGGATCTAATTGTTTAACCTGGGCTGGAAGAATTGAGAAGGGAGTTCAAATACACCAGATCTCGGATGGAGGGACACAGACAGGGAATGGGCCCCAATGAACAGAACAGCTAGTAGCAGGTAAGCACCCACAGATGGAACAGGAGAGGTTCCAAGTACAGAGGCTGGTTTTAACATTATAAATTGCATAATAAGACTATGACCACTGCTTAAGTGTATGTACAAGAAAAGCCAATGAAATTTTTAGAGCTTTCCTACACATTGACTGCCTTTTGTGCTCCAGATGCACCATCCACACAGTCAGCCCTGTTCTATGCCTCGGGGCCTGGCTGATAGGGAATACCTCGCCAGGTCCCCTGCCCTCTCACTTCCGATCGAGGTCAGCAAGCAGCAGGCACTGGCAGGAAGTGGGAGGAAGGAAGGAGAGAGAGATCTGGATATTGTCCCCTCTACTCCTTCCACCAAAAGCACTTCTACTCTCAAGGCTGCTTTCTCCATTATTCTTTCCTTTGGGTTCTGACAAAACTTCCCTCCTGCCTATTTAGGCCCCAGGATATTAGTTAATAGCAGAGGCAAGTGAACTAGCCCCTGTGGTTTCCCTAAACCCTGCAATATCTTGCTGAATAAATAGTACCTTGATTAAACTCTCCTCAAATTATCTAAATTGAACATGCCATCTGTTTCACTGACAAACCCTACAAAGGCATGAAAATACATACTTAGAATCATTAAAATAGTAGGATGCCAGCACAGGGCTGAACAAACAGATCAAACAAACAGCCTCCAGAAAGATGTCCCTGGATTAGAATACAGAATATGATGGAATGTTTGAAATTAATGGAGATGGTATGAATTGTCAGTAAATGTTATTTGGACAACGAGCCACCTAATTGGAAAAAAAAATGATTCAGTCTCTCATAGCAAGGATAAAGATTTTTTTTAAAAGATTTTATTTTGAGAGAGAGTATGTGAAGCAGTCTCTGTGCTGAGCACAGCCCAACATGGGGATCAATCCCATAACTCTAAGATCATGACCTGAGCTGAAATCAAGAGTCCAATGCTCAACCAAATGAGCCACCCAGGCGCCACAAAGATTATTTTATTTTTTATTTTTTATTTATTTTTGAGGGAGTGAGCAAGTGCAAAGTGGGGCGAGGGGCAGAGAGAGAAGCAGACTCCCTGCTGAGCAAGGAGCCCAATGTGGGATCATGACCTGAGCCAAAGGAAGACACTTACCTGAAGGAGCCACCCAGGAGCCCAAGATTTTTATTTTAAACTACATAAAATATGGGGAAAGAAAACATTAATTTATCAAAGCTATTTTTATTGAGCGACTACATCATGCCAGCCACTGCTCTGGGAGCCAGAAGCCGAGCTCTAGGTCTGATGACCTTTGTGGAGCTTCCATTCTGGTGGGCAAAGGCAGTTGAACAAATATTCAAGAAAAGCATCCGAGCGCTAAGGGAAGAACAAAACGGTGATGGGGCAGGAGACAAAAGTCAAGAGTCCAATGTCTGGGGAGTCAGGATAGGCTTCTCAGAGGAGGTGACATACTAAGCTCAGAGTGAGGAGAAAAAGCTGGCCATTAGAAGAAAGGAGGAGCATGATGGTCGAGCATGAAATCCTCCCCAGTGAGAACAAAATCAGTGTGTCCACAGCACAGGAGTGGCCAGTGTAATGGATCAAAGAGAAGAGCTGCATGGGCTGTGGAAAGAGAGGTAGCAGGAGCTGCTCAGGGAGGGCTTGGTGGCCAGGATAAGGAGGCTGAGGTTTATTCCAACTGTGACGAGAAGCCACTGGATGGTCCCAAGCAAGGACAACATGAGGTGCTCTACCCTTCAAAAAGCTATATAGAGATGCTCGGTATCATTAGTCATTAGGAAACGCAAATCAGAATCATAGTAAGATACCGCTTTGCATCTGCTAGACAGCTATTTTAAAAAATCCAGAGAATAACAAGTGTTGACAAGGAAGCAGAGAAACTGGAACTCTTGTACGTTGTTGTTGGGAATGTAAAATGTGCAGCCACCGTGGAAAGCAGTTTGATAGTTCCTTAAAAAGTTAAACCCAGGGGCACCTGGGTGGCTCAGTGGGTTAATCCTCTGCCTTCAGCTCAGGTCATGATCTCAGGGTCCTGGGATCAAGCCCCGCATCTGGCTCTCTGCTCAGCAGGGAGTCTGCTTCCCCCTCTCTCTCTGCTTGCCTCTCTGCCGACTTGTGATCTCGCTCTCTGTCAAATAAATAAATAAATAAAAATCTTAAAAAAAAAAAAACATTAAAAAAAAAAAAGTTAAACCCAGAGTCAGAATGTCTACACAACCCAGCAGTGTTACTCCTAGGCATACGCTCAAAAGAAATGAACACAGGAATGCAAAATAAAACTGGTGGATGAATGTTCATAGCAGCATTGATTGCCAAAAGGTAAATGCAACCTAAATGTCCATCGACTAATAAATGCATAAATAAGATGCAGCATATCCACACAATGGAATATTATCCACTAAAGGAATGCAATTCTGACAGGTGCTACGTGAGTGAACCTTGAAAACAAGGTTAGTGATGTAGAAGTGAAAGGAACCAAACACAACAGCGACACAGTGAATGGTTACACTTATATAAAATATCCAGAATAGGTAAATTCACAGAAACAGTAAGCAGGTAGGTAGAACTGAGCAAAGACAGGAGTGGGGAGAGACTGCTCAATGGGTACGGGGTTTCCTTTTTGGACCTAGTTCCAAAAGTTTTGGAACCAAATAGAAGAAATGGCTCCATTGTGAATGTACTAGATGTCACTACATCATATACTTTAAGATAGTTAATTCTTTTTATTTTTTTAAAAAGGTTTATTTGTGAGAGAGAGCACACACACACATGGGTACGCACAAGGACGTGGATGGGCAGAGGGAGAGGGAGAAGCAGGCTCCTCACTAAGCAGGAAGTCCAATGCTGCTGGATCCCAGGACTCCCATATCATGACCTGAGCTGAAGGCAAATGCTTAACTGACTGAGTCACCCAAGCGACCCAGTTAATTATTACGCAAATTTTACCAAAATTTTTAGAAAAAAGCAAGCTGTATAGTTTTTGGTTTCCAGCACAGTATTATACTCAAGATCCTGAAAACCTTCCTGATAACAAATACCTAAAAAAAAATGTTGGATGCAATATAATGCTATTTTAACACACATGCCTAAGCATTTAAGAAAGAATGAGAAACCCTCAAAGGCTGAAAAACCATATAGGACCCCAAAGACAGGAGAGGCAATAAAGGTTCAAGGCTTGAAAGGCACCCATCTGTCAAGATTCAATAACTTTGAGAGGCTGGGGCCTGATCAAGATGGGACAATGGATCAAAGATGCCCATACACAGCTGGGACACCTAAATAGCTAACTGATATGTAAAATAAGAAATATATATTGGTTTCTGACCCTGGTTCCTGACACAGAGCTCCTAAATTCCTAGGAATTCCCCGGGTGACAGGAGCATCTTAAGTTCTAATGAAGCAGCTCTTGGTGGGCTCTGGGAGGGGGGTTGGTCACCAGAGAGACCAAACCACAATCAAGAGCTTAGAACTTCAGCCCCACCCTCATCCTCTGCGTGGGGAGAGGGGCTGAAGATCAGAGGTAATGATCAACATGTCTCTGTAATAAAGCCTCCGTAAAAATCCCAAAACAAGGAATTTAGCAGGTTTCCAGGTAGGTAAACACATCCACATCCCAACTTCCTGGGTACAAAAGCTCTTGCAGCACTTGGAAGCCTTCTGGACCTTGTCCTATATATCTTTCACCTGGCTATTCATCTGTATCCTTCATAACAATCTCTATAGTAAAGCAGCAAATATGTTTCCTTGAGTTCCGTGAAGCATTCTAGCAAATGGTCCAACCAAAGGAGGGGGTTGTGGGAACCCCCAGTTTACAGCTTACTGGTAAGAAGTATGGGATCCTTCGATTTTTTTTTTTTTAAAGATTTTATTTATTTGACAGAGAGAGAGATCACAAGTAGGCAGAGAGGCAGGCAGAGAGAGGGAGAAGCAGGCTCCTTGCCAAGCAGAGAGCCCAATGCGGGGCTCGATCCCAGGACCCTGAGATCATGACCTGAGCCGAAGGCAGAGGCTTTAACCCACTGAGCCACCCAGGCGCCACGGATCCTCAGATTTTTGCAACAGGCATCTGAAGTGGGGTTTGGTCTCAGGGGACTGAGCTCTTCATCTGTGGGATCTGTGCTAACTCTGTGTAGTTAGCATAAGAACTGTTTAATGTGAGGGGGGAAAAAACCTCTCATACTTGGTGTCAGAAGTATTGTGAGAAGAGAAATAGTTTTCTTTTACGAGCTAATTGAGAGTCCAAGAAAAAATTCTAATTCTTGTCAAAAGAACGTAAGAACAGCACTCCTCATGAGATCTCTCTGTGTTACTAACGAAAAACATAAAACGAAAAATAAAGTTACACATTCAATAGGCTCCATAAAACAAGCTGATCAGGTGCCAGAACCCATTCAGCTTCAATGGGCCATGAGTGGTATTCTAATGTTGATTTACACCCCAAGTCTCCTTATTATTCAAGGCAACACACAGCCCTAAACGCTGGCATCCAAACAGTGTATTAGCGTTATCCTTGCAAAACGCAACCAAACATCTGTACCCAGACTCTGACACAAAAAACATTTCCGTGTTCTCCAGGGTGGCACACAGTATAAAGCTGGATTCGCATATTTAAAGAGGATGTTTCAGCGTACATCTTTAATGAGGGATTGTTTGCCACAGATGGATGAAGAGAGGAGAAAAGTCATAAATCATGTCACTTGAGAAGCTCTGGAAAGCCTGGGAAGACCATGTGGCACTGGAAATATTGCTGTGGCCATTTCTGAAAAATACGCTCCATCCCACAGTCTTACTTTGATACTTAATTTTTAAATTTTAGTTAACGCGCTTTTTACACATCAAGAGTCACAAAATTTATTATCTGTAAAAACCTTCAGTGGAGGATTTTTTTAAAAAAGATTACTACATAGGAACTGTATTTAATGATTAATTTTCCTTTTAATCTCCTAATAGGATATATTAATATTACCTTTGTTTGTTAAGTATCCTCTTAGTTCTTTATTTTATATAGAAATGAAGTCCGATGATACTAAATGACCTGTCAAAGGCCAAGAACCCCAAGAATCCTCAGCAAAATGATGTGAGGTTCCTATGTAAAATATTCTAAAAATAATACCATGAGAGACTGTGGACTCTGAGAAACAAACTGAGGGTTTTGGAGGGGAGGGGGTTGGGGGGTTGGGTAAGAATGGTGGTGGGTATTGAGGAGGGCACATATTGCATGGAGCACTGGGTGTGGTGCATGCAATGTATCTTGGAACACTGAAAAAATAAAAGTTAAAAAATATATATACTTACAGCCCCTGATCTAAAATATCGATTTGTTTCTCAAGGCATATTACGCTGATGTACTGTAGGATGTTAACATGCTCAGCAATGCAGAGTCTCTGGTCTGCATTATACGTTTGTAAATGTAGGGTTAAACAAAGACTCTGAGGCACCTTTACTATACTAAGAAGCTTTATGAACCTCCAAGAGGAGAAATAGGTAGTTTTACAAACTTATTTGACCACAGAGATCATTTCCCACACACAGAATGTAAGTGGTAAATGATGCCTTCAACCTAGAATTTTGTCTTGCTTCTTTAGCACTTATCTCAATGTCACCACACGAATCTTAAAAATTTTATCTAGTTATATTGTCCTTCAGCTTCTACCCCTTTAGGGTTCCCTTCTGCCATCAGAGTGAATAGCAAGTCCTCAATAACCTGTACAGACAAGATCTTACCACTCCTCACCTGGGGCTTTGTGTTCTCAAGCTGTGGTTTTAAATCCTCTTATCCCTGGGTACCTGAGAGATACCACAAACTCAAATCCATTAATAGTGGGTGGGGAGTGGTACAGAGTTCCTTAAGACGTGTATCTGACTCCCTAGTGATCTCTGGAAGTGGGCCTGCATAGATAGAGCTTAAGAAATGAACATTTTAAAATTTTTTAAAGATTTAATTTATTTGTTTTCAAGAGAGAGCAGGCATGTGTGCAAGCACGAGCTGGGTAAGGGGCAGACTGAGAAGCACTTGCTGATGAGCAGGGAGCCCGATGTGAGACTCAATCCCAGGACCCCGGGATCATGACCCGAGCTGAAGGCAATCACTTAACTGACTGAGCCATTCAGGTGCCCAAAATGAATTTTTAAAAAAAGATTTTATTTATTTGTGAGAGAAAAAGAGAAAGAGAGAGAGAGAGAGACAAAGCACAAGTAGGGGGGAGGGACAAGGAGAAGCACGCTCCTTGCTGAGTAGGGAGTCCAATGAGGGGCTTGATCCCAGGACACCGAGATCATAACCTGAGACAAAGGCAGACCCTTAACCGACTGAGCTACCCAGGCAGCCCTGAACTTTTTTTTTTAACAACCTTTTAAAAATTTAAAAACCATTCTGAGTCCATAGGGGGCATAAAAACAGACCAAGGCTTGCATGTGGCCCACCGGCCACAGTTTGCTAACTCCTGGATGAGAGGAAAGCACAATCCAGGACATCTAAGACTGCCCACAAAGAGGACTGCTGCAGAACACAGAAGGAAAATGAAAGATGGATGCTCCAGGCCCAGAAGACTACAGAGGCTAGAACAAAATGGCACAAGGGGCAGCTAAGAGACAACTGAGGGACAGCCGTGAAACAACCAGGCAGACAAGTAGGCCCGTGCCTCTCTCCCCATTTGAGACCAGAGAGCTGAGACAGAAGTATCCCTTGATAGGTGGGAGCCATGCTTGGGGCAGAGACATGGGGTATTACTTCCAGTTACTGGTAGCATGAAAGAAAGATAGAAGTACATAACTCAGAAGATCAGCTACCAACATATTCTACCCAGCATCATCCCCTGCCAATCCCACACACTCTGAAAATGGTACCAAGCACATGCCACTACGAGTGTGTCCTCCCCACAGGCACAGGTGAATGTCTGGCTGCTGCCAGGGGACTGCACCCAAAAATGAGCTCACTATCAGCAATCCAGCAGATACCTGAGGAATGTAACTGAAAGAAGTGATGAAGAATTTGCACTCAAGGAACGAGAATCCATATAGCAAATGGAAAAAGCAACTTAAAAATAATTACCATCCTTAGAAAGACAGAAGGAGAGAGCATACCCATGAAAAAAAAAGTGATAAAAATCCAAACTGATTAAGAAAACAATTTTTTTTAAAGATTTATTTATTTGAAAGAAAGAGAAAAAGAGGGGGAGGAGGGGCCGAGGGAGAGAATCTCAAGCAGACTTCCCTCGGAGCCAGGAATCCCATGCAGGGCTGGATCTCACGATCCCGAGGATCACGAACTGAGCCAAAATCAAGAGTTGGATGCTTACCTGACTGATCTACCCCGGCGCACGGAGAAAACATAGTTTTTGAAATAAAATGTTCATTAGAAGGGCTGAAGAGACAAACTGATATGTAAATTTCAGAGAAATACACGAAATGGAGAAACCTGCCTAGAGCTACTCTCTCTAGAGCTAGAGAGATAAAAAGTATAAAAAAAAAATGTTGAGAGATAAGAAAAATACAACTGGAAGTTTCATCATCTAAGAAAAGTTGCATATGAAGAGACCACATGGTATAAAAGAAATACTTGAAGAGCTGAGAATTTCCCAGAATTAAAATACCCAGATAGCAATAGGGCAAAAAGGCCTATCAACTACTAAGCAGGATAAATAAAGGAAACACATACATGCACATATATCCCTAAACATATAGTGAAACTGCAGAAATACTAAGGTCAACAGAACTCATAAATGCAACAAGAAAAAAAAATTTTCTACAAAACACTTTTTATAGAATCAGAATAACCTCATACTTCTCATCAGCACCACTGGGTACAAGAGAACAATGGAGCAGTATTTTGGAAGGACTGTAGAATTCTGCACTGAGAATTGTGTGTCTAGCCAAACTATTAGCACTTAATATGCCAGCAAAGAGACACTTTTGAATATGCAAACACCCAACGTTTACCACTAGTAGCGATTCAATGACACAGTAGGAATATTCAAGTAGTAATGTTGAAAGAGGAAATTTTTACAATTTATTCTTCAAGTAAGCAATGACCAAGAACAACATTACCTATTAACGGTCTAAGAAGTTAAAGGAACAATAACAGCAACATGAGCAGTGGGGAGTGGGAGTCAGAGAAACATAAAAATAGGATAAAATTCTATAACTTGCTTGGGAGAAAAAGACTTAGAAACTGATTTATCCCCCCTCTAAGTTAATGTGTTAAAGTGTGTGTTGAAATTTAAAATTGGGAATGAGAACTATTAGAGGGAAAGGTATATGGATATACAGACACAGAGAAACATCTAGGAGGGCCATGGTTTCAATAATAATGAACCACTGGTGGTTTTCCTCAGATGCACATACAGGTCCAAATGCACTGTTCTTGTCTTCCTCCACAGCATGAGTACTGCCTTCATCTAATCCTCTCCAAAATCCTTCACCGTTCTCCTTGCACCCCCTACCCCCCTGATCCCAGTGTATGATAAACAAATTTCTATTTCATCATCTACACTGCTATATTTAAACTGGTTGTTGACAAAACAATCTTGCTCGATAGACATAAGCTCCTTGGGGACTGGAACAGCCGCCTCACTTCTCTATCCTTTAGCACCATTGTTGTTACTCAATATGTTTGTTGAGTGGATGGATATAAATGCAACTTGTACATATTTAAAACAGTTAGTGACTAACAGAGATTGTATAGGACCAAGACTATAAATGATTTAATGTTGTTAAATTATTTATTGTGAGAGATTAAGAACCATGTCTAAGTCATGATTATGTTTGTGATAAAGTCATCCTTGCATCTCCTTGTTAAGTTTAGAAATCATCGAATATTAACTAGATAATATTAAAGTTATTCTTAGAGCCTTGAGATAGAAGACACCTTAAAATACTGTGTGACTGTTCCTGAAATCATACACACCTGCAGAAGCTCTATGTCTTCACGATTTTCAGACCCAGGAATATTCTCCATCAATATGGCAGACATCACTCTCACGTTCATTTTCACCATATCCAATTCACTGTGCAACTTTCCAATCTGTGGAGAGCAACACAATCACAAGTGTGACATGAAGAATGGCTACCTTGTTTTCTGCTACCAAGGAGATATTTGCTAGTAGAGAAAAGGCTTTTTCGAATTTAATATTTTTGTATTTATATAAATTTCTAATTGCTTAATCAGTGTACAATTTGTTACCTTCTAAAAGGACCTGAGATCTCACATAATAAATTTCTAGATTTATGCTAGAAATATGCTCTAAGAAAGTTAAAAGTGAAGAGGAAAAAAGTGAGATTAGAACCAATATGGAGAAGAGAAAAGGTGACTACTGTGGGAACCTGGACAAAATGGCAAATGTTAGTGGCAAAACCAATGGAAAAAAAAAATGAGCATTTTCTAGTTTCCACGGTGTTAGAAAAGGAGAAAAAAAAAATCAAGAGAAAAACATTTTTCTTCTTGCATTAAATTCTAAGAGGAATCAATCATATGGATTTTTATAGAATACTAAATAATAATGCAAAGTCTTAAATGACAGTTCCTTCAGAGCAGAACATAAATAAGCATCAACAATAACTGATTAGTTGGGCCTCTGATAAACAGATATAAACAAAAAAAAGTAAACGTAAGTCAGTTGGCAAAATTAATGCCAGTAATAAGGCTACCACTTACTGAGCTCCCGGAAATGAGATATGAACAGTCCTATCGGGAGCAACAGGAATCAGCTGCTTGACACGAGATCCATTCCACAGCCTGGCCTCCACAAGGACAAAGCCACTAACCAAGCACAACGGTTAAGAGCTTGAACTTTAGAATCAGACAGAATCCAAAGGATTCATTCTACTTAGAACTGAACCATGGTAAGTAATATACTATCACTAAGCTTCAGTCTTCTCCTCTATAAAGTGAGAGTAATAATGTGCCTCTGCCTCCTAATGTTAAGAAGAATAAACAAACTGCAGGGGCACCTGGGTGGCTCAGCTGGTTAAGCATCCAACTCTTGGTTTTGGCTCAGGTCATGATCTCAGGGTTGTGAGACTGAGACCCACGTTGGGCTCTGCACTCAGTATGGGAGTCTGCTTGGGATTCTCCCTCTCTCTCTGCCCCTCCCCTGCACACATGCTCGCCTGTGCTCTCTCTCAAATAAATCAATAAATAAGTAAAAAGAAGGAGAAATAAACTGTATATGAAGTGCTGGTAAGTTAGGAAGAGTCATCAATAAATATAATTGTCATTGTTGTTACCTGTTCTGGGACCAGTGTAAGGGTAGAGCTCTTAGGAACAATTACAGAAGAAAGAGCTGGTGCAGTAGGGACAGACGTTGATGGGTTCGAGGAGATCTGAGTGGCCTATCAATGGGAAATACAGAAATATTACTACTGGAATTAACGCAGCCACCCCAAACCCAGTTTTTCCATTCAGATGGCTCAATCACTTCTCTCAAACAAAGGTCTTGGGTAGGAGGGTGTTGGCCCAGAGTCAATTGTCAAGTGTGCAACCTGCCCAGCATTTTTTGAGAAGAGGGCTATTAGTGTGCCCATAATATGTAAGTGTTCAAGAAAAGGTGGCTGTTACAATTAGTAACTAAATTACAATTTAATAAAGTGCTCTTAGCTTCTAAGAAAGACCTATAAATAAATTGCCATGTGAGATTATTGCTGCCCTCTCTTTGGGTTTTTAAAAAGAAATGCTAAAGTCACTTCATGTCAAGTCTTTTTAGGCCACAACTGGAAAGATACATCTTTCTCCCCTGATGAATGCTTTTCAAAGTCAATGTTTCATTGCCAACTTTGAGCAGAGAACCCGAAGCACAGGGCTCAGGCCAGTGTTTTGACACTGGGTCCAGAGAAGTCACCTAGCAATCTTGTAAAAATGAGGAGTTCAATTTCGTCGACAGTGGAATATGTCTAACAAGCTTCCATATTACATACACCCCAAATCACATAACAAGGTCCTATGCCACTACTATATTATGTCTTGAAAGAAAGACTAAAAGGGGCATGGTGAACAGACTCATGGCAGGTATGAGGTTGGGGCAGGTGACTAGTGGCCAGGGAACAGACTGCACAAGTAGAAGAGTTAGCCTTCTGGACAAAGCCTCCACAAAGATCAGACTTCTGATATACACCTGAACTTTTCCACCAAGGCAGGACTCACTGATCTATGGAAGGGAAGAATCACTGTTTTCACATTACAGAAATTACAGAGTTAAGAGCTGAATGACAATCAGTACTCAAAGTATTACAAGTTCAGAACCTTACTTGCAAAAACTGTTATTTAATACAACACTCCCCATGGTAGAAACCCCTGCCTGACTAGCATGAGTTCTTTCTTTTGAAAATTGCCCCCCTCCTCTGCTCTTTACCAATGATTTCCACCTGGAGCCACCATGTTCTTATATGACCTCAGTTAATTTGTCCAGAAGTAGGAAACCAACCCAGGTTGGTCCCTTTCCCAAGATTTTTGGGCTTGGAATCTGAAAAAGCTAAAACTCTTACGTGAAAATTTAAGACCTATGTTATCTACTATGTGGGGAAAGCTAGTCTGCAATGAGAGACAAGCCGTAAGGTATTTGAGTGGTGGGTTCTCTGTTGTTTCAAAGATCCAGCTAACACCATCCTCCTTGTGGCTTGGTTATTCTAGAAGATATTGCAATGGCCTTCTCATAAATTCACCTTTTTGCTTAGATTGGACGGAGGTAAGACTGTCCCTTTCAAAGAAAGAAGACTCACAGAATACACTAATTCTGTATGAGCCCAAGAAAGGTGTCCTACCTCTTGTCTTACTGTTTCAGCCTCTGCATCTGAGGGAGGAAACTGAACACCTTTCTTGAGAAGGTCAAGGTACACTTCCTTCACTTCGCTGACATCCACACCTCCTGGGAAACCTTGCGACCAAGTCTGAATTCAAGAGATGGCTCCAGAGTTAAAACAGCAGCAAAATCAAAACACAATTTTTAAGCTGATGACAGAAAATGAGAGACTGACAATTGCATATCTTACTCAGAAAGAGAAAGCTGGTTTTGAATGCCACGAACAAAAATGTATGTTTTTCATAGAAAAACAATATATTTTTAATCATCAAATTCCCATGCCTTAGCATTTTAAAGGAAGCCTGGAATAGGTACTTACTGTGCTGAATCCAGAATTAATAGACAGATTCTAAAATAGCATCAGTAGTTCCTTTGTCAAATAAATTTGAAAGTAGTCCATTGTGTATTCTAGAACATAGTTTCCATGTATGCCAAATAAATGTACACAATACTCTTTCTTACCTGATATGAATAAGATAGAAACTGAGAGAAAGGAGGGAGATAACTACAAATTCCTCAGAAAAAGGGCACCATGCCATACTAATAAATCATTATGACTCAGAAAATGAAAGAGTAAAATGCTCTCTGGCTTGATCCTAGGTTTGTAGAGGATCGCCAAACCGATTCGGAGGTACATAATTAGGGCTCTAATCTTAGAGGGAGGTCTACCATCCCATAAGGCATGCAATAGACTTACCTTAATGAAATTCAAGATTCTATTCTGAATGTCTAATGGCAAGTTGTATCTGGGGTTGAGCAGCTTAACCAGACTATCTTTAATGAATTCCTTCTTCACAATCAGAGATTGGAAACTTGGACCACAGTTCTGCATGCACATGTCAATAAGCTAAATTAGACAGAAAAAATTAAAAATTATATCTCGGCAAAACCACCACCTAAATATAAGGTAAAAATTGCTAAGTAATGATTTCACCAGCATTCCAACTGAACAGGATTTAGTGTCTACTAAAATTGATGGCAAAGCATTAGGTTCTGTGAGGAAGTACATAAGGCATGAAGGAAGAGCTCTGAGGACAGACTTCTTGGGGACACCATCATTAGAGCATTAACAACAATACAAGGTAGTAAATGCCAAAGATCAAATGGGATGTGCTAAAGACACGTGGGCTATGGACTAGGTGACATTTGTCCTTGTTTTTCCAGGGAAGCCCTGGTGCATTCTTGTTGTGCTGGCTTTATTAATGATGATTAATAATTAATGATAATGATGATAATTAATGATAGAAGGGTCCACTCTCTAACATGTCCTGGTCTGGATGATAAATTACCCAGTCATCGTCATTACAGATCTTTATAGGTAGATAATTAGCCAAGGGATAATTTAGGGCCAGGTGGTCTTAAGAGTTTTGGAAAAAGCTGGTCCTAAGCTGGGCTTTAAAAAATAGTTAAGTACAAAGGAGTGTAGAGCTATATTCCAGGCAGGTAAGTGGTATTTAAATGAATGAATCGATGAATAAATGAGAAAGCATTTAAGTTATCAGGAGGACAATGAGTACTCTGGTTTGTAGGGGCTTCTTCATGTAGGCAGACTAGAGACACTGGGAAGTGTCTTTATCCAGCATGGATAAAGTGTGGAGGGACATTATACAGACTGTAGAGAAATGTGTAGCAGTGAATGGGAAGAGTTTGGCCATTGCACTAAGAAGCCAGTGAAGGGTTCTTGTTAGTTTGTCGTCATTACACCTCGTTCTGAACTTGAGAGAAAGGTTAATGAGTGCAAAGTAATACTCTGGGAAGGTTTCTAAGTAGTACTCTACAAAGGGAACCTGGAAGGATGGAGAATCCAATAGGGACCCACGAGTCCTAGACCCACTAGATCCAAGGCAGAAAGGCCTAAACCAGGGTGATATGGGTGCAAGGAAAGGAAAGACAGGAGAGAATCACAAAGGCAGAACTTTACAAAGGACATGTGTTGGAAAAGGACGGCGGACTGTTAAGCCACTGTTATTCTGCAGGAGACTGATGGCACCTTGGATGAAACTTTGGAAGTGGATGGGGTTGCAGGCTTGGTCTGGGGTAAAAATGATGAGATGAATTTTATTATTTAATTAATTAATTTTGGGGGGGAGAGAGGGAGCATGAGAGCGGGGCAGGTAGGAGCACAGGGAGAGGCAGAGAGAGAATCTTAAGCAGGCTCCATCTCATGACCCTGAGATCATGACCTGAGCCGCAATCAAGATTCAGACACTTAACCAACTAAGCTACCCAGGCACCCCAATGAACTGAATTTTAGATATTTTGAGTTTCACAGTACTACGGACTAAATGTCTGTGTCCCTCCCAAATTTTATGTTGGCATTCCTAATCCCTAATGTGAGCGTATTTGGAACTGGGTCTCCTGAGAAATAATTAGGAGCGTGTAGCCCTGAGGAATGAGATTAGTGCCGGAATAAAGAGGAGAGATGAGCTGTCCTGGCTGTGTGATGATGCAATAACAAGATGGGCATCTACAAGCCAGAAAGTGGGCTCTCACCAGACACTGGATCTGCTAGTACCTTGACCTTAGACTTCATAGCCTCCAGAACTGTGAGAAGTAAATGTCTCTTGCTTAAGCCAGCTAGTAGGTGATATTTTTGTTATAGCAGCCTGAGATGATGAAGGCAAAACAGATGGCGGAACATTCGAGTAGAGATGTTTAATGGAGCTGTCCATGCACAGCTGCAGTTTAGCAGGGAGGGAGCCTAACATGAGAAGTCAAGGCTGAATGTAAAGAGCAGGGAAGGATGGCTGAAACACTAGAGCTCAACTATCACACAGGCCAGAAGAAAACTCCATGAAGTCAAGCAGAGAGGAACCAATGTAAACTAAAGTGTAAAATACAGAGACGTAACACTGGGAAAGTCAAAAGAGGGCAGTTTCTACAAGGATTGTGTGTCAAAACAGCTAAGGATGTGAAGGGAGAAAAACTCAGCTAGGTTTGTCAATTATTGGGGTCATGAGTCCCATTAGTGGGGTTGAGGGGGCATTTTCAGTCAAGCGACATGAGCAGAAGTCAGGCTAAGAAGAAATGAGCTGGCACTGAAGAACTACATGCAGAATGCGGATTTCTACAAGCGATCTAAAAACAAAGTTAAATCTCTATTTTCTGTGTTGCCACCTCTCAAGTTAGAGAGGTCACGGAAACCGTAATGTGACCAGGATAGGCATGATCATCTCTGCAGAAAAGCCACCCTGAAAATGGACTCTCCACCTTGCTCCGTGCTGTGTCACTAGAATGGCAATACAAAAAGAAGAAGGTATGAGAGTTCTAGTTTTAAAGGCAATGTGGCTAAGAAGGCAATCAGAAAATACAGAAATGGAACACATGTGGCTAGTTATCTGAAACACAGAAAATATTTATTTATTGATTTTTAAAGACTATTTTAGAGAGAGCGAGTGCATGCATGAGCTAGTGCATGAGTTGGGCAAAGGGGCAAAGGGAGAGGGAATCTCAAGCAGACTCTGCACTCTAAGTGCAGAGCGCTATACTGGGCTCGATCTCAAGATCTTGTGATCATGACCTGAGCTGAAACCGAGAGAGGGATGCTCAACCGACTGCACCACTCAGGTGCCCCTGAAACATGGAAAATATTTAAAGTGAAGGAAAATAAGAAAAAATCCAAAACCTACTGAGATGAATATTTTAAAGCAAGTTGTTTAGAGAAAGTTAAGTTGAAAAGTTGAGTAACGAATGACTTTTTGCTGGATGCATTGTGATGAGTTATTAGGTGAAATACAGAGAGGAAAAGAACTCCTAGTTCAATGGGAATTTACAGAAATACTTCATCCAACCCATTAGCCAGTCTCATTAGGCAAGAGAGCCCTCAAGTCTCACTTTCCCTAATGGTAAAACGAATGGGGAGTTTCTTGCTAAATATTTCACAAACCAATTTTTATCTTTGGATCACTGAGATTTTATGGTAATGGGTATCATTCCCAGGAGGTTACATGCATAAAATCAGAGAGTCAACATGAAATGCTGAGAAGGTTAACATCTGGAGATCCCAAATCACGGCCCATTGTGTTTTCCCACTGGAATCTAGAATTTCAGGACTCATTACTTCTAGCTCATCTCTTTCTTTATGTCACTGGTACCTCTTTCACCCCACAGCCCACTGAGATAAGTACCAGAATCTATTGTGGCAAACTGGAAAAATTAATACGTTGCTTTTACACATTTTTAAGTTGGGCTTTGGTATGATTTAGGTGTTTAGATAACCTATCTTTGGAAATAGGACAACCAAGACACCATACTCTCAGGTGGGATAGGAAACCTAGAAGCCAAGGGACCAAGAGAGACTGAAGAGAGTAAGACTTCAGGCCTCACTAATCCCTTTTTGTGTTGGACTCTGAAGTTGCTTATTGTTCTAAGCCTCAGTCTTATCTGCAAAATGAGCCATAATACCTCCCCCTAGAGACTTCTTATAAGATCTAAATGAAATATAATGTATATCAAGAGCCAGACATCCAGCAGGACTTAATAAATGGTAACTATTTTGATCATCTGTTTCCAAGGATAATTTCCTATCAGGAGAGAATCTGTTGATTAGCTGATATAAGTATTCTTCTTAGAAAGACTGGAAAAAGAGCTACTTGGTAGTGTTAGTTCTTGCAATAAATTTCTGAACCAAGCACAGTAAACCAGGCTTTGGGGCCATCCAAAGCTGAAGACCTCACCAAGGTATGACCATGCTAGAGGATGAGCTCTCTCTACTCGTGGAGGAATGGACACATTTCACACATATTCTGAAGCCCCCACAGCTCACCACCTAAGTGGTGTTCCACAAAGGCCTACTAACTAATTGATTTCCAGGAACCTGTTCAACAGCTTCCTACTTGACAATAATAGTATCTTGCTGAGACTTATCACAATTGCCTTATTCAAAGGATTAGCCTCTGGCTAAGTTATGAAGCTTGGTAACAAACTGCTTTTTAAAAAATAAAACTACTGGCTTCTTGACAAAACTTCTCCACCAACTGATGGTAGGAAATCACAGTGTAGTCCAATCCCATGAAAGACCTAATCAAAGCTGACAAGTCCATGGAGAAACCAAGTGACATGTAATTCAAAGAACATTTATAATGGACTTTGACAGGATCTCATCACTTCAGAGTAATAAAATGGAAGTGTCCTATTTTGGGATTCAATTTTAAAGAATCGATTGGTAAACATTTAATTGCTTTGACAGACATTAGATGATTCTTTCTGTGACTAACTTCCCTCATAATGAAGTCTGGCTTAAGTTAATATTAAACGTCCATTCTGAAGCCATAAACACCTCTGCAATGCAGTGAGTAGTCAGAGGTGAGGTGACTGGGCAGATATGCAGGAGGCTATCAAGAGTCAAAGGGCTATTTAAAGAAAACCCAAGAAGTAGCTACCTTAATGAACTCTGACCCTAAAACTGAGAAGTTATTCCGATCCCCAACCCATGACTCTCCCCCTTATTTTGGTACAGGTTTTGGATTTGCTTTTCTCATGTTCTAGTGTGGAAAACACGAGGTGGAAGACATAGTTATCTGAGGTGGGACAGGTAATGGGAACGGGTAGCTAGTATGGCTTGAGAGATCACCCTACCTGAAGGGAAGAAAGAATGGGAACCCAAAGAGAAATGGAGGGCCAGAAGAGACGACACTCTAGAGTAACCCTGCTTCCTCAGGGAAAGGTCCCAGCTCAATATCAGAAGGAGGAACCAGGATGGAGAAAAATAGAGAGACAAGGTAAGAAGCAAGCACAGAAATGCCAAGAAGGCTGAGTACCACAAGAAAAAGACACACCCAGTATACAGAACAACTGTTAAGAAGGTGAAATAATACAACATGCTAAAACATAGGTAGTATAAATTCATCTTCTGCCCTTATCTCCTTCAGTTAATACCCCAAACCTTTGGCAGCCTTGAGATAGCCCCAAAACCCCCCAATTTAGGGCACAGATATATCGCTTGCTACCCCAATTCTACAGTACATTCCATTAGCCCTGGAGTCTTCCTGGATACCAGGAGAGTGGAATGGGGGCTGAAGGACAATCGGCTCAGTCCCTGATACACTGATGTACTGGGTCTTGCACCAGGTACTAAGGAGCTGAAGACACCAATGAAACACATCAGTCATTCTCCAGAGATCCATTCTGAGAAGCAAAGTGGTATGGCGTAAGGGCCTGGGATTTAGAATCTGAGGATTGAGCTGATATCTTGTCTATGCCTCTTAAATAATATAGAAAAAGAAAACCCCACAACCTCATGGAGTCTCAGTTTCTTTATCTGTGAAATAGAGTTAAGAACAGAACTACTCCACAGGGTTGTCAAGAGCATCCATTAGGTACCAAAGGTTTTTCCCCCAGTATCAACCCACGGTTCTGGTAGTTCTACTTTAGCGCTTACTCAACTCTCAAGTTCTTCCATTCTGGGACCTCCCTAAGGTGGCTGCTATGAGTAAAGGACAAGGGAGAGGTTAAAATTAAAACAAAAAAAAAAAAAAAAAAGAAAGGAAAAGGTCTCTAAAACTATGTTCACATCCTAACTTGAAGGGTTTCTTCAGAGATAGCATCAAGACTGTTCATTACATTTCTTCTTATTCTGTTACTCTTCCAGCAAGATGTGAATATTCTTCCCCATGAAACTCAAACACTGGAGCTGTGCGCACCTTGGCCCCACAGTCCTCTTGATGAACACACCCAGAGCCCCTAAGGGGAGGGTGATCCTTGCTGGTTGGGGCCCTAACCTTGTGGCCTGGGGCCTGGCTGAGGTAAACAAAGGCATGCGGGAGAAATGAGAAAGCCATACAGCTCTCAGGCAGCAGGCAGGTCTGGCAAAACATACCACAGTAAAAACGGCAACTCACCGACGTGACTGAAGAGGTCATATGGCCGAGGATGAGGGGAAAAACGGGAACGCATCCATTAAGTGCCCACACCCAAGTCATAGACAATAAGGTGTACAGCACTGTTTAAATCTACAAAGAACGGTCTCCGAATTATACTACGCAGGAGAGCCTGTTTGAAACTTAATGAGCTCCCACTTCAGAATTCCACAGAGCTGTTCAAGTGAGGTAAAAAGCTAACAGGGAAGCATTTTTCAAGACTTCAGTTCTCCTCATGAGTAACACATACACAGATTTCTTCACTGGCTCAGTATCTGCAAGTTTTGAATTACCAGTTCCCATCTCCTGACCAGGAAAAGCTGATTTTCCAGGAACACTCTTTCCACGAAATTAAATGCTATGACAATGAGCAAAACTCTCTCAATTCTCTAATTCTTGGTTTTAATTCATACCCTAAATAGCTTTTTGCTGATATATATTTTTTTGACTCAAAACTAAAAATGTGTCTATGGCTTGGGAAATCCTAGAGTCTTGATTATAACATCAAAAGTACTTACTGACAAGGTGAGTTGGATTTCTTTATGATTGTAGTTTTTGGAAATTCTTTTTTTCAAAGCTTTTACAGCATCTTTTGGCCTACAGCAATAAATACAGTGAAATCATCAATTAGGCATTGCTGAAAATAAGCCATCTCTGAAAAGCAATGTGCATTGTGGAAAGAGGAGTAGCTAAGGAGAAGACCAAGGTCCTGATTCTGCTTGAGCAGATTACTTAACTTCTCACATGTGTTCCTCATACATCTAGGCAGACAATACTACCTACCTCCTCGAGAGAATCAAATAGAATATTTACATAATAGTATTACCTAGAAAGCACTACATGTGAAATGCACTCCTATCCCTATCCCTCTATCAATGCGCAAAATTGGTTTACAGGAAATGTATTTCCCAGAACAATGAAGGTTACCGTTTTCAATTAAAACTATTTCCTGAGCACCCTCCAGGGTAGGTGATATAGGAGGAATTATGACTAATTAGGTCAGTTTCTGATAGACTACCATTTTACATTATAAAAGAAAGAATTATGTAAAAGTAGAGGATCGAAATTTACTCTGAGGTGGTCGAAAGGTACAAACTTCCAGTTATAAGATCAATAACTTCTGGGGATATAAAGTGTAATATGATGACCACAGTTAACACTGCTGTATGGTATATTTGAAAGTTGCTAAGAGTAGACACTAAAAGCTCTCATCACAAGGAAAAAAAGTTTTTTTTAACTATATGAGGTGACAAATGTTAACTTATTGTGGTAATCATTTTATAATACATGTAGGTAAAATCATTATGCTATATACTTTAAATGCTAATTATATCTCAATAAAACTGAAGAAAAAATACAAATCCTTTTTACATATTACCTTCCAATTTTGTCTGTGTTTGCATGGGTAAAATTTCTATTATGTGACAACTACACATTCTTACATAGAATTACAACTATTATATATAGATATTATTTACATTTCTAAAAAATTGCATACAGAATCTAGTATTAAACTTGGAAAAGTTTAGAATAAAGATACATTTTTGAAAGGAAAATTTTTACTTTGAGATTCCCTTTTTGTATTGTCAATGAAGAAATTAGTATTATCCGTGAATAAAAGTTTCAGAGGAACCAAATATGGTAAATAAGATGACAGGAAAAATACCATAACCGCCTTAAAGTACTAACCCTAATATAGTCAATTAATATAGTCAATAATTGAGTGTAATGTCTTCATCAACAATCAACAGAAACTAGGTCAAATCTTTTTGCTATCAGTTATTGCTTGAATGTGCTCATGAAAATTAACAGAATTGTATCCCTTATAACAACCTGTAATTAGACTAAAATCACAAAAGTTGGCCTTAATGATCTTTTTAAAATGTTTAATTCCCTGAAGTTTAAAAAGTGTAACAAAAGACAGCACATCATTTAAGAACACAGCATGAAGGTGGGTGAGTGGACATTAAGAAAAAGATTGTCTTATAACGAGGAAAAAAAAGACTGCTAGATTATTTCCTGGTTAATAATGACAACTGCCCAGGACAGGTTACCACCAGGAGTTCATTAGCTTCTGGATAGCATTTTTCAGTTACAGTAGCATAAAATACTGGCAATCAGAGAAGGGGGAATTTCTAAAGAAGGAAACAATTCTGCTTTCTTTAAAGAAAAAAGGAATTGGGGCTTCACAAAGACAAAGTTTAAAACTACTAAAGAAAAGGCAAAGAGAAAAATTATAATGGATTCTCAGATATTCCACATGCTGAAATAAGCAGCTGTCTTTATGTTTTCGGCAGACATGTCTTTAAAAGATAGTGATGCCCTGGGGGGGGGGGGTGTGTGTGAAAACACTCAACCAGAAAACCAAAAAGGGTAAAAGTGCTGTGGTTCTGATGCTTCTTATCAGAGGCAAATGCGTGCACCACACACTGTACTCACCCATCGTGGGCAGTGTTAATTATGTCACAGATGTGCATAAACTGGCCCCAGTCTTCAGTCTGAACTCCAGCAAATGTAGCCTTTTCTGCAAAGAAAAGCTGTTGTGTTGAGTCTGAGCTGTAACAGAATGAAAAATGTCTGGTCCTCCTCCTGAATAATCTGCCTGGGGTTCACTAACAAGTACCATTAAGTTTATACTACCAAAAGGCAAAGAGATTTTTTTTTTTTCTGAGCAATTCCTAGTAATTCGGGAATCAGTCAGAACTCAAGTTCATAGTGCTGCCATTACTGCAGTAATGAATGACCTATTAATAAAAGCTGCAGGCACAACACCCGGCGGTAGGGCCAGGACAGGTTGGCTAAATCTCCATCTGCTGGCCTGTCCTTCTGAAGACAAGCCTCTATTGAGCAGCTACCTACAAAGCCAAGTATTTTATCTTATGCAACTTCATTTAACCCGCTGTGATGGATGGTGTAACAGAAGTTCAGAAAAGTTAAGGAAATTACCCAAGGCTACACAGCCAGTACAAGGTAGAACAAGCATTCAAATTTAAGTTATTTGATGTCTTTTTTTTTTTTAAGTCATTTATTCCTGGCGGGGAGGGGGGCATGTTGAGAAAGAAAGAGATCAGAACTCAAATTGTCTGTGTCCTTGAGCATTAAAGCAAGGTCACTCCCAGCACCTGAACTAACCAAAACTACCCCAGACAGACTTGAAGGCTTCTGCACCTGGAACCCCAAACAATCAGGTATTTTCCCCTCTCCACACATTCTCCTTAAGGACAAAAATGCCACCTGGGAAGAGTAATAGAACACAACCTAAATGAACTTAATGTATTTCCTTCATGAAAGGAGAAGATCCTCAGCATGAAAACATGAGGTCTAGGGGGAATGGACAGAAAGCTAAAAAGGATAATGAAGAGGAAGAAAGAATAGGATTTGGTTGGGAGAACCCCAAAGCTTAGCCTGCTTCCAATCTAGGAAAATAGCTATTTGAATTTGGAATTCCACGGACAAATCTAACTTTGTGTTGTTTAGAGACATACTGTTGTGTTCCTTTGGCCAGATTCCCTGCGCTTCCTCCCACCTTCCCATCTTCCTAGAAAACTCCTATTCACCCTTCAAAGGCCATAACAAAATTTCTCCCTTTTCTTAAGTTTTGGGTGTTTTGCAGTTCTCTTGTATTGCAAAAGTACTGTACTGTCGTTATTACATAACTGTGTCCATCTTCCCTACAAGACTGCACGTTCCCTGAGGGTTGAGACCATGGCTCATCTTTGCTTCATCCAGGTCCAGGCATATAGCTGACAGTCAGCAAATATTTATAGCATTAAATAATTCATCAGCTTATGAAGATGCACTCTGAATCTATTTCCCCTCAAAATTCATTTTAATATCCATAGGGATATAGCCAGCAACAGGTTAGAAAGCATTTCCCCCCTCAGTGATAGTTACTTTCACCATCTTCCAAAGAGGGGGGAACCTTTTAAGGTTCGGGTTAAGTGGCGTGTTCCCTGTTAACTGAGCTGCAGGCAAAACTGTCCAAACTGGAGTCTCCGTACTATAATCACCAGGTTCTCAGGATTTCATCACCCCGCTAAGTTCCTGACATTATCACGCTTTGCTTGGCATCCACAGGCACCGTGCCACACCCGGTTCCCAAGGGAGGACTGGAGGAGAGGAGGAAGAAGGGAGTCGGTGCTGGTAAAAACAGTCCAGTCCCTGCTTTCTGCTTCCCATTACGTTTTTCAGAGTACACCCACAGAAGAAAGGACGTAGGTAAATACATGCGCGGTCCCTCCAGAGGCCTCTTGTGACCCCAGACTGCTCCCCTACTCCCTGCTTCCTTCACTCCAGGGCTGGGCATTTTCATTCTCTTTGTTTACTCAGAAAAAGTAACTCAGGTTGTTAAGGGCTCGACGCCAGAGAGAACTGGTTTAAAGGGACCTGCCTCTCACAGTGAAGTCACATCACGCAACCTGCTTGAACCGTCTTTCCCTCCCCGTAAAAGAGAAACGGCCACACTCGGCCCTTCAGTGAGTAGCGAACTTGACGGACAACTTTCCCCTGGCTCAGAAGTTGACCCTTTCTCCTCGCACAGGCCCAAACACTCCACACCTGAATCCGTGCGTGGTTCACCTGTTCGGTCCCACGCCCCAGGAAGCACCAAAAGGTAGGCAGATTTTAAGAAGGGGTTCCAAGGAGAGTCAGCCATAAAGAAATGCCTCAAAGGGGCCCGAGGAGGGGGGGGGGGCGGTGGGATTCCGGTGCCCTGGGAAAGTTGCAGGGGGGAGGGGAAGGATTTCCTCAAACTTGGACGAGGCCGAGAATGGAGTCAAGCGGGAAGGGGCCCCCGGATCCCCAAAGCCTGCCCTGGTGTCTCCCTCCCCCGCTCTTTACCTATGAGGTGGCCCACGGAGGTCGCATAGGGATCCCGGTGACTCTTCCCAAACGCCATAGTAGCCCCACCGAGCCGGGCCCAGGAAATCCGCCTCCACCGCTCTCGGGCTCCCGACTCCACCCGCTCGGTGCCCCTGGCTCCTCCTCTTCGCCCGGGCGCTTCCCGGGCTCGGCGGAGGCTGCGCGACCTGCCCGACCGCTGTGGGGCGCCGGGCACCGGCGTGGGGCGTGGGGGCGGAGACACGGGGCGCCCGCGCACCTGCCACGTGCCCCGCGGGAGCGGCGAAGAGGCGGTGCTCCGGGATGCGGGGGGTGTGGACGGGCGGCAGCCGCCGCGTGGAGCCCGCGGGAGAGCTGCGGGGCGCGCGCAGGGCTGGGGACCCAGGTGCAGTTGTCGCCTCCGTGGAGCCGGCGGCCCTGGGGCCACAGCCTGGGGATTAGAGACCCGTGCTCTGATGCCGCCGCTCACTGGGCGAGTTACTGCTCTTCTCTGCGCCTCTTGCTCCCCTTTGTAGAGAAGAAAATACAGGGTTAATAACACAAATCTCAGGATTATTGTGAGAATTAAGGATGTAAACCGCTTAGGTCGGTGTCTGGTACCCACAAAATAAATATTTAACCACTGAATGAATTAACTAGAAGTACTTCCTAACCCCACTCTCATCCCAGATATCTTGAGGAGGTGTGTTCCTTGTCCTTTAAAGGAGGTGATATATGGGAAGAGGGATTGGCTTCGAATTTAGGGACTCCCTAGGAGCCGGCGTCCTTTGTCTCGCCTCTACTTCCTGAGGGACTGCGGGGCGCCGCCAAGTAGACTGTGGATTCCCAATCCTCCCTCCTGGGAGTTGTGTTTTCCAGTAAAGCTGAGGAGAGGAGAGGGGCTTTCCTCCTGCTCAGGCAGGGAGTGTGTTTGGCTTCAGAACTGCTTTGGAATGTAAATCTGAGCCTGAGCAGTCCAAGCATTTTCCAGCTGCCTTTCAGAAGCGGCATTTATTTCCTTTTCCTGTGCATTCAATTAACATCTGATTTGCCATGTTAACAATCTCCAGTGATGCCAAAGACTGCCAGAGAGTCTGGTGTCTCCAGGTGATGGCAGTTAGCCATAAGATGGGCTTCCTGTCCCTCCAGACCTTGCTTTTTGCGGTCAACTTGGGCCAGTTCTACAAGCCCTTCTTTGGCCCTGGAAACGGTGACTAAAGAGATCAAAGAGGGCTTGTTCTGACTTATGTCCTTAGTCTTACATTTTAAAATAGACGTGGAAACCAATTGTAGTGGTGCCAAGGGGTTAACCAACTGTTTTTTTTTTTTTTTTAATTTCTGTTATTTTGAATTTTTCTTGACCTAAGTGAGCTAATACCTGGGATTCTAAAATCTAGCATGAAACCTCTTTATTGTGATGGCATTCCTTATAATGGGTTTGGTCCTACCTGTAACTGATCTTCTCCACCTGCTTATCCAGGGTGAGCTGCTGTTTCAGATGGTGCCATTTAGCCACTTACTTAGGCATAAATACAGCCTGCTGACACTGCTGAAAAATCTCTTTTGTGACATCATCCATCTAATCTCCATTCCATCTTATAGATTCTAGGAAGATATTTCACCTCCTCTGAACCCTACAATCAAACAATCTTAAAGAGAAAGTCAGCTTTAGCGTAGGCTGCTGGTGGTGTCAGTGGCCTTCCAACAGGCATTGAGAACTAGGAAGGAACCAACCATCTGGACAGATTTTTAACATAACTCTGCTACTTCTTATGTGGGAGTTTTTTTTTCTTTTTCTTTCTTTTTTTTTTAAATTTTCTTCTCTTACAGAATTGAAGCACTGAGAACAGGAGAAATAGCACCAAGAAGTATGTTCAGGATGTTACGGCTGGATAAACGGAACCAGGATCTCAGCTATGCCTGTGGAGAAGTTTTTCTCTCCCCACGTGCATGTAAGGGTGTTACGGTGGTTTCAGTCTTCTTTTTCTGTGCTCTGGCACTTTCTGCAAGATCCCCCTATGGCCCAGGGGTGTAAATTAACTCAGCCAATGTTAATATGGTCTGGGAGCAGGACAGTAGAATTCACAACCAAATTAAGATCGGAGAAAGGGGCAGAATCCCAGCAAGAAACAATGGTAAAATTTCTGGATACCAGGAGCAAAACTCTCACCAAAATTTCTATTCCAAAGAATGCTTTTTTTTTTTTTTAAGATTTATTTATTCTTTTGAGAGAGAGACTGAGTGGGCAGAGGAGCAGAGGGATAGAATCTTTCAAGCAGACTCCCTGCTGAGTGCAGAGCCCATGGATTGGGGCTTGATCTCCAGACCCATCTGAGATCATGACCTGAGCCGAAAACCAAGAATCTGCACTTAACCAAGTGAGCCACCCAGGCGCCCCTCCAAAGAACACTTTCTAAACATGTATTTATATGTAAGTCATAATGTTAAGTGGAAGCAAAGAAAATAACCTTTATTTAAGATATGTGAAGTACCTGGAACTAGAAATCTATCTGAATGTAGTCTCCACAATCCTGGAGGCAAGTAAAATTCACCTTATTTTTACAAATATGTAATCTGAAATTAAGAAAAATAAAGCTAATACATAGCTTGGCTAGAGTTTGAATAATGGCTGCCTGATTCTAAAGCTCATATTGCCACTACGTAAATCTGCTCAATGAGTATGACATCCCCTCCCCCCTTTTAAAAGACTCTGTTTGGTTCTAAGGGAAACCTCTTGAAGAACATAGGAATAGGGGCAGTCATATACTTTGCTGGCCAGAGTCCTGTTGTTCTTTCTGTATTTGTTCAAGAATGCTATATCTTCTGTACTAGAACTATATGCTAGCTATGCTCTAAATACATTACAAGCATTATCACTTAATCCTATCACAGCTCTATGAAACCAGTAACATTATTACTATTTTACAGATTAGAAAAACCAAAGCAAACAAATTTTTTCCACACTTTGCTAGTGAAGGACTCTCTGATGCCTTTCCCATTAGCCATCCTTCTTCCCCCCACCCCTCACTTTCAGGGCACTTCTCTATCCTACACTCCTTTTTCTGACTGCCTTACGATCTTCACTGGGCTTCATTTTCCTCTCTAGCTTGCCACAGTTAAACCGTCTGCCTTTTCCTCTTTCTCTGTTTTTCCTCGGGGTGCTTCTCCTGGTCCCTTCTCTATGAAGTCTTTTCTGACCGGTCCCAGGGGAATTGAGTTTTTCTTCCCTTTTCTACACATAGATTTGTGTCTTACATCCCACAACGCTTTATATGACTTCTTTGTTTAGAAATCTGTTCCCTGCCTCTGAGATATAAGTCCCTCAAGGGAACAGGACCCTGCTTATAGGACTTGCTATCCAGGCACTTAACAGGTCTTAAGAAATGTTTATTGAATACATAAATGGCTCTCCTAAATCTTGAGCTTCTCTATTCTTTCTGAGATCTGGTCCTTAATTCCCTCCTGGATGCCTTGTCAGAACCCTAACCTTACTATATCCAGAATTACACTCATCTGCTTCCTCTATCATCTCAATATCCTACCTGACATTTTTGAGGAAGGAAGGCAGTTATTGATGTATTAGAATCACATGGACTGGTGTAGCGCGTACTGATTTCTGTGTCTCAGCTTCAGAGACTCCGATTTCACAAGCCTGGGATGTATCAAGGGCATCAAGACTTTTAAATGTCTCCAGATGGGCTAATGGCACCATTATTCCACAAATAAAATATCTTAAAGTTGTCCCCAACTTTTCCCTTTCTGCCAGTTATTTCCTTTCAATAGCCCTCCACCCCCAACCATGTGTTCTTTATATCTCTATCTCCTTGCTTTTTTCCCTCTATGGACACTGATCGATCCGGCAGTTCTTAAATACCATAAGCCTTAATACTGTTTAGGGATGAAATTGGACTGAAGCCTCGGTTTTCCCAAACACGGCCAAGAACCTGTGCATCCACAGATGTATTACTTAGCTTTAAAATTTCCTGGAGCACCTGAGTGGCTCAGTCAGTTAAGCGTCTGTGTTCGGCTCAGGTCATGATCCCAGGCGCCTGGGATAGAGTCCTGCCTCGGGCTCCCTGCTCCACCGGGAACCTGCTGCTCCCTCTTCCTCTGCCTCTGCCTCTCTCTTTCTCTCTCTCGTCTCTCATGAATAAATAAATAAAATCTTTAAATGATATAAAATTTACTGTCTTTTACACAAGAATTTACCTACTATTTTTGAAAACCAGATATACAAACATATATGTTACTTTTTTTTTCAATTTTAAAAACACAATGCTTTTATTTAAATTCCACTTAGTTAACATACAGGTAATATTAGTTTCATGTATACAACAGAGTGGTTCAACGCTTCCATAATACAATTAAGGAGGGCACGGGTTGCATGGAGTACTGAGTGTTATATGTAAACAATGAATCATGGAACACACCTCAAAAACCAATGATGTACCGTATGGTGACAACACAATGTTGACTTTATTTCCACAGTTATTTTTTAATTTTATTTATTATTTAAAGATTTTATTTATTCATTTGAGAGAGAGTGAAAGAGAGCACGAGCAGGGAGGAGAGGGAGCAGGCTCCCCACTGAGCAGGGAGCCAGACACGGGACTCAATCCCAGGACCCTGGGACCATGACCTGAGCTGAAGGCAGATGCTTAACTGACTGAGCCACCCAGGTGCCCCCACAGTTATTTTTGATAGACTAAATCTTGGCCACTCCTGATTCTGGAAATTACCTTCAAAGCTCAGCCTTATCTCTCTTCCAGCTTTTGGAATCACCTGTATCAGCTTCCCATGAGAATCAGCTTCTCATTCAAGAAGCTTCTTCCCATCAGCTTCTCTCCCAAACCCAAACCAAGCACTTCTTTATTCTATGTCTGTGGGCTTTCGGCCAAACTTAGAGACCCAAGATGCAAATGGGCAAAGCACACAAGAGTGGTGGAAGCTAACCCTTGTTACTTTTTAGTGAGTCAGCCACTGTACAAAGTGCTTTGGTATCTCCCATAAGCCTCATGATAATCTTATAGATTAAGAATCGTTCCTGTTCTACTTGCTTGCCTAAAGTTACTGAGAATCAGGGGATGAATTTGGGTTTGTCTCATTCCAAACCCTTTTACGGTTTCATCTCGCTGCCCCCAGAGAAAGGATCATGTCCCGGATCTCAAGGAGGACCTGCAGCATTAGTCCAGTGCTCCTCATCCAGCAGTGACAAGTAGGAGTTTGTTGACTTTAAACATTTACCCTTGCTCCAATATTGAACTTTAAACCACGCAAGTGCTTTCATTAGCTTCCCTCATCATTCTTACAATTAAGGATCTTCCTTGAGATCTGGGACAAAAGGGCATCTGTTGGCTGAATTCTTGTGAAGCTTAAGACCAGTTTTATTTGGAAGATAAACTAAGGGAAGCAGTATTTTCATAACCCAAGCCAACTGTCTTTCTGTGGATTTCATGATCTCATCAGTTCACACTTAACTCATTTGGGGTTTGTAATTTAATTCCTGTGTGTTCTCTTGAAAATCTAGCTCAGATGTGCAAGTCAGCTCGCCTGGTTCAAATCCCAGCTCTCAGATGATAAAAATAATTACAACTCCATAGGGTTGTTTCAAAAAAAATGAGATGATGAATGTAGGCACTTAAAATGGTGCTTGGCATGTAACAAAGCTAAGTAAATATTAACTAGTTCTCATTTTTTTTCCATCCAGCCTACCAGGTGGCCTGAAGTAGTGAGGCTTGGCAATATTTCCCTCAACATCATGTTCAAATATGTAGGTGTTACCTGTCTGGGAAAAGAGGGTCCTATTAGCACCCACTAGCATTATGCCAGTCATCACACATTTAGTTTTTATTAGCACATTATGAATAAAGTGTAATCTGTTGAACAATTTACTTGAAGAAAGGTTTTGTGGGAGTGGGGCTCTGAACAACTTGGAGACTCAGAAATGGGATTTCTGGGTGTAGTCGAGGAAGGGCAGGCCCAGAAGGCTGCTACTGGGAGGTTTGTTCCACAGGAGAGCCTTGAAAGAGGAGGTGGACAGCAAGGTGAACAGAGGCATTTCATTTAGATGCCAAAATTGGTTCCAATCCCAGTGCCACTATTCACCAACGATGGCCTTTGACCAGCAAATCATTCCTTCAGAACCTATTTCCTTATCTGGAACAATGGAGCTAATTCCACATTTCTCAAAAAGCAGGTCTCAAGTTTAAATGACACAATATTTGAACATTTTTAACAAATGCCTTGGCATATGGTGTTCACTAATTGCTGAAGCCCAAACCTAAATAAAGTAGGCTCCTATTCCCTGCTTTCTACCATATCATCGTGGTTATGTTCTTTATGACACTGATTGTAATCTGAAATTGTCTTGTGCAACTATTTACTTGTTGTCTGTTTGCAAGCCTTGCTATTGCCTCCCTTATGCTGCAAACCACACCTTCTAGCCACTCTGCATTGCCGGCAAGCAAGACCTGTCTCTGAGAGCAGACCTACCCAAAAAGATGAGTATTTGCTCCAACATCCACACCCCCCATTCATCCTCAGCCCACTTTAGTCCAGCTTTAAGGTCCCTTTCAAATGCAAATACTAAGGACAGACTGCTCTTGGTTCATCTTGTTATCCCTCCTAATAGCACTTGTCACAGCTGACCATGCCTGTTTCTTGAACACAGTTCTTCTCTTACCTCTTGTAATGGGATGGTGCACTTTCCTGGACTTCTCCCTACAGTAGTGCTAATCTAAAGATTTCCTCTCCATGCTGGCCTCTCTTTATCCTATTCCTCACTGTCACTGTCTTCATAGCACTTCCTAGTATTTGAAATGGTCTCATTTCTTTATTTGCATGTTTAGAGTTGTCTTCCCCTCATCTGGCTCTGTGAGGGCAGAGAAAGGTCTGTTCTGTCCATCACTGCATTACTCAGTACTTTCCGTAGTTTACTGAACCTAAAACTCCTGTTACAAGATGCACTGTTGTTTTAGGGACTACTAAAAGATAAAAAAGTTCCCAATTAAATGAGACTTCCTGCTTCCTTATCACTTAGAATGCTTATATTTATTTAAATAACCCCTTGAGACTTATTAGAACTAGACTTTTTTTTTTTGGGGGGGTACACAGGACCTCTGCTCATGTACAAAATGGAAAATGTCAGCAAAATAAATTTAACAAAAAATTTTTTTTTCTTCCCATACAGGATCAAACTCTCCCGACTCACTCTTTGACTTAGAGATGTCAGTGTGTCAGTGTGTTTTCCAGCACCATGTCATCCTCTGGGCCATCAAGAGCACTGGGAATACAGCATTTCTTAAGAGTGCCCCCTATACTCTCCTAGTACTTTCTTTTAAGCCGTTGACACCAATTTTGCAAGTTTCAACAGTGGTGTTTTCTTAATCTTACCAGAAAGCGTCATGGTGCCTGGGTGGCTCAGTCGTTAAGCGTCTGCCTTCACCTCAGGTCATGATCCCAGGGTCCTGGGATCGAGCCCCGCATCAGGTTCGGCGGGAAGGCTGATTCTCCCTCTCCCACTCCCACTGCTTGTGTTCCCTCTCTCGCTGTCTCTCTCTGTCAAATAAATATATAAAATCTTAAAAAAAAAAAATCTTACCAGAAAGTGTCAATGAGAGGTTTTTTCAGACAAGGAGCAGGATTTGCTCCCTCCCCAAATGGTCCTTAAATAGATTTGGGACCAAAACATCAAGGTGTTGCAGTGGTTTTGTGAGTCCCCAGCAATAAGAAGGAGAGTGCACGTGCCCCGGCAATGGCGAATATATCCACATCTCTACTGCTGCCTGGTGAGAAATGATAACACACCACAGTTGTAAAAATGCATCAGAAATGTTAAAATATGAGAGAGAAAAAAAGAATATCTTAGAATTGTTGAAATTTCCTAGTAAGTGCTTTATAGATAATTGCTCAGTGAATGAATATATGAATGGAAATTGTGTTAGTGCTGTGTAAGGAAACCAAAGTCTAAAATAAATCATGTAAGAAAGAAAGAAATCCCATGTATCAAGGAATTATTTCATCTGCCTTTAAATTCTGGAACCAGTCATGAACACTTGATGATTATAATTCAATCTAGAGCAGATTTTAAACTGAATGTACCTTTCACTTACAATCTTACTTATCACTCATTTTATCGTAGAAGTTTACTGCAGTGTGCTTTAAATTATCTGCTTTTTAAAAGCTATAAGTATTATTCATATTTTCGATAGAGTGCCCTGAATTTCTTGTGTACGGAAAATAGAATGCATTTTATTTTATATAGGTAATTTTTTTTAGCCACGAGAGGGCAGCCTTGTTTAACTTATCAAATTTTCCCAAAGGCCTAGCTGGGCAGCCACTTTCTGGCAGAATGCTTCACTGAATGGGGAGGGAGGGCTCCAGGAACCCCAATCAGCTGTGTTTTTCAGGGGTTTCACTGCTAAAGGCCAGCTGCTCCGCAGGGAAGCACAATGATTCTGCTCGTTGTTTTATTTTCCTGAGGTCTCACATTGGCAGTAAAACCTGGTGTAACAGTAAAACCTGGTATTCTTTATTTAGCAGGCAGATAGGGGGTCTATGGGTAGTGGTTGTTTGGGAGAATTGACATGTATCAGGGATCAGGTGGCTGCAGGAGGGGATGAATTAATAAAAGCCATGTACAGGATTTGAACTTCTGGATGACAAATTCGTATCTGTAGTTGTGCAAACTTTGAAATATCACTAAAGCTTTCCTGGAGAGTCTACACCATTAAAAAGGTGTGGAGTTGGGGCACCTGGGGGCTCAGTCGGTTAAATGGCACATGACTCTTGATTTCTGCTCAGATCATGATCTTATGGTCATGGATTTGAGCCCTGTGTCAGACTCACTGCTTAGTGGGGAGTCTGCTTAAGATTCTTTCCCTCTCCCCCTGCCCCTCCCCTTGCTCATGCATATGCTCTCTCTCTAATAAATAATAAAATAAAATCTTAAAAAAAAAAAGGTATGAAGTTGAAGATGGGTTTAGCAATGGAAGTGTGTCATGATCAATTAGCATAGCTGATTAGGAAGACACGAGAGAATCAAGCCTTCTATTTTACAACCTTATTAGATCATTTATTCATTCATTCCTTCACTTAGCACACGTGATTGAATTTTTTTTTTTTTTTACACGTGACTGAATTTTAACACACAGCAGCATAGCATGAACTCCTCGGCTAATGAAACTGTCTAGTAAATGATAATTGCAATTCAGTCTAAGTGGTGACTAAATGTGTGGACACAGTACCACTGGAACATAGACTGGGAACTAACTTTGCATGGAGGATTAGGTACCCACGTGGATTAAGGGTCTGCATAGTGTAGGATTAGAGCCAAGTCTGTTAGTGTAGGCCTGAACACAAATAATGCCAGCACCAGGAAGGGAAGGGAGCTCTAGTGAGTCTGGATCTCACAAACTTTGTCCTTAATTCCCTAATAGGGAGAATTTTGCTTTAAAAGCTTTTCCATCTCTATAGGGTCAAAGCTGTTATGAAGGTTTGCCCAATGTCCTTTACAGTTAAAGGTCATCTGTGCCAGCTATGAGAACATTTGGCAACATTCACTTCTTCATTCTTCCTTTTTTTTTTTAAGATTTTATTTATTTATTTGACAGAGAGCGAGAGCACAAGTAAGAGGAATAGCTGGCAGAGGGAGAGGAAGAAGCAGGCTTCCCGCTGAGCAAGAAGCCTGAGGAGGGGTTTGATCCCAGAACCCTGGGATCATGACCTGAGCTGAAGGCAGATGCTTAACCGTCTGAGCCACTCGGGGGCCTCCACTTCTTCATTCTATAAACACATAAGGAATCAGTGGTATGTGAAGGAGGTAAAATCCAATCTTTGTGCTCCAAGTGCTCACAAGTAAGGAAGAACTTGTAACTTAACTTTTTGTGCAGATGGAAGGAAAATTCAGTTTTCATCAAGTCCTGGAATCTAGTGATTACAGTTTTTCCTCATTGGCTTCTTTTCAAAAAAGTATCAGGAGGAGCTTTGGGATGCCTGGGATGGAAGTGGTAGAAATCATAGTATTTCATAGTAGTCTCAGCCCCAGGTTATAAGGTGAATGCTCAAACATGTTCCTTACAAAAGCATAATAGAACAACATTAATTTCATCCCAGAGCCAAATAGAAATGCTTTTCAGATCATGTCCTGTTTTAATATTTCTGTATCAGGGCTCCCCAACATGCTTGGAGGTACGTTGCAATTCACAGAGGGGGATAAAGAGTTATTAAAGAGATAATATAGGATAAGTATCACTTTTAAGGGAATTGATTTAGATATTATTCACAAAATCATCTGTATACATTTAAATATATGTCCATGTATTCAGTCAATAGTGTGCATCTGTCCCCAAGGACTTCACTCTGAGCCTCCCTGAGGCCTTTAGCCTCAGAATACCTGCTATACTCCTGAGCCCTTCCTGAGGAAACCCACATACAGAGCATTTCCCTGCTTTAAACTTGGCCATGTTCTAAATGAGAGCTCAGGAGACACCTTCTGTAAAAAGCCAGATAGTAAATATTCTAGGCTTTGTGGGGAACTACTTTACTCTGCCTGCCCCTGTAGTGTGAGGGCAGCTATAGACAATACATAAATGAATCCGAGTTCAAAAAACAGGTGGCAGGCCAGATTTGGCCTGTGGGCCATACTTTGCAGATCTCTGTTCCGAATCATCTGATGCTACCATTTTCGCTAATTAGGCTAGGAGAAGGCACCTGAAGAAAGGATAGCAAGTCTATTAGCCAGTCTCCAGGTGATAAGCAGCCTTGGAAGGAACCCGGTGTGAGATTTTTTTTTTTTTTACCAGATCAGTGTTTCTTGCTAGATAGATGGAAGGATGGATAGTTAGATAGCTGATAGATCGATCGATTGATAGATATGGATAGATAGATGATAGATAATAGATAGATACAAAAATTATTACTAGGATCAGCCACAGCAGGAGCCAACAGTAGTCAGAAAATATCAGTAAACTAAAACCAAAAGAAAAATGATATCCAAGTAGAGGGTGGAGTAGCTTGTTAATCATACCAATAGTAGAGACTCTGAGAAGATTACCACTGCTGAGGGTTGTCAAACTTTTGATGCTAATTTCCTGATAAGACAATGGGTCTTGAGAACTCTGTCCTGCAAAAAAATCTTAACAGTTTTGAATCCATATTCCAGTTTCAGTCTGGCCATGCCTGAGTTCCTGGGGAATTTCTATTCTTCTTAGTTTCACATGTAGCCTCACAGCTGATTTCTTGTTGCTAGAGGTAACCTCAATGAATCCCTGTTTCTGAGAACTCCAAAGAGCCTAGCTAACACCGTCCTCTGCCTGTTGGTTGGGAATCAGAGTCGTACATCAAATATTCATCACCAATATGACTGGCTCCATTAGGAGATTTCTCTGTTAATCATTTGTCTTATACTTTTTCTCTAGTCTTTGAATGCAGTAAGACTAAGTAAAACTTCCCTTGAAAAAGCACAGACATTTTCTCTGGGGGCATCTGATGAGGAACAAGCCTGAATGTGTATCCCCTTCAGGCCGTTCTGTGCTGCTCAGTGAGGCATTAGGGCTCCGTATGGTGGAAATTGTTCCACAACAAGTCTAGTTTATTCCAGTTGTTGCTTCTTTTGAAGTTCTTGGGGGAAACCTTTCATATTTCTCACCTGAATGCAGCGAAGGATTTTGGGCTGCCTGGGAACAGGTTTAAAGGAAGGTCACATTATTAATCAATACTCTTTTATGTCCAGTTATCCCTGGCCAGAGATGAGTCCTTCACATCGCTCTTAACAGTCTCTGGAATTTAATTCAACCTTTGTCATCTCTGACAGTGTTTTACGGCCCTGTTCTCTGGCTGCCAATCTTAAACAGATTTGGGAAGAAATTTTTGTCCTTTTCTTCCACAAAATGGGAAAGAAAGTACAATTTTTGCAGCTACTCAGGGTAGAAAAGAATTTTATTTTTGAAGGGAGCTTGGATTTGTTAACCCATCTTTTTTTCCAACAGGTATGCTGAAGTGTACTTTATTTCACGGATTCACTCTTATTCCTAAGGAAAAAAAGTTGAGGCAGTTGCCAAACATTGCATTAAATGCGGCACTCCGCCTTTGGAAACTTTCTTATAGATCTGAGAGTACATTGAAATTATTAATATGAATGCCTTAGCTATCCCCTCTTGAGAGCAGGTGGAAATAGACATCATTACTATTATTCTTTTAGGGACAAAACTACATTAACAACCTACCTAAGACTTGCAAAATTGCCATGTACTAGACACCAAGGCACAGAAAACTGATAACTTATCTAAGGTCCTGTAGTAAGCAGCAGGTGCCTTTGATTCCAGTGTACATGGCCACTGCACCGTCCTGCTTCCAGAGTTATGCCATGAGCTCAGGCTTCAGGAAACTTAAGAGAATTCTTCATGCCAGGGCACGGAGATCTAAAGAAGAAAACACAAGTGTGAGCAATGAGATATCTGATCCTTCTGAATTTCCATTTTTTCTGAAAACAGGAGAAATACACTCCCCTGGATTGTATTTTAAGTAACAAGTCAGACAGTCAATGTCATGTCTTGATGCCCACTACATGGCAGCCTCTGTGAGTCAACTTTGCAATGAGGTTACAGATCAGAGAAGGCGGTTCAGGGACCAGCGGATGCGGAGATAGACGGAGGCCTGTGGCATTCCCTTGTTCTACACAAGGCTTGTCTTTATAGAAAGCTATGTTCCACGCTGCTCACATGGCTGTTTCCTGTCCTAATTAATTTTTGAGCTCTCTGTTGGATTTTAATTACAGACCTATAAATTCACGAGAAGAGTTGACAGATGTTGTAGGTTGGTCATAGCAAATTAATAGGCAGGTGCTGGGTAGAAAGTCCTGGACTGTTCAGTAATTGACTCACAGAAGAGCTTCCTACTTGGAAGTAGGAAGCACAACCCAGAATCTATTTAGTTACCTGGAGCAGCATTTTTAGAAACTGAGGCTGAAAACACCCATCCCAGTGTGGACTTGTGTTTTCCACTGGGGAGGGGAAGATGCATTGGGTGCATTTTGGGAAGGAATGGGG
The DNA here is from genome assembly GCA_028534135.1 of Potos flavus. NCBI lineage: Eukaryota > Metazoa > Chordata > Mammalia > Carnivora > Procyonidae > Potos > Potos flavus. The sequence continues at coordinate 25,369,293 of CM052891.1, read as the reverse complement.
ATGATATTGGGCTGGGTCACTTGAAAAAAGACTTGAACAAAATCCCCTGGAATGATACAAACACGATGGAGGCAAAAGAGAGTAAACACTTTGTGTTTAGCAAGATTTGTCTTCAAGCCTCAATACAAAACTCTAGAGAGAGCTCATCTGCAGAGAGTTCCCTTTTTGCCTTAGTTAAGAGCTGAGAACCAAAGGCAGGGAAGTGGCCAAATTTATTTTTTTCCCCGAAGTCCACTTGCAGTTCTGGAACTTTGTCCCATTGTTAGGAGGAGAGGCCATACCAAGGGAGCTAGAGTGCAAAAAAAGTCCCTGTGCCCCAATGTGAAGATGTCCCTGCTCTGGCCGCCAGGGGACACGAGAAGTGACAGAGCTGGTGGGTCTCTTCCCATTTGAAAGCAGCCCTGGCCATGCCTGGTACCAGAGGGCAATCTACAGAAAGGGGAGAGAGACCCTGCTAATATGAAGACATTTTAACACTTGTAAAAATTCCGCCCTACAAGCACAGCCGGTAGTGAGCATGTCATCTGGATTAGTGCTCCAGCCCCTTGAAGGCTGCCCTGTCTTTCCTCAACCCTGCCTCATCCTTAGAAAGGAGTCAGATGAGAGTGAGGAAGAAGGAATAGCCTTGAGTTGCCTGTCAATACCTGTCTCTATAGGGAAATCAAACCATCCAAGTGCTATGTCTATAAGCAGGATTTCTGTCAACGAAAGCATCCTCTTAGGAATGAATTGGAATTACATAGACAGGGATTTAGGGCATTCAAGAAGAACTTTCTAATTAGGAGAGTGGTGAGATTGCAGAATAAATAAAGGTAATGGAAAATCCCTTTAACACCTAAAAGGTAAAGATAAACTAATGCAATAAGTAGTTTCTTAATATACCCCCTACCTTTTCAACATAATTCTTACTAATCTTTTAAGACTCCCTGAGCAGAATTAGATGCCCCTTATGCTTACTTCTAGCACACACTTGCATATTTGCATATTTATTATGATACCTATTCACAGGCAGAGACTGTCGTCTATTCTGCTCTTAAATATTAGTTGCATTACTTAAAGATACATGGTGTTATTTTAAAAGATTTTATTTATTTATTTGACACAGAGAGAGATAACAAGTAGGCAGAGAGGCAGGTAGAGAGAGAGAGTGGGAAGCAGGCTCCCTGCTGAGCAGAGAGCCCAATGCGGGGCTCGATCCCAGGACCTTGAGATCACGACCTGAGCCGAAGGCAGAGGCTTTAACCCACTGAGCCACCCAGGCGCCCCCATGGTGTTATTTTTAAAGAGTTACCAAAACAACTGTTCAAATGGAATAAAATGGATTATTTTCCCGGCAAATGTTCAATAATGAGGGTGTTTCTATCGACAAAGTATGTAATTATAAATCTCAAATATTACCGAGCAGATCCAGTGTTTAATTTTCTCAAATGAAATGGTTTCTTTTCCTTTAACCACCAGCATCCTCATTAGTGGAGCAGCTCATACTCTTTTCTTCGTGACTTGTTATATTCAATGTTATTGCAAAACAAAGCTCAGGATCTTTCAAATAGAGTAGCTGCAATAGGTCAGCAAAGCATTTTTGCCATATTGTGTGGGTAACAGATTTTTTTTTGCTCCCTGTTGGCATTGTGAGTTCCTGGCCATCCCTTTATATCGAGACTTGTCCTTGCAATGCAAACAATGTGCCCTAATTTTTCAGTCCTACGATCGCCAAATCATGTCATAAAAACAGAAATTGTGAGAGAACTGCATGTATTAGAGCTGTGCTTTCCACAACCAGCTGCACATCAAAATCACCCAGGGATCTTTCACACCCTGTAGCTTCTTTTTATTTTTTTTATTAACATAGAATGTATTATTTGCCCCAGGGGTACAGGTCTGTGAATCATCAGGCTTACACATTTCACAGCATTCACCATAGCACATACCCTCCCCAATGTCCACCCACCCATCCCTCCCACTGCCCTCCCCTCCAGCAACCCTCAGTTTGTTTCCTGAGATTAAGAGTCTCTTATGGTTGTCTCCCTCCCAATCCCATCTTGTTTCATTTTTTCCTTCCCTACCCCCCACAACCTCCTACCCTACCTCTCAAATTCCTCCTATCAGAGAGATCATATGATAATTGTCTTTCTCTGGTTGACTAATTTCACTCAGCATAATACCCTCTAGTTCCATCCATGTCGGCAAGATTTCGGCAAGATTTCGTTTCTTTTGATGGCTACATAGTATTTCATTGTATATATGTATACCACATCTTCTTTATCCGTTCATCTGTTGATGGACATCTAGGTTCTTCCCACAGTTTGGCTATTGTGGACGTTGCTACTATAAACATTTGGGTGCACGTGCCCCTTTGGATCACTACATTTGTATCTTTAGGGTAAATACCCAGTAGTGTGATTGCTGGGTCATAGGGTAGCTCTATTTTCAACTTTTTGAGGAACCTCCATACTGTTTTCCAGAGTGGCTGTACCAGCTTGCATTCCCAAAAACAGTGTAGGAGGGTTCCCCTTTCTCTGCAACCTCGCCAACATCTGTCGTTTCCTGACTTGTTAATTTTAGCCATTCTGACTGGTGTGACACACCCTGTAGCTTCTTACCTGAACATAAGATCAACAGAATCAGAGTCTCGGTGGTGGTGGGGGGAGGTCTGGTGATCTACATATTTAAAAAGCTTTCCCCAGAATTCAGCTGCACACTGGATTTGGAGACTACTGTACAAGATTACCTCTTGCAGTCTCTCAGTGTTTAGAAATAAAGAGGGCCGAGCAAGATTGGCCAAAGATTTGATGAGTTGATGGATAAATGGGAAAGCACCACAACAAAGGTTGGCATAGAATAGGTTAATAGATGTTCAATAAATCTATTTCTTTCCTTTTAGATTTCCATTTCTTCCCTATTTTCTCTCACTTTGCAGGTAACCAACCTTTCGATTTTCCATACATAAATACAGAGAACAAAAATATAAAGATATTTTTAAAAGTCAGACACTACAAAATATTAGTTATTACTCTCTAGAATGTAATTGGTGCTGATATATTTCCACTTTCACTGCTCCACTGACCATTCTCTTAATTAGTGTCTACCAAACCAGCCCCTCTACAAGTCGATTCTCTATCCTTCATGAAAACAGTCCCAATCCTCTGTTTTTCTTGAAGATCAGCAACAGTTCCGACAAAAATCAATCCCTTTCTTCTCTTTGATCCCAAAGCACTTGGTACCTCTGCTAGAGAGTTGTAAAACTCTAGCTCTTACTTTAATTACCTAACTGCATTCATTTTCCCATTTTGATTAATCTCTGAATATCCCCACAGTACCCTGTGCATCGTAGGTGTTCAGTAAATGTTATTCCGTTTTATGCATTTATAATAATTGTAATTGGTTAGATTTGAGGGTATTATTTTCTTCTTGCCTGACTGGCCAGCTGTATGGTAAAGCTGTCTGAGGCAGGCAGTGTCTGTTGGACATGACCTGGTATGTGCCAACCTGACTCAATTCCAAATGGCCTACAAGTTCCTCCCTATTTCTCTATCCCTCTTCACATAAAGAGTTGTTATATTCATTTTCTCCATTTCCTTACCTCACATTCTCTCCTCAATCCATTTGAACTGGTTTCTTTCCTATCACTTCAGGGAAACATTTGTCATCAAGGTTACCAATGATCTAGGATGATCCATTGATCACTTCTTCGTCTTGTCTCATTGATTTCTTGGCAGCATTCAAAACAGCTGATGCTCTCTCACTCTGTTTTTGTTCTTAAACATTCTGTTCACTTGATTCCATGACACCATAAATATAGTTTCTTAGTTTCTTCTTATCTCACAGATTATTCTTATTTTTTATGACCATGCTTGTCTCTTAGATCTGTAAATGTTAGATGGCCCAGGGTTCCATTCTGAACCTTCTTTTCTAATCTATCTATGGACACTCTCCAAGTGATGTCATCCAATCCCATGGGTTTACATATAAGTAATGTACGATGACTCCAAGCACAAATCTTTGCCATCTTTTCTTGAAACTCCAGGCCCTTCTATCAAACTGCCTAATTGACACAGCCATTTGAATATCTATTAACCATTTCAAACATAACACCATCAAAAGGTTACTCTTGATTCCACCTGCAAATATACTCCTCCTCCAATCTTCTTCACCTCAGACAATGGCATCACGATCTACTCCATTGCTTGTAACCCAAATGTGGGCATTATCCTTGACTTCTTACTTTCTTTCACATGCCACAACAGTAAGTCCTGTCGATACCCAAAACATCCTAAGTCTATAAACTTTTCTCCATCTCCATCCTTACAGTCATAATTGAGGATTACCCTAATTTATAGTCTTAAAAAGTCTCCTGACTCATTGCCCTGCTTGAACGCTTGCATCTCTATGTTCTACTTTCTACAAAGCCAAAGAGAGTGATTTTTTAAAAACACAAATCTGATGTTACACTCCTCTTCCCATAGCTTAAAATCATCAATGATCTTGACCCCATAGTTTAGAGTAAGATCTAAATGACTTATCCTGATCTATAAAACTCTATACATATATCACATGGATAGATCACAATTACCCGGAGGATCTATTAAATCCCAGAATGTTGGGCTTCACCCAGAGTTTCTGATTCAGCAGACCTGGAATATAGGTGGAGAATTCACATTTCTAAGTTCTTAAGTGATACTGATCTGATGCTGTTGGTTTAGGGACCACACTTTGAAAACCACTGTTTCATACTTGATGGTTCCAGCTTACCTCTCTGACCTCAACTTTTTTTTTTTTTTTTTATTAACATATAATGTATTATTTGTTTCAAGGGTAAAGGTCTGTGATTCATCAGTCTTACACAATTCACAGCACTCACCATAGCACACACCCTCCCCAATGTCTATCACCCAGCTACCCCATCCCTCCCACCCTCCTCCCCTCCAGCAACCCTCAGTTTGTTTCCTGACATTAAGAGTCTCTTATGGTCTGTCTCCCTCTCTGGTTTCATTTTGTTTCATTTTTCCCTCCCTTCCCCTATTTTTTTTTCCCCAAATACTTTTATTTTTTCAGTGTTACAAGATTCATTGTTCATGTACCACACCCTGTGCTCCATGCAATACATGCCCTCAATACCTCCCTTCCCCTATGATCCTCTGTCTTGTTTCTCAAATTCCTCATATCAGTGAGATCATATGGTAATTGTCCGACCTCAACTCTTACTTTCTCCTCTCCTTCTATGTTCCTTCTATGCTGGGCCTCTCCCCCCTCCCCCAGTAGAAGTTTTGTATTAACTGTCTAACTTTCTCATTTGAATGTAAGCATAATGCTCAGTACCTAATAAATGAACCATAAATATCTGTAAAGGAATGAATTAAAGGATCCTATTATAATATGTCTCACATTATCTTTCATTCTTTAGCTGGTCTATCATTCTCCTAGAGGATGAAATCCTTGAGGTTGGGAATGTATCTTTTATCTTCACATTGACAAGCCCAATGCATGCCATTTAGCAGGTAGTCAATAAATACTTGCCAGTTTAAATGGTTTCTCCTTTCTGGTGTTGGGAAGGAACATTACCATGAACTCATGGCTTCTGTGAATTTCTTGACCTGTTCAGGTCTAAGTATGGTTAACCAGTGCTACATGGCTTTGGTAGGTTGAGGGTAGTTTATACTGGTTCATAAGAGCCAATTGCTAAATTTTCAGGAATTTTGTTTCTGGTTGATGTCGTGTTGGTAGCTTGAAATCAGCCATAGTGGGAGTATTTACACTAGAGATAAGCAAATGCTACAAATCAAGTATTTTAGTACTGGCATTTTTCTGCCTAGTTTTCTATCCCCTACCCCTCAATTTTCTAATAGCTTCTGGTTTGGTCTAGGACTTTTAGAAATAAACATGTAATACAAATTGGCCCCTGATCGCCACCAAAGTAGTTCCTTAGGATTTCCAAAGGGGACTGGGAGGGAAGTGTACCCATTCACTTGGTGCTAAAGCTATGATTAGAATTAGGGGTGTTCATTAAGGCTGTTCTACCTTTGCCTTGCACATTGTTTGGTTATATTAAGCCAATGGATGTCACATCCCCCACCAGACCTCCCACTCCCCTGCCATTAAAAAAAAAAATAAAAAAACAAAACTTAAGCCTGGGTGGCTCAGTCTGTTAAGCGTCTGCCTTCGACTCAGGTCATGATCCCAGGGTCTGGGATCTAGCCCAGTGTCAGTCTCCCTTCTCATGGGGAGTCTCCTTTTCCCTTTCCTCCCTGCTCATGGTCTCTCTATCTCTCTCTCTCAAACAAAAACAAAAACAAAAAACCTTAAGCTTGTTTGAATGGGTTTTGGTCACTTATATGCTAAAGAATTCTGACCAATCCAGTACATTTACTCAAAGTTAATATTTTGTTGAGAGTGTACCTATCAATATGATGTAGCATAATGCAGTTGGAGTATATTAGATGATTAAACCAGAAAACCTGAGTTGGCTGGAGTGCCAGCTCCACCCATGAGCTGCTATATATAGCTAAGAAAATTATCTAACCTCTCTGACCCTCTGTTTCTTCAACTGTAAAATGGGGATAAACACTACCTACACTGAGTCCTCCACAGGTTTTCCAAACTGATCAAATTTGACAATAGATACAAAAGTGTTTTATAGAGCATAAAGATATTTACAACCTAGAATAGTATTATTAACCCGATGAAGAAAGAATGAGATTTATAGAACGCATTGATCGTTAGAAGAATACTTGTGGTGTTTCTCAATGTAACTATTTATAAACATCGAAAGTTTCAAATGTTCCTAGGTTGTGTGAATGTGTACTGAATTTTAGAGATGAACAATAATAGCAGCAAAACTGGTTCTTTTCCTCAGATACTTATTTTTAGAATAGTTTGTGATGAGAGTAAGGGACAAAGAAGCATTGGCTAGGGGTTGAAGAGAACTTGGTCCTAATAGTTATTCACCAATCAAAGCATGACTTGAGACAAGTTAGCGGACTTCCCTGAACTTTGATATTCCCACCTGTACAATGAAGAGTTTGGCCTAAACTCTTCTTTAAAATGCCTTATGGCTCAATACATCAATAATCCTAATTGAGTAGATAGGACATGCACATGTGAACAAACATTAGAATGCTTACATAGTAATTTGCCAGCAAGTACACATAAGTTCAGGCAGTATATATATTAGGCATTTTGGTGGGTCGACTGAAAGAGTCACTCCATTTGAGTGGGCCGACTCAGGAAAGATATCGACATCTTGATTGATGAGTTCTATGCCAGTGAACTGTGTACAATAAAAAATTTAAAAATAAATGTTCGCCAGGCAAAACTTGACTGCATGCATTAAGGCCACCACAGTAGGTAAACTGATCAAGCAAAATTCTACTTGGTGTCTTATACTAGTAGTGCCATATACTTTCATATTCATTATTTCACTTAATTCTAGAGAAGTTCAATAACTTGTCAAAGATCACTCTGCTTAAAAAAAAAAATATCACTCTGCTAGCAAGTAGCAGAATGGAAATTCAAATGCAAATCTTTTGAATCTAAGTTCAGCATTCCTGCTGCTATAGCACTAGTGCCTACCTTCCACTTGACCTCATCTGTTGTATGCAAACAGGTTTGACTCTAGACCCCATAGAAACTGGTCAACCGACTGCTACCTGTCCCCCCCAACTCCACATTTGGGTTGCATGATTCTTTTACATTTTGAAAATTAAGTTACATTTCCTGTAACTGCATCTCCATTGTTTTTTCTGTTGCTGACATTCTAGGAATTGGCAATTGTTTCTACTGATCCCCCGTATATCAATGGGGACAAATAACCTCAATACACATCTGGTTTGCTTGAGCGGCTCCCTATTCTTCAACCCCCTTCACACCCAGATGATTCTTCCAATAGCAATTCCTTTACTGTGAAGCATTCTTCTCAATTTTGAAAATAGAGAATTAGAGAAAATACCACTAAGTTACTTTGTAATACTTTTCTCCGGTCTATCTTGTTAGTCTTGACCACATACCCACTCTGCTTTGGCCACTGGAGTATTTCCTTGAGTTGCTACTAATAGATTAATGCACAGTGCTTTATTAAGATGTATGGATGTGTCACCCTAGTGCCATGCTAAGCATCAGCTGTTCTGGAGGGCAGCTGCTGTACCTTCCTTAATATGAGTCCCTCCTTGAGCTCTCTGCAAAAGATTAAATGCTGAGGTCATTTCCCTAGTGCCTGAAGCAGCCTCCTGCCTACCCCTTCGTGAGTCCTTCATGGGAAATATTCCATACAAATAGATGAAAGTAAACTGAGAGAGAAGTATATTTTTCACGTGCCAAGCCAGATACCCTGTTTCTGAAAGCTCAGAGACAATAATGTGAAGTCATACTCTTTCTCAGTCTGACGCATCTGCTGACCTTCAGATTGCACACGGTGAGCTGGAATCATCTTGTGGATGTCAGCCTTCATGAGCATGCAAGTGCAGCCGTGAGTCGGTAGCTTCGCCCAGAAAAGTGTGATTCCTCTTTCAGTACTGCTCATTAGGCAGTGTGCTGTGGACCATAGGTCACACCGCATGCACATGGGTTGAAATAACCCTTAAAATTAAAATGACATAAAGGGGCTCCTACTAATTACTGTATTTTGTTCATACTAAGAAAGTTGAAATGTAACCAGTGGAGTCCATTTGGTTCAGGTATCTGTTATTTTATAATTCTAAAGGGAAGTATATAACTTGGGACTTTTTGAAGATGACAGAAGATTAGCCAAGAATGATTAACTTCAAAGTGTATAATGGAAAAACCTACACTCAGTTTAATATACATTCTTTTATAGGTGAGGGACCTTTGAGGCTCAGTAGCTCATGATTGATTATTTTTCAAAAATACAAAAATATTGGAGCGCTTGGGTGGCTCAGTCAGTTAAGCGTCTGACATTTGGTTTTGGATTAGGTCCTGATCTCCCGGTCGTGGGATCTGAGCCCCAAGTCAGACTCTGCGCGCAGTGCTGAGACTGCTTCAGATTTTTTCGCTCTCCCCCTCTGTCCCTCCCTGCTCTCTCTCTAATAAATAAATAAAATCTATTAAAAATATTTATTAGTAAAATCAGGTAGCAATTTTGTTTTTACTGTTAAATGATAATTTATGACTTCCTACATGTGACAATTTTAGTTGGAATCCAGGTTGTGTAAAATACTTTTCTATTACTAAACTTTAAGGTAAACAAAATATTTCATATATATCTTATTAAAATCAGGTTGATTGAGTTATAATTCACAAACAATAAAATTTATGTTGTTTTGATGTAGAGTTCTATGAATATTTACAGATACACACAGTTGTGTAACCAACACCACAATCAAAGTATACAATGTTTCCATCACTCTGGAGACTTCCTTCATGGCCCCCAGTAGTCAGTCTTCCCTCTCCTCCCCACCCCCATCATACTTGGTAACTACTGACATATGTCTCTCACATTAGTTTTGTCTTTTCAATATGCCATATAAATGGCATCTACAGCATATGCCTTTTAAATCTGGTCTCCTGGGGTGCCTGGGTGGCTCATTCATTAAGCATCTGCCTTTGGCTCAGGTCATGACCCCAGGGTCCTGGGATCGAGCCCCACATCGGGCTCCCTGCTCATTGGGAAGACTGCTTCTCTCTTTCCCACTCCCCCTGCTTGTGTTCCCTCTATTGCTGTGTCTCTTTCTGTCAAATAAATAAAATCTTAAAAAAAAAAAAATCTGACCTCCTTCTCTTAACATAAAGCTTTTGAGCTTCCTCCTTGTTGTTGTATCAATCATTTGTTCCTTTTTAAGTAATATTCTGTTGTATGGATATTGTTTATTTATTCACACATTGTTTATTCATTCACAAGGTGATGAATATTTACCCCTTAGTTTTTGGCCAAAACAAATAAAGCTGCTATAGACATTCATAAAGAAGAGTTTGTGTGGACGTGTGTGTGTGTGTGTGTTTAAGATTTACTTATCTATTTGAGAGAGAGAAAGCACGAGCAGGGGGAAGGGCAGAGGAAGAGGGAGAGAAGCAGACTCCCCGCTGAATGTGGAGCCTGATACAGGGCTTGATCCTAGGACCCCTAGATCATGATCTGAAAGGAAATCAAGAGTCGGCTGTTTATCCCACCGAGCCACCCCCTGGACATATGTTTTTATATTTCTCGGGTGATTACTTAGAAGTGAAATGGTTGGGTCATATGTTAAGTATATATTTAGCTTTTTAAGAAATTGTCAGAATGCTTTCCAAAGTGGTGGAAAAATTTATAAGTCTCATCAGCAGTGTGTGAGATTTCCAGTTGTTCTATATTCTTACCAACACAGAGTAGACTGTCTTTTTAATGTCTTTAGCCATTCTTACAGGTGTGCAGTAATATCTCACTGTGGTTTTAATTTGCATTTCCATAACAAGGATGTTATTTGTAACTAGTAGGTACCCAATAAATTATAAGATTTGAATATCTTTCCATGTTCTTATTTGCCATCGTATACAGTAGTCTGGCCTTATCCACAGTTACACTTGCTACAGTTCCAGTTACTTGTGGTAAACCAACTGTGGTCCCAGAAGCAGAGGACCCTCCTTCTGACAAATGGTCCGGTCAATAGTAGACTAATGCTACATCACCATACCTATGTCATTCACCTCACTTCATCTCATCACGTGGGCATTTTATCATGTCACATCCTCACAAAAAGAAGGGTGAGTATAGTACAATAAGATATTTTGAGAGAGGTCACATTCCATAACTTATTATTCTCATAATTGTTCCATTTGTCAGTTATTGTTGTTAATCTCTTACTGTGCCTAACTTATAAGTTAAACTTTATCATAAGTATGTATGTACAGGAAAAACAGCATATATTGGATTTGGTACTATTTGCTCTTTCAGGCATCCACTCGGGGTCTCAGAATGTAGCCCCCATGGATAAGAGGGGACTACTGTATCTTCTGTGATGAAATGTCTGCTCAGGTCTATTCTACTACTAGTTGGGTTGTTTGCTTTTTATTATTGAGTTATAAGAGTTCTTTATATATTCTAGATATCAGCTCATTATCTGACATGTGTTTTACAAATATTTGCTCCCAGTTTGTGCCTTTTCTTTTCATTTTTTTAGCAGTGTTCTTCAAAGAGAAGTGTTTAATTTTAATGAAATCAACCTTTTCTTTTATCAATTTTCTCTTTGATAGTTTATGCCTTTTTATGCCTAGTTATGAAATCTTTGCCTAACCTTCTTTGATATAGACAATAGTTCTTTATAAAACCTACAGAAAATTTCTCCATGACTTCAAAACTTTCCTGAAATTTACCTGTCCAAATGTTTTCAAGAAAAGTCTCTATTATAAATAAAATAAAACTGAATTATTTTAGCTCGTAGTGTTCTTTCCCTAATGAGAATTTCTTTATGTTCATAGAACCCTATTTAGATATTTTTATTATTATGCATGTGATTCATCATTAGGTACTAAGGTATTCATAGAGTTCTTTCGTCTGGTCAATCCATGACCACATTTTCTTGCAGTAAGTTATTTAATGTTCTTTGACCTATAATGCTTTTTTAAAATTACTTGTCTGTAACTAAATGAGCCTATAGTTTAATGACATGTTGAAAATAACAGCCATTTTCTTTTTTAATTTTTATGTAAGAACAAAATCAACTCTACAACAGAGAATGCTGTATTTCCTGGAGTATTGATTTAATTAAAATGGTGAAATTTCATTGTTAGTAATAATTATCATTGTGTTATTGAACACATTCTTGCTTTTCTGCTTCAGTTTTGCAAGCAGCCTGACCCTCCAGCTTCATTTTTGATATATTATGATATATTTCATAATCATATAGAGCTCTGCACAGAATCAAATGACAAATAACAGAATTAGAAACTACCTTGTCGGGCATAACACTTTGTACTCATCTCGGTTCTTAATCTTCTTATTGATTATACTACTTCAAAGTATCCATAATTATTTGATAAAAAATATTCATTTTGATCTCTTCTCTACACAGACAATTAATCCCTCAGTGATATTACCAATACAGCTCTTGGGCTCCTATGTTACTTTTCACTGTGCGTGTGTCTATTTCTTATGTTAGATTGTAAGTTTCTTGAGAATAAGGACTGTGCTTTATTCACCTTCATATCCCCAGTACCCAGCATCGAATCTTCACATAGGTACTGAGGATGTGAAGGTACATGTTAAACTGATGTTTGGATTAGTGTAAACTAACAAAATATTACTTTTCTGTATTCATTTGTCCTTTTAGAAACAGAAGGCAGTAGTTATTGGGGATCAAAAGCTGAGTTTTGGAATCAGATGGACTTGGGTTCAAATGCCAACTGCCATATTCTGGCTATGCCATCTAGGAAAGTTACTTTATCTTTTGTCCATGATTTTTTCTCATTTATAAAACAGAGGTAATGACACTCACCTTCAGGCTGTTTCGAGTGTTAAATGAAATGAGTCAGACAAAATACATAGCTCAGAGGGTTCAATACATGGCAGTTGCTAGTAGCGGTAGCATCAAAATTATTCCTGTGTTCACATCACCACAGTATCCTGTCTGACACGAATTTAAGATATTGAGTTTTACAGGCTACCACCAAACTCTGATATTTGTTTTAGATAAATTTGGCTTTTTCTATCCTCTGAATCATCCAGAATTTTGCCCACCTGTGTAGAATTCCACTCTCAGTATTTCTGACCTTACAGCATCTATTGATGTTTGCTTAGCTTGAGTTTTCTCAATAGCGTGTTATAACGGAGTCTTATATCATCTCTAAGGATGATGACTTCCCAAGTGAACAGATTATACAGCGGTTACCTATCTTTTCCATATTCTACTCACAATATAGGACTGTTTTCTGGTTTCTACTTCATTCATAAAGGGATGGACTCACCACCAAATACTGGAAAGTGGTCATAATCATTTAAAATGTTCATAAAAATATTATAATTAAAATGTGCATGTGGCCCTTCTTTTCACTACATTTGTATCTTTGGCATAAATGTCCAGTAGTGAAATTTCTGGGTCATAGGGTAGTTCTATTTTTAACTTTTTGAGGAACCTCCACACTGTTTTCCAAAGTGGCTGCACCAACTTGCATTCTCACCAACAGTGTAAGAGGGTTCCCCTTTCTTCACAACTTCTCCAACATTTGTTGTTTCTTGCCTTGCCAATTTTTGCCATTCTAACTGGTGTAAGGTGCTATCTCAATGTGGTTTTGATTTGAATTTCCCTGATGGCTAATGATGTTAAACATTTTTTCATATGTTTGTTAGACATTAGTATGTCTTCTTTGGAGAAGTCTGACAGTCTTTTCAATAAATGGTGCTGGGAAAATTGGACAGCTATATACAGAAGAATGAAACTTGACCACTCTCTCATACCATACACAAAGATAAACTCTAAAGGGAGGAAAGGCCTCAAATGGAGACAGGAATCCATCAAAATCCTAGAGGAGAATGTAGGCAGCAACTTTTTCGACATTGACCAGAGTAACTTCTTCCAAGACACGTCTCCAAAGGTAAGGGAAACAAAAGCGAAAATGAACTTTGGGACTTCATCAAGATAAAGAGCTTCTGCACAGCAAAGGAAACAGTCAACAAAACAAAGAGGCAACCCATGGAATGGGAGAAGATATTTGCAAATGACACTACAGATAAAGGGCTGGTATCCAAGATCTATAAAGAACTTCTCAAATTCAACACCCAAAAATCAAATCATCAAGTCCAGTTTTGTTTTTATTTTTCAAGATTGCTTTGGCTATTTGAGGTCTTTTGTGGTTCCCTAACAATTATAGGATTGTTTGTTCTAGTTCTGTGAAAAATGATGGTGGTATTTTGGTAAGGATTGCATTAAATCTATAGATTGCTTTGGGTAATACAGACATTTTAATAATATTTCTTCTTCCAATCCATGAGCATAGAAGTCTTTCTATTTCTTTGCCCTGACTTGAATTTTTTTTCATCAGTGTTTTATAGTTTTCACAGTATCACAGTGGAGGTCTTTCACCTACTTGGTTAAGTTTGTTCTTAGATATTTTATTGTTTTTGGTGCAATTGTAAATGGGATTGGGATTGTTTTCATAATTTTACTTTCTGCTGCTACATTATTAGTGTATAGAAATGTGACAGATTTCTGTACATCGATTTTGTACCCTGCAACCTTACTGAATTCACTCATCAGTTCTAGTAGCTTTTAGGTGTAGTCTTTCAGGTTTCTATATACACTATATATAGTATATATAATATAAATAGTGAGAGTGGTGCTTCTTCCTTACCAATTTGGATGCTTTTTATTCTTTTTTCTTATCTGACAGCTATGGCTAGGACTTCCGGTACTATGTTGAATAAAAGTGGTGAGAGGGGACATCCTTGTCTTGTTGCTGATCTTAGGAGGATAGCTCTCAGTTATTTCCCATTGAGTATGAGGTTGGCTGTGGGCTTTTCATACATGGCCTTTATTATGTTGAGGTATGTTCCCTCTAAACCTACTTTCTTGAGGGTTTTTTTTTTTTTTTTAATCATGAATAGACGTTATTCTTTGTCAAATGCTTTTTCTGCATCTCTTGAAATGAGCATATGGTTTTTATGCTTTCTCTTATTGATGTGATGTATCACTTTGATTGTTTTGTAAATATTGAACCACCTTGCAAGCCAGGAAAAAATCCCACTTGATCATTGTGTATGATTTTTTTAATGTATTGTTGGATTCAATTCGCTTATATTTTGCTGAGGGTCTTTGCATCTATAATCATGAGAGGTATTGGTCTGTAGTTCTCTTTTTTAGTGGTGTCTTTTTCTGGTTTTGGTATCAGAGTAATGCTGGCTTCATAGAATGAATTTGGAAGTTTGAGAATAGGTATTAACTCTTCTTCAAATGTTTGTTAGAACTCACCTGTGAAGCAATGTGGTCCTGGATTTTTGTCTGTTGGAAGTTTTTTGATTACTGATTCAATTTCATTGCTGGTAATTTATCTGTTCAAATTTTCTACTTATTCCTGATTCAATTTTGGGAGGTTATGTGTTTCTCTGAATTTATCCATTTCTTTTTATTTTATTTTTTTAAAGATTTTATTTATTTATTTGACACAGAGAGAGAGAGACAGCGAGAGAGGAAACACAAGCAGGCGGAATGGGAGAGGGAGAAGCAGACTCCCTGCCAAGCGGGGAGCCCGATGTGGGGCTCGATCCCAGGACCCTGGGATCATGACCTGAGCCACCCAGGCGCCCCAGAATTTATCCATTTCTTCTAGGCTGTCCAATTTGTTGGCATACAGATTTTCATAATATTCTGTTACAATTGTTTGAATTTCTGTGGTGTCAGTTGTATTTCTCCTCTTTTATTTTTGATTTTGCTTATTCAACGCCTCTCTTTTTATGATGAGTCTGGCTACAGACTTATCAGTTTTGTTGATCTTTTGAAAGGAGCTTCTGGTTCATTGATCTATTCTATTGCTTTTTTATTTCTTATTTTTAAAATTTTTTTAAAGTTTTTATTTAAATTCTAGTTAGTTGGGGCACCTGGGTGGCTCAGCCAATTAAGTGTCTGGCTTTGGCTTGGGTCATGATCCCAGGGTCTTGTGATCAAGCCCCATGTCAGGCTCCCTGCTCAGCAGGGACCCTCTTCTCCCTCTTCCACTCCCCTGCTTGTGCTTCCTCTCTCATTCTCCCTGTCAAATAAATAAATAAAATCTTAACAAAAATAAATTCTAGTTAGTTAACATATGGTGTAATATTAGTTTCAAGTGTACAATTTAGTGATTCAGCTCTTCCATACAACATCCGGTACTCATCACAAGTGTACTCCCAATCTCTATCACCTATGTAACCCATTCTCCCACCCACCTCACCTCTGGTAACCCTCAGTTTGTTCTCTATAGTTGAGAGTCTGTTTCTTGGTTTGCCCCTTTCTCTTTTTTCCTTTGCTTGTTTGTTTTGTTTGTTTAATTTCACATATGAGTGAAATCACAGGGTATTTTTCTTTCTCTGACTCTTTAGCTCCATTTATGTCATTGCAAATGTCAAGATTTCATTTTTTAACATTTCTTTTATTTCTTCTCTAATTTTTATTATTTCTTTCCTTTTGCTGTTTTGGGGTTTGTTTGTTCTTCTTTTTCTAGCTCCTTTTGCTATCTGGTTAGTTTGTTTATTTGAGATTTTTCTTGCTTCTTGAGGTAGGCCTGTATTGCTATAACAATCCCTCTTAAAACTACTTTTGCTGCATCCCAAAGATTTTGGACCCTGTGTTTTCATTTTCATCTGTCTCCATGTATTTTTTAAAAAAATTTCTTCTTTAATTTCTTGGTTGACCCATTCTTTGTTTAGTAGCATGTTATTTAACCTCCTTGTATTTGTGCTCTTTCCCGATTTTTTTTCGTGTGGTTGATTTGTAGTTTCATAGTGTTGTGGGTTAGAAAAGATGCATAGAATGACTTTGATCTTTTTGAATTTCTTGAGACTTGTTTTGTGGCCTAATATGTGATCTTTTCTGGAGAATGTTCCATGTGTACTTGAAAAGAAGGTATATTCTGCTGTTTGAGGATGAAATAGTCTGAATATATCTGTTAAACTTGTCTGGTCCAATGTGTCATTCAAAGCTACTGTTTGCTTATTGATTTTCTGATTGGGTGATCTGTCCATTGATGTAAGTGGGGTATTAAAGTCCCCTACTATTATTGTATTACTATTGATTATTTCCTTTATGTTTGTTATTAACTGCTTTAAATATTGGGTGCTCCTCTGTTGCGTGCATAAATATTGACAATTGTTATGTATTCTTGTTGGATTGTCCCCTGAATTATATAGTGTTCTTCTTTGTTTAAAGTCTATTTTGTCCAATATAAGTATTGTTACCCTGGCCTTTTCACATCCATTTGCATGATCGAATTCACTTCACTTTGAGTTAGTATGTGTCTTTTAGTTTGAAATGAGTCTCTTATAGGCAACACATAGGGGGGTCTTATTCAGTATGGGGATGGGGTCAGCAGGGTTCAGGGCAGCAGTGTTAGCAAGTTAGGTAGGGAGTCCTGCAGGTAGCCTTATATTTATACTGGGAGGTAGGGGAGGGAAACGGCATCCTCCAGTTCCTTTGTTCCTGGAGGAGTTCCCCAGTGATTTCTGCCCCTGTGGTAGGCTCTGAGATGAGTAAGTAACAATCCCTCCTATATGCCTTGCACCTTTAAAACTGCTGCTTCTATGCTGTATCTTTGTGGGCTGTTGGTTGTGCTATCTCTTTAAGGGTGGGGACCTTCCATCTCTCCCAGAGCCAAGCCTGCTGATTTTTTAAAATTCCAGGTTTGAAGTGCTACTGGTTGAAGAACTCAGAAAATTTGGCCCTTCTTGTTTTCAAAGCCAAATGTGGGGATTAATCTTCCCTGTGCAAGCTCCTCGCTGTGGGGGTCTGTTTCTCTTTCCTTTCCATGTCCACAGCGTCCTTCCCTCCAGCAGACAGTCCCAGGGGTCTGCTTAGTTCCCCACTGGATCTCTGTCCTTCCTATCCTCTTCCATGTGGCCTCTTCTCTACATTTAGTTGTGGAGTTTATTCTGCCAGTCTTCTGGGTTTTCTGGGTTATTTACATTGTTTTCTGGGTTATTTACATTGATGTAAGTGTTATCTATGGGATAAGTGGATACACTTACTGATTTAAGTGTATCCATGGTTAGAGGTAAGCCTAGGGTCCTCCTACTCTTCCTAAAAATACTTAATATAGTTATTATTGGCCTACACCCATATGCATACAGAATGCTGTAGCTGAATGCAAATGAGACCTTTCATTTATTCACTTACCCATCTACCTTTCCATTTAAATATTTCTTAAGCACCTACTATATGCTAGGCCCTGAGCTCCATCAAGGAATTCTTAGTGCTATAAAAAATTGCTTCTTACAAGTGTCTTAAATCATAAGATTCTGGATTAAATTTACCTGGGAAAATCTATATTTTCTGAAAAATAACAACACATCCAGTAACATTTTTACATGTAAATAAATAAAAGGGCATAATGTATGCTTTAAAAGTTTTAAAAATCAATCTCTGGAGAGAAATGGATTTAAACTAGCTTCACAAGCACACAGTGCTTGAAGCCAGCCTTCAAGAGTACCCCCGACCCCATTCAATTTCACATCTTCTAACCCCCCACAGATGTTAAGACATTGTGTCTGTGCCATCAATTTTCAGATTTCTTGTGAACTGAAGAATTCAAGCATGGCACAGACAATCTTCCCTAGAACAGCCTGTTACTTATAATTTCTCCAGTGTATGTTCATGCCAATCCTTAGCTTGGCTCAATAGAGCTAAATACGTATCTTGTTACATCTGAAAATTTAACACAAGGAAGCCAAGGTTCTGGGAATCATCTGTGTGTTGTTTCACATGAATCTTTGTTATTACACTCAGATGTCCTCTACCCAAAACAGCCAGGTTATTTTGGACTCAAGCAATGAAAATTTGCCCCTTATTTCCCCTTCTTTGCTCTTTGGACCCCTTCTCTGCCTCCCTCTTCTTCGAAAGTCCCCACACATACTTATAAAACACCCATACCTGGGTCTTCAATTCTCCAATTTTCCTGAAGTCTTAGGCTAATGTTTCCATTAGTTTGGCTTTGCTTCCTTGAAGCAGGAAAATTGATTTGCCTATATTCAGATCTATACATTATGTATTAGTAGATAAGAAATCACACACAAAGAGCAGGACTTGGCAGGAGGCATCAACACAGATTAGCTCTAGCTGATCAAATAATAACCACAAGCCAGCTCTGCTCTCTGCTCAATGAGTCTCAAGAGGGAAATCACAGGAATCTTTTCTATTTTTCAGAATGGCTTTCCTTCTCTTGTACTCTTAATAAAAACATTTATTCCCTGGACATCCTGGGGTAAAATTTAGTCCTAATCACTAACAGTCATCATAGCATTAAACATTAAAGGGGAGTAATGTGATGGGGCTGTCAGGGTTCAGGAATAATGGAGGGAGTGCTGAGCTGATATTAAAGCACCAATTAAGCACTTTCTGAGCAAAATGTGGCATTCTGGGAAAACCAGAAGGAGCTAGGTAGCTGACAGGTTGGACCTGAGAAGAAAGGTACGCACTGAATCAATGAACTGAACCTGAGAAGGAGAGGCTGCCAGAATTTTCTGGCAGAGAGAAAATGTTTTCTCAGCTACGGCCTGGAGGTCAGCAGTGTAAATTTCCACTCAAGCCTGAATATCTGAAAAGGTTCCTTGCTCTTTTATCTGACACTTAACAGATAGACTCTATATGGGTGTTTGATGAGGCTGATTCGTGGCCTCCTTTGGAACCAAAGAAAAAGGTATGAGGGGTTTTTAGGGCGCCTGGGTGGCTCAGTCTGTTAAGCAGCTGCCTTTGGCTCTGGTCATGATCTCAGGGCCCTGGGATCGAGCCCTGCTTCGAGTTCCCTGCTCAGCAGGGAGCCTGCTTCTCCTCTCTCTCTGCCTGTTGTTCCCCCCTGCTTGTACTCTCTCTCTCTGTCAAATAAATAAATAAAATCTTTAAAAGAAAAAGGGATGAGGGGTTTTTGAACTTACCATCATTAGAAAGTCTCCTTGGAACCGGAATTTTTGTTCAGCCACAGCATTACTGCTGTTATAGGATACTGTGACCTCCTGCTTGGGTCTTCACCTTACTACCCAGTTGTGGGGCAGGAGGGATGGAGTTAAAGGGTAACTAGGGAAAGAAAATCAGAGAAATCGGGGGCCCATCTGCGTACCAAAGTTTTCAACTGGGGTTGGTGGAGTGGGTATCTTATTATAGGAACTTCCAGCTATCAAGAGACCTTATAGGGTGGAAATTAACATTCAGGGATTAACAAGGAATTTAGAAAAGTCCATCCCTGGACCAACCAGGGAAGACAGAACCATATACCATATATATCTTTCCAGGGCCATGTCTGGCCTCCACCAGACCCTTACCCTTCCATAGTAGAACTGGTTGCAGAACCTTTAATGCCTTAGTCTTTTTTAATCTTATTAAAAGGTCTTAATTCTCTTCAGAACCACCCAAGCAAATTCCTAGTATTTCTTCTGCACTATCCAATAGTTCCTTTACAATTCAGGGACTATTTTAGGCATTATTCACATCATGATGGATGACCAAGAGTTAATTCAAGAGCTACTGAAAAAATTATGACATTACTTATTTTTAAACCGTAGCTGTTAAGGTCTAATATAGTTTTTCTGGGCATTAAGCATTTGGCTAAGTGTTTCAATATCAACTGAGATGTAGGATAATGCACTTTGAATTTAGTACAAGCAGCATATTTAAATAATCAAACACTGTTTAATATTCCCAGACGTGGGTCATAGAAAATGATATTTTTACCTTCTTCCCCCTTTTAGTAGTCACCCTATGAGAGAGAGACCGGGATCTATAAACACAAACATCAAGGAATTCACTGTAAAACAAATAGCTGGTTCCAACAACTCTGATTTAGGAGAAATAACTGACCTTTACTAGCATATGGTCTGCTTTGCCTGAGGAGATTTGATTTTTCAACATGATCATCTTCTTGGGAAAATTTCCTTTTCAAAAACACTTTTTTAACTTGTGGGCTGTCAACTCCTGCCTTACTTTTCTTACCCGTGTTTTTCTTTCATTGCAACTTGAAAATATCCTACTCTAAGCACTTGACATTGGATGATTCCTGCTCAGTCTGGTGGAGGCCAGACATGGCCCTGGAAGGATGATGACCACCAGCCAAGCTCGAGCCAATGCTTGGACTAGGGACAACACTGACCTGGCTTCCAGATTTTATTGGTCAAGGTAGATTGATCAATGGTAACATCACCAAATTGTCCTCACCATTATGATTCTAAATTTTCCATTTTGTAGAATGGGAGAAGCTGCATTTGTTCTAATGCCATAACTACTTTGAAATGTGTAAAGTGTGAGAGAATTAAAGATAAGAGCAGAAATATCAAAGATTTGGTAATGTAAGAATGTAAGGACAGCCATAGAGGGTGAGTGCTTTCTTTTCTTTTTAATTTATTCATTTGAGAGAGAGAGAAAGAGAGTGCACAAGCGGGATGGAGCAGAGGGAGAGGGAGAAGCAGACTCCCTGCTGAGCAGCAGCCCAATGTGGGGCTTGATCCCAAGACCTAAAGATCATGACCCGAACTAAAGGCAGACCCTTAACCATCTGAGCCACCCAGGTGCCCCAAGGCTGAATGCTTTCTTAATAGTTTCTTTCAAGAATTCCTTATTTACAGGGGCGCCTGGGTGGCTCAGTAGGTGGAGTGTCTGCCTTCGGCTCAGGTCATGATCTCAGGGTCCTGGGACTGAGCTCTGCATGTGGTTCCCTGTTCAGGGGGGAGTCTGCTTCTCCCTCTCTATCTGCCCTTCCCCTCCGTTTGTGCTCACTCTTTCCCTCTCTCTCTGAAAATAAATAAACAAAATCTTTAAAGAAAAAAAAGAATTCCTTACATACACACCAAGGCAGTATTACCATGGTCATAGATCTAGTTAGCACATTGAAAGGATGTAAACTAGAGAGCAAAATCTTTTGCTAAAGCAGTTTTATGGGCTTGGACTTTTGGTACCAGATAATGACCAGTGATTCCATCGGTTCCATGTGCAGACACCCATGGCTATCAGGTGACAGACTCTGATTTGTTTGAAGATGGGTAATGGTATCTTTACCCATGCTTTTTAGAATTCCTTCTACTCTATAATTGATTCTATTTTTGTTTAACTTGAGAGGTTGTGTATAGGTGTTTGGGTTTAATTACTTTCCTCTTGAGAAAACAGGCCAGGTCCCTTATGGAGAATACTTGGGTAGGAGCAAATATGCAAGTTGTATAGATAAAGTTATTCTTTACAGATTGGGGTGAAATGAAGGAACAAACTGGTCTTTTGTTGATCAACAAAATTATTTCATTTGGTACTCAAGTAAACTTGGAAACATTTAGGCATTTTATCAATGAGAAACAGCGCAGAGAAGTTAACTCACTTCTTTAAGATCCCTACGTGAGTGATTGGTAGAAATAAGACTTGAACCACTAGTATAACTCTAGAGCACATGCTCTGTCCATGGAAGCCCAATAAATGTGGCAGATGTTTCAACAGAGGAAGAAACACAATGAAGTGGAAGGCAGGACCTAGAGATGTGAATGCCAACATGGGCATCTGGGAATATTTCCTCGAAGAAGGAAAATTATAGTAAAGCCTTGAAGGATGGGTTAGGACTTTGAGAGAAAGAGATGAGGACCAGAGAGGAGAGAGGGGGTAGGTTGTAGGCTGCAAAATGAGGAAATAAATGACGTGGAGATAAGTGGGTTGTTCGGAAATGGCAGAAAATTTAGTGTGACTCAAATATAGGCTGTGGGGCATCAAAAAGAGTGTGCCATGAATGATAAGGCTGAAAAGGTGGGTGGAGGGCTTTAATATCCCAGTGCAGTGTGTGATTAAATTCCAAGTGGCTTACACTTTAAGTGATATGAGTTCAGAGAAGGGAAAAAGCAATGTGAGCATTTGCTCCTTGAATCATCTTTATAGTGGAAATGCTATGCTGACAGAGCCTCTCCCTGGCTCTGTCTTCCCAAGTGATCTTTGCAAACACAGACCCTGGATCTGCGTGCAGCAGAGTCCTTAGCAAATGGCTAGTAGATCAAGGAAAATTCTGTCATTCCTCAAACCCAGGGTTATCTGCTTCCTCAGCCAGCATAGCTGCCAGAGGGCCTGGAGGAGTCTGAAAGGGCTTACCCATTTATGGGCTTATAAGGCAAAGCAGCTCAGAGGCTGTGAAAAAGACAAGATAGCAGGCCTCTCTAAAGAGGAGGGAAATGAGAAAGGAAAGAAAAAGTGAAAAAAAAGAAAAAAGTGAAAAAAAAAGTGTATGTATTTAAGTGTGTGTGTATCTATCTATCTATACGTACATGTGTCTATGTCCATGTGTTTAAAGGATGTATGTGCACATATGTATGTATCCAGATATATGTATCTCTCTCTGTATATATATAGATAGATGCATACATACATACATATCTATTATCTATACTCTTTTTGGCTGGGCCTTATCATTTAGTTTGGTATCTCTATTAAGGAAAGGGAGTCTAAAGAAATTGACATCAGGATTCAGGTGGGGAATTTCCTCACTCACCGGGCTGTTTTCAAAGAACAGGATAGCAGTCTCAAATGAATTTTCAGGGTGAAAGTTCGAACACACAGGCAGATGTCTATGTCGTGGGTTTCCAAGTAAGGCCAAGTAAGCAGGCAGCCAATTTGGCAGGCAGGTATGACTCCTGTCCCAGAAGGAATGAAGGAATCAGAGCATACAACTCACAGAGACAGGTTATTATTATATTATCTGGTGAGAACTTTTGTAGGCTCTAACTCAAGCTATGTGCCTGTGTGGTAGTAGGCTGAGAAGAAAGTAGATTCAACATTTGTTTAGCACGTATGATTAAGCACTTATTATGCGCTAAGCCCTGCGTTAGAAGCTGAGGACAGACTAGACAGCAATAGAGAAAATGTCTCTCCTGCATGGAATTTGCATTCCCTTTTGATCTATAGATTGCATCTTCTTCTTCTTCTTCTTTTTTTTTTAAAGATTTTATTTATTTATTTGACAGAGAGAGAGAGATCACAAGTAGGCAGAGAGGCAGGCAGAGAGAGGGGGGAAGCAGGCTCCCTGCTGAGCAGAGAGGCCGATGCGGGGCTCGATCCCAGGACCCTGAGATCATGACCTGAGCTGAAGGCAGAGGCTTTAACCCACTGAGCCACCCAGGCACGCCTAGATTGCATCTTCTTAACCCCATTCACAGAAAACCTTCTTCTGAGACGTTTACTGCAGGAGTTGGCCCACTATGGCCTACAGTCCAAATCTGACCCGACAATCATTTCCATGCAGCTTAAGAGCTAAGAGTGGGTTTTGCATTTATAAATGTATGGGGAAAAATCAAAAGATCATGTTTTGTGATATGGAAAAATTATACAAAATGCACATTTCATTCCATAAAGTTTTACTGGAACATAGCCATGCCCATTTGCTTACGTATTATCTGTGGCTGTTTTCACCCTACAATGGCAAAATTGAGTAGTTGTGAGAGAGACCTTAAGGTCTGCAAAGCCTAAAATATTTACCATCTAGCTTTTTACAAGCCTTTAGTCTAAAGTCTCTCCACTTCCTTACAACACATTCTCCTTGTTCACTCTAAGCACACTTCTGTCTCCATCCTTCTGCTGTTACTGCTCTTGTTAAACAAAACAATATTCTTCATGTTGTCAGATCCAAGGATTTCCTGTTACTTGATCTTTCAACAGCCTTATACACAGCTGGCCTCTCTCTTCTTAGAACATCTTTTCCTCCTGGCTTCCATGACACTACATTCTCATTTCTGCTTATTTTACTGCTCACTGTGCCACTCCCACCCTTTCCTCCTGACCCCCATTCTCAGTACACTCGAAGGTCTAGAAAAGCCCACTGTACTTTCATAGCCTGTACTTGCCTCCTGCGAGACATTCTAATGTTATAAACCCTCTCCTGGAGCTACGCCTACATCTGCCCATATGCACCTCAGGCTTGTATCCCACAAGCTCTGGCAACCTCTTACTATCAGCTATACACAAAGGAAGATGCTGGTGCATTTTAGGATCATTGTAACCTGTGATTTGATAATGACTCCCAGATCTTTGTTCCCTGTTCCCCTCTGGGCTACCTGGTCTGGAGGAGAGACGTAGAGCAGAAAGTCAGGTAAGTTGTCCCACTACGATTATTCTCTACAAGGTGGATTAGCCAACATGTGATTGTGAAGTGATGGTATGACATCACATTAATGTGGATATTGTGTTGATTCATGTGTGATTTTTCCTCAGCAAAGTGAACCAGAAGAGTGGAATTACAACTTTCAGTAGGAAAGAAAAAGACATTCTGTTGTCTTAGGCACAGACACAGGCACACTTTTTAGCCCTATATGAAGCAAATGAAGAATCCTCTTCTCTCCTGGGTGTCCCTCCCCAGGGTGGGGCTCTCCAGCCTTGGGCAGATTGCATTTCCTTCCCTGCATATCTGTACTCTAGTTCCACGTGCATTTCCCCAGACCTGTGAGCAGCATTTCCATGGTGGAGGTGGAGAATATTTCAGTGTCCCCTGGAGCATTCTCCAATCCTACTGAGTGGCCTGTTTGGGTTCTCTAATTTATCTCTTGAGTTTCCAATTACTGATAGCAAAAGTGCTTGGGTTACGGAGTTATACATGTCTTGGATAGTTTGCCCTAACCCCATATTCTGCAAAAACCTTGTGATTTTTAAGTCTAATTTTGTAAAAATTGAGGTTGTTCAGGAATGTATATGTCCTATCACAGTAATGCCTGTACTGTGCATAGGGCAGGTTTTGCTGGTGTTATAAAACTAGAGTTTGGGGTCTTGGGGTATGAATGAAGCTGTTTAGGCACCCCTCTAAGACCCCCAACAGCAGCTGGTATATCAATTAAATGACATATGATTTATTAATATACCTCTTTTTTTTTTTTAGTTTTATTTATGAGAGAGAGAGAGTGAGTGAGCAAGTGTAGGGGGGAGGAGCAGAGGGAGGGAGAGAAAGAAACCCAAGCAGACTCCACGCTGAGCACAGAGCCTGATGCAGGGCTGGATCCCAGGACCCTGAGATCATGACCTGAGCCGAAACAAAGACTCAAACGCTTAACTGACTGAGCCACGAAGGTGCCCCTTATTGATCTACCTCTTAAAATGGTTGGGAAGTGCTAAAACCTCGGAACCTGATTACCTTGGGTTGATAAATACGAGTGCTTTCACTGGTAGAGCTGAGAAGGAGACCCTAAATCCCCGTGGCCCACTCCCTGCGCCAGAGGACCGGGGTGAAGAGCTAACTTCGAATGCCGGCACCCCCTTGGATTCTTTCAGGTGAGAGGCAGCTGCCTCTGCTTGCCTGTGAGACTGCCCCTGATTGTGTTCTCAAGCCAGAGCCCTCGGGATTAGCTGGGGGATTTGTCCTTTATTTGGTTGCCTTCGCTGGGGACCACCAGGTCATTTTGAGCTTTTCTGTTTTCCTGTTTGGCTTGGTTATTTCATTTAGGAGGATTTCCTGCAGTTCATGCATCTCTCCTCTCCTGTCATTCTCGGAAGCGGGTGCCCCTTCTCCCCGCACTGCACCCGGGGAAGATGGCTGCTGTCACAGCACCACCAACTATGGTGAATGGGTTATAGCCTCTTTGAATCCAGCAGAGGATAACTTTCTTTATTTCCTAGTCCATCATGCATGGAACTGAAGATTCTCTGTGAAATCATGTTACTCTGAAATCACATTCAGTGGATTTCGGTCACTCACGCCACATGTAGTAATGAAGGTGTGCCAAGTGGGAAGGATTAATAATCAGTGGTGTTTGAGGGAGAAAGAAGATAATTCCATTATCTCAAGGCCTAGAGATGTATCTCAAGTTATGATATCAAGTGAGCAGGTTTACTTGGAGATTTATTCTAGAAGAACCCTTAAAGGCATGTAAAAAAATCTTTTTCTTTAAGAAAAAAAAGCTTTATGAAGTATCAAGTCCACAGTAATATCTCAGTAATAAGAAATGTGGGGGCGCTGGGTGGCTCAGTCATTAAGCGTCTGCCTTGGGCTCAGGTTATGATCTCAGGATCCTGGGTTCGAGCCCCGCGTCAGGCTCCCTGCTCCTTGGGGAGCCTGCTTCTCCCTCTTCCACTCCCCCTGCTTGTGTTCCCTCTCTCGCTGTGTCTCTCTCTGTCAAATAAATAAATAATAATAAAAAATAATAAGAAATGTAGTAAACATATGGTCTTTGAAATGTTTGAAGATGCAGAAAAAAAAATACTATTCATGATTTTTAATACCAGAGATTCCAAATGCTCTAGGTATATTACATTATTCAGTAGATCGTGCAAAAATTTTAACACATTTAAAAGTACATGTTGAGTTCTCCCCCAAGAGCAATTCCATTAATTGCTGGTGTTTCTAGAAACTAGAATCATAATCCTTTTCTGATATTATACGGCATGCTTCAACCAAAGTATCTTCCTTATATACTCTCATATTATGCAATAATTTTTAAAAACAATAAACTTAAATATCTCCAAGGATGCTGTTGACATAATTATCTTCTTCAGATATCATGGGGTTTCTAAACGAGATCAGTTTATGATAATATTATCATTCACAATTTCCAAAAGCTTTCACCTTTTTTAAAATAGTCAAATATTCATTAGTAATTCATCATACTGGAGGGATAGTATTATTCCAAAAGGGGCTATGAATAGGGAATGGGGAAGTGACAATGATACTATGCTATTATCAAATGAAGATGATAGGGATTTGTTTCAATTAGGAAGAAACACAGACATCATGCCCTGTCATTGTCAGCAGTGTTTTGAAGTTGAGAATTCTGCAGGGAGGATGTGGTTCCTGAGTTCTATCTTTCCCTTCCTCTTGAAAACTTGACATTTTCAAGAACCCCAAATCTGTCACTAGCTACCCATTACCTCAAGAACAATTAAAACCTTCTAACATGGCTTGCAAGATACCAGGCATTCCGTGACCTGCCTCCTCTACCTCCCCTATTGCAGCCCCACTGCAGCTTCACATGTGTTTTATTCAGAAGCCATATAGAACTCTCATGATGCAGTAAACAGGCTGTGCTGTGTTTATGTCTGTGATTTTGGACATGCATCTTGCTTTTTCCTGGAATTCCCTTCAATCCCTTGCCTGTCTGGAGAATTCCTTCCCCATGTTCAAATTTAGTTCGTTCCATAGTCACCTTTGCAGTGAAGCCTTTTCCCACCCTGGTCCTACCTTCTCATTCTCTACTTCCTGCCATGAAGTTATTGTTGCTTTCTTTGTGTCACTCCACGATCTTGTAAACATGACATTATAGTAATTAGTGAGCAATATTGTATTTATATATTTGCCTTTCTTCATTACTGGGCTGTACATTTCTTGAAGGCAGGGGCTGTATTAAATTTCATTTTCTTAGTGCCAAGGATACTCCAGCATAGAGCAAGCACTCTGAAAATAGAGAATAAATGCTGATTAAGGAATTAAAATAATTTTATCAAACGACACATATTTACTGAAATGCTCTATTTCTTGCTCCGTGCTGTGCTGGCGCTATAGGGAATACAAAAGAGGCAATTATTTCTCTCCTCTTGGGGACTTTATGGTTTAACTTGAAAGACAAGGCTGACACCCTTGAAACAATTAGGCATTGTTTGCCAAAGAGCGTGCTGCAGCACATTAATTGTGGGAGAGGAACCCTCAGAAAGGGTTCTGTGGTCAATTAAATTTGAAATGTTGCATATTATATCCTCCTTCAGAGATTTCAGTGTCCTTATACACACCAAAAGCTCCAAGAAATCTTGTGATGAAGAAGCCTGTGTAAATTCCAAATCTCATGTGACCAGGAACCTTTTTTTTTTTTTATGTGTGGATTAATACCTATTAACATCCTGTAGGTCTGAAGAACACATGGACTTAGAGAATAGAAATAAGTGTTAAACTTCATAGATACAATTATGTGCCAAGTATTTCACGGAAAGAGACCCTTCTGTGGTT
Organism: Potos flavus; assembly: GCA_028534135.1. Classification (NCBI taxonomy): domain Eukaryota; kingdom Metazoa; phylum Chordata; class Mammalia; order Carnivora; family Procyonidae; genus Potos; species Potos flavus. Next base: position 25,340,769 of record CM052891.1, on the reverse strand, counting down.
TTGAATATGTAGGAAAATATTATGAGTCTAGTTTGGGGAATTAAATTAGGAATATTTTATGATCTGGATTCTTTATGTCGCTTTTATTTTTCTGTTCTAAATAGTGAAAATAGTTGTCTTCATTTCCTGGGCAAGGTTGGAGGACTTCTGCTGGTAGTGGTGGAGACCCATTATGTGCAAAATAAGCATGCTCTATTTCCTTTATTTTATTGCAACTCTAGGAGCTGGAGACATTATGAATTCTATTTCACAGATGAGAAACCTTTAAGTAGAAAGTAAATGTGACTTTCCTGCAATTACAAAGCTTGTAAGTGGCAGAACCAGGACTCAAAATTAGACCTGATACCAACACTTGGACATTTGACCATTAGTTGACATATTATGCTGCATCCCCCAAAGATTGGGATATTCCCAGGAAAGAATCAACATCAAACAATTTAGAGCCCACTGGTATTTTCTTCTTTTGCTTAAGTGAGTTTGATGGTTAACTTTATGTGCCACCTTGGCTGGGCCATGGTGCTAGATATTTGGTCACGTTTCTGTGATGCTTTTTATTTTTTAAAGATTTTATTTATTTATTTAAGAGAGACAGGGGGAGGGCATGGGAAGGTATGGGGAGGAGGCAGAGGGAGAATGAGAAACAGACTCCCTCCTGAGCAGGGAGGCTGACACGGGGCTTGATCCCAGGACCCTGAGACCATGACCTGAGCCAAATGCAGACTCTTAGCCGAATGAGCCACCCAGGTGCCCCTGTGATGCTCTTTTTAGATGTGATTTACATTTAAGTTGGTGAACTTTGAGGGAAGCAGACTGTCCTCTATAAATGGATGGGTCTTACTCAATCAGTTGAAGTCCACAGCAGAACACAAGACTGACCTCCCATGAGCAATAAGAAATTCTCCCAATTCAAGTTCAATTCTTTGGACCTGAATTGCAATATTGGCTCTTCCTGGGTCTCCAGCTTGTCACCTTGCAGATTTTGGACTTCCATAATCGCATGTTAATTCCTTAACACACACACACACACACACACACACACACACACACACACACACACCATTGGGTCTGTTTCTTTGGAGAACCCTAATATAACTAGGAAAGGAAAACCATATAAATACCTTCTACGGTTATAGGTCCTAGTCTTGGAGAAACTAGCTCAAAGGAGAGAGCAGGTACTATTTCTTTAAGTGGATAGGTTTGCAGTGAATGTATCGCCAGAGGTTACGGTTTACCATCCTATGCAGTGGGGCATCCTGTGGTCATAGCAGTTAGAAGGTAGCTCTCTCTTGAAATTCAGATGGACTCATCTACCTTCCTTGATATTCTGGTTTCTTTTATGAAGGAGGTATTTCCATATAATTTTTTGATTCACTTTTGGTGAATGTCAAAAATGTCAGAAATATATTCACCATTCATATGTAGTGAACCAGTAGTCCTGGGCCAAGGCTTCGGGGTCAGTGTGGATTCTAATTTTGGCTCTACCACTTCAACAATATGACTCTGGCAAGTTTGGACATCATTTGTCTTAAGTTTCCTCATCTGTAAAGTGAGGATAATAACAGAATCTACCCCATAGGGTTCTGTGAAGATTAACTGACACAATACATGTAACGTACCCTAAAAATGACACATTAATCTCTCAAATGCTGGTGATTGTAATGATAATTATTATGATATCTTACCAGGAATTGGTTTTCCAGCTATGCTAGGCAGCCTGTTCAAAGTTCTTAGATTTACTGGCCCTATACTCTCATTTACATAATTTTCTATTTGGTGTTGACTCAGCAGCAATCTATGCATCTTTAACTACATTCAGTATTTTAGTTGCTGGATAAACGGGTTTGTAATATGATCCCTACTATCAAGAGGTTTGAATCTATTAAACCATCAAAACAACTCCTAAGACTCCTTAGTTTCTAAAAAGTTTAGTTCTTAGTTTCAAAAGCTCCCAAGTCTTCCTACTTTCAAAAGATCTAAGTTATTCAAGAGACAAAAAAGGACACTATGTAATGACAAAGGGGACAACCCAACAAGAGGATCTAACAATTGCAATATTTATGCACCCAACATGGGCACACCTAAATACATAAGACAGTTAATAACAAGCATATAGGAATTAATTGATAGTAATATAATAATAGTAGAGAACTTTAATAACCCACTTACATCAAAGGACAGATGATGAAAACAGAAAATCAACAAAGAAATAATGGCTTTGAATGACACACTGGACTAGGTGGATTTAACAGATATATTCAGAACATTCTATCCTCAAACAGCAGAATACACATTCATTTCACATGTACATGGAACATTCATATATTAGGCCATAAAACAAGGCTCAACAAGTTCAAAAAAACTGAAGTCATGCCATGCATCTTTTCTGACCACAACACTATAAAACTAGAAATTAACCACAAGAAAAAATCTGGAAAGAGCACAAATACATGGAGGTTAAAAAGCATGTTACTAAACAATGAATGGGTCAACCAAGAAATCAAGGAAGAAATAAAAAATTACATGGAAACAAATGAAAATGAAGATATAATAATGCAAAATCTTTGGGATGCAACAAAGGCAGTTCTAAGAGAGAAGTTTATAGCAATAGAAGCCTACCTCAGAAAGTAAGGAAAATCTCAAATAAACAACATAACTTTACACCTAAAGGAGCTTGAAAAAGAAGAATAAAACCCCAAACCAGCAGAAGAAAGGAAATAAAAAAATTAGAGGAGAAATAAATGATATAGAAACTTAGAAAACCCAATAGAACAGATCAATGATATCAGGAGCTGGTTCTTCGAGAAGGTCAACAAAATCGATAAACCTCTAGCCAGACTCATCAAAACACACACACAGACACACACACACACACACAGAGGACTCAAATATACAAAATTACAGATAAAAGAGAAGAAATAGCAAACAACACCACTTACCATTACAAACAATTGTAATAGGATATTATGAAGATCTATATGCCAACAAATTGGATAACTTAAAAAAGTGGATAAGCTCCTAGAAATATATAACCTACCAATACCGAAACAGGAAGAAATAGAAAATTTGAGCAAATTACCAGCAATAAATTGAATCAGTAATCAAAAAACTCCCAAAAAACAGAAGTTCAGAACCAGATGGCGTCACAGGTGAATTCTAACAAACATTTGAAGAAGAGTTAATACCTATTCTCAAACTATTCCAAAAAAATAGAAGAGGAAGGAAAACTTCCAAATTCATTCTATGAAGCCAGCATTACCCTGATACCAAAATGAGATAAAGACACCACTAAAAAAGAGAACTACAGGCCAGTATCGCTCATGAATATAGATGCAAAGACCCTCAGCAAAATATAAGCGAACTGAATCCAACAATACATTAAAAAAATCATACACCATGATCAAGTGGGATTTTTTCCTGGCTTGCAAGGGTGGTTCAATATTTACAAAACAATCAAAGTGATACATCACATCAATAAGAGAAAGCATAAAAACCATATGCTCATTTCAAGAGATGCAGAAAAAGCATTTGACAAAGAGCAACATCCATTCATGATAAAAAAAAAAAAACCCTCAAGAAAGTAGGTTTAGAGGGAACATACCTCAATATAATAAAGGCCATGTATGAAAAACCCACAGCCAACCTCATACTCAATGGGGAATAACTGAGAGCTATCCTCCTAAGATCAGCAACAAGACAAGGATGTTCCCTCTCACCACTTTTATTCAACATAGTACTGGAAGTCCTAGCCATAGCAGTCGGATAAGAAAAAAGAATAAAAAGCATCCAAATTGGTAAGGAAGAAGCAAAACTCTCACTATTTATAGTATATATACTATATACAGTATATATAGAAAACCTGAAAGACTGTACCTAAAAGCTACTAGAACTGATGAGTGAATTCAGTAAGGTTGCAGGGTACAAAATCAATGTACAGAAATCTGTCATATCTCTATACACTAACATATCAGCAGAAAGTAAAATTAAGGAAACAACCTGAATCCCATTTACAATTGTACAAAAAATAATAAAATACCTAAGAATAAACTTAACCAAGTTGGTGAAAGACCTGTATTGTGAAAACTATAAAACGTTGATGAAAAAAATTCAAGTCAATGGAAAGAAATGGAAAGACATTACATGCTCATGGATTGGAAGAAGAAATATTATTAAATTGTCTATATTATCCAAAGCAATCTCCAGATTTAATGCAATCCTTATCAAAATACCACCATCACTTTTCACAGAACTAGAAAAAACAATCCTATAATTGGTAGGGAAACCACAACAGACCTTGAATAGCCAAAGCAATATTGAAAAATAAAAACAAATCTGGAGGTATGACAATTCCAGGCTTCGAATTATACTACAAAATGGTAATAATTAAAACAGAATGGTGCTGGCATAAAAATGAACACATAGATCAATGGAACAGAATAGAAAACCCCAAAATAAACCCACAATTATATGGTCAATTAATCTTTGACAACACAGGAAAGAATATAGAGTGGGAAAAAGACAAATCTCTTCAACAAATGGTGTTGGTAAAACTGGATAGCAACATGCAAAAGAAAGAAACTGGAACACTTTCTTCCACCATATACAAAAATAAACTTGAAATGAATTAAAGACCTAAGTGTGAGGCCTGAAACCATAAAAATCCTAGAAGAGAGCACGGGCGGTAATGTCTTTGACATAAACCATTGCAACATTTTTCTAGATATGTCTCCTGAAGCAAGGGAAATAAAAGCAAAAATAAACTATTGGGACTACATCAAAATAAAAATCTTTTGCACAGCAAAGGAAACAATCAACAAAACTAAAAGGCAACCTACTAAAGGGGAGAAAGATATTTGCAAATGACATATCTGATAAAGGGTTAGTATCCAAAATATAAAAAGAACATACGCAACTCAACACCCAAAAAACCAATAATCCTTTTAAGAAATACGCAAAAGATATGAACAGACATTTCTCCAAAGAAGACTTACAGATGGCCAAAAGACTCATGAAAAGATGCTCATTACTGATCAACAGGGAAAGGCAAATGAAAACCACCACGAGAGATGACCTCATACCTGTCAGAATGGCTAAAACCAAAAACACAAGAAACAACAAGTGGTGACGGTGTGGAGAAAAATGAACTCTTGTGCACTACTGGTGGGAATGCAAACTGGTGCAGCCACCCTGGAAAACATTATGGAGTTTCCTTAAAAAATTTAAAATTGAACTATCCTATAATCCAGGAATCTCACTATTGGGTATTTACCCAAAAAGTACAAAATCATGAATTCAAAGGTATACATGCCCTCCTATGTTTATTGTAGCATTAGTTACAATAGCCAAACTATGGGAGCAGCCCAAGTGTCCATCAACAAATGAATGGATAAAGAAGAAGCGATATATATTTATATTGCAATATATACACGCATATATTCATATTGCAATATTATTCAGCCATTAAAAAGAATGAAATCTTGCCATTTGCAATGACATGGATAGAGCTAGAGAGTATAATTCTAAGTGAACTAAGTCAGTCAGAGAAAGATAAATACCATGTGATTTCACTCATATGTGAAATTTAAGAAACAAAACAAAGAGCAAAGGAAAAATAGAAGAGAGATGAACATAAAACAGACTCTTAACTATAGCGAACAAACTGATGGTTACCAGAGGACAGGTGGGTGGGGAGATGGCAATTAAAAAGTACACTTTTGATGAAAAGAAATAAAAATTTAAAAATTGAAAAAACGGTTCATCCTCAAAAAAAAAAAAATCTACATTATTGATCGAGCTCAAAGTTGAGGAATTTACCTTGGTTCCTCACTTTTCTTTACCTCTCCCATATTTCATCCACCAGCAAAATCTCGTTAATCTCTTGTATATATGTTCTGAACCCGTCTCCTTCTTTGAATCACCACCACCATTAATACCTATGGAATTCAAACCCTGACTACAAATTACATGCTTCCTTTTGCCCAGCTTGATTGAAAAGGGAACACTTAAAGAATCCTGTTTTGAGAGAAGATGCTGTAGAAATTTTGTTTATATAGATGAGGTGCTGTTCATGAAAGGCTTTTCTATTTGATAAACTCAAATTTATCAGAAGCTTTGATTTTCCAATTAATCAAGCTGAAGGTAAGTTCCACAAAAACTAAATTTATCTGTATTTTTCTTCCTGTCCCAAGTGGTAGACTTCCTCTTTTGAGATGTCCTTTCATCGCCTATAAAGACACGTTTTATTGTCAGATTCTTTTTATCTGAGTTCACCTTTAGACACTTGCACTGTAAACTTTGATCCCTCTTCTTTAAAAAAAGGTGGTGGAATCATTAAAGATTGAATGGTGTTGAATTCCAACACATATTCCTGCCTTTCTGTGTTTATGTTTCGAATGGCATCATAAATGTACTTTCCCTCCATGTTTTGACTCTTTTCTTTCTCCCATATGTATATGTCATATATGTCATCTACAAAATTTTCTTCCAGCATCCATCAGTTTTAGAATAGAGAATTGATTATGATTATGAACTGATTATAAATTGAGTATCCCTGAGTCATTAGACTCCCACCACACTGGCCTTTCGATTCTTGGACTATCCCACACAAGCTTGTTTGTACCTAGGATTTTGAAGCCTAGTCTGTTTTTTATCTGTCTCCTTCTAGCCATTCATGTCTCATTTCATAGGTGGCCTCTTCAGAGGGGCCTTCCCTGACCACCTACCCAAAGTGTGTCAATCCTAGTGCTGACTGCTATCACTCACCCTGTTTTGTGTCCATTATGACATTTACCTCTGTCTGAAATCAGCTAGTTTATTTAGTTCATTTTATGGTATATTCTTTCTGGCTTCCCAGAAAGATGATAAATTTTTGAGGGCAGTGATCGTGTTTGCCTGGCTTGCCACTGTATCCTGAGCATAGAAGAGTCCCTGGAACATAGTAGTTGTTCAATAAAAAATTGTTGACTCAATAATTAGTTACCTAGGCATGTTTCCTAATTATATTCCTGTCATAAACATATGTGTGCCTCTTGATTGGAGAGTTTCACCCTAATTATAGGTTTATCTGAATAAATTGAAACAAATGATGCCTGCTATTCCTCAGCTGCTCATATTTTCATGGAGTGGCTTGAATTAATCTGAAGCCTGGGCTGCTATCATGGGTAAAGCTGTATATTGGTGAATAAGTCTGGCAGGATCGTCTCTTGGACATCATGGCAAATGCCAGAGTGATGGTAGGGCCCAGCATAGATGTCACTGACTGAAGCCCATATATATGTATGGGCCATGTCCTTCCTTCCTACCTCTCCCCCTTTCATCAGCCACATCAAAAATCTTCTATGTGCATTTCAGCACAATCTATCCTTCAGGATATGGACCTTTCTAGTCCGGGAGAACAAAGGCAACAAGTGACGGATTCTGTCTAGTGGCTCTCCCCAGGGTAGCTGGAATTTAATTTCAATAAAGCAGATGACTTCTTCGGGAGGGCGAGCTGAGCTGTTAATTCTTGGGAAGGAAAAGAGGAGGTTAAATGTGGGGCTGTCAATCTGAGCAATGCCCTTGCAAGACAGATGATACCATCTTCCCTTTTCAATAGCCTTTCTGGCATCTAATTTGCATGAGTTGTGAGATAACACTCAGCTCTGTCTCATTTGCAAATCTGGAAACATAAGGGACAGACACTGAGGCCTCCAACAGTAAATCTAGAAAATGCAGCAAGGTTAACTCTTCTCATTTAGAGACAGAAATGATGCGCTGGTCACCTCTTGGATGGAAAAGAAAGACCTATGAAATTATAGGGATATCTGCCTCAGTAAACACTGTCACACCCCCTGAAATAACACTGTCGGAAAAATAAATTGACTGTTTCTAAACTGACTGTTTCCAAATTGAGGATGTCTGCAGAAAACCACTCCTTAATGAATGAATACAATTCTTATCAAGCAAAAGAGCAACCAGCAGGGTCAACAGTTATGGCTTCACGATATTTTTGGAATTGTTACCAAAAAATTTTTGTTGTTCTTTTGTTTTTGTATTTTCTGTTCCTCACTTGGACTGCTAGATCTGTGGCGTTCATGCATATGCTACACATTTAAGCAATAAAAACCCATTTCCATAAAAAAGGAAGCCAAGAAAACCGTGAATTTTCACAAAAGGACAATAGAGTTGGAAGAATACAAGATGAGTCAGAGCCAGGAATCAGGCCACGAGACCAGACAGAGATTCCGCAGGTTGGAAGCTAGAAACAGATCTGAGGAGAAGCAATGCAATTTGGACTTAGATACTGCAGGTCCCTGAAAAGCAGGGGTATCCCTGCCTCGATCTACCCCCTTCGGCTAATTGGGAGGGAGGGAGGCAATAAAAAATGACATGTATGTCTGAAGACTCTGTATGCTGCCTCCAGAATAGAAACTCAGAGAGGTGGCACGACTCCAAAAAGGAAATGGCCGTGAGCTGGGCAGATAGGATCTTAGAAAGCTTGTAGTTTCTACCACCTAACCTGTCACTGGACCAGCAGAGTCATGCCATGCATCTGTGAGCACAGAGAAGTTGAGGCTCAGATGGTCTCATGAATCTCCTGCAACTCTGTATGGGTTGGGGTCCGCTGAATTACTCCCTTGCATAAAGAAGGATATTGAAGTAGGAGAGAGAAAGCTGACCCTCAGGAGACCGGTAAAGAATGAGATACCACTCACTGACCCAGTGGATTGATGATCAAAACCAGAAGGGAGTGAGGCACCTTTAGAGGAACAGATAATGATATCCAGACTCAATGTAGCAGAGGATATTGGTATCTCACTTGTGTCCCCTCCGGCCCCATCACGGTGGTGCAGGTCATGACGACAGCCTGACTTTCAATGGCTACAGGGCTTTCTCTAGTTCTGGAGTCTGTTCTCCTTCTCTGCCAGGCAGGCCAGCAGGGCTGAAGAATCAGTGTCACTCCACCCCCAGCAGATACCCCTCAACAAGTAGATTAGTGGGAGCTGGTATAAAAATACCCAAGGTCTCCTGCACTCAGATGGGACAACTCAAAAGGAATGTGTTCTACATTGACTCTCAGGATTTCCCAGCAAAAACAAGCTTGATCATATAGGCTACCATGCCTTCCCTATCCCATCTCACTTCTCATTCCCCTACCATTGTTTCCTGGGATCAGCTCGAACAAATTGTATGCACTTGAATCTTTATCTCAAGATCTGTTCCCAGAGGAATCCAAACATAGACAAACAGATCCAACATGTGTGTACCCCACCACGCCCCACCCAGCCAAACCCTGACACCATGTAATTTCCTAGGAACTCAGCACAACTTGACTGAAGAAGCAACTCTAAAATAACTGAGATTAAGTTTCATCACCTGGTTGAATGATTACTAAAAATATAATTTTATTTCACTTACAGAAAGACAAAGAAGGTTATACATTCCTGAACACTTGAGTTTTGGCCAGAGATTCCTACATATTCCTACACATTGTGGACTGAGTTGTTTGCAAAATTTATCTGTCTATTCAGAAAGGGAGACTGCCATATTGTCAGCTTCTGCTTTATTCCCTGCTTTTGTCTCCTTGGGTTTCCAATGAGCATGTATATTGAAATGCCAACAAAGACACAGGCATTTTGCGGTTCCTGAAAACCTTATCAGAGCCAATCTTGAAGTTAATTTGAAGGCTCAGTTATCTCCACACCTGGAATGGTTAACCATATATAGGATACTTCAGTGCCAAAAAGCCTTTGAGCTGCTGTATATACTTTCTAGAACTTTTTATTCCCAGTTATATAACCTCTACCCCCCACCCCCCAATGCTGACTGTAGAAGTGAGTTATGGCCTTGGTACTTACTCTACAATCTGGAAACTTCCTATAGCAGAAAAAAATACACTTACAATATTAAATTATTTTTTCTGGTATTTTATTATACTTCTTAGCTGACTTAAGTCATGCTCAACACTTAAGTTCTTCAAGTAGCCTCCAAAGGAGTTTAAAATGAGGGAGAATTAGTTATTTCCTACAATCTCACATCTTACATCAAATTCTGCTATACCCAGACCTTTGTTAGAAAATCAATTTATGGAAGAGGCACAAAACAGTTTTATAATCTGCTCTGTTAGCGGGTGCCATAAACTCTCTACTCACTGTCTTTGTGGGTGTTCTGTCCATCACTTGCAGGGTGCAGACATGATATTTTCTCAGAGGCAGGATTCAGTTCATCTCATAGTTATCATCAATTAACTAGAAGTCTCTGTAATGGGGCTTCATAGAAGATCAAGTGACTGGGATCAAGCCACAGAGGACAGCCCTAAGGGAAAAAGCCAGAAGTCTGTTTCAGATTCTTATACCCTGTTCTTGTAAGAGCGAAGTATATCTCTAAAATGTTTTAGCCAATGCACATCTGAAATGCTTTTGATTTTCCCAAAGAGTTCCATATCCACCATTCATCATGCTTTTTTATATGCTGCACATTTAAGCAATAAAAACCCATCTCTGCTACTTCCTGTGCTAATGAGCCAAACTTCAAGTGTTGAGATATAAATAAAACTATTTGAGGTGGGCTGTGGCTTTTCTGATATAATACCAGCTGACCACCCTCATTCAGATACACAGGTGTTTCTTTGTTTTCTTTTTACCAGGGAAGGGATATAGTAGCAGAGCATAGAAAAAATGTGCCTCTTCACGGTTTTTGAATTTCTTAAGTTTAGGTTCTAGAGTCATGGGAAGGGTGGTTTCCATATTCAGACTGTTAGGAAGAAGGCAGGACAAATATCAAGGCTTCTCCTCTTTCCTGGTATGGAAAGGATTCTCCAGGTCTGGAGGAGGGGGACAAGGAGGAGAGAGGAAGTGATGACCGGGAAAGTTTGCTGGGGTTGAAGTCAGGGGAGTCTACATAAAGGGATTATTTGCTGGTAAGTCAGTGTCCTCATACTTCACAGACTGTACCTTAGCAATGAGTGTTTACTCTCAGTGACCTGAGTTCATCAGCGGTGTGGGTGGTCATCCAATATCCCCGCTATTGACCATGCTGCATCACGTGTGCCCAAGGGCTATGCTAGATTTCCTGCTTGCCTAGGGAGGACTTCTCTTTACTAGTCATTGGAACACGGCTCACTGATCATCCAGCAGGAGGACACTTTTGTGCTTGGACACTGCTCTGTCCCTGGCCACTTATCCTGGATGGACAATCTATCACCTTCTCCTACCCTGTGAGATTCTAAGAGATTTGGAAGTCACGGAGAAAGTCAGCGTGGGGTCTCAGAAGAAAAGGGTGGAGCCCTGGTACCTGTCATGACAGTAGTGGTAAGAAAAGGTATGTTTCCATACCTGTACTTGTACAGTGGAAATAGCTAGAAATTCTCTCTGAAGCAAGACAGTGGCAAACTAGCAATCCCCACCACCTAGATTGGCAGGTTGAATTCTCTGAGTTGGACAGATAAGATTTCGATTGCTTGCTAGAAATGCACCTCAGATAGCTGTAGCCTGTGGAAAACAAGCTGTGGACCACTCAGCTATTTTGTTTGAACTAAGCTTTCCTTAGCTCCATAACTACCAGGTCCTGGGTCGATCTTGCCTCTTTTGTCCTTCACTGTTGATCTAATCTTTGTTGCCTTTTTGTCTAAATTAATTTATTATGATACATATACACAAAACTCTTACTTTTCAAAAAGTTTCACCTCTTTTCTCAGATAAAATTTACTTTAGTCTCTACATTTGGTGAAAATAAAAACCCCAACTTTAGCTGCATATGAGGAGAAAGCTTAACTTGGGGTGAGGGAAGGCAGGGATTTCCTAAGCATTCATCTCAGGGTAGAAGAAGTTCTGAATGGGATCCAAAAGAAAAGGATAAAAAGGCCATGCAGGCAACTCAACAACAACAACAAAAACCAGGACGAACTTAATTAAAAAACAAGCAAAGAACTTGAATAGACATTTCTCTAAAGAATATATACAAGTGATTAATAAGCAGATGAAAAGATGTTCAACACCACTTATCATGACGGAAATACAAATAGAAACTGTAATGACATACCATTTCATATCCATTAGGGTAGTTACATCAAAAGAAAAGAAAAGAACAAGTGTTGGTGAAGATGTGGAGAAATTGGAACCCTTGTGTACTATTGGTGAATATGTAAAGTGGTGTGGCCACTGTGGAAAACAGTATGGCAGTTCCTCAAAAACCTATCAAATTATATGATATAGCAACTGTACTTCTGGATGTTTACCCAAAAAAAATGAAAGTAGAGTCTTTTTTTTTTTTTTTAAGATTTTACTTATTTATTTGACAGAGAGAGAGAGATCACAAGCAGGCAGAGAGGCAGGCAGAGAGAGAGGGGGAAGCAGCCTCCCTGCTGAGCAGAGAGCCCAATGCGGGGCTCGATCCCAGGACCCTGAGATCATGACCTGAGCTGAAGGCAGAGGCTTTAACCCACTGAGCCACCCAGGTGCCCTGAAAGTAGAGTCTTAAAGAGATGGTTGTACACTTATATTCATAGCAGCATTTTTCACAATAGCCAAAAGATAGAAGCAATCCAAGGGTCCATTGATAAATGAATGGACAAATAGAGTATATACATACAATGAGTATTATTTAGCCTTAATAGGAAGGAAATTCTTACACATGCTACAACACAAATGACCTTTGAGGACAATATGCTAAGTGAAATAAGTCAGTCACAAAAGGAAAAATATTACATGATTCCACTTACACGAGGTACCTAGAGTAGTCAGATTCATAGATACAGAATGCATAATGGTGGTTGTCAGGGGCTAGAGGTAGGGGGCAATGGAGAGTCATTATTTAATAAGTACAGGGGCAGGGGAAAAGAGCTCTAGAGATGGATGGTGGTGATGTGATGGTTTCACAACAATGTGAACCCTATACTTAAAAATGGTTAAGATGATAAATTTTATGTTATATGTATTTTACTACAATTAAAAAACAAACCCATGTAAAGAGGAAGCCATATAATTCTGCATGTTTTCTAGTTCAGCTCATTGGGATAATAGAGTAGAAAGGTATTAGAATCTGCAATCTAAGTCAAGAGTAAAGGGTGAGAATTTTTATGAAGGATTCTGTGAATCATATTTTTCATAGTGACCAGTTAGTACAGAAGAGGCTCTGTGATAACAGAATTAATGCTGAAATCTCAATGGCTTAGCCTAAGAAAAAATTTATTCATTAGTGTATTTACCAATTAATTTACTAATTAATGTACCAATGAATTAGCATTTACCAATTTGTGCCCATTAACTGCCAATTGGTACCAATTAATTTTCCAATTAATTACAAAAACAATCAATTAATGAATTTACCAATGAATTTACTAATAATGCCTCTACTCCACATAGTCATTCAGGGGCTCAGGCTGATGAAGGCTACCCCTTTTTATGATGTTGCTTTCTCATTGTGGCTTCTAGGGTTGCTGAAGTAGGGGAAGAGAGTGCATAGAGAATGTTCTAAGCATCATGCCTAGAGTGACATTCACTTGCTCCACCTAAATTTCACAGGCCAAAATCCATGAGTATAGTGCAAACTTAACTGCAGTTTGGGTAAGAAGTGTATTCTTCCTGGATGTCTAGGAAGAGGAAAACGAAATGGAAGTTGGTAGATGCATAGCACAGAATTTTCCTAAATATCAGAAATTAATCAATGGATATAATCATGAGTCAAATGCTCATAAAAAAAACCCCAAATGAAGCTATAATTATCATTCCACTTTTAGCACTCTGGTGTTTAATTACAATAATAATTTGAAATATATATTTATATATAAATTTATATATACATTTATATTTATTTACATATTTCCTCTTTCCAAAAATGGCTTGAGAGGCTTCAAATAAGACAAGAGTAGAAAAATGCAAAATAAATAATGGAGAAGGTACAAAAATGTTAGTTTTGAGCTTTCTGGATGTCACGGTGGAAAATCTCAATGCTGTCATTTCTAACAAAGTATAATAGGCTAGTTTTGTGTATCAGAGGATGTAATTGCACTGATTTGCTTTTTTTTTTTTTTTTACTGATTTGCTTTTGATCTGCTTTATATAGTGAGCATTACACAGTATACTAGGCAGTTTTTTTTTTAATAGCAATTTTGCAAGAGACGACAATTTTTTTGGTCCCCTCAATAAGAAGACATAATGTTAAACTGTTTTCTAAAGGCATTTCTACAGGGATCTAAAATAAAAATCCTTGCACATAGGTTTTCTGGCTATTTGATGTGATTCAGGGATAGAGTTCAGAAGATTGAGGGGAATGAATATTTAACGAGTCTCTTACCCTATTTTTCTGGAATATCAGTAGTCTCAGAGTTTGGACATTAGATGGATAGAATATAATATAAAGTGAAGATTGGTGTTTCTTCTCTTAAGTACTAATATTCTGTGTTGTTCATTGATGGAGATCCATGTACTTTAGATGGAGATGCATAGTGGAAAGGTTAACATTTTGATGGGAATATTAAGGAATCTGACTTGCAATTTTACCCTAAGCACAAATTTTAAAGCAGAGGGTTTAGAACACTGCCTTTTAAAAATTTTAAAATATTGGTTAGGTTCTGCACTGACAATGCCAGGAGAGCCCATTCCTGTGTGATCTATTTTTCACAGAGGTGATTTGACAAAGGCTTGGAGGAATCATTTAGCATCTGTGACCTATTTTGAGAAGATTGACCCATACACTGTTTCCATCTGTGTGATCAAAGGCTTCTGCTGCCTACTTCTGATATGTTAAGCTAGCTGGTTATGTCCTTCCTACCTGCCCAGCTGTGAAAGCACGTCACAGACATTTGAACACTGTTTTCAGTTAGCACTTTGGATCTTCCTTGCTTGTTCTCAACGTAATCTTTGTCTGATGTAAACCCCTTCTAACCTCAAACTTTTGACTCCTTCCCTCAGATCTCTCACTTCTGGCGCTGTGGATTTTTCTTTTCTTTTTAAATTGCTTTTTGGTATCTTACTTTCAGCTATTTCAAGAGATTTTGGCTTGTGTGCATGTTTCTGCTTCTTTTCACGCTGCCTTAGGTAGGTTGTCACCCTCTAGTTTAAGGTTTTTGGAAACCTCTAGCACCGAGTCTGCTTACCAACTGGACCAGCCCTACCTTTTTAAGGAGGGTGTTTAAACAGACCTGAAAATAGATCAATTCTTCTAAAAAAGGCTTTGATTCTTATTAACATTCTCCATCAAGTAAATTTGAGGGCACAACTCTTTAATGGTATACCAGTTGAACCTATATAACCTGGCAATTCTTTGTGAAGACGGTGAATAGAGGGCTGCTTTTGTAAAAAGCATGGTTCATTGTATGTTGAACCTATTCCCAAGTGACATATACCTGAGCCATTAATTAAATTGTTTTGCAAAGATTTGAAAATACTTTCTTTAGGAATATTCTTCAATTTAAAGTGTTTAATCAGATACTCAACAATAGGTGAATTTAATATTTCACAGTTAGGTGGAGGCCGAATTCTATGTACACGTAGTAAAGGTCAATGGATGATAAAGTTAAAGCATTTACAACTCAAAATACAACTTCACTGAACTAAAAAAGTCACTAAGGGTCCTATACTTTTGTGTTTCTTTTTCTTTTTTTTTTTTCTTTTTTAAAGACTTGTTTATCTGAGAGAGAAAGAGCATGCACACGGTGCAAGTGGTGGGAGAGGCAGAGGGAGAGAATCTTCGAGTGGATTCCCTGCTGAATACAGAGCCTGATGTGGAGCTCGATCTTACCATCCATAAGATCATGACCTGAGTTGAAACCAAAAGTTGGGCACTTAACTGACAGCCACCCAGGCACCTCTATGCTTTTGTATTTCTAAGCAGATTCTGCAGTAACTAGTATTTTGATCTGTCTAGATAGACTATATTAATGTACACCTTAACTTGGATCATCAAATTGGCCAGTTCTAGGCATCTACATTGCTTTGATTTCTCTTTGGCTATCTTTCATTTTCTGTGACTGGCTGAAACAGCACTGGGTGGCTGGGAGGAAAGAGCCATTCAGTCTACTGGGTTGAACCCGTTCAATCTATCGGGTCGAATCCTCTGCTTGGTTGAACCGAGATAGAGACATCTGCTATATCCTTTCTGTTGAGTATTATGGGCAAAATTCTGGGGTTCTTACTTACCTGGCAGGAGAAGTGGTTGAGAAGACATGGAGAATCAGAATCTTGTTCTTCGGACCAGGGCCCTACTCCCACAGGACGCTCACGTGTGGCTAAATTCTAAAGGCTTCAGATTATTTGTGTTCCAACTTAATTCCAGACTTAAACGTTTCAGACCGTGCACAGCTGTACTTCTTTCACTGAAAGGTTAGGCTCCTCCTGCCGTGCTCTGGGGGTAGTAGCTGGTTGAGCAATCTTCCTGCATTGGTTCCACTCCTGCAAAGCCCGCAGACGGAAGCCCTGCTGGCCGTCTGCGCCAGGTGATCTGGGGTGCCCGCTTGGCGCAGCCGCAGAAACCCGGCGCCACGCGCAAATAGAAGCTCTTTTCCGGCGCTGCTTGGGGCTGGCGTGAGGCAGAGGAAAGGCGGGAAGGTGGTGCTCACCAACCGCCGTCCAGGAGAGCATTTCAGCAGGCGTCTAGGTGTGCTTTAGATTGAGACGCCTGCCGCGCAGGCCACCACCACCTTAAGACAAGAAAATACGCCTCGTGTCACAGAAAGTCCAGGCGGCTGCCTTTGCGCGGGACCCCGGGGCCGGTGAGTCCAAGCGCGCGAGTCTTTTCTCCGTTTGCACTGGGGTCTTGTGGGTCTCGTGGATGCGACCACCATCGCCTTTCAAAGCAAGATGTTCTGGGGCTTGTCTCAGGCACAGGTCTTAAAACTTGAGGTTTCCCATGGTGGCTTTAAGCCCTTTGTTCCAGGGAAAAGCTCCGTGTTCTGAGTTTCCTCCGACTTTTGGGTGGCCTTGCACAGGTGGAACCGGTTTGTGGCGGCTTGGGTTTTACCGCTCCTCCCCGCTTGCGTGTGGATTTGCCCTCATTTCCTGCACGTGTCGGAGTCCTTCCGCTAGTTTTTGGTTTTTTTTTTTCCCCCGAAAAAACGGTACCATATGTAGCTGTAGATTCCATGTGTCTCAGGAAGGAGGTTGTGTGTAAGATTTTATTACGTCGTCACTGTGAACTGGCACCTGTGTAGTTCTGTGCCCGAGGTGAGACATGGGTCCAGAACACGCCATGGTTCCAGAGAATCAACGCGAAGCTGATATTAACACAGCCCCCAAAAGTTCCCCAAGACTAATATGCTGCTGAATTATTTAAAAGGATCAGCAGGTCTTTATTTTTTCCATGTGCCTTGCTTGGTGATTCAACTAGCTTGGTGCGGTTATGATGAGATTTTGGAGAGAAGGTTAATCAGATTGTCCCTCTTAGTTAAAAATCAGCTCAGGGCTAGATAAAAATGTGTACTCTGTCGGTCAAGAATCGATCTCACAAATATATTTCCATCACTTTATGCTGATTCATCTGTTCCCTAATCTTTACAAATGATTTTGTTTGGACTGCACCTCCTTCAGGAGCCCTATTACTGTCAACGGCATTAGTCATTAGGGTGGAAAGATTGGAGTGGAAAGAACCAAGAATGGTCAGAAATCCTCAGGATAAACCAGTGTGACTGGACCAGTTTTGTAGTCTTGGGTTCTGATAATGAGGCTGGGCTTTCTTGGCTTTCCCCACCCCCCCCCATCCCCTACCCTTATACAATGGGTTAAGTTGCAGCTCTACTTTTTCTCCTTTCAAATGTATGCCCCTGACGCCCCGGGGTTGTGTGATGCAAATTAATGTTTGTTTTCAACCTCTCAGAGGTAACCCATGTGGGCAAAGTCTAACTGATTTATTATTTCAATATCCTAGTCTTTGTGCTACCTTTTGTCATTGCTATGCTCTCCTGTAGATTCTGAAAGCTTCACGGGTAGTAAACACCCGAAATGGGAGAGAAAAACCAACATGCTTCCCTTCTGGGGATAATTTAGGTTAGGCTTTGCTTCAGGACTCAGGAGGATAACTCTAAAAAATTGGTGAGTGGATTTAGAACTTGGCCAAGATAAACTCTTAGGAATCCTGGCTGGGTTGAGAGGCTGTGAGCAATCTCCAATGGGTTTGTCGGTGAGTGGAGCTTTTAACTGGCCATATGCTGCTGCTTAGTTGCAAGGTCTGTTGAGAGCAGAGCTGAGTTGTCTCAGAAAACACTGAAGAGGAAATCTATAGAGGGAGGCCAGACATCTCCTGAGATACTCTTATCCCTAGCTGCTGGCAGTACTGCTGGGCTGCTGAGGACAGCTGAGTCCCTCTGGAACAACCATAAAGAAAGGCATTCCAGGAAGAAGGAAGAGTATAATCAGAACCACAAG
Organism: Potos flavus; assembly: GCA_028534135.1. NCBI lineage: Eukaryota > Metazoa > Chordata > Mammalia > Carnivora > Procyonidae > Potos > Potos flavus. The sequence goes on along the minus strand of CM052891.1, from coordinate 25,322,437 downwards.
CATGAAAATATTTCTTTTTTGGCAGGAGAGAGGCAGGGCATATAATGACATTGGAAGAGTAAGCAGGATTCAGTTTGCAGTGAGCCTGCATGTCCTACTAAGTGAAGAATTTGAACATATCCCAAATCTAATCAGGTTGTTTCTCTTTTTAAAACCCATCCATACAATAAAGTTCAAAGGCAGCCCTGAGAGCCCTTGCCACTCTTCCTGGGGGATAGCAGGCTTTTGCGGACGGTGGTGTGGACTTGCCCAAGGCGTGGCTACGGACGGAGTCCATGCCCACTGGTAACCCAACAATGTCCCCCACTAACATCAGGAGATTTAAAACATTTTTAAGAATTTTAAAATAATTATGGATTCACAGGAAATTGTAAAAATAATACAGAGAAGCTCTGCATACCCTTAACCCAATTTCACTCAGTAGGAACACTTTACAAACTATGTAATACAGTATCAAACCCAGGAAACTGGCATTGGTTACAATCCACAGCTTCTTCAGAGTTGGCCAGTCACGTGCACCGCTTTTTGTGTCTAGTTTCATGCAGTTTTATCACACGTAGATTGTTACCATTAGCACAACCAAGATAGGAAAGGCCTTCATCACCTGAAAAATTCCTTCTGCTACCCCTTAAAATTTTTATTTTAATTCAGGTATAATTAACATAGTGTTGTGCTTAGTTTGGGGTGTACAGCATAATGATTCAGCAATTCTATACAGTATTCCTTGTTCCTCCCAGTAAGTGTACTGGCAGCCACCGGTTCTCTATACTTAAGAGTCTGTTTTTTGGTTTGTCTCTTCGTTTGTTTTGTTTCTTAAATTTCACATAGGAGTGAAATCCTATGGCATTTTTCTTTCACTTATCCTCATGCTGCCCTCTGTAAAGTCCCATCCATCGCTACCTGTTCTTCCCACCACTTCTCACCCCACTCCTTGAAAACACTAATCTAGTTTCATTTCTATAATTTTGCAATTTTGAGAATGTTATAGAAATGGAAACATCCATTATGTAACTTTTTGAATTTGGCTTTTCACTCAGCATAACGTCTTTGAGATTCATCCAAGTTGTCTTGTGTATCAATAATAAGGGAATTTAAAAAAAGTTGATTCTGTTCCTGCAATGTCTCATCTGGTAACAATTCAAATATCTAAGTAGGGGCCTTGAAATAGAGGCCAAAGAAAGTGAAATGGTGGCTAAATGCTAAAGGAATTTTGCATTAGATTCAGAAGGAAAATTATTACACATGGCATGTCTGAAGTTCACAGGAATTGAGTGACTTTTTCTTAGTCGTAGGTAGATCTGCCGTGTCTTGTGTCCCCCACTCCCCCTGTGATTTGCAGTGTCTCTGGCCCTCTGTATGCAGAATGGGAACTGAAGCAATACAACTTTGTTTTCTTCAGAGTGTTTTGGGAATCATGAAAATCAGACTACCTGGGTTTGTGTCCAGGCTCAGCCTTCCATAAGAGTCTCACACTGAGTCTGAGATTTTTTGTGCTGTGGAGAAACCTGCCTTCTCTACCCGCAGGGTTATTAGAATAAAATGTAATCACGTAATGAAGGGATTAAAAAATTTTTTTTTTTCCTGTTCCAGAGCCAGTTTTAAAACACGAGAGGCAGCTTGGTGTAAGAAGGAACAAGGCAGTCAGATCTCAGCAATTAAAAGCCATGTCACTTCGGAAATTGACCTAACTTGGGGTGCCTGGTGGTTCAGTCAGTTCAGTGGCTGGTTCTTGATTTCAGCTCAGGTCATGATCTCGGAATTCTGGGGTAGAGCCCCACATCAGGATCCACACTCAGTGAGGAGTCTGTTTGAGGATTTTCTGCCCACCCCTCCTGCTTGTGTGCACACGTGCTCTCTTACTCTCTGAGATAAAATCTTATAAAAAAAAATTACCTAACTTTCTTAGGCTCTGTTTTATTTTTAATCTAAAAGTGTTAATACTGACTTTGAAGGGCTGTTGTGGTGAAAGGAGAGAGTATGAATAATGTGAGATGACCTTAACTCCTAGTAAGTGTTGAACAATGGTAGTTCCCACATTATTACAAGGGCTGCTATTTTTCTTTCTGTGAGTTGGTTCCTTTTGGAAAATACATGGTTACTTAATTTTGTCAGGTTCAACACAACAGTTGAAGTTTGTTACTTGCCGACATGTATTACTCTTGTCACATGAAGTGCCACTGCCCTGTCCTGCCCAATCTGGGAAGCATGATATGGTGAGAAGAGCACAGGCTTCAGAGAGACCTGTGATCCAGCCCCAGCTCAGTTATACCTTCCTTTGGCAGATCAAATAATCTGACTGTTGGTTTTCTTCTCTATAGAATAAGAGCTAATAACACTTTATCTGTGGGAGTATTGAGTATAGTTGACACACAATGTTATGCTAGTTTCAGTTGTGCAATATAGCGATTCAACAACTGTATACACTATGCTATATTCGCTGCAAGTGTAGCTACCCTCTGACACCACACAATGGTATTACAATACAATGTTAAGCTAATACAATAACATTGACTATATTCCCTGTGCTGTGCCTTTCATCCCTGTGATTTATTTATTCCATAACTGGAAGCCGGTATCTCCCACCCTCCTCACCCATTTTGCCAGTCCCCTTACTTTTCCCCCTATCCGGCAATCTTCAGTTTTTTTTTTCTCTGTATATTGGTCTGATTCTGTTCTTTTGTTTACTCATTTGTGTCTGGGAATATTCTTAATATGAGAAGTGCCTAACAAAATGGTATAACAGGTACTTGGTGATGACGGGAACTCCCAAATTATACCTAACTTAAAAAAAGAAAAAAAGTCCTAGGGTGGAGTGGACAAGTTATGCTTTCTTTGTGAGACTCTTGTTCTCGCTTGTTAATTGAAGGGTGATTGAGATTAGGAATTGAAAATTGGTGGCCCAAGTGCTGAATCTTCTACACAAAGGTGCTTTGCTTGATTAACAAATCTTTTTCTCTCAATCCCTCTATATCGTTTAACCTTTCTATCTCTCAATATATAGTTTTAGTACTTTGGACTTGAATGCCTTTTAGGAGATGAAGAATCTAGTTCCACACCCCAAATCACTACCTGTTTGATACATTTACTTTACACACCTGGATATTGAAAGCATTTAAGCGTGATGCATTCGAAATAGACCATCAATCCCAAAGGGTCATCTATGGAATGTTAATAATTAGAAGAAAATTCAAAGCTAAATACACTTGGGAAATGGCAGCTAAGCAAATTAAACAGATGTCTTTACTACTGAACTTCATAAAAACCAATGAAGAGAGTGGTATAGAAATTAGCATTTCCTAAATGTATTTGATAACAATTCCTATCTTAAATTTAGAGCATCTCATAGATTATTGCATGGCTCACTAATGCCTCACTAATGCGACTTTGGGAAGTATTAGATGATCTAAGATTGTGCCAAGTGATAGCTTATTTCCAGATAAATGAGTCTAGGGATTTGAAATAAATATTTATTGGAAATATCTGGAGAAAATACAAAGGAAACACATAAACATGGGTGCCCCAAATAGAAATGATGGAAATAGTGAATAGAATCATCAGAGATCAGTTTCAAAACTTGATTTATGTGGCATCAATAAAAACCAAACACCTGAGTCCTTTTAGGACCATGATCTTTCCAGCTAATTGATTTAGTTATACTTCATGAACTTGAAGCTTAGTATGACATTTCTTGAAGTATTGCTCATTCTGGGTTGATAAGCATCAAGAGATTCCATTGTTTTGATGTTTGCCGTTTTGAATATTACATGGGACAGATTTTTTCTGACTCTCCATGCATGTACGATACTCCTGAAAATTTCTGTTTTGATTCAGTATAATTTTAAGTGGATTAAATGAAGTTAAAGAAAACCAGGGAAATCTTTGGTAAATCAGGAACTTTTTTGTAGTGAGAATATCTTTTTTTTTTTTTTTTGTAGTGAGAATATCTTATCTAGACTTACTTATTTTTTAAATTTTAATTTCATGAGTGCAATATTTATAACTAATTCATCTATAAAAGACTGTCTAACTGGTTTCCTTTCAGATAAAACTCAGTAAATGCTGGTTCAGGTCATTCAGTTATTCTGGAAGTAAATTAATTTAACTTCCAAATTATTCAACATGATTTAGTCTTTTTTTTTTTTTTTTTTTAAGTTTCTCCAGCTTCTCCTGTCTTTCTTTGTGCCTCACGGTCATAATCATTGATGTCATTTATCATTATACAGACAAATGCATGTGATTCAAATAATCTTTCTGGTTGTAGGACACTAGATGAACCTATATTGAATTTGTTTGGCAAATACTGGCAAGGCGGATTTACTGGAAAATGCATACTTGGCAACTAAAAGCTTTGATCTTTTGATTCTTCTACTATCCTTTCTATATTTTTCTTCCCTTATTTCTCTTCCTTTTACATCCTTTTTTTCCCTTCTCATTTCCTTCCTCATCATTATCCTTTCTTAAGAATACATATTTTTACATAGTAGCCCCAGTATCACTGATTTTAATATTTTAATATTTTACCTCCAGAGATTAGTTTCAACGCAGGGAATATGTCTCAGAGCTTATTAAATAATTCAGTTTTTAAAATCTTCAAATTCAAAAGAACCTTAGAAGTCATTTGCTATAAGTTGGAAGTGATTCTAGTAGGCATCCCGTCTGCAGACCCCCGACTCCCCTCTCAAAGAACTTGAAGCCTCTGTTTAAATACTTCCGTGGACCATCCTCTAACACTCCAATATCTGACTTCTGAACTTTGCCTTAACAGGCCTGGCTGTTTTATCTAAAACATCAGTGAAACAGACGGTGCTTTTTTTTCCAGTGCTGGAGGCCAAACCTTTTGTGATGAAGCTGCTTAAGATGACCAAGAATAGCAGGAACCAGAGAAATGGATCAAAACTGTGGTTCTGAAGTGTCCTGATAGTTGGGTTACGGGAACTCCAGAAGTCAGTGTTTCCAAAGGGCAGAAGTAGAGCTCAAAACAGGAGACATGTTAATGATCAGAATCTGGGGGTAAAAATGGAATGGAAGAGAAACCTAGCCAGAAATGAAGTGAAAAGAGTTCCTTTTTTTTTTTAAAGATTTTATTTATTTATTTGACAGAGATCTCAAGTAGAGAGAGAGGGGGAAGCAGGCTCCCTGCTGAGCAGAGAGCCCGATGTGGGACTCAATCCCAGGACCCTGAGATCATGACCTGAGCCGAAGGCAGAGGCTTTAACCCACTGAGCCACTCAGGCGTCCCGAAAGGAGTTCCTTGGTGATAGTTGTAAGTGCCAATGAAATACCTGGAGTGTGTCTTCTTTGTCAGGAGTTGTGCATGGCTTAGGTAGGCATAAAGAGCATGGGTTGATGTGAATCACTGGTTATTTTTTTTCTCCACTGGTTTACTTCATACTTCTCGAAGGAGCAGCATGAGTCCTTGACAGTGGACTCCTGTAAGACATCATTTAGGAATGAGGGTTGAAGACCAAACAAAATCTCAATCTGGGAGGACTGGGAGGTATAAATTGGGTAGATGTCAGGCTTAGGCTCAAAGCAGTTTTATTTATTTCAGTGATAAAAGAAATGCATGAAAAGATTTGAATTAAAAACTCTAATTTTTGGAAAACCTTGATGTTAACATAATACATAAAACACAATTTTTTTATTAACATATAATGTATTATTTGCCCCAGGGTACATGTCTGTGAATTATCAGGCTTACACATTTCACAGCACTTACCATAGCACATACCCTCCCCAATATCCATAACCCAGCCACCCCATCCCCACCCCCCCTACCCCCCAGCCACTGTCAGTTTGTTTCGTGAGTTTAGGAGTCTCTTATGGTTTGTCTCCGTCCCGATCCCATCTTGCATAAAACACAATTTTAATTGGCCACGATTGAAAAGGTAGTGTAATTTGGGTTGGCAAATGAAGATCTGCGGTGCCTTTATGAAGAAATGCAGGTGGAACCTGATTTAACTTGCTAATCTGGGAAAGCTGTTAGATTCTGCTTTTGAGAGGTCCCGTGGTTTTGAAGTATGCTGAGCTACACTTCCGTGCCCTGTTCCAAAGTGATGAGTTGTTCTTTCAGAAGTTTGGTGTGGAATTCCCCTCTATAAAGTATTTCTAGGAAAGACCAATTCTGCCAAAACAGGACTGATACATTCGTTAAAACCAATGTATTTATAGGATGAGAAAACCAGTAAGGTTTCTCAGCCTTTAAGATAAAATTTTAACATTTCTTGGATTTATTAAGTGCTTACTTTGTGCTAAGCATACTTGTAGATAGGGGATTGGCAAACTTTTCTGTAAAGGGCAGATAGCAAATATTTCAGGTTTTGTGGGCCCTCTCTTCTCTGTGGCAACTACTCTGTCCTTGTAGCACAAAAGCAGCCATAAATAATATGTAAACAAGTGTGAGTGGCTGTGTTCTAATAAAACTTTATAAGCCAGGAAGCTGGCTGGATTTGGCTGCAGGCTGTAATTGGCCAAACCCTGTGGACATTGGGGTAAGTATTTTACAGAGAATTGAAACAAGATGCTGCAGGGGCGCCTCAGCAGCTCAGTCAATAAAGCAGCTACCTTCGGTTTAGGTCATGATCCCAGCGTCCTGGGATCTAGCCCTGCATCAGGCTCCCTGCTCAGCTGGGAGTCTGCTCCTCCCTCTGCCTGCCGCACTCCCTACTTGTGCGCGCGCGCGCGTGCGCTCTCTCTCTCTCTCTCTCTCTGACAAATAAACTCTTAAAAAAAAAAAAAAAGTAGGGTGTTGTGGTAGATGACTGCTTTAGTGTTGTTGTGAAAGACCTGAGGAAGTGGCCCTTAAATTGAAGTCTCAATGACAAAGACTTAGCTAGACACTGATGTGTGGGGAAGAACATTCTGGACAATAGGAACTACTGGGAAGGTTTACTAAGCTGAAATGAGCTTGGTATGTTCGAGGAACCAAAAGGTCAGTGGGAGCACAATAAGTAAGAGTTATTTCTTTTGGAAATAACTCCGAAGAAAAATACATGCACGGTGTTTTTCAGCATGGATTTTTTTTTTTTTTTTAATAGTATAAGATTGGAAACACTGTCAATGTCTTCATCAGAAGAAATGTAGTTTATTCAGTAATACAGAACTAATGCATAGAAGACCATCTGTAAATGTTTAATCTAATTCTAAATTTCTGGCAAAAGAAAAATGACCAGTTTGGTGATATCAGTTTGATGAACTTTTCCAAAGGCATTGAAACTATCAAATTAGTTTAGAATGTTCTCAAATGCAATAATAGAAACTCTAACTGGCTTCTAGAAACTTGAATTTATTTTTCTCATAAGGCAAGAAGGCCAGAGGTAGGTGACTGCATGGGCTGTTGCAGGGTCTTGGTGATCCCATGGCTGATGTCTCTGGAAAATTTCTTGAGCCTTTCTGTCATTTACACAGAAAGGCTTGCAAAACTCTAGTACATCTGGGTCAAGGCAGGAAGGAGAGGGCAAAGAGGAGGGTCAGCATAGTCTATTGCTCTTATCAGGAAAGCGAATGCCTTCCCAGGAGCACCACTTCTTTCCTTAGTGGGTTTTTCTCTTTAGGTTTCATTGCCAGAACTTAGTCACATGAACCCATCACCCTGGTTGGTTGGAAGGCTGGGAAGTAGGAAACAGGTTTGTTTTGACTAGTTTAGATCAATCCAGATTGATCACTGGGCTGGGCATATTGCCAACCTCAAATAAAATTGAGTTTGTGTTGGTGAAATGAAGGGGGAAAGGAAATTAATCAGACCGCTATGAATATTGCTTGTCATTGTAGAAATGCTAATTATAGAGGAAATGAAAATAGCAGAGAAGAATTGTAGCCACACTTTGATCACCTGTGTTATGTAAATTACCAAACTATTGAGTAGTGCTTGTAAATGCACATTACCTAATTTATTCTCTGCTCTTTGAGGTAGATAATATTTTTTGTTCCCCTTTTTAAGTGAGCAAAGATTTAGAGGGATTAATATGGTGAAAGTTACACAGCTAATAAATGGCCCATCAGGGATTTAAATTAGGATCTTTGATTCTGAATTCTGACTTTTCTGTATGTAGGATTTGTGTCCAGAATGACTCCCTATGTAACAGTATATACAGAGCTATGAAAAAGGATATACAAGAGAATATGGATAAATGAAAACAGTTCATTTTTTAGGGTGGGATTATAAGCGGAGAGGAATGTGATATTTCTTTTAAAAATCTTTTGTTTTAATCTTATGACTATAAAATTTTGGGGAAATTAATGAGAAGAGAATTTATCCTCTTTTTGCCAGGCCCACTCTTCTTTAATTACTTTGCCTGATAATTTAATTTTTGGTCTTTGTTTTTTATTTTTTGAGAAAACTGCAGTATATATACAAATATGAAGTGTACAGCTTAATGACTTGTTTCATGTGCATAAACTCATGTAACCACCATCCAGATCAAGGCACAGACCATGTCCAGGGTCCTTGAAGGATCAATTTTGCCTCCTTCTGGGTGGTTTTCCTTCCACTAAAGCCAACCGCTATTCTGAGTTCTACCATCATGGGTAAGTTTCTGCCTCTTTTTAAATGCCAAATAAATAGAACCGTAAAACATTAATCTTTAGTATCTGACTTCTTCCATTTACTGTCTTACCTGTGAGATTAATCCATATGGTTAGGTGTATAAGCTTGTCTTTTTCATTGCTGTATAGTATTTCATTCTATGACCGTATCTCTATTTACTCATTGTACTGTGGATGGACATTTTGGGTCATTTTAAGTTTTGGTTATTATGAATAAAACAATCAACATTCTTATCCCAGTCTGTGGGTATAGCACTCATTTCTGTTGAGTGCCTAAGTGGGAGTGATATTGCAGGGTCATCGGGTATATGTATGTTTGGCTTTGGTAGATACTACCAAACATTTTCCAAAGTTTTTCCAATTAATGTGCTTACCAATAAGGTAAGAAAGTTCCATTGTTCCATATCCCTGCCGGTATTTTAACATTGTTGATTTTTCCATTTTAGTGAATTCAGTGGGTATGTGGTATTTCATTTTGATTTGATTTTGTGGTTTTTCTAATTGGGTGAGCAGTTTTTCATATCTTTATTGGCTATTTTGATCTCTGCTTTTGTGAAATATTCAAGTCTTTTGGACATCTTTAAATTGGGGATGTCTTGGGGCGCCTGGGTGGCTCAGTGGGTTAAAGCCTCTGCCTTCAGCTCGGATCATGATCTCAGGGTCCTGGGATCGAGCCCCGCGTCGGGCTCTCTGCTCAGCGGGGAGCCTGCTTCCCCCTCTCTCTCTGCCTGCCTCTCTGCCTACTTATGATCTCTCTCTCTCTCTCTCTGTCAAGTAAATAAATAAAATCTTTAATAAAAAAAAAAAATTGAGGATGTCTTTTTTTAGGAGCTCTTTATGTATTGTTATGTATGCATATATGTGTACCTGTGTGTTTAAAAATATCTCTCACTTGATTTTTTTATATTTATGTTGCAGATATCACTTGATTATTCTTTATAGCCAAGTCAATCTTCCATGCTCAATCTTCTGTGGCTAAAACTTGCTCTGCATATCCTGCTTCACGTGTTAAATACTTCCCTATGGTGAGATGTGCCTTTATTGGCATAGTCTTTGGTTCGCAAGCCGTGTCCCTCAGCTCCTTCAAAATTCAGATGAAAACTTACCTCTTGGAGGTTTTTGCATATAAGCATCCATAACATACAGTCACCATAATACTGATTTTCTTCTCTGTGTAAGATGGTTGATATGTTGCTTATATTGGTTCTAAGTTTGTGTGTGTGTGTGTGCGTGTGTCTTAGCGTGTAGTTGGCACTCAATGTCAATTCTGTTGTCCAGTTCACATATATTCTTATATCTATATTTTATTGTTTGAATAATTTCAGGACTACTTCACTTGATTGTCCTCACTTCTGTTGTTCTTATTTTTTCATCTGCAACTTCAGCCTTCTTAGCACCTAAAAAATTAAAATGGAAAATTAAGGTGAGGAATTTAGAAGTCCGAGTTTACTAAAGTGAATTGACCTCCCAAGAGTTTAATTTTTTTTTTAATATTTTATTTATTCATTTGACAGTACGCGTGCACAAGCAGCGGGGAGGCGAAGGGAGAGGGAGAAGCAGGCTTCCTGCCGAGCAGGGAGCCTGATGTGGGGCTGGATCCCAGGGCCCTGAGATCATGACCTGAGCGAAAGGTGGATGCTTAACCATCTGAGCCACCCAGGTGCCCCAAGTTTAATTTTTTAAATCAGTTTTGTAAACACTTTACAATTTTTGACATAAAACAAAAGTGCATAACAACTATAGAGTGAATACTTTGTAATCACAACCCAAGTCAAGAGAAATGAGCCAGTTCTAACATTAAGAGGCCCTCTGTGAGGGCTTCCTCCGTTGGACTGTCTTCTCTGCCTTCAGACTATCTCCTATCATTAATTTCATGGTACTTAATACCTTGTGTGGGGGGTGGTTTTTTATTTTACCACATATGCAAGCATTCCTGAATACATAGTTTAGTTGTATGTGTTTTAAACTATAAGTAGTATGAATCCTACTGTAAGAATTCCTTTGCATGTAGCTGCTTTGGTTCAACTGTGTTTAATTCATGCTGTGTGTCTCATCAATTTATTTTTATTTTGGACATAAGGCATTGTATGAATGAAGTTGTATGGGTTACAATGATATATCTGTCCTGCTTATGAACTTTTGGGCTGTCTCCAGTTTGGGACTATGGCAAACAATGGTGTTATTAACATTCTTAAATAGGAAGCCTGATGGACATCTGTATACACTTCTCTGGAGTATATACCCAAAAGGAGAATTACTGGTCATATGGTATGTTTATCTTCACTGTACCTAGACAATGTCAAACTGATTTCTACCAAGGATTTGAGAAATACAATAACAATGGGCAGCTTTGAATGATTTCTGGTCAAAGCTTGATTTCTTTTTTGTTAAGATTTGAGAGAGAGGAGTGGATGCATGCATGTGTGTGAGTAGGGGGAGGGGGAGAGGGAGAATCTTTAAGCAGACTCCCCGCTGAGTGTGGAGCCCAACATGGGGCTCCATCCCAGGACCCTGAGATCATGACTTTAGCTGAAACCAAGAGTCAGCTGCTTAAATGACTGAGCCACACAGGTGCCCCAAAGCTTGTTTTTTTTTTCTTTTTTTTTTTTCTTAAGCTAGTTCTGAAGGCACAGAATCTGATGCAGGGCATTAGTTGATTATTTCACTTGCCCAGTGATAGCAAATGTAATCTTTGTGGGAGAATTAAGGAGGAAGCAGGGTGTAATAGGTACATAGGCTGAGGCTGTAAGAAAGAACTGGGAGTTCAAACCTCTGCTACTGAATTGATGTGTTGACTTTCAGCCCAGGTTCAGTTTAATTACCCGGAAAACCTGTTAACACAGACACAGAGATGCTATAGAGAGTAAGTGAGGTATGGGATACAAAGTGCCTAGCACAGTGCTTTGCGCATGGTAAGTGCTCAAACATTGTTTCTCTTCCAGTTTAAAATGGAAAGTGTCAGCCTATCTTAATGTTCACTCTCTTATTTACTGAAACGTATGCGTGAGACTTGAAGGTGTGTCTACCTTAGAAACCTGACAAAATTCTTGGGTTTTCAGTCACTTATTTTGGAAAATGTAACTTACAATTTTGTGGAGGGAACAATGATGTCAAAATTTCTGCATGGTAACCAGTCTCTAATAGATTGAAAAAGGGCTCCGTTAAGGGAGAAGAGGGTTAAACGTTACAGAATAGAGCAAAAGTATTTTTCCTTGTGTGTGAACATGTGAGCCAGCATGGGGCTACCTCTCTTCCACAGTCCAGGAAAATTCCAATTTCACTAGATGATAGTACGTGTGTCAGTATGTGTATGTATGTTTATATCCTACTTTTCTGTGCTTACCACCTTGGAGTATTATGCTTGGGAGGAAATGATACAAAGAGCTAAAGGATAAACATTGCTCATATCCAGCAAGTTTGGGGTTCTTTCCTAGAAATGAGTACTTTGGGTTTTATGGAAATTTGTATATTAAAATAACCAAAGATAAGTTATGGAGCAGCATGAAAATTTTGTATGGATTTTTAGGGTAATATTTTAGGAAAATCTGTACCTTTAGTGGGCTGCTTTGGTCTGTGCCCTAATTCTTCTCGGGATATATATGAACATTTCTCTTAGAGATAAGAAAATGTTGGAAATTAATATTAATCTATGGGGTCTTATGTGCTTTTACATTGTCTTTTGTTCTCCTTCTGTGGCTTTATTTCCTTGGACCCTGGCAAGAGAGGGTCCTCTTCTTTATGCAGACAAGGCTGGGGCTCAGATTAGAAGTAAGGCAGTAAGGTTGGTGGAGCTTGTTATCTCCCTTGCATGTTTGCGAAAATACTGTTTTCTGGAAAACCAAAAATAATTACAAAACCCTGCAACAAAAACCCTGCATTCTTAAAAGCAGTGTCACAAGAAATGAGGAGCTAGAGTCATATATTTTAAGATTATTAAGGTCATTTCTTTTTCTTGGCCAATTTTATGTAGATATTTTAAACTTCCTATTCTAGTCTGAAACCATCTGCAAACATCCTAAGAGTTTAAGTTCTGGATCCTGCATTCTACAAGGTAAGATATTATATTTCATGCTTGTAAAATGAGGAGTTTGGTCTGATTCTACAATCCTGGTAGCTCCTTCTATTTCTCAAATTCCAGGATTGTACTTTGCTTTTCTCTCTGGTTAAACGTTTTGTGACAAGGGGAAATTGAGTTTAACATAAAGTTGGCTTGCTACAAAGACTCGGGTAATGAAGATCTCTTAATTATCTTGGCACGACCTTTTTAGCTAGCTATATTTTGATTTAATTGTGGTAGTAATAACAAAGTCTGTGAACTTACCACCTTTCCATTGAGTGCCTGCAAATGCTTTATTCAGATGTACAGTGGCTCTAAGAGGGTTATATATAATGTGTTTTTTGCATGGTGAGCCTTATCATTTGTTTAGATCACATAATTTTTTAAGGTGAATACTGGGTGTGGAAACATTGGTTGTTAATATGCTGTTATGAAAGCCTTTACAACACAGGTGGTAACTTTCTCCTAATGATCTAGGTACTTGGTGTTTTGGCATGTTTACTCTTAATTCTTGCTAGAGGTTATGAGTCCATGGTCTTTCACTTTCCTGTGTGTTCAGGTGTATGTAAAATGCTTTAAAAAAATTACATGCAGTAAAATTCACTCTTGATGGTGCATTCATTTGATAAATAAAGTTGTGTATCTAACACCAGAATCCTGACACAGAGCAGTTCCATTACCTAGAAATTCTCTTGTATTTTTCCTTTGTAGTTAATTCCTTCCCCTACCTCCAAACTTTGGCAACCATAAACCTGTTTGCTGTGTCTCTAGTTTTGCCTGCTCAGAATATCATATAAAGTCTTTTGAGTCTCTCTTTTTGGGCCTAACTAGATACATTTGAGGTTCATCCATGTTGCTGTGTAAATCAGTAATTATTTTTCATCGTTGAGTGGTATTTCATTGTGTGCCTGCAATGAAGTTTATCATTCACAAGTTGAAGGAAGGATCTCCGTTATTCCGTTTTTGACAATTGTAATGAAGCTGCTATAAATATTTATATACATATTTTTATGTGAACCTAAGTTTCCATATTTCTTGGGAAAATGTGAGATTGCAGCCTAGTACGGTAAGTACATGTTGAATTATAAATTGCCAAACTGTTTTCCATCCTGACTGTACCATTTTGTATTATCCACTGATGTAGGAGATTTATAGTTGCTCCACATCATTGCCAGTTCTTTTTGTCAGGGTTTTTTTTTCTTTAATATTTTAGCCATTCTAATAGGTATTTGGCATTGCCATTATATTTTTAATGATGTCGATCATCTTTTTACCTTTTTATTTGCCATCCATATATCTTCTTTGGTGAGAAGTCTATTCAGAGCTAGTGCCCACTTTTAAATTACACGGTTTTCTTACTGAATTTTGAGGGTTCTTTATGGATTATTCATAAGTTTCGTCAGATATTTGACTTGGAAATATTTTCTTCTAATCTATGGCTTATATTTTCCTCTCTTAGTAGGCCTAAGGTTTTACATTTTGATGAAGTCAAAATGTAATTTATCATGATGTTCCTTTTGTGCAACACACTTCTGGTGTCATTATTATTATTATTTTTTTTTTTCCTGGTGTCATTATTAAGAACTCTTTGCACAATCTAAAGTCTCCAACTATTCGTGTTTTGCATTTTAGGTCAATTGAGTTAATTTTTTGTATAAAAAGATGTAAGTTATGATTATTTTTACATATGAATATCCAGTTGTTCCAGCATCAGTACTAAAAAGACTATACTTTGTTCATTAAATTGCCTTTGTAATTTTGTCAGAAATCAGTTGTGCGTATATGAATAGGCCATTAATAAACTTCTTATTCTGTCCTATTGATCTGTGTGGCAATCCTTTCACTGGTACTATACTGTCTTAATTATTGTGGCTTTTTATGAAGTCTTGAAGTTAGGTAAACTGAGCTTTATGACTTTGTTGTTTTTCAAAATTTATTTCCGTACCTTTCCCTTCCCATATAAATTTTAGAATCTGCTTCTCAGTGCCAACGATAGGATTGTGGGGTTTTGATTGGGATTGTGTCGAGTTTATGGATCAGCTTGGAGAGAACAGATTGGTATGTTAATTCGTCCAATCCATGAATATGGCATATTTCTTTACTTAAATCTTACTTGATTTCTTTCATCAATGTTTTATACTTTTCATCACCTTGTCCTGCATACATTTTTTTGATTTATAGCTATGTATTTAAAATTTTTTTGGTGTTATCTGTTTGCTTCTAATTTTTATTTTCAGTTACTCCTTAGTAAAATCAAATATTTTTTGTATGTTGACATTGAATCCTGGAACCTTGCTAAACTCAATATTTCTAGCTTGTTTGGAGATTCCTTTGGATTTTCCATGGAGACAATCATATCATCTGAAAAAAGGGTTTTATTTCTTTTTTTATCTATATACCTTCTCCCAGCCCCCACCTCAATGCACTGGTTAGGCCTTCTGCACAATAATATTAAATAGGAGGGGTGAAAGCATACATCCTTACCTTATTCCTAGTTTTTAAGAGGAAATCATTTAATCTTTAACCACTAAGTATGATGTTATCTGTAGTGTTTTTGTTTTTTTTTTTTGGTAAGTGATTTTTATCAAGGAAGATATTGTACATTCGTAGTTGCTGAGAGGTTTTTTTTTTTTTTTAATCATTAGTGGCTATGAATTTTCTCAACTGTATTTTCTGCATTTGTTGAAGTGGTTGTGGTTTTTCTTCCACAGTCTCAAGATGATGAATTACTCTGATTGACTTTGAAGGTTGAAACAAACTTATATTTCTAGGATAAACCCAAAGTGGTCATGATACATTGTATTGCTTGATTTGATCTGCTAATACCTTAACTCTATTTCCATGAATTTTTGAATTTATATTCATGTACTGTATTTTTTGTAATGTCTTTGGGTTTGGTAAAAAGGTAGTGATGACCACATAAAATGATATTTTGGATGTATTCTTTCATTGTATAGAAGTAATTGCATAAAGTTAATGTAATTTCTTGGGACGCCTGGGTGGCTCAGTTGGTTAAGTGGCTGCCTTCGGCTCAGGTCATGATCCCAGGGTCCTGGGATCGAGTCCCACATTGGGCTCCTTGCTCGGCAGGGAGCCTGCTTCTCCCTCTCTCTCTGCCTGCCTCTCTGCCTACTTGTGATCTCTCTCTCACTCTCTCTCTGACAAATAAATAAATAAAATCTTTAAA
>CM052891.1:25269946-25306149 GCA_028534135.1 Potos flavus | reverse complement strand
TTTTTTTTTTCTGAATAGATGATTTCAAGATCCCTTTCAGTTCTAACATTCTGTGATATTAAAAAGTAGGTAAAATTAAAAACATTGTTCAAACTATGTGTTTAATAGCAGCCAGTGTGAGTGAAAGAAATCAGGAATGGCTTCACTGGAGCTCATCCTTGAAGGGTCGATTCTGTCTGAATACAGCAGAAAGAGAGTAACAGGAAACAAAATGAAGGATATACAGGGTGAAAGAAGTTCATGGAGGCCAGACGAAAAGGACATTAGGTAGGTTATGATTACCAGGAGAAAAATACCTAGATTCTAGAAAAAAGGGACAAGGGAGAGAAAGGAAGAAAGGGCTGAAAGATGATTATAACAATGAGCATAAATACTACAAACATGGTAGATAATTTACTCCAGAAATTAGAGAAGCAGCTTTAACTCTTGCAGTGGGCTCTCCATAGTCTCAGAGTGTTAATGCAAAAGAATCCTGTATCTTGTGTCATTTTTGATGTGGGAGAAGCAGGTTGGAAGTGAATTGTTCCTGGTAGCCTTGGGTGCAGGAAAGCCGTAAGGGTCATTTTTAACCACTGAAATCCTGTTTCCAGGAGAACAGTGGGACCTATCAGTGAAAGTAGCATCCAAGCTGTCACAACATGTTAGGGTCCCCACATGCGGTCAGTGGACTTCTCCTATGGGAGAGATGACCTTTTATGAAATGTTTGTTAAAAAACTCAGAAAGTAAACTTGACTTCCCAGTACCATTTGTAGTTTTTGTAAGTCTAAGGGCAAAGGCTATCTTACACAGTGTTCTGAAAAATGTTCATAATTTTGAAAGAAGGGAGTAGAAAATAGTGGTCAAGAAATCCCATTATAAGAGAGCAAGGTTTGTGTGCCCTCATTTACATTCCAGCCTGGGAAATGGTCTTTCGTTGGATGATAAGAGAAAGGCAGAAGCTTATTCATGACCCCTCTATTAAAACCAAATTTATGAGTGAAAAAAAAATAATGACTGAAAATTTACAAGAATTATGAGGCAAGAACTGAGCAATGTGTTCTGAGCTTTTGCTCTTGCTATCACTAATAAATCTGGTCTGCCCAATTGCTACTTTATCTCAGGGAGCTGAATGACGATAAGGTATCTCTCCTACATTAGCAGTCCGAATGCAGTAACAAAATGTCACTTTGTTGAAGATTAGATGTCAGTGGGGGTCAAGAAAGCAAATACCCAATTCAAATCCATACATCCTCAACTCCCTACTTTTACTGCCAACTGAAGGAAATTGTGCTATTAGGGCTGAATTTTGTGTAACCTTCCTTAGACTGCATTTGGAGTTTTGTCATCAGTGTATCAAAAGGTCACAGTACACAGAAACCTGAACAATTTCTATGATGCTCCACTGTCAAAACTCTTTTTCATAAAG
The DNA here is from genome assembly GCA_028534135.1 of Potos flavus. Lineage (NCBI taxonomy): Eukaryota > Metazoa > Chordata > Mammalia > Carnivora > Procyonidae > Potos > Potos flavus. The sequence goes on along the minus strand of CM052891.1, from coordinate 25,304,743 downwards.
CCATAATAATTAAAGAGTCTGTTGCTGGCACTGAGGTAGACTGATCAGTGAACAGGCTAGATTACCCAGACCGTCGAATGTGTAAAAACTTAGTATACAGTTAAATCCTCATCTCCCAACATGTGCAAAAGAGGGAGGGTGTTAGATTTTAATGTAATGAATATGCAAACATGGTAAGAAACTCAGTAATTACTCCAGTCTAGAGATGAGGGAAGTAAAGTTGGTAGGATAAATGCAGGCAGTATAGAATGCTTTAAGAGCATAGCTGTGGGGTCAGTAACCTGTTGTTTAATTTTAGCTAGTGCAACTTACTGTCTTTCTTACTTGGGCAAGGTGCTTAATCTTTCCAAATTCACAATTCTGCAAACTGTAAAATGGGAGTGGCATTTAAACCTATCTTGGGCAACTTATATTTTTCCTCATCTGAAATAGTGATATAAAGAAGATTTTCACAGTAAATAGGAACGGGAATAATAAAACCTATCTTGTCAGGACAAAATGTAATAGTGGGAAAGCATTGAGCATGATAGCTGTCCCATAAAGACATCCTTTCTTATTTATTATTAATTCATATATCGGAACAAAGAAGGAAAAGATATCTTTATAAACTACAAAAAAATATATGCAAAAGCTTAAAGGGAAACGTCAAACAATATTTTTGAAAAATAAGTTTAATATATAAATTTTTATAGATCTGAAAATTTGAGGGATATGATTTCTAGTGGGTCTGTTGGCAATAAATTCTCTTCCATTTCTTTTTTTCCTGAAAGCATCTGTATTTTACCTCCATTTTTAAGGAATATTTTTACTGGATATAGAACTCCAGGTTGAGGACTTTATTCTTACCCTAAGTCTATAATTCTGTTATTTATTTTTTTCGGCATCATTGTTTCTGATAGGATACAACCTGTCACTTGCTTGTTATTCCCATGTATGTAATGATTTTTTTTTTTTTTCTTCTGGGGTTGATTTTAAAAACTCTTTTTTTCCAGAAGTTTAACTCTGTAGGCGTGATTTTTTTTTTTTTTTTTTAATTTATCCTCATTGGTGTTCACTGATATTTCTAGATTTGTGAGTTGCTGTTTCTGGTCAAATTTAGAGTAAAGTTGGCCAGTTGCATCAATTTCGAGTGCCTGATATTGTTTCAAATGTAACAGGTTTTGTTTGTGTTTTTTTCCAATCTTCTTTCTCTCTATGCTTCTGTTGGATAATTTTCATTGACCTGAGTTCAAATTCAATGATCTTTTGTTGTATGTAATCTTGTTAACTCATCCAATAACTTATTTAAAATTTTTGATTTCTGATCTTCTATTTAGTATTTAGATTATAAAAAACAAATGTTCAAATCTCTTATGAAATTCTCGATATCTTTTCTCTATCTTTTCCTCTAAACTGTTCAACATTTTAATCTTAGTTATTTTAAAGTCCTGTCTGAAAACAGCAGTACCTGGTTTGCTTCTGAGTACACGTCTTTATTGGTTACGTGTTATTATCTTGCTCCCCCCATATCTGTTAATTATTTAGTGAGTTTTTTGAATGACACCTTATCGAGATTGCATTCTGTTATTTTTTACTGGAAAATGCTAAGTTTTATTTTAGTAGGCAGTTAAATTACTGACTGATCATCTTCAACCTGTGAAGTCTTTGCGTTGTGATTTGCAGGATTAGGTCTATTTCTTTTTTACCCTCAGTTTTTTAGTCCTGGTATGTTGTCTTTACTCCAGAACTGTGGAGTCTTTCTGGATGCTCAACATTTCCTAACTAAATGTTGATGGACTCCATGTTAATGGAGCAAAGGTCACACCTTGCCTGTTCTACTGCCTTTTGCATTCCTCTCCCCTTAAGTCTATAATAGTTGCTTTTTGTAGATTCAGGACCTAAGGTGGAGTCAACCAGCTCTACGCCCACAGTCTCAGCATAATTTATTCTAGGTATTGATGCACAGGTCTGAGACTTTGCTTTTATTTTCATTTTTTCAAATCATTTTCTTGTAAATAATGCAGGACTAGGGGATAATCATTGAGCTTAGTTTTTCTCCTAGAAATCAGAGTCTTGCTTCTGAATCTTTATCCAAGTGTTGTAGCCCTGCTGTTTTTATATGGAACATCGTAATTGTGTCTTCTTGTTCGGGTTGGAGGGTTTTGTCTGACGGTTTTTTCTGTCTCTGTGCTATCCACTCCTGGGCAAGCTTGTTCATGATACTAACTTTTGACCTGGATTGAGATAGTAAAATTTACTAAAGAATGATGGTTAGCCAGACCAAACATCCTATGCTAATCTATTTGTAAGTTCTTTGAGCAAATATTTATTGAAATTTCTTTGCATGCCAGGATCCCAGAATAGAGAGATGAGTACTCTTGAGAAATCCTGCTGTGTAGCACTCACTGATTACTTATATACAGCAAGGATAAAATAAGTGGTTGTTAAAAGTTAAAGGGGGAGGGGCATCTCTGGGGGAAGGACATCTCTAGGGGAAGTGTGTGTGTGTATACACAAATGGTATTATCATGACTGAACAATGGAAGCTTCAGCAGAATAGTTGGCATTGTCCTGATGCTCAATATTTCTTTTCCTTTACCCACAAAACCAGAGGACCTTCCTTCCCAGGCTGCACAGTGAAACTTTCTGAAGTCAGCTTATGAGCCCAGTGCTGGGAAATGGAATTTAGCATATAGGCATGTTCCTGAAGCAATCGTTACCTACGGAAAACAGTGGTAGAGGCAAATTGCTTTTCAATTTTATGCGATGCTGACTTGTCAACCCAGAGGATGCATTTCATTATCTGTGACTTTACTGGGGATTAGACTGGACAGCTCATTGAGGCAAATCTGCCTATCAAAGCAACACTTGAGAGTTTTATTTATTTATTTAAATATATATTTTTCTTTTATCATAAAGGAAATTAAAAGCAAAGGGGGGGAAGACAATTAAAAATGTTAGGAATTAGCAAAAAGAAATGGAGAAAATGGAATCTAAAAGTTGTTGGAGCATTCCATTTTTCTAGATACAAGAGCCCATTTTGTTTGTCCTGAGAAGAGTTCAAGGGTCAAAGTAAGGAGCTGTTCTCTTCCTTCCTTCCATTTCCTCCTTGAGATGCCCACAAAGAAAAGGTATTTTTTTTTTTTTTAAGATTTTATTTATTTATTTATTTGACAAGAGAGAGAGATCACAAGTAGGCAGAGAGGCAGGCAGAGAGAGGAGGAAGCAGGCTCCCAGCTGAGCAGAGAGCCCGATGCGGGGCTCGATCCCAGGACCCTGAGATCATGACCTGAGCTGAAGGCAGAGGCCTTAACCCACTGAGCCACCCAGGCACCCAAGAAAAGGTATTTTTGTGATCTCATTGTGCCATTTCAGTATGTCAGAGTTTCTGAATTCTATACCAGTCTAGTTTCATTCTCTTGGGATCCAAACATTTGAGCAGCAGAGCCTGAATGTCACACGGAATCCAGGAACAAGTGCATTCCTGTCCACCCTCTATCCACTAGAAGGAGAAGGCTTTGGAAACTACTACAGAGAAGTTTTGAGAAGACCAAGCAATGGTGGTTTTCATGGTTTTCTTAGGTTTGGGACCTTTTGTTAAAACTAAAGTTTACAGAAACCTGATGGAAATGGATGGAAACTTAATGTCTCACTTGTGTCACTCCAATCTGGGCCCTTCAAGTAGCTCCTTGAACTAATGCCTTAAAGCCATTTGAATATGTTAAAGGTAACTCATGCTTTTTATGGAAAATTTAGAAATTTTATTTTTCTTTCCCCACCTGAATATTTGTTACTGCTCTGGGCAAGGGGGTGATAAAAGTTGGATCCGGGCTTCCACGTGAGAAGCAGATGACCTTGCCTAGGCCTTGAAACTAAGCTATGTGTTATGATGCCATATTATCAGCACTTTTCTTTAAGGAATATACAGGGTAAAGCTCAGCTAAAAACAAAGGGGGATTTTATTAATCCTATGCTATAATTTGTTTTGAGTTCCTTTGGAAATCTTGTTGGTAAGAGGGTAATAAGGCATGAATTCTTGGGTTGTCTAGTTTGATTTCATCAAAAATTCATCCCATAGTTTTTACAGAAGCAATACCTTTTTCTGCATGCACTGTTACCATGACATTTCAGCACAATGGGCTATATTTTCTTCCGTGGCTAACACTAAAAAAAAAAAAAAAATCACTCGAGTGCCTGCCTGCATGCGCCTGTTGTTCAGAGAACAGCATTTAGAGATGGCAGGAGGCCAGATGGACTAATCTGATTGCAAGTGGAGCAGGGGCTTCTGGCCTGTCCCATGGGATCTTCTGTGAGGACACTCTAATGAAAAATAGATTAGATTTTTACGAAGTGGAGCTTCAGGTGTCAAATGCCTAAATTGTACCATTTCCTATCCTCATTACAATTACTGTCATAAGTATTGATTCACATTGTGCTTTTGGGAGTGGGGAGTGTGGAGAGTCCTCGTTGCAGTCTTACGAGGTGGGGCGGGTGGGGGGGGTATGCATAAGACCCAGGAGTGCATTATCTGCACGGCCCTGGGAATCCCTGGTCCCTGGAATAGTGAAGTGTATTTTCTTTCTCACGCTATCTGTATGTGGAGGTGCTTTTTGAAAGCTCGTGTTCTCAGTGGGGGGAAAAGCATGTCCTGGGATGTGGAAGAGTAAGAATCTATTCAAAGGAAGAGAAAGTAGAGCCAGCAGCAGAAACTAGTGACTAGATAGATAGATAGATAGGTTGTTCTGGAAAAGCCATTTATAAGAAAATAAACAGTTTCCTTATACTGTTTATTTTAGTTAAAAATAACAAAGAAGCAGAAAGCAAGTGGTAAAAGGATTCTGTAGTTAACTTTTTAATATCAAGGTATTTGAAGAATGCTGCTTCCAAGGGGATACTTACAAAAAATAGAAATATTGGGAGGGAATGTTACTTTCTAGAACTCTTTTTTAAAAATTAATTTATTTTGCATTGTGCAGAAGGAATTGGAGTCATAAAACTCAATAATGATCAAAATGTGGGCCTGCTCCTGGGTCTCTGACTCCCAGACCACTGCTCTTCCTTTCATCCACAAATTGTTACCTTCAGGAGCAAACAGTTTAGGACTCGTTTTTCACATAGATGTGACCTTTGCATTGCTTTTCCTTTAGCAGGGCTGGGTCAGCATTTTATTGGGTGTATGGTGAATAGTGCTCCTCTTATGAGATGATCCATGAGGGAAAGAATTTCCTTGTTAAATACATTTGGGAGAAGTAGTAGCTCAATACATCCCTCTCTTGGATAGTTTCGTCACATGTTGGAATATTGACGACCCTGGGAAGCCTCACAGCAAAGAGGCTGTTTGACTTTGTTTAACTCAGAGTGTTTGGAACGTATTTTGTCCTAGAGCCCTTTCCGGGTGTTAATTAGACCTCATCGAACACGATTTGGAAAACTGATCTGGATAAGACTGTTCACACACCCTTGTGCCATTCATAGAGGCTTGGTCTGATTACGGGTACTAGTTGTGGCCCTGATTAAAATTTGCTGTTCCCGAAAGAAGAGTGAACTAATATTTACTGAGATTCCACAGTGTGACCTGCAGTGCTCTTGATCTTAGAACTTTTGTTTCCTGTTGTCCTCCTCCTAATACCATACGATAGATAGTATTTTCTTCACTTAGAAACCTGAGATTCTGAGACACAAAATGGTTTTTCCAAAGTATCTAATAAAATTAGTTGTGCAAAAGAGAGAACCAACCCAGGTTCTTTTTCTCCAAAGACCGGGCCCTTCGAACTAGACCATGGAAGGCAAGCAGGTAACCGTTTCCCGGTAGAGGGAGAAATATCCTGGTTTGTGTGGGATCTTGCAATGTGAGACTCTCAGTTGCTAAAACCAGGAGAGTCTCAGGCAAACTGAGTGATGTTGGTCACCTTGGATTTCTTCCTCTTACCCTCATAATAAACACAGATGAGCCATCCCAACCCTCTTTTCTGCTGAACCTGCATATTGCCTCAGAATTTACCCTGACTCCGTGTTCCAGGAAGGCACTACCAATCAAAGGAAATGTGTGTGTGTGTCTGTGTGCGCGTGTGTGTGTGTGCGCGCGCGCGCGCGCTCGCGGGTGGGCGGGTGTGTGGGAGGAGGGTAAAGGGGAGGTTATTTCATCTCTAACCTATATTACGCTGGCTCATATGAAATCTTTTGCATACCAAATAGCCTGAGTGTTAGAGGAGCACTCCCTGCAGAGACTCTGGCTCTGTATTTCAGACTCCAAGCTGTATCCACCATGTCAGGCGAATGCGAATACTGCCAAGTTACAGAAACAATCCACTGTGGAATGAACTGACATTTAGTGATTTTTACTTCCCTTCAGGCTGATAGCTTTCATTGGTGACCCAAATCCATTCTTCCCAATTCCCCAACCCATTAAATCTGGGCTAGTCGTCGTCTTGTATTTTGTTTTAGCCTCAGCTCTCAGTCCTTAGAACATTTCCTTAAACAAGTGACTGACTTAATATCGAAGAAAGTGATTCTACCAATTTAGAAACAGAATCAATTTATTGAAGCTTCCCTGTAAAGTGGAAATGTTCTCCCCTATATCAACAGAAAATCTTAATTATATCATAGATCAAAATACTAAAATGTATAGGACTCGGACTAAACAGTGAAGTTCTTCAGATCTCCATTTCTAATCATAGAGCATTTTCTGATATCCTGAGTTAAAAATCAGCTCGAATCCTCCAGTCCTATACAACTGGTAAGGAAGCTTCTAAAACAGAACATACATAAAGAATATATACTGTAAATGTACAGCTTGGTACATTTCACAAAGTGAACTTGTAATCACTACTCAGATTAAGAAAGGGACTTTTTTTCAAGCTCTGTCTCAGCCACTCATCCTCCTTTCAACATCCACCACTTTCCTGACTTTAATCCCCATAGAATATGTTTACCTGTTGTTGAGCTTTATATAAATGGCATCTTTTGTGTCTGGCTTTTTTCACTTACCATTATGCTTGTCACAGGCATTTAGGTTGTGTGTATAATAGTTCATTTTTCTCATTACTACATAGTATCTAGTACTGTGCCACAATGCATTTTTTCATTCCACTGTTGATAAGCATTTAGGTTCTGTTTTTTGGCTAATACAGTGTTGCAGCGAACATTCTTGTACATGTCTTTTTGGTGAACACACACCTGCATTTCTATTGGCTGCCCCTTGCCTTCCTGTGTACCTTCTTGCCAGAAAATTCTCTATTTCCTTAAATTCTTCCTTGTTCTGCATATTCTTTCCTGCTTTTTATTAGAAATACTCATTAGAAATGTGATGTGGTACCATTCCTCTTGCGTATATGCATTTGTGTAGTGGACAAGGGATAATGGCAACATAAAAGTAACTGGAATTTTTGGCCATCAGTATTGTGTGTGTGTGTGTGTGTGTGTGTGTGTGTGTGTGTATCTTAAAGATTTAATTTTTTTAGAGTAGTTTTAGCTTTCTAGCAAAATTGGGAGGAAGGTACAGAGATACCCAGTATATCCCCTCCCTGCACATACATAGCCGCTCCTATAATCAGCATCTCCCACCAGAGTAGTACATTTGTTGCAGTTGATGAACCAACAGAGACACATCATTATCACCCAAAGTCTGTAGTTTACGTTAGGGTTCACAACTTGGTGTTGGCCATTCTATGAATTTACCCAGATGTATAATGATATGTATCCACCATTATAGTATCTTACAGAGTAGTTTCCCTGCCCTAAAAATCCACCATGTTTCATCATTTTATCCTTTCCTCTTCCCAGGTTCTAGCAACGACTGATCATTTTATTCTCTCCATAGTTTTGCCTTTTCTGGAATATTTTATGGAATCATAAATGTAGCTCTTTCAGATTGGCTTCTTTCACTTAGTAATATACATTTAAGCTCCCTCCATGTTCTCATTGCTTGATAGCTTATTTCATTTAAGTGCTGAGTAATAATCCATTGTCTGGGTGTACCCCTGGTTTATATATCTACTCACCGAAGGACATAGTATCTGTATCCAAGTTTCGGAAATCACGAATAGAACTTTTATGAACATCTGTGTATGGGTTTTTTTGTGGACTTAAGCTTTCAACTCTTTAAACACGAAGGAGTACAACAGCTAGATAATGTGGTTAGGAGTGTCCTCAAGAGTTCTGATTGTCCTATCTACAGCCTGTGCCACTCACTTATGTTACCTTCCTGGCATCACATCTCAATACCAGGTATTTCCACTCAGATATTCTTCAAATCATTTAAACTCAGTAAATCTAAACTCAGTAGATGAAATCATCATTTGTTCAACCCTACTCCTACATATCAAACTAGTTCCACTTCTGGATTCTTTTGTTTCTAACCTGTGTTCTTCCATGGCTATCAGGCTTTGTACTGTCTGTCATCTCCCTGCCTCCTCTCCCTTTTCCTCCATACACAATCAGTAACCAAGTTCTGTAAATTCTTTCAAAGGTTCACTTTGTTCGAGCCCCTCCTTTCCATTGCCACTGTCTGGTTTAGTACCTCCTTTTTGTTTAAGCTCTTACAATAGCCACTCCCTTGATACGAAGCTTCCATATATTTTTTTTTTTTTTCCCCACTAATCCAATTCACTTTGTAAACTCCTGTTTGCTAAGTAATTCTTCATAAGTAATACTTTGATTATGCCATTCTTCTGGAAAATTATCAGTTGTTTCCTAGTTCGTGGTGATTAAAGACTAAGCTAATTATCTTGTCAGTCAAGACCATCTATATTCTCGCTCCTATCTATAGCCTTTCTGGACTGATTTCCCTCTCCACTGATATGCTTTGTGATTTTCTGCCTTTGTGCTTTGCTCAGATTGTTCCCTTAGTTTGGAATGTTCTTCACCCCTATATTTCTCTCAATGTAGAAATCTTATTTATTCCTCAAAACCAGATGAATGAACATGAGTTTCCTAATTGTGCACTTATCATTCCATGTGTAAATGGTCTCATTCAACTAAACTACAATTTCTTTAATTGAGGTTCTTCCCCATTTGACTAATTATAAGAATCCTCTAAGCTTTGTACAGATATATAGACTCTTAAGTATATGACGAGACTACTGAAACACTGAGGTGTTTCTTTTTACATAGTACCTTATGATGACTTAATGTTTGTGTGTGTGTGTGTGTGTGTGTAATATATTTTCTAAGTCGCAAGATTACTTAGAGGTTAGGTGGATCTTTATTTCTGTATGCCTCAAATTTCTCAGCACAGTTATTTGCACATACTAGGTGCTTAATGCATTTAGATTCAGTAACTTAAAAAATTGGTATCTTTCCAAATGCAGTTCCCTGGGGAACTACAGTGATCATTTAAAAAAACAAAACAAAACAAAAAAACAGCAAAAAAAAAAAAAACCCTTATCAGCGCATTCTCATACCCTATCTGTTCTTGGCCTTGCTCTCTTTCTATAATGTCTTTTATCACACTCTGATTTCTTTTTTTGGCTAACAGGACCCATATTTCCAGGATTGGTCTTAGGTCTCAGCATCATCCAGGAGACTAGAAAAGCAATTAATCCTTTGTCAATAACTCTTACTTCTGGGATACCCTATGCTTGAATAAGTTCAGGCACACTATTTTTGATGGGGAAAAGAGAATATTATTCACTCTAAAGAACTACAGAGCCCACAGTATGATGTGAAAATCATGACTATAAAATGATCTTCCCCATGTGTGTGAAGACAGAAAGATACCAAATTGCCCTGGGTGATTTGTTCTTACAATTGCTTATGGTGATTTATTCAACGTCAAGTCACTTCTAAGTTTTTCCAGAGAAAGATAAGGCCAGATTACCTGCTGGTGCCTAATCTTTCAGTACGATTACTTAAGAGAACACTTTGGGGCAGTTTTCTGCTTTGATGATATTATGGTGCATTCACCATTTAACAATGGTGAGATGATTGTCATTTATGGGACCCATCCTAACTGCACAATGGTTTCTGATTAGGATAAGACCGAAATTGTTGCTGATTAGAGTAACACACTGTGGTTGGCTGTTATTGCCCTATATCTCCTTAGAAAAAGGTGGCACCTGTAAAAATCAATAATGCATGAGTTTGAGAAAGCTCTGAGACAGCATTTCTGTGAAGTCCAGAGGGAACGAAAGAATCAAACTTTCTCAATCTCTAAGTTTCTCATTTTATTCATATCAGAGTTTATATAGAGCACCTGTGTTGTGCTTTTTACTATGCCAGCTGTTGTGGGTTAGACAAGAGAAATATAAGTCATTATTTCTTTCCTCAAGTAGTTTATGATTTTCTTGGGTGAGATAAGACGTTTAAACATATATAATTAAAAGGCAATGCAAGGCCATATGTGGACGTTTTGCAAAGGATGTTATATAGAGAATGTGATCAGATTTAAAAGAGAAGGAAATGTGTCATCGTTAAGGATGTTTGGACTTAGGACTGGTCCTGATTTTATGTGAGAGTAAAATGAAATAAGTAAATAAAGAACAAGACCACTGACAGAGCTGTTTATATCTTTTGTCTTTTAGGCAGGGGGTTGAGCGCTTAGTAGGAAATCTAAGAATTTTTAAATGGACATCTTGCGTAATTCTTAATGTATTTTGTATTCATTACCCCTGAAGGTGCCAGAACAGAAGCAACCTCTTCCTAATGGTGATATCTCATTTTGCATTCTTAAAGGGATTTTATTTACAACTGGGCTATTAATTATCTTCATCAGTGGCAGCCTTTGAGCCACTCATTTGCAGTCTTTGCATTCTGGTATTATCCTGCTGTCTTTCTTTGTGAGTGCACTTCTCTCTCTGCAGTGATCTATAGTGCTCAAGAAAAGGTTTTTAAATTGACAGGCTGAAAGATACCAGCACCCAGGAGAGTTTATTAAACGCACAGCCAATGAACTTGGTTCAGCCAATGCCTTTAAAAGAATGAGTGTCTGAAAAGCTGCAGGGTACTGTATCGTTTTAGCACTGAAAAATGAGACAGAGATTTTGAGCAGTGTGAAATGGAGATTCTGTTCGGTAGTTGAAAGTGTGTGTGAGGGAGGAAGAGATTATGCTGATGGAAGAATGGAGAAGAAAATATGAAAAAAGACAAATCTATGTAAGTGGTAGTTTTCCAGGGACACTCTCAAGGGTCAGGGCACAGGAGCAGGTTTCTTTGGGATGGGAAACAGTTCTACAAAGGGAGATTTTGCCTTTTTTTTTTCCTGTTTCAAGAGAAAAAATGAAGCTCTAAATGAAACAAAATGCTGCTGGATTATTTAGATACTCGCTTGTCTTTGTGCATGGGGACCAGATGGTTCCTGGAAACCCTGTCTAGCCCCTGGTTTTGAGTCTCTCCTGAGAAAGCAGTTTGTATTTAATTTAAACATGAAGTGTAGATTCTGTTGGACATTCTGCAGTATTGGCCAAAGAGCTCAAAAAATAATTCAGCGAATTGTATTAAAGGTGCATTCTCTAGTATGTTACCTGGATCATAGCTTTCATTTCCTGCTTCTGTCATTTATTCTCACATATTGAGAATAAATAAAAGTGACAGGAGGCCAGGATACGAAGCCAGATAGGCTCCTGACATCAAGGAATTTGAGTCCAGTGGGGTAGATGGAAAATTACCAAATAAATGTGTGATGGAAATGCGGACTTGGAGGTCAGAAAATGATACCAGAACTGAGCTGAGCTTTGATTTATTGTTAGAGTGAGCTAGGTAAAATGTGGGAAGGCCAACAGATTATCTGTCATAAGACTTTAATTAGAAAGTTTAGTTCAAAAAAAAAAAGAAAGTTTAGTTCATACAATATTAGAACAATTTTTCTTTGTAAATTGCACTTGACTGTAATTGCTACATAAGTGTTACTAACACGTAATAATAATAAACTGAAAGAAAATGCCTAAAAGGAAAAATGATTCATTTAGTCATATGTGGTTTTGTTATTTCACATATATTTGAAACAGTTTTTCCTGTAACAAGCTAAACTCTGACCAAAATGCTACTCTGTTACATTGCCCTGGTCAGTTGACAAGGGAGTGAGAAAGACTGAACCTGTTGCTACTGATATGTATGCTCTTGAATGTTTAATTATTTCATTTGGTTGCCTTTTGGGGTGGGTAATGGGGCTGTTTGAATTATTAAGTTTTGGTGGTCATCTGTAACAGCCACGTGAAGAGAAGTAGTATATTTTGTAGGCTTTTGACAGTGCTCTGGTGGCTTCAAATGCATAATAGACAACTCTTTTTTTTTTTTTTTTTTTTTTAAAGATTTTACTTATTCATTTGACAGAGAGAGATCACAAGTAGGCAGAGAGTCAGGCAGAGAGAGAGGGGGAAGCAGGCTCCCTGCTGAGCAGAGAGCCCGATGCGGGCTCGATCTCAGGACCCTGAGATCACGACCTGAGCCGAAGGCAGAGGCTTTAACCCACTGAGCCACCCAGGTGCCCCCATAATAGACAACTCTTAACTGTTACTTTGGGCACAACCCTTAATGCCTGCCCTTACCATGATCTATTAAATGGGAAAAATACCCTTTCTTCTTCCTTCACAGGGTTGCAGTAAGGATCAACAAACCATGTGTGCGAAGATCCTTCATAGACTACAAACTCTTACAACATTCTGCTTTTAGGTCATAAATGTTAAGGTCTCTGGAATATTCTGACTTTTCAAAGTATTCTGTAGTGCTCTTGATTTCTAGTTTTCTTTCTTTTCTTTTCTTTTTTTTATAAAGATTTTATTTATTTGAGAGAGAATGAGAGAGAGAGAACATGAGACAGGGGAGGGTCAGAGGGAGAAGACTCCCTGCCGAGCAGGGAGCCCAAAGTGGGACTTGATCTCGGGACTCCAGGATCATGACCTGAGCCTAAGCTGCCACCCAACCAACTGAGCCACCTAGGTGCTCCTGATTTCTAGTTTCCATCTTCCTACATCATTGTGTGTGTGTGTAATTAAACAAGCATATCTTTATATATAAAATAGATGTGTGTGTATATATAAAATTAATACTAGAATTCATTAATATAGTGAATTCAGTCTGCAAACTGAATTTTAGTTATAAATTCTCAGAATTTAGTTTAAATTAGTTATATATAATTAGTTTAATTTAGTTATAAATTCTCAGATTTTTCTTTTTCCATATTTAAGCCACCTTTAATCTAAAATTGAGATAGGGAAACTGAAGGACTCCATAAAAACCTGCTTTTGCTCCTTTTCCTGCTTTTATGCTTGCTAGGACCTGCACCCCCGCTTTACACATGCCTCAGAATGCGTGAAGTGTGTGTCCTCCTTGTAAGGGACAAGGAGGTAATGATTTCTTTAGGATCGATGACATCTAACGAAGGACCAGGTGAGAATGACCTCATAGGCGCATTCCAGACCACTGACTCTAGACATACCAATGCCAAGACCCCCTGACTTCAAGTAATAATTGACTTAGGAAGGTCCCCTGGGCCCTCCTCCTGTCCTTATTCTAACTGGTTTTCTGGATGCTTGAGAAGACACATATACCCAACCACAATCCTCAGTAAAAACTCGCGACACCCAGCGAAGATGAGACCCTCTCTCCTTTGATCTCCCAGATACTCTGTCGGTACCTGCACTCTCTACACCTTCATTAAATTCTTTTACCTCCTGCTGGCTCATGTTTTATTTCTTTGCAGTACGTAGCCAGGGATCTTCTCAGCTGGTCCTCAGACCAGGTCTGCCTGTGACCACTCAAAATCCCCTGTTTAGGCCTAGCAGATAACATTCTCTTCTGAGAATCCTTCTATATAAATTGCTGCATTGAGGTCTCTTGTCATTAACCACAAAGGCAATTTGTTTGCTCCCTTGCCTAGGTTTATCATCACTTAAGATGCACTGTGATGGGTGAGAGAATTTGGAGGCTAACTTACAATAGGGGAAACGGTGGTGAGTGTGAAACTTGCATGAGCTTAGCATCACTCAAACTCAGATCTGACAGTACATCAGGAAAATATAAAGTGGCAGTTCCAGCTCAGTGTCCTTTACAGGAGTCCTGAAGTTTTTAAGCCTGGAAGATCTCAGGGATAATCTCCTCCAGCCATATATCTTCTCTTGTGGAAATGATGCTTAGATGAATGAAGTACTTGGGCCAACGATGTGCCATAAGGACCAGAATTTAGGCCTCCCAGCTTAGAGCTCTACCATACTCTCCTCCTTTCCCTTTTGGTACTGTACACATTAGGGCCCAGGTCCTTTCTGGTTTTCTTCAAAGTCCAATGCAGGATTTGTCAATGCTGTTTTGAGAGCATGGCTTTGGTTCACATTGTTCACATTAGGTTTCATCCTGATAGGCAGAAAGTAGACTTCAGTATCATAATCTTGAAAAAATTGGATGAAAACATTTAGTTCTTTATGTGGGGGTGGGGGGGGTGAATGACTCTATTGATCTATTTATGTAGCTTATAAAGGAAATACATATACGTAGAGTAGGATTATTAAACCTGCATTCTGTTGCTCTTCTCTTTACCAGTTGAGTGCAAAATTACTAGCATCTCACCTAATGTTTCAGAATCTTACTTTCCTGCAAAATAAGAGTACAAGTAACTACCACATAAGATTGCTGTTCGGTTTAAGATAATTTGTGAATGTGAACATTTATATCATCTGTAACAAGTTATGCAAATACATTAATTTTATTACTTAAAATGAAAGTATTTTATTTTACATAATAAAATTACTTAAATTTTAAGTAAAATTGGCTCGGCATGCTCTGAGCCCTCCAGTTTTGCTGCCTTCTGCAGGTGGTTGAATCAAGTCACATACAATTCCAGCACTGTCTAGTAGCTCCATAGTAAGAATTGTGGGTCCTCCTTAAAGCTGCTTAATTCTGATCGTAGATCAACTTCCTTGTTGAAATTGTGATCAGAAGTGACTATTAATCGTTAAAAACCTTGACTTTGGAAATGAGCAGTGGCAGGGGAAAGTCATTTATATTAAAAAAATATATATATCACAAATTAGAAGAGGTAACCAGGAAACAGAGGCACATTGAACAATAGAAGGCTTAGTGTTCAGAGCCTTAAAATAAACTGTAGTTTATTTTGAATGTTCATTTTGAAGCAGAAATTTTATGACTTACTCCCCATGCTCCATGTCCATACTAATGTTAACAGATGTCCCACCTTCCAAAGCAGAGAGGCAAACTTGGCAGCTCTTTTCAGTTCACAAATTTAATTATGGCTGCAAATGTGATAACGGAGCAACCTTTCCAAGTTTTAATTGGATCTGCATTTGGCACAAGCAACTTTCGCTTTCCACCATATGGGTAACGGTGGTGCAAGGTGCTGTCTTGTGCCCTTGCTGCGAGTTAGTCAACTCTTGATTATCTGCAGAGGAAACAGCCACGTAGTGGATCAGTCATGGCTCTTTGATAACCTTAGTCCACTATCCCTGTACCTAGTATGTAGCTGGACTGCCTTTCCACATTGTAACTTGGTTTAGTCTTGGGAACTTTAAACTTATTTTTTTTTTTTTAAAGATTTTATTTGAGAGAGAGAATGAGAAAGAGCCGAGAGAGAGAGAGAGAGAGAGAGAGAGAGAGAGAGAGAGAAAACAAGTGGAGGGGAGGGATAGGGGAAGAAGCCGACTCTCCACCGAGCAGGGAACCTGCTGCGGGACTCAATCCCAGGACCCTGGGATCATATACTGAGCTGAAGGCAGATGCTTAACTTACTGAGCCATCCAGGTGCCTCTGTAAACTTATTTTAATACTTACTTGGCAGAGCACCAACTATTAATCTGATGCCAACTTATTCATCACTCCTTGCCATTAGATAATCCATCCCAAATGTAATCACACAATCTTAGATGTGTATTACATTTTATGAATTGCAGAATTTAGGATAACTTGTATGATCCAGACTCTGGTCTTTTGGCTAGGAAAGGTAAGCATTGCAGGCAAAGAAACGGAGTTTTGGGGAAGGTCGAGTGATTTATTCATGGTCCTATTATATATAAGGAGGGTAATGTCAGCCTTATGTCCCTGGTGTCAGGGCCCTTGCTTCTGTATGACACTTTCCCCAAAAGGAAAGGGGGATTATTTAGATGATCTATTTTGAATTATGTATACTATAGCTTCTCTTTATTAGGACAGGTAATGGAGAGCTTGAGCTTGAATAAACATGGGGTAAGTTGTGATATATAGGTAAAGAAGCAGGGAAAATCTCAATACCATGTCCATTAGCTTTGTAAACATTTTTCAATATCTCCCTTCTTAGAACTGTTACTCTCTTGTGATTTCAGGCAGGACTGTGTGGCAGGTTTGTGGTGGTTCCTAGAATAAAGAGAAGATGCACATGAGGTATAAATGGACAAGAAATAAGATCTGGTAGGACGATCAATGCCTAAGGGTATAAAGTAGTTATCATGGACACGAAAAATTCCAATCTAACAGCATCTATATTGGGTACCTATGAGGTACTCATCAGGTTAGGCTTTGGGGAAAAAAGATGACAAGTATATTGTCTTTTAGGCATTTATTGGCTACAGGGAAAGAAAGAGATAAATAATTATGATACCTAATAAATACAAAACTAAAGACAAGTTTGAAGTGTTGTGGGAACCCAGGAAGGACAAACTAATTCCATATGGTGGTGGATTTCAAGCCTTCCTGGCTTAATTTGGGCACATATGGGAGAACTGAGGCCTTTTGTAATTACGAAATTAAAGAGAGTCTCTTGAGTCAAATGAAGATATAATTCCAAATTAAAGCTGAGTGTCTAGAAATACTTAACCTTGCAAGACCATAGTTAAATCTTTTTAATCAACTGTTCAGAGCCATATTTGGAAGGAGTCTTTTCACTCACAGTGTGTATAGTCAGCGTAAAAGAATGATGCTGAATAGAGCAGAGAAATAGCTTTTCATAGCAAAGCAGCACCAATCATTGGGGGATACAAATCCAAATAACTGGTTGGCCTTCTATTTAAAAATCTGCTTTGGTCACAGTAACTGTCCTGGATGATTGCAAGGCACGTTGACATAGCAGTATTCTGGGCATGAGAGGGTTCCAGGGAGAGCACTGAACAATGTGGTCTGGGCTGGGCTTTGAGGGGGTGGAAAGGATAAAGCCACTTTATGAAATGCCATGCTGTCTAGGTGCAGGGCAAGGAAGTGTCTTCTTCAATTTGTCAAAAACTCATTTTCAGGCCGTTAGGTTTCCTAGTAGCAGAATGGTTTCTGGAACCCGCCTTCTCTTTCTTGTGCCAAAATAGGAGTATTTACCCAGATGCGAAAGATGAAAAATAATGACATTAAAAAAAATTGCAGTGCTTAAAAAAATATGGATTTAATTAAGCATTCCTACCATTTGGGGATGGAGGGATTCAGATTTGGAGACGCACATGTAAGATGTAACTTCTGTCTTTTCACTACCTCAGCCACCTCGGTCCTAGTGTGGTTTACTCCTTGGCTTTCCTCTTGGCTAAGTGGGTAGGTAACATAGAAATGATCCTCTGTCTTTGTTTTTTACTAAATATTACTTGATTAAGACATATTTCCTCTGGTACAAAAAAGGAGTACTGTGGAGTGGGTGTAGGTATGTGTTTATATGCTCCAGAACATGGCAGAAATAGTGGACATAGCAGTAATTTAGAGTAAAATGAAGGTCTACAGTTCTTTCTTCTTCTTTTTTTTTTTTCCTGTTTCTTTCTTCTCCATAAGTAGCTATTATGGTGGCCACAATTTGAAATAATTTGGCAGTATGATATTCTGAAAAGGGAATGGGTCCTCAGATGGAGAAGTCCATTTGAGTCTCACTCTTGCTACTTACTAGGTAGTGAAAATGGCCTACTTCTGCTACGGTTGTTTTCTTCTCCAGTAAATTCAGATTGTTCCCATTTTACAGATTTATAGTCCCTTTTAAAGCTTCCCCTGGTTTCCTCTGAGAGTCTCCAGGGTATGAGCACTTGCACACATGTGCTCTGAAACAAGTTTGCTCATGTTCTCTGCTTCCTACTGAGGTTCTGATAGGCTCTGCAGCCGCCTCACCCTGACTCTCAGTACAGTATGGCCTCGGGGGTTAGATGCCTTCTGTGCTGGGAAGGAACTCAAAATACACTTGGGTGTGTGGCAGCAGAACATGGGTTTGGTGGTGGGCTTAGTGTGATGAAAATGGCACTTAACTCCAATTCTCTCACTTCATAACACTGAGGAAGCACATTTTGTTCCCAGAACACCACCTGTCCTTTATCAGATTTTCTGGCTTCTGGATGCAATTTCTCTCCATCGGATTTTAAAACCAATCCCTTTGGCCAGCGGGGAGACAGATGCCAAGCAATTCCCTCCATATCTAATTCCCTCCTCTGTGATTGACTCAGGCCTCCCTGCACTAAATTCTTCTCCCAACTACAATCCTGTACCATAAAATCATATGAATAGATACCCAGTAGTGTCACCAGCCTGGCAGTTCTACAAACGACTCAGCTCTGAATCTCACTTTTGAATCTCTGCAACTCAAAGAAACAGCAAAGAAAGCGGTCTGGTCTCTTGATAACTGGAAGGCTTCATGAGTTAGGATGCTGCAGTAATAATTGAGAAAGTAGTAATTCTGATGCTTATCAGATCCATTCCAGTGGCAGATGAATGCAGTGTACTTGGTCAGTACAAACTGAGTTTCGATAAGTATATACTGGATTCATCTGAGTTCTAAGAATATAACAACAGAATTCTAATTCAGTAAATAGATTCATACCCATCTTACTTTTAAAAAGTCAAAAACATATATTCATTTAAAATATGCCTCGATCACCAAGACAGCATGGTATTGGCACAAAAACAGACACATAGACCAATGGAACAGAATAGAGAGCCCAGATATAGACCCTCAACTCTATGGCCAATTAATTTTTGACAAAACAGGAAAAAAAAACATCCAATGGAAAAAAGACAGTCTCTTCAATAAATGGTACATGGAAAATTGGACATTTATATATAGAAGAATGAAACTCAACCATTTGCTTACACCTTATACAAAGATAAACTTTAAAAGGATGAAAGACCTCAATGTGATACTGGAATCCATCAAAGTTCTAGATGGGAACATAGGCAGTAACATCTTCGACATAGGCCACAGCAACTTCTTTTTTTAATTAATTAATTAGTTAATGTATTAGAGATCACAAATAGGCAGAGAGGCAGGCAGAGGGGGAAGCAGGCTCCCTGTTGAGCAGAGAGCCCGATGCGGGGGTTGATCCCAGGACCCTGAGATCATGACCTGAGCCGAAGGCAGAGAGGCTTTAACCCACTGAGCCACCCAGGTGCCCTGGCCGCAACAATTTCTTTCAAGACACGTCTCCAAAGGCAAGGGAAGCAAAAGTGAAAATGAACTTTTGGGACTTCATTACGATAAAAAGCTTTTGCACAGCAAAGGAAACGGTCAACAAAACAAAGAGGCAATCCACAAAATGGGAGAAGATATTTGCAAATGACAGTACAGATAAAGGGCTGATATCCAAGATTTATAAAGAACTTCTCAAACTCAACACCCAAAAACCAAATAAGTCAAAAACAGGCAGAAGACATGAACAGATACTTCTCCAAAGAAGACATACAAATGGCTAGCAGACACATGAAAAAATGTTCATTGTCATTAGCCATCCGGGAAATTCAAACCAAACCACACTGAGGGTGCCTGGGTGGCTCAGATGGTTAAGCATCTGCCTTTGGCTTCGGTCATGATTCCGGGGTCCTGGGATTGAGTCCCGCATCGGGCTCCCTGCTCCTTGAGGAACCTGCTTCTGCCTCTGGCTCTCTCTCTCTCTCCCTCATAAATAAATAAATAAAAACTAAAAAAACAACCAAAAAACCCACATGAGATAGCACCTTACACCAGTTAGAATGGCAAAAATTGACAAGGCAAGAAATAACAAATGTTGGAGAGGTTGTGGAGAAAGAGGAACCATTTTACACTGTTGGTGGGAATGCAAGTTGGTACAGCCACTTTGGAAAACAGTGTGGAGGTTCCTCAAAAAGTTAAAAAATAGAACTACCCTATAACCCAGCAATTGCACTACTGGACATTTATGCCAAAGATACAAATGTAGTGAAAACAAGGGCCACGTGCACCCTAGTGTTCGTAGCAGCAGTGTCCACAAGAGCCAAACTGTGGAAGGAGCTGAGATTCCCTTTAACAGATGAATGGATAAAGAAGATGTGGTCCACATATACAATGGAATATTACTCAGCCATCAGAAAGGATGAATGCCCAACTTTTGCATCAACATGGATGGAACTGGAGGAGATTATGCTAAGTGAGAGAAATCAAGTAGAGAAGTCAATTATCCTATGGTTTCACTTATATGTGGAACATCAGGAATAGCATGGAGGACATTAAGAGAAGGAAGGGAAAAATGAAGAGGGGGAAATTGGGGAGGGGAGACGAACCAGGAGAGACTATGGACTCAGGGAAACAGGGTTTTAGAGGGGAGAGGGTAGGGGGATGGGTTAGCCCGGTGACGGGTATTAAGGAGGGCATGTATTGCATGGAACACTGGGTGTTATACGCAAACAATGAATCATGGAACGCTACATCAAAAACTAATGATGTACTGTATGCTGACTAACAACATAATTTAAAAATATGACATCTCAATTTTTATATCGATCGCATGTTAACATGTTAATATTCTATATATATTGGTTAAATAACATTATTAAAATAATTCTGTTTCTTTTTACTTTTTAAAGTGTGCCTGTTGGAAAATTTTAAATTACATATGTGGCTCATGTAATATTTCTCAGTGATGACTTGGAGTAAAATCCAATCAATGTCCTTCCTAAAAAAAAAATAAAATAGGCCTTGATTTAGGCATATCACCCACCATATCTTCATTGGATTTTAGAAGGAACAGTAATAACTAATAATGAGGACAATAGACAACATTTATTAGGTATTTGCTGAGATCAGGTACAATTCTAAACATTTTACATATGTTAATACATTGAATCCTCTTTATAACCCTATGAAGTGGATACTGTTATTAAAATTTTATGGATGAGGAAACAGAGGGTAGGAGAGATGAAGTAGTTTGCCAAAGCCACACAACCAATAAGTGCTGGAGCTGGGATTTTTTTTTAACCTGTGCAGTTTATTAAGTTCATATCTTTTATATACTACTTTATCCTTTTATATTTTTTATACCACTTATTACATTGCATAGTAGGTATCTTTAGTTTTTCTTTCCGCAGTAGATGATGCCGTCTCATGTCAGGGGCTATGACTTCATGTAGCTTAGTGTTACACCCGACCCACTGTCAGAACTAGTATCTGCTGCATGTAGAACAGGCTCACCAGGAATCTCAGGAATATTTATCTGCTGTTTATTTGTGTATGGTAATATTTATATGGAATATTTATATGGATATATTTAATAATATTAATATGGAATATTTATCTGCTGAATATTTGTGTATGGTAAAAGTGACTGTCAGAAGTAGCAAAAAACATATGGGCTATATTTGCATACCATTGCCAACCAATTTGAGAAGAAAAACCCTCCCCAGATGAAGAGTTCTGTGACCACTTGAAAGATGGCATTGATACCAGACCATGAGCTGGTGTGGCTCCTGGGTAGAAAAGTCTCAAATGAGTGAGAAAAAAGAGCTAGGACTCCAAGGAGGGAGAGGTGGCAGTCCTGGGAACTACTGAATTGCTGAATAACATAGTGATGTAGTATTCAGTCGAGGACTAAAACTGGAATCTTTATCATCTACCAGATTAACAGGGAACTAGCTGTTAAATGAAACAGATCAATATGTGGATCAAGACCAAAAACCTATAAGAGAATTAGAGGTTAAAAAAAAGAAAAAAACTGAGGTTACAGATTTCCAAATGTTTGAATGATTGAATAGCAAAATCACCTGATTTATAAAGCTCCTGGGTCTGTAGCCTGTTAGTTCACTCAATTACTCATTTGCTTATTCACCACATTTATAATTAGTGCTTACTATGTACTAAGCTCTGTGTTAGTCATGAAAGTCTCTGGTTTTGAAAGAAGAAAGGAGAAAGCCCTAAGTGTTAGAATAACTTTTCTGGCTAGGCAACCATTTCTTGTCAGCAACTTGGCATTGTGGGAGGTGTTTAAAAAACCACTGATAATTTTGGACTTGAGTACTTTGTTAGGTGGAATTAGGCACTTGACTGGGTCCAGCGATTCAAATAGCATATTTTGAATACTCTCTATATTTAAGCATTGTGGGAATAAATTGATAAAAAGTTTCTGTACTTAAGTAGATTACAGTGTATTTAATTAGGATTTATAGTGCGTCTCTAAACCGGAAGCAGTGGGAATAGATAGATGGGTTGGATCTTTTCATGTAATAAAATATGGAGAATTTCATAAGTTCATTAATGCCTTGCGTTGAGTGTCTGGGATCTAGTGCTCACATCTATCCGCGTTCTGCTCTTCCTCTTGGGTACCAACATGCTTACCCTTTCCAGATTGTTTTGTAGTTGGATATGACAATGTGATTGAATTCTGTATGGGAGAATGTGAGCAGAAATGTGCATTTGCCCATAAAATTCTCTCGTATGCTGTCCTGTCTCTATTTCTCCATCTGCTGGTAGAAAAGAGAGGGCTCCATGAACCCAGAGTTGGGTAAAGCCCTGAGATAAAAGAAACTGCGATTTAAAAAAAAAAAAAAAAAATCACCAGCTGACCCATGTTGGAGTGTGAGATGGGTGAGAAATTGTGATAACCCATTGTGATTTGGGGGCTCTTGCAGCAATATTAGTTTCCTCCAATAATTCAGCATTGGTGCCAAATCCTAAAAGCCAGGACATTATGTCTAGCCATAAGGAAGGACATGAATAAAATAAAATTCATTCAGATTTACCAAATACTTTTGTATACATTAGTTCATTTTGTCATTGGGTCTTACAACTATAAGGAGACAGGGAGACAGGGTAAGTAGTGTTGTGTCTATTTTGCTGATAGGGAAATTAAGTTGTTTTAGTCCTGTCTTTCCAAGCACTCTACTATTAAAACAAGCTTTAGTTCAGTTAGGAAGGAGCTGTTCCTTAGGACTATCTATGGACTAGGGTTTTTTCCTAACACATGCTTTAAAATTATTTGCTCAAAAGTCTTTCTTGCTGTCCCCTCCCCCACATTCCCTGCTTTAATCAGATACTTGGATATGGAATAAAGGGGGAAGAACATACAAGAGGTGGGATCATCCCTTTAAGGAGGCATGGTCCTTTCTTGGGTATGACCCTTTTGACTGTCCTGGGACTGCTATGACCCTGGGAGGTACATGGTAGCCTCTCTAACAGGGCAGAACCAAGCTTTATCCTTCCCTGGATTACTATGAATTATTTGAGGGTGTCCAGATTCTTCAAATAAAATTTCTGAAGGCATAATCTTTATCTTTCTTCCTTAACCAGCACAGGTGATTCTACCTTCCTTAGGGCTTCAAATTTTTGTACAGCCTTTAGTGTACCTTTTTCTTCTTAAGAGCTTCATTGATAACGATTTTTGCCTTTTGTACTCAGAAAAGGAGAATTTTCTCATGCAACATTTTATATAGCCTATAGGGACTCTGTGTTAGCAGTCACCCACCTCAGCTCCCCTCCTCCCATCCAGCAAATTTTTCTAATTCATTACAGCTTCATTAATTGATGGAACTAGCATCAAGGTCTAGTATTTTCCTAGGTGTAGAGCAATAAAGATGAATAGGGTATCATTCCAAGCCTTGAGTGAACAATCTTTATAGGAATATCTAAATACACGTATTTAAAACCAATCAGTGTTAATATTCATTTGGGTTGACTTTATAAATGAATACCTTTAGTGGACACTTGATTGTACTACATTGGTCGTGTAAAGACTAGGATGAGTAAAGACTAGAACACAGGAGACTCATCAGAAAAGGAGCTCTGAGGATGAAAATGCAGATTCTACTCAGGCTTGTCTAGGACTACAAGGCCAAATAAGCCTACTGTTTGGGCCAGTTACTGTGCTAGTCAAGGCTCTCTTGGTAGTAAGTTACAGAAAATTCAATTCAAATTGGTTTGAACCAAAGGGAATTCGATGGCTCTTGTGCCTGAAAAATCTAGGCTATAGGTCTGTATATTAGTGGATTAGAAACAAATTTTTCTAATTTCAGAGGTGGGAAATGGAACAGATTCTTTTTCTCCTAGGTAAGTGGAGAATAGAAATAGAATCACTTAATACAGATAAAATATAAGAAAGCTTTAAAGCAACCACTTGTCTTTCTTAGAAACAGGGAACAAAATAAAGCATTCTGGCAAGAGGGCAATTAAGAGTCAATAGATTCTCACCAATATGGCCAAGTAAATGGTGAAGATGTCCTGACAGTCTGTGATCTACATTCCTCAAAAAGGTTGGGTCATCTTTTTGTCCTGACAAGATGAGAAAACACATGTCTAGTGAGTGACTCCCAGCAGGTGTAATAGCAGAAATGGAGGCCAGTATAAGTCCTCTTACCTTAGGTTGTCCAGGAGAGATGGACCTTTTTTCTTTTTTTTTTTTTTATGGAATCACCTGTGTATGAGTTAGGTAACTAAACACATCAAGTTTTGCCAAGGCATTTAGGCAAGGGGTCTGAATGCAAAAACAAAAACAAACCAAAAAAAATTTTTTTTTTTTACTTGTAGCATTCTTCTTCCTAATACCTATTTCATTTTGATTCAGCATTCTTCTGATTACAAGAATCAAAAGTATCTTATGGCTACTAAGGCTGCATACACAAACACACACACAAAATCCATAGACAATTATTGGAAGGGCACCTTGGGTATCTCTCAGGATCAAAGGAAGTAGGCATGCTTATAGAAGAGCAAGGTTAAAAACAGCCCCTTGTAGGAGTTTATGGTCTTTTTTTTTTTTAATTTAATTTTTATTTTTTCAGTGTTCCACGATTCATTGTTCATGCACCACACCCAGTGCTCCACGCAATACGTGCCCTCCTCAATACCCACCACCAGGCTCACCGAACACCCCATCCCCCTCTCCCCTCCAAAACCCTCAGTTTGTTTCTCAGAGTCCACGGTCTCTCATGTTTCATCTCCCCCTCCAATTTCTCCCAATTCACCCTTCCTTTCCTTCTCCTAATGTCTTTTCGGTGCTATCAATGTTACTCCACTTCAGAGACTTTCAACCTTTGTGTCTCAATGAAAAATTTCCCAGTTGTTTGAAGAGTGCATTAGATTAGTCTATCTTCGGTCAAATGTAAATCTGTAGATCATTCAGCTATTGTTGGGAGACTGAATCATGTGATACAACATGAAGAAAATGCTATCACTTCTTTTTTTTTTTTAAGTTGAAATTATTTTCATGGAAGTGAATTTTTCCAATATTTTATGGCTAATAATAGTAGAGCCAACATTTTAATCCCGTTCTAATTACATAGTTTTTTTTTTTTAATTCTGTATATAGTACCATGCCTGTTAGACTCAGTGGATTCTAAGCTGATTTTGCATTTATATTTGTGTGCCTTCATTTGTGTTTTGCTTATTCTTTAGTTTTAATCAGGTGGTGTGTAAAAATTCCAGTCTGTCCCAACAAAAGCAGTGTCTTTGGCGGAATGCATATATGTAGTTGACAACAGGATTAAATTGGGGTGTGCTCATCAAAGAGTCCATACCCCCTTAGACAATTGTTTTCCTTCTCTCGGTAATTCTTGCTGAGAGCTCTTCTCGTTTGTAGGATTTTGAGTTTAGGTTATTTGAGAAATAATTCTCTTATCACTGCCCCAACCTATGAACATCCATGATTTGAAAATTCCAAACTCTAATGGTTTCTTACAATATGTGGAAAGGAGAGTTGGAAGAACATTTCACAGTAAGTATAAAATGTGGCAAAAATAGATGATGGCACAATTCTGTTAATGATAGGGCTCCTTCCTTTGCCCTTCTAGACACCAGATTTTTGACTACTGATTGCTTTTAACTGAGGTAATTTTTAAAAATACTCCTTGGAAGTTATAGAAATATATATGCAGGCAGCAAAACTCACTCTAGAAGCGTAACCGTTTCTATATAAATCAAATTAAATTCTATACAGTGTTGTTTTATGTGTTTTCTTGAAAGGTGAGTCTAAGGTTAAGTTCTAATCCTCTTTATTAAGGAAAAGTTAATGTGCTTATGGCGTCCCTATTTGGCTCTCTTTATTTTTAGGGAGGGGTTACTTCTGATCTTAGGTAGATCTTATCTCACGCAACTTAGGTTGGGCTAGTTACCTCTTACCGTTAGAGAATATTAAAGTATACAAGATTCATAATCTCACAGCTGACAGTTCAACTTTCCCTGTAGAAGCATAGAGTCTTCATCTCTTTCTCCCCATTTTGGGAACTTCCTGTTGCCATTAACTTTAACATGCCATTCCCTTGTGCAATGCTTCCGTTTTCTGCTTGGTCTCTGTTCTGTAGGACTGAATTAAACCATTTCTAAGCGGGGATAGCTTGAGAAAAGCTCCCCTTCTACAGAGATGATTCGATTCTAGCATAGCATCATCTAATACTCTTTATTCTCTAATCTTTTGGTTCCCTTACTTTGCCTCCATCTCCCTCCTCCTCCTCCTTCTCCCTGGCTGTATGGCAAAAGAGAGCATTGTTAGTCCAGCCGTTTCAGGCTAACATCAGTTTAGGCTAGGAAGCACACATGGATGTGATCTGCAGACAGTGCTATAGAAGACAAAAAAACTTGCCAGAAAATGTTGAGGATGGTACAGTGATACATAGCTCTGACATCTGACCCTATCCAAGGCAGTCTGGCTCAAAGGAGAGTAGGGCTATGTTCATGAGATGATTTTCCCAGTACGGAAAGAGAAAGCTGTTCAGCCAACAATAACAGATTAGTACTTAGAGTCAAAAAGCATTTCTACATGTATTATCTCCTTTAGTCCTCTGAGGTCCATGTTGTTATGATCTCCCTTTTCAGATGATGCTCAAATTTAAATTTCATAGCCAGAGTTGTCTGATTCAAGATCTAGCTCTGAATCCCATCTCTTCCCCTGATACCTTGTATCTGTACCAGAAAAGGGTGTAGTTTTTGTGCCTTCTTAAGACAGAAACACCTTGTGCTGCCCTTTGTGTGAGTATCATGGGGTTACAGGTCTGTTAAATGATTCCCTTAAAGAGGGACCAGACAAACAAGAAGGGGATCTGTGTATAGGGCAAATACAAGGACACTTGCCATAGATGAAGGATCAAGAATAATCTGCACACGAAAATCAAATGACCAGCAGTGGGACAAAGAGGGGTTATTTTTTCTGTAATCTAGGAATCCACCCAACTTGTGCCTTCTCCAACAAATAGAGGAAAACAAACTACATTCCTTTGCATGAAAATACTTTGTTCATTTGAAATTTTGAAAGCCTATTAAAAATAACTTAAATATTAGGTCTACAGAAAGAAAAGTCTTGAAGTTCTTTAGAATAATTCAGAGGTTATGAATAGCAAAGGCAAAACAAAAAAGTTGGAGGAGTTTTTGTACTAAGAGGAACTATTATAGCAGTCAGAGAAGTCCCTTTATAGCATTGAAAAGACCACCAATATGTGCAAGGGGCCATATTTTAGGTGATAAAGGAGGAGACTTGCTAAAGCTGCTTCTCCCTTTAAGGTTTTTGATTCTATGAAGATGAAATAAATTCTCTTCATTTTAAGGGAAGCCTAAAATATGAAAAGCAGCCAGGGCTCCTTTTCTCTGCCTGATAGTGTTGCTGACACACAGCTGGAGACTGATTTATCATCATATCTAAGGAAAGCTTTTAACAAATGACAACACATATGGACGTTAGGCAGTTTCTTTCCTCTGCATAAAACAAAGTGATAAATGGTGTGTGAATTTTAAAGACATAATTCCTCCAATAAAAACTCTAAAGCATGTGCTAGTGATTCCCCCATTTCAAATTTACAAGGCGATTCATGGGAGAGGATTGAGAAAAGTTAGTGAAGTCTGTTAGTATCTTATTTCAATGCCAGTCTTGAAGGTTCCCGTGCCTCATGTTTATAAAATGAATTGTGATTTTTTTTCCTTTAGGAGACTAAGGTGAGTTGGATTTATCACTAGCTTATATCTCTGCAATTGTATGGATATCCAGTTTTTACAGTTGACAAATTAGGATGCTTTAAAGCAGACCATATCAGAAGTAGATCCTTAATCCATAAATCCTTAAATATTTCAGGAGAAAACCTAGAAGGTCAGGTTAAGAGAAAGTCAAGGAATATTTCTAAGTTTTCTTTGGCATCTGTCAGCAAGGCCTCTGTGGAAACCCAATTACCTCCATTGCACATCCTTATATTCCTTTTCTTTGGACATTTCAGTTTGAAATTTGATGCCCTTAGGGTTTTTTTGTTGTTGTTGTTTTTGTTGTTGTTGTTTTTTGGTTAATAAATTATATTAAACCACTGGAATGTTGGAGCTGTTTGATTAAGCAGTTAAGCTAATGTAAACAAAACACTTAGGAACTAAGAAATATAGTTCCCATATTTGAATAGTGATACTGAAAAGCAATCTGTCACTTTTCCTCTTGAAACCAGCCACCCTTTTGGACCAGACACACTCTGAGTGGCTGGTTCCTGTTCTTTGATCTTGGGTGCACACACAGCCCAGCAGGCCCTCGGTGTTGAGGCCCTTAGAATTCTAAGTAGCCAGCCCGGCATCAAGGTCTAAGCCAGAGGTTCGTAAACTACAGCCAGCCAGTAGGCTAACGTCAGACCACTGCCTACTTTTATAAATAAAGTTTTATTGGAACACAGCCAAGCCCATTTGCTTATAGGTTGTCTATGGTGCTTTCACACCATAATGGCAGAATTGAGTAGTTGTGACAGTTTGAGCTTGAAAACCCCAAAATATTTACTGTCTGGTCCTGTACATAAGTAGAGTGCTGATGCCTGATCTAACTCCATTCAGGCTAGTGTTCTAGAGCTGCAAAAGAGACTTTTCCCCCCCCGTCCGGATTCTTTCATTTATAGAAAACTTTGTTTTTTCTTTTTTCAATTAAATACCTATTTGAAAGTTCATCAGATTTGGCTATAGCCTAGATTCCATTCTTTATATTTAAAAGGCCAGTAGACCTGACAGACATTTCTCAGTCTATGGTTTCTTTATCTTATCACTTTAAAAAACTTTAAATAGAAAGGTTAAAAAAGCCATTTCTTGGCTACTCGTCTACCTTTATATGTCTTCCCACTACCTGCCAACACCCTAGAAATCTCCAAGTGATTTTTTTTCAGTGACTTTAATCACTGAACTTCTGCTGCTCACCTCCCATTCTCCTACCTCAATTCTAAACCACATTTCTAGTGGTCATGATGTGTGGTCCTGATGGAAATATGCAGAGGACACACAAACCTAAAGGGTCCTTTAGGTTAAATAGTTCTGATTTCCAGAGGACTTTTCGTCATTGCAGGAAATAACACTCTTTTTAGTGGGTTTAGGTTGAAATTCTGAAACTATAATGTTTCTTTCAAGTAGCCTGCTCATAAATCCTTTTAAGCATGCAGCCCTTAGCACAAGTCCCTACTAAATTAAATATCAAGCAGAGCTAGGGAAGGACTGGTTGGTACATTTGATTATTTTATAAGGTTGGGGGAGAGAGAGTGGCACAGGAGTTTGAAACCATAATTGCTGCTTCTCCCTTGTTGCTCCTCCAGACTCCTGAAAAGTTGTAAAAAGTTCAAGCTCATGCTCTGTTGGTTATGCATGTTCGGTCTTGTCCTCCATTCTGATACCAAGTGCCAACTGTACTTACCCAGAAATCATGGGGGAATTCAGTGTCGTTTTCCTTTGTGTTGCTGAGATTTTTTTTTTTTTTTTTTTTAAACAAGAAATGTCTGTCTTTGGGGCATTTGGCCATATCATCTGAGGTAGTAAAACAATTCAGCAATCACTCAGCAACTTGTAAACATCTGTTCCATTTCCCTCAAGTCCCAATAATCCTGCAAACCAGAGGTTAAATTCTCCCAATCTCCCCTTCCCCCTAATGTTGAAAGGGAAAATAAAAATCACCAAAAGAGAACTAGCAGAAGTATATTCCACTATTCAAACCACGTAGGTTATTTGGACAATGTGCAATGCTTGAGTTCTATTCCTTGGTCTGCCTTTATCTAGTTATGTGACCTAAAGGATTAATTTCATATCCCTGAGTTTGTTAATTGTAAAAAAGGAGAAGAATTAGACTTGATTTTTTTTTTTTTTTAATCCTTTTGTCATACACATTCAGATTGCACTCAGATTGCACTCAGACTGGAGGTCTGTCAGTCTCTGGAACAGGCTTTTAGAGAAAGGCAGTCTTGGAAAATTTACTGTCCTATGTCATCCTCCCGCTGGCCCTAAATAAACCTGTTTGGAACTTGGAGCAAGAAAGTACAAATCCTTGAATACCCTTGATAAGATAAATGGTCCTTCTGTTTGGAAGGTTGTGCTTCTTGACCAAATGCGCATCTTGGCAGGTGCCCAGACGTAGAATGTTTCAGGTGGAATGGTGAGAAAAAGAGGGGGCAGCTGCCATTCCCACAAGTTTAGCTGAAACAACCCTGACCCTCAGAGGAGATGTGTTAAAACAGATGGCCTTCACATACCAAAGGGAACCGTACCATTTTTATGTATTATCTCATCTAGAGCCAAGGGAATAGAGAATAAGCTATGCAACTTTCTTTCTAGATCTTTAATTTTATGATTTTCTAAGTGATGAAACTCTGATTTCCTTAAGACTACCATTGTAACTTTGATAAGCACACATTTTTATTGAGATGAATCTTGCTTTAACAGCTGCAGGTGGGACATAGTTCATTAGGGACCTCTATATTAAGAGACATGTAATCCTCCCTTAGTTTTTATAGGAAAAAAAATCTCGACAGTGACGCCATAATATTTGACCTTAATAACTGCACCTGGAGTCATTCACCAAGAATATCAGAGGAATTTTGCCAACAAATTTAGCTCTGCACATTAACAATAAATGATTCTGAAATCACATTCATCTGCACTTTTTAGGAGGTTCTAAAACAGCTCAGTTAGCCTTGATGAATTAGTTCTCTCTCTAAAACATAACTCATTATTAGCGCATTTTATGGAAACAGCACTAATCCAAATTGTTAGTAATTTAAGATGCATATTTCAAAAGTGCATGATTTAATTTGGTGGAATGGATGAGATTAAGAGTAAATTTGCTCCCACCTCTTGTCATGAAATACAGTACATGGAGATATTAGAACACCTGGGAGGTAGACTTGGTAATATAGCATGCTAGGGATATAAATCAATGCATGTCTTTTTACCCTGGCATTCCAGTCAGGGGTTCTATGTAGAAGTAGACTGCTGGCCTGCCTACGGAGACCAGTGATTCTTCTGCATTTTTTCTAAGTCTACAATCATTTAGAATGCATAGTCTTGGGACTATTCAGGAAAGAACCGTCTATTAAGAAACAGGAAGAAAAAGCACACCCACATTATCCAAGCCCTAGAAAACACAGACACAGACACAGACACACACACACACACACACACACACCCCCCTTTCTTCTTACACCTTGAACCCCTGTATATGAGTAAGAGACTTATGGCCAGGCTTATAGGAGATCAAAACAAGACCTTTAACCCAACTGTCTTACCTACAAGAAAGTCATCTATCCTCACTGTAGTGCTGTAGGTCAAGATCCTTAACTTTTCGCCTAAGAAACTAATTGCTGTAGCACTGTAACTGATTTCTTGCAGCCAGTTTTGCCTCTGGCCTGCCTGCGTTACACATTCTTACTGAAACAAATTAGATCCAATCACTCCATGCTTAAAAAAATCCTTCTGTGTCTCCCAAAACCCATAATCATCATAATAAAATCCATATTAGAGTAGTACTCAGGCCTCTCTCTCAGGATATGGGCTAGTCTTATCTGCATCCCTAGAGAAATGTTCTGCACTGGTCAGAGCCATCTATGTGCAGTTTTCCAAAAATGGTTCCATATTCTCATCTCTGATACTTTGTACATGCCCTTCACTTCTCATTTGAGCTGAAACTGGAAAGATTAAAAATGATAGCTTAAATTTATTGGGCACTTAATTATGAGTCAGATACAATTCTGAGGGTTTAACATTTATTGAGGCATTCAGTAGGTTGCAAAAGTGTGAAGTAGGTGCTCTTATTCTCCTTTGTAAAGGAGGAATCTGAAGCATGGAATAGTTGAGTAACTTGCCTGAGGTTACACACAGGATTAGGAGTCAGATCTGGGATTCCAATCCTCATGCTCATCACCACACTACTGTAGTGTCTCTAGGGTTCAGGAAGTATTTACTCATCCTTCAACATTCGATTACAGAGCATTTCACTGAGAAACTCTTGTCATATCCCAGATCTGAAGAAGGTGCTCTTCGCATCCTGCCCCTTTTATAACCTATCACACAGCGTTGTTCATGCTAAGTTCCAGAAGAGGCCAGGATCTTGATGGTCTCTCCTGCCTTTTTACTCCTAGGACTTTAAAAATAATTGTGGAATGGAGAAAAACTCATTGTCTCCTATTGTAAATGATTTCCTTTTGTCTTAAAAATTCAAGGCGAGTATCTTAGCCCTAGTAGACAGTAGGCATTCAATAAATGTTGGGTGATGAAAAACCAAATGAGTTTATGGGATCTTTCTTGGTATACCCATAGGAAATAGGAGTCAATTAGCTTTCATAAAACTGAAGGTTTTGGAGGGGAAGGGGTGGGGGGTTGGGCAAGCCTGGTGGCGGGTATTGAGGAGGGCACGTATTGCATGGAGCACTGGATCTGGTACATGAACAATGAATCTTGTAATACTGAAAAAATAAAAGTATTTGGGGAAAAAATGGCCGTTCTTATATTTCTTTATCCTTTTTTTTTTTTTTTTGACACTCTTAATTACAAATTCCACTACCCCATACAATTATGAAGTGTAAAGAAAACTTATCTTACACAGAAACAAGATACTTCTCTTGGGTAACTTTTGACTCACAGAGTATAGCACACTTCTTCATGTTAGCACAATAATGAAGAAAAATCACAACAAAATTTTACCAGATTGAATATTTGCTGTAGCAATAAAAGTAAACAGAACACCTACTATATGCCAGGTTCTGGTGTAAACATTTTATATAATTTTATTTAATCATCATAATCTTTTGGATAAGCATTATTATCCCCATTTTACAGATGAAAAAACTGGTGTGATTCAGTATCTTAACCCACAGTCTCACACTGAGTAATTTGTGGAGTGGAAACCCAAACCCAGGCCTGGTTCCAAAGCCTGTATATTTGATTTAAAGCGTATCTGGAGCTCTAGTTGGTTAAGCATCCAGCTCTTGATTTCAGCTCAGGTCACGTACTCAGGGTCGTGAGATCGAGCCCCATGTTGGGCTCTGTGCCTAGCTTAGAGTCTCCTTGAGATTATTTCTTTCCCTCGTCCTCTGCCCCTCCCCCAACTTGTGCATGCTCCCACTCGATAGATAGATAAAATCTTAAAACATAAGGCCTGACCAGTGGCATGGTGTCTTGAGGCCCGGGAGCATGCCTATGAAATTGACTTTTCTTTGGGATTACAAATTTGAGTAAATTCAATAATGAAACAAACCTATCCAGTTCATTATGCATTGGCAGGTTTTGTATATTGGGTTTTCAGTGTAATAGGAAGAAGGCATCACTTACTAATGATAAAGAGAACAACTCTGGTGCTAGGTTGTTAGAATCTATTTGCTTGTTAGGTGTTCTTGGGCAAGTAGCTGAACGCCTCTGTACCTAGTTCCTACACCTGAAAAACAGGCAATAATAATACAACAGTTTATAATAATAAAACCTACCTTTGGCAATGGTTAGACTCTGACTCTTGATCTCTGATTTAAGTTAGAGCTTCCCTATGAATGTTGCAGTGCTGGATAAGCCAGAATCTTTATGCTTACCTAGTTTAGTGCTTTAACTGTCTACTTTTTTTCTAACTCCAATATGCCACTCCTAATTCCATGCTCTGCCGCAGGACGGAGGCATGTAGTCATGAATCCAAAAATTGTTTTGCTAATGTACTTCTTTCCCCCAAAAGTGATGAAAATTTCTTGCTTCAGCTTTAACAGTCATGAAGTTTATGTATGCACCCTGCTATATAAATTGCAGTCAATTACTTAGGGTTAGCGATTGAAATTCCCAGTAGTAGCAAAAGAAGCTAGCCATTTGTAAGTCATTTGTAGTAATCTCTAGTAACCGATAATTAGACACTAATTAGCTCATTTGCTTAGTGTTGTTTTTACTTGGTAAGACATTTAATGAGTTAATTACAAGAAAAAGAATTGAATGGTAATTAAATGCCAATTAAAGGGTTTTGTATGTAAGCAAAGTACATTGGTTAAATAATGACGTCTAAAATTAAAACAGTGAACTAAACGATTTAAAGTAATGTGGTAAGAGTAGTTCTATCCCTTATACTGATTTCCATGATGCCTTAGTCTTGCTTGGGTATACACAAGTCTCAGGTTGTCAGAGCTTCTCAACTTCTGCTCTCTTGACATCGGGAACCTGATAATTCTATGTTGTGAGGGGCTGTACTATGCAT
The DNA here is from genome assembly GCA_028534135.1 of Potos flavus. Lineage (NCBI taxonomy): Eukaryota > Metazoa > Chordata > Mammalia > Carnivora > Procyonidae > Potos > Potos flavus. The sequence goes on along the minus strand of CM052891.1, from coordinate 25,270,259 downwards.
TGTAAGAGGTATAGCAGTATCCTTGTCCTCTGTCTGCCAGAAGCCAGTAGTACACTCCCATTTGTGACAGCAAAAATGTCTCCAGCCATTGACAGATGTCCCCTGGGGGTCAAAACTGCCCCAGTTGAGAATCACTGGGTTCTGTTAAATACCTCTTTCTACGTTTGTTTGTTTTTTTTCCCAAATAGTTACTGTACCCATTTACCCATTTACCTGCAGTTGAGATTTTAAAGCTCATTGTACAGCGTGGAGATTCCTCAAGAAATTAAAAATAGAGCTACCCTATGACCCTGCAGTTGCACCAGGGTAATTG
>CM052891.1:25248091-25269846 GCA_028534135.1 Potos flavus | reverse complement strand
AGTGAAATAAGTAAGCAGAGAGAGTCAATTATCATATGGTTTCACTTATGTGTGGAGCATAAGGAAAAACATGGGGGATATTGGGAGAAGGAAAGGAAAGGTGAATTGGGGGAAATCAGAGGGGGAGATGAGCCATGAGAGACTGGGGACTCTGAGCAACAAACTGAGGATTTTGGGGGGAGGGTTGGGCGAGCCTGGTGGTGGGTATTGAGGATGGCACGTATTGCATGGAGCCCTGGGTGTGGTGCATGAACAATGAATCTTGGAACACTGAAAAAATAAAAGTAATTGGGAAAAAAAAATAAAGCTCGTTGTAACATCTGTGGACTCCAGTGACTAGATAGATTGCTAAGAATGAACTGCTAATGTGGCAAGAGCACTGAATTTGGTACCCGAAGACTTAGCCTCACAGTAGGTGTCGCAGTTACTCAGTGTACGATCTCGAGTGGTAATGTAACATCTTTGAATATCTTCTCGTATATAACAAGCATAAGGCAGTCTGTTTCTAGTTTTGGTACAGTATTCTAGGACTTGGAAGGCAAATATGGCTTTGCCATGTGACTTTTAACCTTTGATCACATCTTAGTTTAATTTAATTTTATTTTTTTCAGTGTTCCAAGATTCATTGTTTATGCACCACACCCAGTGCTCCATGCAGTACGTGCCCTCCTCAGTACCCACCACCAGGCTCATCTAGAACCATCCCTGACCCGCTGGCTGTTTTTTTTCTTTCATTCAAATATATTTATTGAGTGCTTTCTATGTGCCAGGTGCTTTTCTAGGCACTGGGGATACAGTAGTGAACAAATGTATGTTATATTAGACTGAGAGATACCATGGAGACAAATAAGCAGAGAACAGGGAGGGAGAATTCATTTTTAAGTGAGGTGCTGCTGGATGTTCCCACTTAGAAGGAGTGGACTTGAAGGGGTAAGTGAGCCAGGTGGATATCTGAGGGAAGAGTGCCCAGGACAGAGGGAACAGCCAGTGTAAACATGTTTCCTTTTTCTTTCTTTCTTTTTTTTTTTTTATATATATATTTTTTTCTTTATTAACACATAATGTATTATTTGCCCCAGGGTACATGTCTGTGAATCATCAGGCTTACACATTTCACAGCACTTACCATAGCACATACCCTCCCCAATGTCCATAACCCTGCCACCCTATCCCTACCCGCCCCTACCCTGTTTCCTTTTTCTTATTCAAAATTTGAAAAATTTATGAATTTAGGTAGGCATTGCTATTGATCTTATTGCTTATAAAATTGGACATTTTGTTACAAACATCTCAGTTTTTCCTTTGAAAAGATCTTTATATATGTTTCCAGGATTAAAAATAGGCGCAGTTATACCTTTTAAGTACAGTATTGGGATAATGTGAAAAAATGGGGAATATTTTTGTACATTCCAACTAAGTACAGTGAGAGAAAACTTCTGTTGAGTCAATTAAAAACAGTCAAACATGGCTTTATTACTGTCTTCTAGTAACATTAATTAGTTGCTGTTGTCAATTTGAGTCCATTGACAAGACCTCAATACTACATTAAGTAGTCACAATATGACCTATGCAATTTAAAATCTTCAGGATACCTATGAAAGCACCATTCATTTTAATTAGAAAGCCTAATAAGTTAGATAAATATTGGCTTTAGAATCTTAATCACACAATACAAATCAGTCATAATTATAATGAAGAACCTGTGCTTTCATGGCAGGATTTTCATACTCTTTTCAGGCCACAAAGTTCAAGGGCATATCATCATTCTTCATTTCATATTTGGAAGTATGGAAAGTGATATTTTTAAAGTTATATTTATGCCAATTAACACTACTGTTATGTGATAGACTGACAAAGTCACAGTCATTATGTGTGTTTTACAGAATGTATCTTCCACCAGTCTTTATGTCAGTGTCTCTTGGTTCATTTGGAATGTCTTATTCTCTAGTAATTTCCTCTGGAAAGGCACAAAGGAACTATATTATCCAAATCCTTGCATGCTCATAATAGTTTATCTGAGTTTTATAACTAAAAGTCCATTTGTGTGTGAAATTCTTATCTCACATTTTCTTTGGTAACTTAGCATAAGATTCCATTGTTATCTGGGATAATGTACTGGTGTAAAAATATGATGACACTTTAATTTTATTTCCCTTATATGTGAATTGGTTGGTTTGCATGAATTGTCCAAAGGACTTTTTTCTTTTTCTTTATAGTTCAATAACTTTACTAGAATGTAAAGTTACTTTGGGTTCTTTTGGGTTGATTTTTTTTTCCCCAGCTAGTTGCATACCCTTACAGAATATAATGTCAGTACTTTTTCTTTTTCCCCTTTTAGGTGAAACTTTTAGGAAAGGTATCTTCCATTAAAGTTTGCAATATTTTTGTTCCATCATATTGGTTTACTTAAGTTCTTTTTTTTCTAAGATTTATTTATCAGAGAGAAAGAGAGTACATGTGTGTGCTTATGCAAGCACGTGCATCAGCTGTGGGAGAGAGAGAGGTAGAGAATCCTCAAACAGACTCCCGACTGAGTGCAGAGCCTGACTCAGTGCTTGATCCTAGGACCCTGAGATCAAGAGTGCCAAAATCAAGAGTTAGAAGCTTAATGCCTGAGCCACCCAGGTGCCCCTACTTCAGAAATTGTATTAGAGATTTTGTGTCAAGATGTTGTTTTTCCAAAGATTGTCATGCCTGCATATTTATTCCATCCCACATGTTCTCTTCACAGTGTGACTGACACCCTTTTCCTCTGGAAGCAGAGTCACTCTTTCTTCTCCTTGAATCGGGTCATGCCTTGTGACTACACTGGCCAGTGGTTGACAAAATAAGGGATACTCTACGACTTCTGAGCCTAGGCCATAGGAATAATGCGGCTTCCTCCTGGCCTTCTCTTGGGATACTTGTCCTTGAAATCCTACCTTTGAGTTTCAAGGAGGCCCAGGCCACCTGAAAAGGCCATATGCAGATGTTTCAGCCAAAAGACCCAGCCAGGCACACAGAAAATAACGAGCATTGACTGCCAGGCATATGAGAGAAGAATGTTTAGATGACCCAGCCTCCACCCTTCAAATCTTCCCAGCTGAGGCTGTAGACATTATGGAGCAGAAATTATCCCATGTATGTGCTATCTGATACTCAGAAACCATGAGAGATAATACATCATTATTGTTTAAAGCCCTAGGTTTGGGGAATATTTGGTACATAACAACGGAAAGCTAACACTGGTGTATTGATTCTTTAAAAATTTTTTTCTATACCTGTTACTTTTTTTTCTTTTTTAACTTTTGTGTTTTATTTGCTCTTGTGTTTTTTTCTAATTTAGTTTTCATTTCTGCAATGGTTTTTGGCAGTTTAAGTTTTTCTTGAGTTCATCTTATTTCACCTGTTCTTATGTTGTACTTCTGTATATCCATATGCCTTTTGGCTTATTTGAGAGAGTAGGTCACAGTTGTGATCTGTGTTGTAGACTTGTTGTGTATTTTTTATTATTTGTAGGGTGTTAATTTGTCCATCTTCTCTATAGTTCTTATGAGAACTTCTTACAGTGCTTTACCTCCATTCTTTTTGATCGCTCACTTTTATGTGAACTGGTTTTCCTGTCTAGGCAGAAGGGTTGGGTTGAAGTAGCTATTCTAGTTTCATGTCAAAGCTGCTGCTTTGGTTCCTTGTTCTTGAAGTATGTTGTCCATTCTGAGAGTGGCATCTTCTGGTGCTCTCCCGCCTTTATCAGTCTTATTTTCCCTGTACACTTGTCATCCCTCCCCTGTTCAATTGGGAATCTCCTTCTGGCAGTTTCTCCTCAGTGTGGGGCTTTGTCCAGGAAAAGGGAGTGGATTAATTTTAAGTGTTGATAGGGTCATGTTTTCTTTCAGTACTTTCAGACTTCTCCACAGATACCTTGTTACCCGGATGACTGCAAGGAAGTATGCCAGCTCCTTCCAAGGTTTGCTGTTGTCCTCAACTAGCCTGTGGTGTGTATTCTCCAGAGACTCCCTGTTGACAATATTGGGGTTCTTTTGTTCTCAGGTGGATATGATGCCTGGTGGCTTTCTTCTTCTTTATCCCATATAAATGTTGATATCACAAGGGCCTTTGGGCTCTACATGATCATTCCCCATGTCTTTATATTTTGGGGTTCATAGACATAACCCATTGTTACATAGTTTTATTGTGGATGTTACCTGTGTGATTTATTTTTTTTTATTTTTTTTATTTTAGTTGCTTTCTTTAATGGAGAAATTCAGGGAAAATCACACTTACGATGGTTACCACCATCACTATCATTCTAGAATTCCATACGCCAGTGTGGCTGCTACCATCACTATCATTCCAAAACTCCATCTGTGCATTTTAATCTCTCTCTTGTGTACATTTCTGAGCCACCTCAGAGCCTCTTGTCTATAGAGAGAAGATATAAATAAATTTAGTAAGAAGACTTTTGATGTGCCATCTCTACCCTTTTAACAGCCAGCTTCTAGGAAGATGGTGATCGGTGGAGCCATAGTCTTTCTAAATGGTACCTATTACAGTGTCCTATATGTAACAGTTCTTATTTTGAAAATCTATAAAAGGACATTTTAGGCTTTTTAATGTGAAGAAATGTGGGGTTTCTTCACTTGGCATAATTTCTTTCAGCCATAGAACAATTTGTCAAGTTCCCCTTGGGCCTTTGGAAGCTTAAGAACCATTTGGAATGTGGAGGGAGATGGGGTAGAAGGCAAAGTGACGCAAAGGAAAATGATGGGGATTGGTGACTTTTTTTTTTTTTTTTAACAAGAGAATGTACTGAAAAGTTTCTTTTCCATGTTGACTTCTGCACAACACTTAGCCCGTAACAGCTGGAAAAATCAGATGAAATGGAATAACTCCCACCAAAAACTGGGAGGGGGAAAAACACTGGCGAGAAATGAGCAGTAAATGTAATGTCATCAGCCCTTCCCTTAAGCTCTTATAGTCTAGATTGCCTTTCCTCAACTCGGAAACCTGATCTTCCCAAGTGTGTGTTGAGCACAGAGTTAGCTGAAATGCAGCTGCTTCCGACTTCACCTTACTTTGAAGGTGTTAAGTGAGATTAGACTTGAATTACATTTGGGAAAATAATCTCTACTTTACTATTATGAAGCAAATAAATCTTTAATGGTATTAAAAAGGCACTTCAAGGTTTCTTTCTGCCTTTTTCCCCCCCCAACCAAATCTTACTCTCTAAGTAACATATTGCTGAGTTAAGTGTAAATGAATCAGTAGCATATGGCTTAATCTTCTCTCAAATCCCCTTTGGGCTTGAGGAATTAATTGACAAACTTAGTGGCAAAGCTTCCTTGTAGTATTTGGAATCCCAAACTTAGGCAGCATGACTGGAACCATTTACAGATTCCAATTTGAGTTAATGCCTTTCTCTCTATTAAAGTCTTAAAGGGCTAATGGAATGCAGCCTTCATAGCTGACTACCTCAAGGCCCCGTGTCACAGTTTCCCCATGTCTTTATTTCTCTAAGAATTTATTAGGAAATGAGCATCCATTCAGCTGCCTCCTGTGAAGTGAAACAGACATGCATGGGCAAATGCAGAGATTGGGAAAACCGAGGTGGGCCGTTTCTTTCCTATCAAATGTTTCAGAAGTTCCATGGATTCTAAGTATCCCATAGAGAACTCTGAATGAGATAAAAGGGAATAGGTTTATGATTAATCCCAGAAGATTATTTTAAAGTTTCTCACTACAGGCAAATGTCAATTAAGATTCTCTTCTGTTTGCCGCTGTTTAAACAGGAAAGTCAGTTGGTATGCAGAAAAGACTAGGGGCTTTGGAATGTTGATAGATGGGAGTGCAAATCACCTTTCATCTCTCACTGGTTACATGCCTGGTTACCAAAGCTGAGCTGAAATGGCAGGTGCATGGCAGGGGTATTAGTGAGCTTTTGCCTGGGGCCTGGCTGGAGGTGAGCTCCAAGATAAGAAGGAGCTTGGGGGCTCCAAGATAAGAAGGCAAAATCAATCAAGGCAGAACCCTCTGTTTAGCTTCCAGTCAATGTTATCGTTGCTGCAGACATACTGAGTGTGATTGAATAGTAATTAAGAATGATGGAAATTTACCATCAGCCATCCAGAGGCAATCTGCTTTCTACCTTTTGGTAACCACATTCCCACCACTTAAGACACAAATAATTGCCCTTCTGCCTCCAATATAATTTATTTTGCTCTTGCTTAACTCTACATACTTTCCCTCTTAACAGGAGAAAAGAGAGATGTTTTCTGTGGGAACTCAGACACATGACACTTTGCAGCCACCCCATTTTGGCTATGGGTCTTCATCTTGGAAGTATCCATTTCTTCACCTGTAATATGGGTATGGTACCTCATGAGAACTAGAATAATGTATATCATATGCTCAGTGCAGTAGTAAATGGCCCATCATAGGGGCTCATTGTTAGATCTCTTATAATATGCTATCTCCTGGTTTATAAAGTGCTAAACACCAATGATGATTACTTATAGGACAGGGTAATTGTATAGTTCTGGTGGCTCTGCCTGTATGTAATTTGATCGAAAGTTTTAGGAGCTGGGATGAGTCTTGGAAAGGTTATTCCCCAAAGCCTTTTAAAAGACATGCCTATCAAAAGCAAGGTGCCCCTGAAACCTCAAGCTGCTGTTTTGGATCATTGTTACATGTGGGAATTGAACCTCCTTTCCCTAAATAACCACAGAATTCAATCAGTGTAATTACAGAAATCACAGCTGACTCGTAGTTTTTCTTCTGCTATTTTATGTTGCTATATTATCTCTGTCACTCATTGCTTTTATAGCTGCTTTATTTCCCTCATAATGTTTTGAGACATTAAACTTCAAGTAACTAGTTTTTTTTTTCTAATTTGGAAAAAACCTAAATAGAAAAAAATGGAAAATAATACTAACACCCATGTAGTCATGATAGGAAATTAATAAATGTGAAATCGACAATTTTTTTTTTACTTTTTAGTTTTTTACTTCTGATCTTTCTCTTAAATGGACATCAATCTCAAGAATTCCATTCTTCTCCTTACGTAGAGTCAGTCCTTATTATAAATTTTGCATGAATCCTTCTAGTCCTTGTGTTTCTATTTTCAGTATATATGAAAACTTAAAACCAGTATGGAATACTCTTGTATTTTGCAAGATTTATGTGAATGTTCAGAAACTTGTTTCATTTAACAGTGTTTTAGAGAGTGATCCATGTTGATAGATGCATATAGATCTAGTGAATTCACACTATTGCACTGAATTTCATCATGTGACTACCAAGAAACTGTCACTTATTGACACACATTTAGAGTATTTCTAACTTTTTTGCTATTTCCTCAAATGCTTTAATAGTTTGGTAATATATACATTTATGCAAGATAAATAAAGCATTTTTTTCAATATGTCACATAACTAGGAAAAAATAATCAGTTTCAAGATAGAATCCTGTAAGAAGAGGTTTTGTCCAACTGGTGTTATCAGAATCTTGACTACAATGAAATTGGTTCAATATAAGTTTATTTTATATCCAAGATTCTCAAATTTTAGTTTATCACACCTGATCACACAAACCCTCCCAGTTTTTCATTGGTTTATATTTCAAGAAGCTTCGTTGTAATATTGGGGACAGAAATTAAGAGCCTTTATTTTGCATACAATGATGTCTTTAGGTTGTTGTTCTGTAGAAGCCTGTGGTGATCAGAGTTTATTTGTCAAGAAATCTTTCTCTTTGGAGATAAAAGAAACACTGACACACTTAGAGTCTCTACTATGTCCCAACCCAATGCTAGCCACTTTCACACACACAATTTCATTTAATCCTCAGAGATCCTTGGAAGTTTATTTTATAAATGAAGACAGATTTGGAGGTGTGAGATAATGGCGCAAGATCACATAACTACTCAGCAGTATACTAAGTCAAGTCTGAGAGTTGACTCTACCTCTATTTGATTTGAAAATCCTATTTTCTCTAGTCCACATGTTCATATGTCTTGGGGAGGTAATCAGTATTAACAGCTGTAATTTATACACAGGACATAGAGTCACTTAATCAGCATAAATTTATTTCGGCCTCCACTGTGCTGTCATTTTTGTGCAATTCCCATAAGGGCTTACAAAGAAATATTTCGCTGCCCATGGGGAGCTCATAATCTACTGGGTAAGAAAAGATAAAGATAGGAATAATAGTACTTTGAACTGAAATTGTGCAGCTTTGGGAGGAAGCAGTGTGGATTGGAGAAGGAAAGCTTAGTTGGAGGTGGGTATTGGGCCACTCTGAGAAAGTGGGTGGCATTTACTCAGGGAGGAAGCAGCAAAGAATTCTGGTTGGGTAGAATTGCATGAACGAAAGTTTGGGGCTTGGAACTACAAATGGCTCCTATCAAATATTGGAAAGGATGAATGTTAAGGACACATTCCAGATGTCACTGTCAGCAGAGTTAATAGAGAACCTAGAACATGCGACTTTAGTATCTGAGTTCCTTTCACTTTCTATACCTCTTTCTGATCTCAGATTATAGTATAGTCAGTGGAATTCATCAGCACACACAAGAGACATGTAATAAAATACCAGTGCTTTAGGAAAATCGGAGGAGGTTCTAAGCAAAGCAAACTACAAGTTCCTAGTGACCAAAGAAAGGAAAAATCAGACAAGGTGGAAGAAAGGTAGTGCTTGAAGGCTCCATAAATTACCAAAAAGGCTTATGGAATTATCACCTGCCCTGAGGGCTCATTTGGAAGCTAGAGTTGTGTGTTCTAATGGGAGGTTTTTAGAATAGCCTGAGAGCCAGCCTACTCTGAGAAAGTTTAAGTTTGAAATGAATAGCCTTTCAGTTTTTCTTTTTTTCTCAAAAAAACCCAAACAGAACAAAGCAAAACTTAAACTGAGACATAGGAATGTCCTAAGTATCCTCCAGGGGCTGCAGCTGCTGTTCAGCACTCTCATTCCTTGGAGGTCACTACTACTTGACTCCTGCATCCACCCCTCCCATTCCTACCCATCCCTACCCCAGCTTTGACTCCCTTCCTAGTGCATTAGAAAATTAGGGTTTTGAGGTTCAGAGTCAAGTTGCTATAGTTTTGCTTTCATCAGTTACTCACTGGTGAAGTAAGCTAATCTTTTGAGTGATATGTCCTCATCCTTAGCCTAAAGATAATATCTACTTATAGAGTTACTGTGAGAATAATATGTTGTGAAGCATCATATACTTATGATGCAGATGTTATTCTCAGAAAAGCAAAGCTAAGGGATTTTACCACTCATCCTCACTGAAAAAACTTACACAAGATGTACTTCAGGAAAAAGAAAATTGAGCCCACAAACTGAGTTTTGAGAATAAATACTGATCAAAGAAATCTGTAAAGATACAGATGCATCTAAATAATCTCTAATGGGGGAGGAGTTGATTAAACAAAGTGAAACTAAAATACTGGACAAAAGTAACATTTAAGTTGGCATTATATGATTAAAGTTCAAATGTTTCACAGTTCTTCAGAAAATGTATAAAAATGTTAACTTTTGACTTTAAGGATAGAATTTTAAGGGTAACCTCTACATAAATAGGCTATTTAAGTTTTCAGCCAGTAGTGGGGATAAAAGAATAAAGGAAACCCGATCAGTAAAATTTAAGTTAGAAAAGGAGAGAAAGTAAAAAAAAACAAGAAAAACCAGAAAAGTCAAAGTAACTAGAAAGTACAAAATAAAGTGATAGAAATAAATCAACATGTGTGAATAATCATCAAAAATATATATGGACTGAGTTCAGTAGTTAGCACAGAGATCGTCAGATAGAAATAAAAGACAATCTAGGGACGCCTGGGTGGCACAGTTGGCTGGTTGGTTAAGCATCTGACTCTTGGTTTCGGTTCAGGTCATGATCTCGGGGTTTTGGGATCTATTGAGCCTTGTGTCAGGCTCCATGCTCAGTGCAGAGTCTGCTTAAAAGACTCCCTCCCTCCCTCCCTCCCTCCTTCCCTCCTTCCCTCTCTCTCTCTCCCTCCCTCTCCCTCTGCCCCTCCTCACCATGTTCTCTCTTTCTCAAATGAATAAATCTTAAAAAAAAAAAATCTAGATATAGGTTTATAAGGGACCCACTTAATCTTAAGGATTAAGTGAAGAATTGGAAGTAAAAGGGAAAATGTATAGAAATGAACGGAAAGAAAGCCGATGTAGCTTTTCTAATATTAAAATAGACTTTATGATCCCTAATGTTTTCTGACCTAATGAAAGGAGGAAAAATTCACTAGGAAGGTGTAGCAGTTATAAACTTATTTGCAACTAATAATATAGCTTTGAAATATATATATATATATCTCTCTCTCAAAAATCAGTGGAACTATAGGGAAAAGTTAACAAATTGACAGATGTAGGATGGGCATTTTAACAAATGTCTTTCTGTGATTGGTAGGTTAGAAGAACAAAAAATTTAAAAGAATACAGGGCAACAAAATTAACAAACTTTAGTGGAAAGAAGTGAACTATATATCCAACAATTAGAGGGTATATATTTTCTTAAAGCACTCATGGCACATTTATAAAAATGTACTAGGCCACAAAGCAATAACTGACCTGCTTTTTGTCTTTAGCCATCAGGTAGTTTGCATTACCTAGAATTTTATGCGAGTGGATTATAGAGTATATACTTTTTCTTTTTTTTTTCCTGTCTTTCCTTACTTAGTATAATTGAGATTCATCCGTATTGGTGCATATATAAGTAGTTCGTTCTTTTACTGCCCTTTAGTATGCCGTAATTTGTTTATTTATTCAATAGTTAATGGACATTGGATTTCTCCAATTTTTGCTTTTTATAAGTGAAGCTGCTGTGAGGTTTCACGTACAAAATTTTATGTGAACGTATGCTCTCATTTCTATTGGATAGGAGTGGAATGCCTGAGCTATATGGTAGAGGTATAAAGTGATTGTATCATTTTACTTAGCCATCGGCAGTGTAGAGAGACTTTATGGTGCTCTGTATCCTCACTGAATATTAGTATGTTCAGTCATTTTAATTTTAGCCATTTTAGTAGTGGTATCTCATTGTTTGAATTTGCATTTCCCAGGTGACTAATGATGTGCATCTTACATACTTATTTCTAGATAATTTTTGGTGAAGCATCTATTTAAATCTTTGCTCATTTTTTATTGGGTTGTTTATTATTGAGTGATAGGACTTCATTAACTATTCTAAACGCAAGTCATTGTTGGGCAGGTTTCTTACAAATGTTTTTTTCTCAGTCTGTGGCTTTTTCATTTTTATGGCAAAGTCTTTTGACGATCAGAACTTTTGAATTCTAATGAAATCCAGTTTATTCATTTTTTTCTCTTATAGGTTGTGCTTTCTGTGCCCTTTAAGATATCTTTTCCATACCCAAGGTGTGAAGATTTTCTCCAAAGTCTTTTTGTAGAAATTTTATAGTTTTAACACTTTCAAATTTAGTTCTGGGATTCATTTCTAGTTAAATTTTGTATTTTGTGGGAGGTCAGGGTAAAGGCTTATTTTTTGCTATAGCTGTTCAGTTGTTCCAGTACCATTTATTGTAAAAACTATTCCCTCTTTATTGAATTGCTTTTGTACGGTGGTCAAAATTCCATTGACTACACACGCACACGCATGCAAAATGTTGATTGCTGTAGCTTCATAATAAGATTTGAAATCAAATCTCTTCAAATCTCTTGTCCGTTTCATTTCCATATAAGTTTTAATATAATTTGTCAATTTCAACCAAAAAGCCTGCTGGGATTTTGACTGGTGTTGAATTGATAGATCAATTGATCAATTTGGGGGAATGGACATCTTAGTAATACTGAATCATCCAGTCTATGAACACAGATATACATTGCTCTGTCTTTAATCTTTCTCAGTAATGTTTTCTAGTTTTCAGGTCTTACACATATTTCATGTAAATTATTTCATATTTTGTGCTATTTTAAATGATATTTTTCAATTTGAACTTCTCATTGTTGAGCATATAGAAATACAACTGAGTTATTTTTATTTTGCTTTTATCCTGAAATTTTGCTGTCCTCATTAATTCTGATAGTTTTCGTGGATTCTGTATGATTTTCAACCTAGGTAAGCATGGCGTATGCAAATAAAGACTGTTCTTCCATTCCAGTCTAGATGCCCTTTACTCCTTGACTTACTGTACCAACTGGAACTTTCAGTAAAATGTAAAAGGGTAAAACAACAAAAGGGCTGAATATAGATAATCATTTGCCCTGTTTCTGATTTTATGGGGAAAGCATTCTGTATTCAACACTAAACATTTTAATAACTATAGAATTTTTATAGATGCCCTTTATCAGGTTGAGGAAATACCATTTGTTCCTCATTTACTGAGAGTTTTTAATAGGAATGGGTGTTGGATCTTGTCAAATCCTTTTTCTGCATTTATTCAGATAATCATGGTCTTTGTTTTTAGTTTGCTAATATGGTTAATTACATTAACTAATTTTAAAATATTAAAAATAAAAGTAATTGGGAAAAAATAAGATATTAAAATAATCTTATATTTCTGAGATAAACCTTCTTGGTCATTATGGATTTTTCTTTTAAATGTTATTAGATTTGATTTGTTAACATTTTAAGATTATTTTTGCATATTTCATGAGGGTCATTTGCAGCTTTCTTTTAGTATCTTTGTTTGATTTTGGTTTAAAGATAATTCTGGCCTCATTAAAATAAGTTATAAAGTATTTCCCTGTATTCAGTTTTCTGGAAGAGTTTATGTAAAATTATTTTCTTTGTAAATTTTTTTTAAGATTTATTTATTTATTTGAGAGAATGAGAGTGCGAGCACACGGAGAGGGAGAAGCAGACTTCCCATTGAGCAGGGAACCTGATGTGGGGCTTATCCCAGGACCCTGGGATCATGATGAGCTGAAGGCAGATGCTTAACCGACTGAGCCACCCCAGCACCCTTCTTTTGAAGTGTTTTGTAGCTTTCACTAGTGAAACCGTTGGATCCTTGAATTCCTTTTGTGGAAATGTCTTTAAATTACACATTCAATATCTTTAGTAGGTATAGGGCTGTGCAGATTCTGTACTTCTTGAATGAATTTTAATTACTTGTGTCTTTCAAGAAATTGCCCCATTTCATCTAACTCATTAAATTTATAGGCATAAAGCTCATAACATTTTCTTTTTTTTTAATATAAATTTGTGTTTATTTTTTAAAGATTTTATTCATTTATTTGAGAGAGACTGAGCACGTGCACGTGAGCATGAATGGGAGGGAGAGAGAGAGGAAGAGGGAGAAGCAGGCTCCCGGGTGAGTAGGGAGCCTGATGTGGGTCTGGATCCCAGGACTCCGGGATCATGACCTGAGCTGAAGGCAGATGCTTAACTAAGGACTGAGCCACCCAGGTGCCCCTCATAACGTTTCCTTATTATCCTTGTAGTATTTGTGGGATCTGTAGTTATTCTGTCTTTCAGATTGTGACTTTTTGTTTCCCCCTCCACTAATTGGTCTGGCTAGAGGTTTACCGGTTTTGTTTACTCAAAGAACCAGATCTGGGTTTAATTGATTTTCACTATTGCTTTCATATTTTCTATTTCATTGATTTCTTCTTGATCTTTATTTTCTTTTTTTCTATTCGCTTTGTGCTTAATTTTGTCGGCTGCTTTTAGTTTTTAAAGTTAAGCTGAGATTTCTGATTTGAGGCCTTCTATTATATGTTAAATGCTAAGCATATAAATTTCCCTGTAAGCATTCTTAGTTGCATCTCACCAATTCTGATATTTAAAAATTTTCATTGAGTTCAAATATTTTCTAATTTTCCTTTTGATTTCTTCTTTTGGCTTTATTCTGAAATGCAGTTAAATTACATAGAAATTATTTGATCCTTTCTAGGTTTGCTTTTAAATATTTTAAGGTGGAATGAGAGCAACCTTTAGTCTAAGAGTAGTGTTTCTTTGCTACTGACCCAATATCCTTCTGGATACTTTACCCAGTGTTTGATGCATTACGTATGGTTCTTCCACTCTGCCTGGTGGGAACACAAACTATCATTGGCCCCATGTGAACTCTGGAGACTATTCCCTCTAGTTCTCTTAAATGTTCTTTCCCTGAGCTTAGGTTGTTTTCTTGCTTACATGCACTAAGTTCTCAGCTGAAACTGCATGTGGGAACTCTCTACAGATCTCCAGGGCTCCTTCTGTGCAACTTTCCTCTTTTCTCAGGTACTTCGCTCTGAGAACTCTTGCCACCTTGACTTGACTTAACTCCCAAATTTAGCTTCTTGACTCAGTGTAAGTTCTGCAAGTAGTAAGTTGGAACAATTATAGGACTTACCCTGTTTTTTCTTCTCTTAGAGATCATTTTCCTGTACTACCTAACATAAAATATCTGAAACTCTTTGTTTCATATATTTTGCCCAGTTTTAAAATCATTTCAAGTGGGAGTCAGTTTATAACTCATCTTGACATGCAATTACTTTTTAAAAAGTGAATATGACCTTAGATTTTGTTGATAGATGTACAGTGTACAAAAAAACCAGGTAAATAGTGTCATAGTACTTGGGACTGGTTAGACAGCACTTAAACTTTTATGTTCAATATGCATTTGAAGAAATTCACAGGTAACCTAGACTATAACCAGAAGAGTGTAATTAGAATGGAAATTAAAATGTCTTTAGTGTGGGGGATGATAATGATCTTCAGTAATTTATTCTCCACATAGCAGTCAGTGTGGTTCTTTTAAATCAAATCTTTTCATTAACTTTCTTAAGACTCTCTCCCTGCTATGGTTTTTCATTATAATAGAATAAAATCTAAACTCCGCACACAACCCTACAAGACCCTGTGTGATCTGGCAAGAGCCAGCTTTGTGATCTTTCCTAATGGTTTATCCCATTCTCTCCAAGCTTCACTCATGCTTGCCTTCTTGTTCTTCAAAAATAGTAGGCTCACTGCTACATTAGGGCTGTTTCCTCTAACTGGATGACCTTTCTGCATATCTATACAAAGTCATTTAAAAAAAAATCATTTATTATTCAAATGTTACCCTTCAGAGCATCCATCTTTTTTTTTTTTTTTTTTTTTTTTTTTTAGAGATTTTATTTATTTATTTGACAGAGAGCGATCACAAGTAGGTAGAGAGGCAGGCAGAGGGAGAGGGGGAAGCAGGCTCCCTTCTGAGCAGAGAGCCTGATGTGGGGCTCGATCCCAGGACCCTGAGATCATGACCTGAGCCAAAGGCAGAGGCTTAACCCACTGAGCCACCCAGGAGCCCCCAGAGCAGCCATCTTTAACTACTCTCTTTATATAGTCATTATCTATGGGCTCACCACTATTTTTCTCTATTATATTGCATATTTATTTACTTATTTTTTACTATCTTTTCCCTCAGCCTGTAAGCTTCATGAGGGAGAAACTTTGTCTTATTTACCATGATGTGCCCAGTTTCCAGAACAGTATCTGGCAGAGTGTAGACTTCTGACCAATGCTCATTTAATGAGTGAAGAAATGTAGAAGAGGAGACATTTGTGTGTCCCAGATTTTTATCCCTCTAATTATACCAGAGAGAGGAAAGGGCACCACTGAGCACCTCTAAAGCAGAAATCACTATACAAATACCATCTCACTGAATAGGGGCAAAATAAAGTCACTTACACAGTGACTTTATTAAGTCACTTAATAAACTAATAGATTAATATTTAATTATTAAATTATTAATAAATTAATGACCTTATAAAGTCACTTTTTTAAAGTGATAAAGTCACTTTTATAGATATCAGATAAGGTTCAGAGGGATTATGTTCCTTTGTCTTATTAATAGAGGAACAAGGATTATAAATCTCAGTCTGATTTTCTCTAAGTTTCAAAATCTTCCTGTCATTTCCCAGCCTAAATTCTCAAACTGGTCAGTAGTACACTTGGTTAGTTCATTAATATCATTTAAAGGAATCAGTCACATCAGTCACTTGGTGTACTGTGTGGGACAGAACAACTGATACTTTTGCTTTATTGTGGTTATCTCAGTGCAGGTGAGACAATTGCACCCCAAATGGTTAGTAGATGTGCATATCCTCCCTTATTGTTTCTCTCCTCTCTCTCTCTTTTATCCTTTTTACTCTCAAGACGGATTTAAAACGTTTTGAATTCCGAGACTGCCTAGGCAGAATTCAGTGTAGCCATTGGAAGATACCTGGATATCCGTGGTTGAGGTTAAGGACTTTTTTTTTCTTGTTCTAGAGGACTCTGGTGAGGTATAGAAACCTAAGGAGAATGATTCCTCAAACTTTACTGCTAAAATATTGATAAAATTTGACAAGCACTGAATTTATTACCAGGAATGGCAGTCACCACTTGGTTTTCTTCAGAGTCATGGTCCATGAGGGCAGAGCAAATAACATGGCTACATTAGCACATCTCCTGTCCTGAATACTCTGTCGCAAGAATGCTGTGGATTGTCTGTGTAGATAGGACGGCACCTTAGAATGGGCTGAATGACCATCCCAGGAGCATTTGAACAGAAAAATAATGAAGTAACTTACTTAAATATATTGGGCTAGGTAATAGATATTTCTTGCTCTTTCAGCAACTTATTATCCATTACCCCATCCCACAACATTTTTTTTAATAGTGTTCCATTTAGCTTTTGAGTAACAACTTCTTAAAAAAAAAAAAAAAAAAAAAGATTTTTTTTTTTGAGAGAGAGCACGCATGTTTGAGTGTGAGTGTGGGGGTCAGGAAGAGGGGCAAAGGGAGAGGGAGAAGCAGACTCCCACCTGAGCAGTAAGCTTGCCACAGGGACTCCATCCCAGGACCTGGAGATCATGACCTGAGCTGAAGAGATATGTTTAACCGACTGAGCCACCCAGGCGCCCCTCAGTAACGACTTCTCTGTGAGTATGCGCGATCTAGGTGACACTATAAATCAGTGTGATCTTCTCTCCCCTCCAAGGAGTGGACATATTAGAACGTATGATAATGTTGGCTAATTGAGTTTCTTTCTTCTGATATGGGTAGTGCCATGGCAACACAGAAACATATTTAGAGCTTCTTCATTTTAGTGTGAACACTTAGATGTCTTAGTGTGGTCCTGCTGCCCAGGGGCTAGTTCTCAGAGCCTAATTCTCAGAGCCTAGTTCTGCAGCCTTTCCATTGATTATGCTAGCTATCCAAGATATCTTTCAGATAATCATGCTCTTTGTAAGTTTGCCAGAATTTATTTCTTTTGCTTGTAATCAAGTCTGTTTTGCAGTCTGTTTTTGAATATGTATCTTTGGATGCTGAAGGCATTTTCCTAATTCTGACACAGAAATGAGTGTAACAGGGAAATAAGTCATTGTGGAATAGCAAGGAATTTCTTGATATGGTAGTTGATAGACCCTCGAGTATGCTTCTTTGACCTTTCTCTCAGTTCATGACTCCTGGTCCTTCAAACTTTGTGTTCATAGATCACAAAACTTTGGTGTCTAACCTGAGGAAGAAGAAAGAATTCTTTGCATTTTAATTTCCTCCACTTCCTTGCATTTTAATTTCATGTATCCTTTTATACCAATTGTTGATTTGGTAGCAAACTGGTTGTAGCACCCTTGAACCAAATGCAAGTTATTGTTTTTTTACAGTCTTGGAAATTGAACTAGTTCTTTGTCATATGAACTGATTCAGTATGTTTTCTTTTTGGCAATCAGCTTGTCTTAAGTTACACTCTTGAGAATAATGGAGCTTCCTTATTAAGAATGCAACCGATGCTATTTCTTCTTGAGCAAGAACACAGGGCACATGAATCTTACCTTGAATTCCAGAATCCTAACAGACTCTCAATACTACTTCTTTTATAGGAGTCATATTAGGGACATTCAAATTTCCAGCACACCAGAAGAAATCTAAAATCTTAATACTTTGGGTTGCTCCTCAAAAAATATGGTCTGTGTCTGTCCCATTCTTTATAACAGTTGAACACAAAAAGCTAGATCTGGTAGTATTTTATATGCTCAAATCTAGGATACCTATTCCTAGAAACAAGACTTATATTTCAGAGTAAAATGACCCTAGAGGGAAATGGAATCTAAGAAAGGCAAGTCAGAAACAAGGAACATGACTTATTGTAATTCTGTAAGACTTGGGTATAATATGTGGCGTCTAGACACAAAAATTTGATAAGAGTGGGATGAACAATGAATCAGGCAAGGATAGAGGCTGAGAAATGGGCTTGGATATGAAGACTGGATCTGGGAGGGAAATGGGGAGGTTCTTTGATAGTCTTGGAGGAGAGCAATGAACGAGCAGCCAAGTATCCGAGCAAGCAGAGGTTACTTATCTGAATTAGCAGAGATTAGTATGGAAAAGAGATGGCACATGTATAGAGTGTAGGAAGAGCATCTTTTCTACAGTGGGTTCTTAAAAGTTCTAGGGTGAGAGAACCTATGTTTACAAAGTTATTGGCAGTCCATAGAAACTCAGCATGGAGAAGAAAACCAGGGAGGGAAAGGGCCCCAGGTCCTGATTTTCAGATCATGCCTTATCTCAAAGCTCCAACAGGCCTAGAAGAAGGAAAAAGTGTTAGCCAAGTATGGAATAGGAGAGGTCATGGGGGAATTAGTGGGGAGGTTGGAGCAGAGAAGAGGTGGTGATAGTGATGATGGTGAGGGAGACAAGGAGAGATGGTGGAAGTGATGGGGGGGGGAGAATGGGTAGTAAGTAGAGGTTGGTGGTGGGAGGAGATGGAGGTGTGGTGACAGTGGTGGTGATGGTACAGGTTACAGATCCTGAACACAGAGAACTGGGGTAATTATTTTATATCTTACCCTACTGTGGGTTGGCAAGTTAGTCCTTGTGGATCCAGTCCCTGAATTCTTCCAACAGATTCAACCAAAGAATCCTAGATAAGGCCGAATCAAAGGAAGCCAGGAAAAGGCTAATGTACGTAACCTCTAAAGAATTAGAATTTGCCTTTATTATCTCACTTGCAAAGATCAAAGGGATGAATTTACAAGTATTTATGTCTTTATTTTAAGCTTGGATAAAATTAGAAAATGATATGCTCCATGGTGAGACATATTAGAAGTACCATATGTGGGCAAATTTATCCTTAATATAAATTGGCTGGGCAAAAGAGTCAGGAAGACAAGTAGTTTCCTACTGCTCTGATAATTTTGGGAGAGAAACACATTTCAGCATCAAGTAAAAAATAATACTAGATCTTAACGCCCAGTAAGTGTCAATAAAAGTGGAGGTTGCAGTTGTTACATATCTTTTATCTTCCACCCAGGCCTATTATTTGTTGGACCTTTCTAATACTTTATGATAATATATTCAAAGAGTTACAGAATTAAAAACATTTGTTTTTGAATGGGATAGGTGCTGTTTTCATAATCTGTGAGGAGACAGTGTGGGAGATTTTTTTATTTCTGCCATCTCTTTGAATAGTGATTGAATCCTTTTCTCAGATTTATAGCTCAAGGAGAGTTTGATGTGCACAGTTTCCCAACCAACTTCCCATTTCTAGCAGAGATTTATCTGGTTTGGTCTTGCTATACTGAGCTTGGATCTTATCTTACTCCCCAGTGGCTGTTCATGATACTCTTAACTACTAGAGGACCTAACAACATCAACAATAGCAAAAATGAATCCAAAGAAAAACAAAACGCTTTGTCCTCTGGTTTCAGCCTGTAATACCATGCATTTGTTCCCCACTGCCTGCTGCCTCTAGTGTTTTGCTTGTGGGAATGTGATATAAATCACAAGGCCACTGCCTTTCAACTTTCAAATTCTTGTTCTCCTCCCTTCTCCATTTCCACCAAAAGATATCCACCCCAATTTGGGTATGAAAAGAGGTCTTTTTCAAATATCAGTACCTGATCAGGAGAAGGAGTGAGGTAGGTGTGCAGTTTCTAGAAGGTAGTGACTACACGTGTCACTACCTTGGGGGTATTGGTGGGGTAAAGGAGACAGTGTATTTTCTTTTGCTTTGTTCCAACAAGATTTCTTTTGCACAGCTGGACATATGTGTGGCCATCTTCTGATCTCCGTAAATGGAACTTAGGAAGGGATCTCTTGATTTTAAAGTATTAACACATATACAGGCTGTCATTTAATCCTGAGCACATTAGAATTTTTAAGGAGTCTTTATTCATGAATGAATTAGCTACCTTTTAAAATCCCAGTTGATAACACCTTTCTTCTCAGAAAGCTTTAGGATGCTGTAGGTTTTCTCATGCGTCAGTCTGTCTTATGTACATTTATTTCTGCCAATATAATTAAGAAAGTCTGCTCCCCCCCAAAAAAAAGCTACACCCGAAAGCCTGGCACAAACAAGTTTTGATTGTTCTCTGCTTTGCATTATAGTTTCCATTACACCCTTTTTTTAGGGTGAGAGGATAAAAAGTTAGTTGCCTTGAGGGAATGCAGACCTTCTATTTTTTAGGCAAATGGGGTCAGAAATAACTTAAATAGCCTCAGAGGACCATGAGTTAACTCTTGCAAAATGCTTATCCTTGAGTTTACCAATTTGGCCTTTTAATGGTTATGAGGGCCAACCCAACATACTTATTTTTCCCCCTTATTTTGAGACATAAAATCCAAGTGATTCTTTGGTGGGGGACTGGATGCAAAAAAA
Source organism: Potos flavus (assembly GCA_028534135.1). Taxonomy (NCBI): domain Eukaryota; kingdom Metazoa; phylum Chordata; class Mammalia; order Carnivora; family Procyonidae; genus Potos; species Potos flavus. Next base: position 25,249,285 of record CM052891.1, on the reverse strand, counting down.
GTTAAACTTTCTTTTCCTGTCGATTACCTTCTTTTTAAAGTTTTTTTTTTTGTTTGTTTTGTTTTGTTTTGTTTTTGACAGAGAGATAGAGAGACCACAGGTAGGCAGAGTGACAGGGAAAGGGAGAAGCAGGCTCTCCACTGAGCAAGGAGCCCAATGTGGGACTCGATCCCAGGACCCTGGGATCATGACCTGAGCTGAAGGCAGACACTTAACCAACTGAGCCACCCAGGGGCTTCTACCTTCTCTTTAGAGTGACAACCTTATAGATTCTGGCCAGACATAGCACAATAAAATAAGCCAACTATAAGATGCTCCCCTTCCCAGCTATGTTTCTTTAGCAGCCCTTCTGATATTTGAAGGTGCTGAAGATTTTTTTGTTGGACTGGCAACTCTGAAGCCTGGTGAGGGTGGAAGGGTAGGAAAAGCTGGTAAAAAGGAAGAGTTTTGCCTACCTGCATCAAATTAATTCTCTAAGGTTTAGTTTACTTACTACACTTGGAGAAAAACTTCAAAATAGGCAGTGAGAGAGAGAGAGAACTCTCAAATCCCTTGATTGCCCATCTGTTTCATCTAAAAAATCAGGCTAACCTCCCTTGGCCACTATAATATTTTACCTTGCTTTCCAACTTCAGAACTTCACATAAAGGAGTCAACAACAGTGTCTGTACCAGAAAAGCTTAAAGCAAAAGAGGCAAAAATATGGGTCACTGACGGGCAGTTGTGAGTTTTTGTTTGTTTGTGGCTTTTGTTTTGTTTTTGCTAGAGGGTAAAAGTCAAGTCTCAGGAACTATGTTTTGAAATCTGCTGCAGCGAGTCCATCAGACTCCTCCCCAAAGACACACTGCCTGGAGGACTCACCCGTACTTCCTAGATGGAAACCATGGGGAAAAGTGATTAAAGCTGGAAGTGACTTTAATAAGGAATTGATCATTTATCTAGTTACTCATTTACTGTCTCCATCTTCAGGGTTAAAATAAGAAGGGTCATTCGGTTGACTTGGTGGGCACACACCCTATGCAGTCAAGAGTCTTTGTGTGAAGGACCTCTTGATTTGCTTAATGCCCTTCTTCCCTCTTCTTAAAATACTTGACATGTTTTTTGTTTTTCTTTTGTTTTGTTTGTAAATTATGTAGTTTGTAATTCTGCCTGCCTACTTCTGGTCTCTCGATCTCTCTGTCAAATAAAAAAAAA
>CM052891.1:25209988-25247591 GCA_028534135.1 Potos flavus | reverse complement strand
TGCCAATATAAGACAGTGAACTTAATTGATGAGTGTTGTCTGTGCTCTGACTGCTCCACTGACTGGTCATTCCTTTGTCCTTCTCCCTCTCCTTGAGTCCCCCCATTTCCTAAGACACAACAATATTGCAGTTAGGCCATTTAATAACCCTGCATTGGCCTTTAAGCATTAAAGAGAAAGGAAGAGTTGCGTATTTCGCTTTAAATCAAAAGCTAGAAATGATTAAGCCTAGTGAGGAAAGCATGTCAAAAGCCAAGATAGGCTGAAAGCTAGGCCTCTTGTGCCAAAGGATTAGACAAGTTGTGAGTGAGAAGGAACAATTCTTAAAGGAAATTATAAGTGGTACTCCAGTGGACACACAAATGATAAGGAAGCGAAACTGCCTTATTCCTGCTGGGCAGAGAGTTTCAGTGGTCTGGATAGATGGAATCAGTCACAACATTCCCTTAAACCGATGCCTAATCCCAAGCAAGGCCCTAACTCTTTTTAACTCTGTGAAGCCTGAGAGAGGTAAGGAAGCTGGAAAGAAAAGATTGAAGCTAGCAGAGGTTCATGAGGTTTAAAGAAAGAAGCTAGCTCCATAACATAAAAATGAAAGGCAAATCAGCAAGTGCTAATATAGAAGCAAGTTATGTGAAAGATCTAGCTAAGATAATTCATCAGGGTGACTACACTAAACAACAGTTTTTCAATGTAGATGAAACAGCTTTCTATTGGAAGAAGATACCATCTAGGACTTTCATAGGTAGAGAGGAGAAGTCAATACCTGACTTCAAAGGACAAGCTTACTCTCCTGTTAGGGGCTAATGTAGCTGGTGAATTTAAGTTAAAGCCAGTACTCATTTATCATTTCTAAAATCCTAGGGCCTTTAAGAGTATGCTAAATCGACTCTGCCTGTGCTCTATGAATGGAACAGCAATGCCTGGATAACAGCACATCTGTTTACAGTATGGTTTACTGGTATGTTAAACACACTGTTGAGACCTGCTCAAAAAAGAAGATTCCTTTCAATATATGACTGCTCGTTGACAATGCGCCTAGACACCCAAGACCTGTGATGGAGTTGTACAACAAGATTAATGTTGTTTTCATGCTTGCTAACACAACATCCATTCAGCAGCCCACTGATCAAGGAATAATGTAGACTTTCAAGTCTTTAAAAATATATTTTGTAGGGCTAACACTGCCATAGATAATGATTCCTCTGATGGATCTAGGCAAAGTAAATTGAAAATCTTCTGGAAAGGATTTATCATTCTAGATGCCATTGAGAACATTTATGATTCATGGGAAAAATCAAAGTATCAACATTAACAGGAGTTTGGAAATGGTTGATTCTCATCCTCATGGATGACTTGGATTCAAGAAATAACTGCAGATGTGGTAGAAATAGCAAGAAAAGTAGAATTAGAAGTGGAGCCTGAAGATGTGACTGAATTGCTTTAATCTCATGAAAAAACTTGAATGGTTAAGGAAATGCTTCTTACGGATGATCAAAGAAAGTGGTTTCTTGAAATGAACTCTACTCCTGGGGAGGAAGCTATGAAGATTGTTGAAATGACAACAAAGGATTTAGAATACTGCATAAGCTTAGTTGGTAAAGCAGTAGCAGGGTTTGAGAGGACTGACTCCACAATTTTGAAAGAAGTTCTACTGTGGGTAGAATGCTCTCAAGCAGCATCACGTGCTACAGAGAAATCATTTGTGAAGGGACGAGTCAATCAGTGCAGCAGGCTTCATTGTCTTATTTTAAGAAATTGCCACAACGACCCCAACCTTCAGTCAGCAGCTCTCAACATAGAGACAAGTCTTTCCACCAGCAGAAAGATTGACTCACTGAAAGCTCAGATGATGGTTAGCATTTTTTTTTTTCAGTGACAAAGTATTATAAAATCAGGGCATGCACATTATTTTTGTAGACATGTAATTGCATGCTTAATAGACTGCAGCATAGTGTAAACCTAACTTTCATGTGTACTGGGAAACCAAATAATTCATTTGACTTTATTGCAATATTTGCTGTATTGCAGTTGTCTGGAACTGAACCCATGATATCTCTAAGGTATGCTTATAAACTCCTTTTTATATGCCAGCTGAAATATCTTCATGAAGAGTCCTTTCTGACTCTATTTCTTGTGCCCTTTCTTGTCTCTGAATTCCCATAGTCCTATGACCTTTGTTACTCATTTGGCACGTGAACTTGTGTTCCTTTAATATTTAATAATAAAAGTGCTAATATTAGTTTGTCTCTGGTAGAGAAAGTTTTTATTTGTGTGGTCTGCTTCTCTAGCTAGTTATCACATGGTAATTTATCAAAATATTTTAAAATGAATTTATGGAATGGATGCATAGATTGTAAGCTCCCTGAGAATAGATAAAATTAATTGGGATTTCTGTGTTCCTCTTAAGGCATAGCAGAGGATTATATGTATTCCACTGATATAGTGGTTATGAAATGATTTAATATTTGTCATCTTAGAATGTTACTTGGGGAGGTTTTATGGACCTCGGAGGAAGATGTCATCAATGTAATGTCCTATCTGTGCTCCAGGAGAAAGTCGAATGTAGTTAAGATGTTGCTTACAAAGATTGTGTGATTGGAAGCTGTTGGGGTACTCCACAGGTAGCCACATGTAGGGATTTCATGTCCTTTCAGAAGTCATAGCAAAGTACAGTTGACAGACTATTGAAAAAAGGCACTGAACAGAATATAGCCAAATCTATAATGATGTACTTACCAGTTCCTGGTTAGACAGAGTCAGTACTTTCAATAATATGCCTTAATGGTGGAAACATGACTTTAAATTTGAGGTAATCTTCCATGAGGTACCATTCATTCCTACCAAGTTTAAGAATAGGCCAAATTAGGGGCACCTGCCTGGCTCAGTCAATAGAGCATGCAACTCTTGATCTCCAGTCTGTAAGAGCTAGAGTGCCACGTTGGCCGGGCGGGGGGAGGTGGGGGGGATTGGGGGGGTAGACATTACTTAAAAAAATAGGTCAGATTAAGCTGATAAGTGGAGAAGCACTGGGGGATAACAATCCCTTATTTAAAAAGATGTTTTATAACTGTTAATTTTGAAAGCACTGTTTTAATTTACCGTAGGGCATATTAATTGCACAGTCCCTACTGGGCTCACTTGTTTTCATTTACATTAGCTGTGTAGATTCTATAGGCATTTGTATGCTATACTGCTGGAAGCCAGTTACCTATATGAGTTTAAAACCCCAAAACATAATAATATTTTATTATTATTATTTTTTCATAATAAATTTTCTGAAGGCAACCTCCATGTCACGTATTTTTCTCAGATTCTCCATAGCAAAGGGATTCTTCTAGACACATAGCTGGCGTGCAATCAATATGTTGAATTTGAAACCTACAGTTCACTAATGTCCTTCTTCGACAATAAGCCTGTTCTGGAGCCACTATAATATAAAGATCATAGAGTTTGGTATCTGAAGTGGGCTTGGTTTTTGGCCTTGTTATTTATTAGCATTGTACAAAAGCCAAGTCAGTCTTCTTCCTAAGCTTCTCGTCTATAAAATAGAGGTGTAATAATAACTTACTTTACAATTGTCATGTGTATTCAGTGAGATCTAGTTTGTTGAGTATCTGGTACTTAATCAGTCCTTAGTCAGTGTGCACCCTTGAGTGCATTTCCCTTTCCACTTTGCTGTTTCCAAAGGAATGCTCCCATCTTAGACATTGCTGTAACCAGTCAACCATGTTTTGATTGCCACTGTCCAGAAGCAGCCTCTCTTCTTTAGGTTGACTCTGCCACTGCTTTTATAACTTAGTCAGATTACACTCAAACTGTAGTTACCTTGACCGATTATTTCTAGAATTTCCTCCGCTTTTCAAGTGGATAGTTTGAAGTCGAAATCTGGATTTGCTAACACCTTAGGAAATTAATTTCCTGTGACAGTGCATGAGGCAGATGGCATCCTCTGATCCTTCTGCTATACTCTGAAGGGTGAAGGTTGTTTGCATATTTTTTCTTTTTTGAGGATACTATTTCTTGTGAATGAAGAACATGAATAGAACTCACTGCCTACTCCACTTCTGCTTGGAAAAGTGCCCGTCAGCTTTGCTCATCTGTATGCATCCTTGAAACCTTTGCACAGCCCACTTCTCTTCCTAAGGCAGCCATACTCCCTCCTTCCATCTGACAGCACATCTCCCACACACCTTACATAATATTGGGAAAGAAGGGTCCTTATATTTCACAGTGTCTGATTTTTTAAATTTCTATTTTTCCGATGAAATTGGCTCAATTTTCCTCAGCCACAAGGAAAAAGGGATTAGAGGTTCACAGGCTAGCGTAAGAACAAGCATTGTATCTAAAAATATCAGTCATTACCACACACCTGATGTAATAATTTGAACATTATGGAAATACTTAGATTAAAATTAATAGTGTTTTCTCTCAAGCTCCAATTCTGCCCTCTTTAGTGTATTCACTATTTAAAACAATGTAATGCTTATCATTCACTTTATTTTTTTAAATTTTTAATTTTTAATTTTTTTTAGATTTTTATTTATTTACTTGACAGAGAGAGATCACAATTAGGCAGAGAGGCAGGCAGAGAGAGACGGGGAAGCGGGCTCCCCGCTGAGCAGAGAACCCGATGCGGGGCTCGATCCAAGGACTCTGAGATCATGACCTGAGCTGAAGGCAGAGGCTTTAACCCACTGAGCCACCCAGGTGCCCCTATCATTCACTTTATATTTGTTTTTTACTTATGTAAGATTATACTAGTTTTATACATATGGAATTTTATTGTGAAAACAAGATACAATGTAAGCTTTTTCACGTCACTATATTTCATGAATACACTTTATTTAGGGGGAGAGAGACTGTGAGAGGCAGAGGGAGAGGGAGGGGGAGAGAGAGAATCCCAAGCAGGCTCCATCTCACAACCCTGAGATCATGACCTGAGCCAAAATTAAGAGTCTGATGCTTAATTCACTGAGCCACCCAGGCCGCCCCTATTTCATGAATACACTTTCAAGTGAGCACTCAAAAGTTACTCAGTTTCAAAAATGAATGTATTATATTTCATATTAAGAATGTACCATAATTTAGTCAACCATTTCATATTGAGAGCTGTTCTGATAATTCCATTTTTTTTGCTAACAAAATAATGCTTTCATAAAAATTCATATATCTATATAACTATATTTTATTTTTGTTTTTAAAATAAATTACCTAGGTCAGATTGCTTGGTCAAGGATATCTGCATTATACATTTTAATCCATACTGCCAGAGGGCTTTTCAAAAACCTTTGACAGTTATACCTTTCAGCAATGTGTGGGTCGATTTATTTTTACTTAATTGCTTCTTGAGATGTTAAAAATTTTCAGTTGGAGGGAAAAATTTCACCTTGTAAACATTTTGTATTTTATGAATACTTCTGTTTGAGCCTATTTTCATATATTTATTGGACTTTTTCATTTTACTGTGATTGCGTCTTCAAGTACTTTGCCCATTTTAGCAGTTTGTCTTTTCTAATCAGTTTGAAAGAGTTCTTTGTAAATTAATGATAATTATTCTTTGTCTTTAATATATATTGCAGATAGTTTGTATGTCCCCAAGTCTGTCTTTTTGTCTTTTGATTTTGTATATAGAATCTTTTGCCATAAAAGTTTTATGGAATTGAATAATTTTTTTTAAAGATTTTATTTATTTATTTGGCAGAGAGAGATCACAAGTAGGCAGAGAGGCAGGCAGAGAGAAAGAGGGAAGCAGGCTCCCCACTGAGCAGAGAGCCTGATGTGGGGCTCGATCCCAGGACCCCAAGATCATGACCTGAGCCGAAGGCAGAGGCTTTAACCCACTGAACCACCCAGGCACCCCTGGAATTGAATAATTTTTAAGATGGCTTCTAGGTTTCCTGCTTTTCTTAAGAAAACTTTTACAACAGTGGATATTTTAAATAGAGGATTTTATATACACATTCTTATACTTTTTCTCATGTTGGAGAACTCATTCAGATGGAAAAGCCTTAGATTTCATCTTCATTGCACAAGAAGAATTTTCTCACTGCGTATTCTAATGTTTCTTTTGTTTTGTTTTGTTTTTGGAAGTATGTCCTCATGAATTACATCTTTAAATTGGCTATACCAGTTATTAATTTATTGCCTGTTAGTCCAAAATTTACACTTCTTTGCTATGCTTTGTGATACTGGAGCTGGACCCTATAGACGTTTTTTTCTTGCTGGAGTGATTTTTTTTTTATTTTTTTTATTGTGTTATGTTAGTCACCATAAAATACATCATTAGTTTTTGATGAAGTGTTATATGTATATGTATATGTATGTAGAAGTGGGAGGTATACTCACCTCTGCAGCTCTTATGGTTCAAGTGAAGCTTTAACACTCCAGCAGATTTTTCCTCCATTCAGCAGCCTGCTACCCCTGTGGTCCAGCCATGGTGGTTGAGCTTTGGTTAGCTAAGTTTCCATGAATGGGCTGTGTGTTCGTGTAGCAGCCATGTCTTTCCTCAGAGGTCTGAATCTCCAGCCTGTGGAAAGGGCTCCTACAAGTTTCTAAATTTCTTCCATGTTTGTTCATTCTCAGTCCTATGAATAGAGGTTCATCCTGCAATTGTGTCTTCAATTGCTACTATTGTAGTACTATCACTACAATTGCTTTAGAATCTTCTTTTACTCCATTTAGTAGTCTTTACTCATAAATAATTTTTATATTAAATTTTCCCTGTTCAATTACTGGTATGGTTTCTGTCTCCTGACTTGACCCTCTCTGATATGCAAGCATAGTTGTGAGATTTCTGGGAGAAATATAGCAGATAATCCTGTGTCCTATGCAGCAGTAAGGAATGGTATTAGTTTAGAATTACCTGAAAAGATGAAGTTACAAATATTAAACACAGAGGCAAGTGAAGGCAATATGATAAAGCTTCCAAATACAGAATCTGTAGTAATTTCCCAGTCTGTAGTACTTTGTGTTTTACCTTAAGATGTTCGTCATAACTTTGGATCACCTCTACTTTTACTTAATTAATATTTTCCTTTCAACCAAACCGTTTTTAATAAATATTTTGTATAGTTTTAGATTTACAGAAAAATTGAGCAGGGAGTACAGATCAATCCGTTTTTAAACTTGTTTAAAAATTAACTTTATAAAATGGTAGGTAATAATAATATAAATTTGCCATAAACAGAATTTATAAAAATAAGTATTAAAGTGTTCATGTAGCAACTAAAATTATATCTTGTAACATTATATGTATTATACTTTGAGAAAGACTAGACCAGAATATCTCTTGAGGCATGTCTTTTATATCTCTAAGATTCTGGATTATAAGCATACTATGTTTGTACACTTTTTTGTTTGTGAAAAGTGTGAATATTGTTTCAAAAACTATCTTCTATAAACAACAGAAATACTCCTATATACATCTATATTTGCATTTGTGTGCATATCCATAAATATCTCTAGGGCTAATATCTATGTCTCTAATGTCTTAATCTATATACCACCATTTCCTTGGGAATTTGCTCACTTAATCAATATATTGGCATAAATCAGACCTATTATTATCCCTCATCTGGTCTTGACTTTCCTACTTTCCTATTTAAATCATAACCTTGAAAGGACAAAACCAAATTGCTCTCTCCATCCTCTGTTACTCTATAGCAATCAAACAATGCTATTCATGATTCATCAGAGCTCAAGATATACTTTCAGTGAAGATGATGAGGAAGAAATTTAAAGGATTTTCTATTTTTTGAGTTCAAACAAAGCATGTGAGGTTGCTGTTGCCACAGTAACAATTGATCTGCATTAGTACATAGTTTTGTTTTTAGTAATAGCTGGGTTCTGTGTTTCTGTGCGTGTGTATGCATATTTGTGTACTTTACTTCCACTCAGTCTTAGATTTGTGAATTTTTTTTGTAATGGTATATGCATATATAGATCCATTTAAAAAATAAACCACGTATTTTTGTACTCCTTCTAGGGAGTAGATTGTTGTCCTTTTTCACTAATACTAACAGTATTGCGATGAACATACATGTATATACTTCCTTGAACATGTAAAAAAATCTCTAGAGACCTGAAAGTGGAATAGCTGGGTAGAGGTTATTATTAATTTTCAACTTTATGGAATGTATCAAAATTGATTGTATGAATGTATAAGCAATATGTTTCTATTTCCCCATATCATATCCAAAACTTAATTTCATGAATCATGTTAATTTTGTCCAATTAAATGAATGTGTGAAATAGTATGACATTTTAAATCTACATTTTATCAATTGGTGGTGAAATACAGTGTTTCTTACATTTGTTGGCCATTTATTTTTTTCTTTGTAAAGCCCTGTTGTTATATCCTTTGCTGGTTTTTATGATCCTATGTCAGCCTGTGGTATATCTTTTTTTTTTTGGTATGTCTTTTTTATTTCCTTATAGCAGTTTTGTTTTTCCTACACAGAAGTCCAACAGTTAGAATAGATCAGGTTATGCTGTATTAACAACCTCCAAATCTTAATGACTTAATGCAACAAAGAATTATTTTTTTTTTTCATAGACAGTCTGTTGTGGGTTCCCAGATGGTTCTTCAGGAAAGCTGTCCCCCGAACAGCCACCCAGCAATCTAGGTTGCTCTGACTTTTCATTACAGATCTTCCTCCATAATTCCTGTGGTAGAAAGGAGAGAGCTGGGAAGTCTTGCTTTGGCAATTAAGTTCTTATGTTCACGAGCGACACAAATTATCTTCTTTTACAACCCATTGGCTGGAACTGGTCACATGACATCAGCTTAACTACAAGGGGTGGGGTAGTGTAATCTTCTCACATACCTGGAGGAAGAGAAGAGCCACATGTGGATGATCATTAGACATTGTTATCTAGGGAGATTTAAAACTTAATGTGCCCATTTATTCTTCCTGATGAATTTTAACATTATTTTAAGTTCTCTTTCCAAATATCACTGAAATTTTAATTAATGTTGCCATACAATTCAGAGTTATTGCTATTAGGGAGGGAGAGGAGAACTAACATTTTCCAGTATGAAGTTTCCTATTCATGAGCATCACTTGTGTCTCCAGATACTCAAAATTTCACTTAAATCTGTAAGGATGGTCTCTAGCTTTAGCCATATTTGATCTACATGCCTCTGATCTTTAGTTAATACCTAGACACTTTATATTTTTGTTTCTGTTATAAAAAAGACTTTTTCCTAACTGGTTATTTCTCGTTTATGAAAAGACTATTTGGGTATAATTATTTTGTGCCTGATAACCTTAGGAACGGTTTTTAGTTTGAATAGGTTTTAGTGGATTCTTTTAGATTTTCCAGGAAGATAATATAGGAAGGAAGACAATAATATTTTTACTTTTACCCAGTTCTGTCTGATATATATATATATATATATATATATATATATATATTTCATATAAATGCAGTTTTCTTTAAATTACAACAGTTTTGTTAAATAATAGTTTTATATAACAATAGTTTTAAATAGTAGTAATAATCACATGTCACATTACCTTACCACTATAAAGAGAATGACTTTAGAATTTTACAATTAAGAATGGTATTACTGGGTGCCTGGGTGGCTCAGTGGGTTAAAGCCTCTGCGTTAGGCTCAGGTCATGAACCCAGGGTCCTGGGATTGAGCCCCACATCGGGCTCTCTGCTCATCAGGGAGCCTGCTTACGCCTCTCTCTCTGCCTGCCTCTCTCCCTACTTGTGATCTCTCTCTCTCTGTCAAATAAATAAACAAAATCTTTAAAAAAAAAAAAAAAAAAGAAAAAAAAAGAATGGTATTACTAGTTTGACCAGCTCTCACTTTTTACATGATTAAGATACTGAGTATCCATATAGTCACATGACTTACCTATTTTGACCCTCTGAGAACGATAAATTATATTAACAAATTTTCCTATTATGCTGTTTTTGCATTGTATAATAAAACCTACTTGGTCTTATTATATACTTGTAATAATGTTTATGGATTCAGTTTACTATAAGACTTTTTGTGTTTTTAGGTAGTAATTGGTCTAAATTTTAGTTCTCTTTGTGTCATCTTACATTTTGCTGTCAAGATTATGCTGCCTTTATATAATGGGTTGCAAAGTTACAAGTTTTTATTTGTATTATAATAGTTTAAGTGGCATTTGGGTTTTCTCATAATTAAAAATTTGTAAGGAATCACAACAATTTTTGGAACTGGGATTGATTTTGAATATACTTCTCAATTCCTTCCACATTCATTATTCTATTTTCTTACCTTTTTTGGGACAATTTTGGTAGTTCTTATTTTCTTAGAAAATTGTCCATCTTGCTGTAATTTTCAAATATATATGCATAGAATTATAGATTTTATTCAATATTTAAAATACACCTCGGCATGATGCTTACATTCTTTCCTTTATTACTACCTTTGAGGTTTATATTCTCTTTTTATTATATTTTTATTAGTTCTTCCTTCATTTCTAATTTGATGTTAGTTTTTATAAATTACGAAACTAAATACTTAATTTATTTTTATTGCTCATTTAATGATAACATAAATTATAGTATAAAATTTCACAGTAAATTACTCCGTATCTCATAAGTCTTGACATAAACTATTCCCTTTGTTGTTGTTATATACAACTTGTAAAATCTGTTTTAATTTCTTCTTTTGCCCAAAAGTTATTTTAAAAAGTTTTCTATTTTTAAATAGTTGATTTTTTTTTTTTTTGGTTGGCAGTTTTGTTTTTATTTCATGTTTATTGCATTATTAAGCTCATTCGATACTTTTGTTTTTTGCTTTGAAATGTTTTGAAATTTATCTTGACCTAGTATGTGTTCATTTTAATAGTATGTGTTCGTTTTCTAGAAAAATTTGAAAGAATGTGTTGTCCATATTTGTAGGGCACAGAGATTGCTATACATTATTCTAGTTTGTTCCCCTGTTGTCCCAGTGTTGATCCCTTGCAATTCATGGTCTACACTGTAGTTGAAGAGCATTAAGGAGAAGGTTCACAAAATAAACTGGGTTGGGCTATTTAGACAGAGGGTTAAGGATCAAATGTCTATAGTTACCCGAGACATCAGAATTGCCTACTTATCTCTTTTTATTTCCTTGTACATGCCTTAGCATTCTGCATTTTTCATTATATCTTGATTTTTCTTGATCATAGAATGTTTTGTATAGTAAACAGTGGGTTCTAGTTTGAGTTGGAGGCATATTCCTTATTCTTTTCATATTTACTAAGTTTGTCTTATTTATTGAAATGAACTTTAGGATATTGTGTAGAGCTTTCATAGTTTTGAACAGTTTCTCTGATGCTATTGAGGACAATGCACTTTATTAAAAATAGGGCTATTCTTAGTTTTGATTGGCCAAGGATATTAGGGTTTTCTGAAGACAGATACTTGAGAATTAGGAGGTTGTGGTACATAATTAACCATCACAAGTAGTTTTTGATAAGTAATCTCTTTGTTATTTTTCATAAATAAAATTAAAATTTAAAGTCAAGGGAAAGGTTCTACATTTTAAGTCTCATAAATTCGATCCTAGGTCTTCTAACACTAGGTCAGATATTCCCAGTGAACTGCTCTTTTAAATTTTGCAAATTTCTTTTGTAGCCTAAAGGTTATAATTTTGCTGTTACATTAAGGTAAAATTCTATGAAGAATTTCATAGAATGAAATTCTGCTGGTTTTGGGTTTTGCCAGTTCTGTCAGCAGAATCTCATTATTTGGGGTCGGACATACATTATTTTAATTTTTGGTAAAATAATTATATAGTATTTCCTAAAAAGATATACAAGTACAATTGCCTATATGAAGTGCCTAGGCACTTCAGTATTTTAAAATTCAATATTTTAAAATAAAACAAAGGATTAACTAAGGATTACTGAATGGGATGAGAAATATATGCAGTTTACTAGAGTTCATCTATGCACAATTACATAAGAAACCACTGGCAAATATAGTTTGGTTCTGGGGTAAATACTTATTCCATTCTTTTTTTTTTTTTTTTTTTAAGATTTTATTTATTTATTTGACAGAGAGAGATCACAAGTAGGCAGAGAGGCAGGCAGAGAGAGAAGGGGAAGCAGGCTCCCTGCTGAGCAGAGAGCCCGATGTGGGGCTCGATCCCAGGACCCTGAGATCATGACCTGAGCTGAAGGCAGAGGTTTTAACCCACTGAGCCACTCAGGCGCCCCTCTTTTTTTTTTTTTTTTAAAGATTTTTTTATTTTAAGGGGAGAGGGGCAGAGGGAGAGAGAAACCAAAGAGCACTCGGCGCTGAGCTCAGAGTCCAGCACAGGGCTCGACCTCACGATCCTGAGATCATGACCTGAGCCGAAACCAAGTGTTGGACGCTCAACCAACTGTGCCACCCAGACCCCTCAATTTTTATTCCATTCTTACAGGAATTCGGTAAACCAAAAGTAAGAAATGGCAAAGGATGATGTTTCTTTCTTGGTTCTGTTTGGAAAGCTTTTTTGATTATTCTCATTCTACGATTTCTACTGATACTTTTCTGCATTCTGTATGTACTACGTACATCCTATACCAACTTTTTTTTTTTTTTTAACAGTTTTTTTTAAAGAGTTTTTTTTGTGCACAATTGCTCAAAGTTCAGACTTTAGAGAATCATCACTGACCGTATCCTTGGATGTACCAATCTCTGTTCCTACTTATAAAGACATTAAGGAAGTTTTCTTATCTCCCATATACGTAGCACACATACACAAAACTCTTAGAAGGTCTGTGTGAATAAGTAGGATATTTATTTACTGCTGTGTATATCAAGCACGGTGACCCTCAGAGTCCATAGTCAGCAACAAGTGTCCAAGGTTTCTCTGTTTTGTGCTTTTTCTCCCATCTGAATTTTCTCTCTCTTATCTGGGCTAAGGCAGTAGGTGGGGATGAAAGTAAACAAGTTTTAGGTTACATACATCCTGAAAACAGTTTTCTTCTAGAATTTGTTGACTCTCTTCTATTTCCCTGTTTTATACTATTAAAAGTTTCATGTCCACTGCTGCACAGGGTTTTTGCATTTAACTGCCTCTTTTTTTTTTTTTTTTTTCTGTAGGAGAGCCGATACTTCCATACACATTGTTTTAGCCTAATTTTGATACAAACATATAAGCCAGTATTGGGAAATATTATGTAAAGTCCCATCAGTCTATCTCAATTTCTACTTTGAAGTATTCTGTTTTCCACATATGTCTGTTTTTTCACAGTGGTAATCATCCTGCACATATTACTTTGTGCGCTCATTTAAAACAACATTGCAACATTTATTCTTGCTTGTACGTGCGTTTATAATTTTTTATCTTAATTTACAGTATTCTATCAAAATCAGCATGGTGTTGACCTTGAAAGAAATGGACATGGTATTGTCCTAATAAGTAAAATGTTCAGGATACATATTTGGATAATATGCAAATTTAGTGTATTATTTAACTGGTTCTCCAGATTGTTTTCTTTTTGTTTGTTTTAAAGCTTTTATTTATTTGTCAGAGAGCGTGTGAGCACAACAAGCAGGAAGAGCAGCAGGCAGAGGGAGAAGCAGACTCCTGATGAGTGGGGAGCTTGATGGAGGACTCAATCAATCCCAGGACTCTAGGGTCATGACCTGAGCCGGAGGCAGACACTTAACCGACTGAGCCATCCAAGCATCCCTCCAACTTGTTTTCTGACACCAAATGCAGAGCTTACTCCATTATACCACCTAATATAGATAAGAAACTTTAAAACACCTGCCTTCCAAATACCACTATTAGTTTGCTCCTTTAGTGTTATGAGAGCTGTATCACTTTATCTGTGCACCATGAGGATACAAAAACATCTGTTCTAGCGCTTAGCTCTTCTCTTAATGGCTTATGACGTCCCTTGAAGAGTGTCTGCTTTGCTCTCTACCTTTCGCCTTTAGTCTCCTCAGGTAAGTTGGGTTGATTAGCCACACTCCAAAGTGGACCATTTTCTTGGGTGGTTGTAAGTTGGGGAAATCATAATCATAATCATAATCATCCTCCTCCTCCTCCTCCTCCTCTCCCCCCTCTTCCCAAGTTCTTAACAGATGCTTGGTGACTGGATATCTGTGAATGGCATGCACTTAAAGACTACATGAATACCTGATTTGATGGTGGGTATGCAATCATAATGACCATTAGTATTAACTGAAAGTTACAGATAGGTTCTTACAGTTGTAAGTTTAAAGTTCTAAAAAAGTGAACTGATCATCTTGCTTAGCCTCACTGAGTATCAATGACCTGAAGAAAAATAAGCCATCTGGGCATAGATGGACATGTAGAATAATAAATGCCATGGCAGTTAATGACAATGTGGTTGGCCTCTTTGAAATACTGTAGGATGGTTGTCACTAACTTCCCATTTCTTCAAACTCTTTTGGAAACACTAAATAAAGCTAGATGTGCTATGCAATTTATCAATGATTTTGTAATCTAAAATCACTACCCAGAGTTATGAGAATCTGCTTAGATTGACTAACCTTTTCTCCACTGCTCCAGTATGTGTTAGTACCTGCTTTTCCAGTTAGATTCTATTTAATCTCATGGGGATGGGATGTTGAACAGTGTCCTATTCCTTCAACATCTGTTCCTTCGTACTACTATTAAAATCACAAAGAGGACTCTAGTGAAAGGCAGCTAACTTGCAATCAATCCTCTGCATTCTTGGAGCATGGTTTTCGCATCTCTCATGACATGCCATACTTGTTCTCCTAGAAGGAGACAATATCTTAGAAGGTCAGAGCTGTAGAGGGAAAAAGTAGTATGAGCTATTTTGTCACTGTTCCTTTGGAACTTTCACATCACCTCCTCCTTCCGGTTCCTCTGAAGTCAGGACAAAAGAAGGGTTCTAGATGGTAGGAGATAAGTCTTTTTATTTAGTTGTTTGTGTTTTCTTCTGTGGTTATACATGCACTGTCTCATGGCAGGCATGCAGATACTGGCTCTTTTGTGCATGTATCATTGGGTTCTCTAAGGGCCCCTATGGAGACATCTCTTTTGCACAGGTTCCTGGTATGGATGCACACTGTGGCTAACCTAACACCCCAATAGCTTTTGCCTATAGCAGAATCCCTATAGCTTCTTACTGCTTGCTTGTCCTATCCCAGTGGGGCATCCTTCCTGGCAAAAGCTAATCAAGACAGTTCAAATATGGTTTCTTGGTCCTTAGGACACTCAAGTAGTCTTACTCTGCCAATCATGGAAGGGCAGTTTGCCCAGATTGTAATAGCGCTCTCTTACATGTGTAGACAGGAGCTGATGCAGCCAGCCTCCTACCTTCATACTTCCTCAGTAACTACTAGATATGTTCATTTGTACCCTCAGACTCCTGAGGGTACGTATCAGACTCTTCTAATATCTATCTCCAAAGCACAGGGACAGACCTGTGAATTTTTCTTGCTCTAAGGGCTTTAAAGCAGTATCAACCTCATTTCTTTTCTTGTATCAACCCATTCTTTAAACTCTTTCTCTTGGT
This sequence comes from Potos flavus, assembly GCA_028534135.1. Lineage (NCBI taxonomy): Eukaryota > Metazoa > Chordata > Mammalia > Carnivora > Procyonidae > Potos > Potos flavus. The sequence continues at coordinate 25,232,106 of CM052891.1, read as the reverse complement.
GTGATGCAGGGGAGGTACCACCCTTCCAAATCTCTTCCTAAAGTGGTGGGTGGAGAAAAAAAAAATTCTTCACTTGTATGAATGTTCTCCTACCAGCTCTAGTTAGTGACCATTTGAATTCCTAGCTGTATATAGACCAGAAGCAGAAAGTGATGGAAGATTTTATTGTCACTGCTTTGGCTCTTTATGTTTTAGTGCAGCATGGATTCATCTTATAGACAATAATTCTCTGATGAGAATTTTGTACAGTAATCACAGGTCAAGCCATTTAAGGGCCTTTAGTTATTTTAAATTCTAAAATCCCATGTGAAATTCATCTTTACAGTTCCCCTTTACTATATTCTTATTTTTGTGTGTTTGTATGTTTTGCTGTGTGCTTGGACCCTTTCTCTTCTCTTACAAACCATGTCTTGTAAGTATGTGTTTGGATTTAATTTTCTTTTGCATAACCCAAGAGATCTCGATCATGAAAATCTGTTGTTTTGCCACCAATAAAGTGGTTCTGATTCTGAAAAAGAAAATACAGAAATTTGTATGATTACGTGTGTTTTGGCTAGATTTTCCTGTATTTAATGGTTAGGTATGTTGCCTTGTGAATTTGAATGGCATCTATTACCACTTGTTTTTCCTGAATCAGCTCATCATTAATTTATTAATCCAGATAATTATTGTGTCATTCATGATGATTCTTGGATAGTTAGCCATGCGGGTAGAACAAAGAATCTAGGGGCATAGTTTACTGTTTTCAACATTAGGGCTTTAACCCAAATCCCGAGACAATAGCAAATGTTGCATTCAGTATACTGTTTTACTTTACTAGGAAATAGAATGGTATATTTTCTGTTCTGTAAAGTATGAAAGAAAATCTTAAGTGACCTACCTGAGACTCCTGACACATATTATCATTCACATGATAGACCGTTGATAACCACAAACCTGAGCAAGTTGCAGATGCTGGGTGATAGGGATAAGTGGTTTTTTGTTTTTTTGTTTTTTTTTTTTTTTTAACCACACCAGACAGTACACATATTCTAGTCTTCTCTGCAAAACTCAATGGCCACACGTCTGTCTTGAACCTTCAAAGTGACTTATAAATATTCAACATTCCCCCAGTATTAAAGATGCAGATGCCTAGGATCTGCTCTATGGAGTTAATAGGATTGTTTCAAGGATTAAATGCAATCATGTTTTTTTCTTTTTCTGACCCTGAAATAAAAAATATTTCCCTGACTTGACTAAAATCTTTCTGAGGACTGATACTTACTTATTTTTGTCCTCTTCCACCATCCCTGTAGATTGAATGTATCTTTAAAGTATTGTCAACTTGGATTTTGCTTTGGAACCTAAAGGGATCCTGAATCATTTGTACTTTCTGGGGAAACTAGCCAGTGGTTTGATCCCTTTGTTTTCTCCCCTTTATAGGAAAATTCCTCAAAAAGAGATGTCTATATTTGCTTTTTCCATTTCCTTATTCTCATTCGAACCCACATTAATTGGTGTTTCGTTCCTTCCTCCATTGAAAGAGTGTTGCCAGAGACCATGATGATCGCCATAATATCAAATCCAGTAGGTGATAATTATTCCTCATCTGATCAGGTCTAGTAACATTAGGAAGAATTGATCATTCTTTTCCTGAAACACCTTTTTGCTTTGCTTCCAGGAACTGTCCTCTCAGTCTTCCTTCTATTCTACTTGTCACCCTTTCTCAGTCTCCTCTTTTCATTCTTCTTCATCTTCTTGAAGCTCAGTCTTCAGACCTGCTCTCCTCTGATTCTACACTCACTCCCTAGGTTATCTACTCTCTCAGTTTCAGGGGTTTAAAAGCCATCTGAACTCTGATAGTGCCTAAATTTATATCTACAACCCACACCCTTCTCCTGAAATGGTTCTCATATATCTAACTGCCTACTCAACACATCCCCCTCAGATGTAAAATTGCTGTCTCAGACTTAATATGGCTAAAATGTAACTCTTGATTTCTAAGCTCCAATCTGCTCCTCCCACAGGGTTATCTTAATAATTGGCAACTCCATCCTACCAGTTGCTTGGGCCAACAATCTTGGAGTCATCTTGAGTTCCTGCTCTCTGTTATTTTCTATATGACTGTATTGGAAAATTGGAAAATTTTTCAGTGGTACCTTTGAAATATATCCCAAATCCAGTCACTTCTCAAGTGCTATCTATTTTACCTAAAATGATACTGTTGTTCACTTGGGTTATAATAACCTGCTAAAAGTTCCCCCACTACTCCCCCACTTGCCAAGAAGAGTAGGTATTCCAACAATGTGAATTCATTGAACTCATTTGGAATTCAGATTTTTGCTAAAGGAATAAATGCATGGTTGCCTATTTTTGAGGTGGCTGTGTGAACATCATCTCACCCAGGTTCACCCTCAGGATTTAAGATAGGTTTAAGTCTCCCTCACTGATCAGCACGTACACACACACTGCATCTTCTTCATCCATCATCTATGGATGGACACTAGGGTTGCTTCCATAGATTGACTATTGTAAATAATGCTGCAATAAACATAGGAGTGTATACATCCCTTTGAATTAGTTATTTTGAAGATCAAGATTCTTTTATATTAGATAATTTCTTACTCTATCAACAGTAAGTGGAATCTGGCAGAGCTGCACATCTAGCTGGGGTCTTAAATCTGATATAACTGGCCTCTGACTTCCCAGTAATAGGAATGACTTCAAAATCAATGGCTACTGATAGAGATTTTCTTCTAAAAGGGGCCCATACCAGCATTTATGCTGGCTTGGTTTGTTTCTCACTCGCTCTGACCCATTCCATTATTTATTGCCACAGGGTTGGGGCTTGAATATTATCTCAGTCCTGCTTTTCTCATTGACCTACTTTTAGGCTTCATGCTATGTGGATGTGATCTGCCTTTGGCTATTAGGGTCATCAAAGACTTTAGTTTTCAATAATAACTTTTAGTTCTCTGTGCCAGGTGCCCTAGGGCCATTGGATCCTCAGCCAAATCACAAAAATGAATAAAAACAACTTTTCTACTTTTGCTAATAGGAGAACAAACTTCTCATCACACTTTCAGAAGAGTGGGCCTTTGATCACAATCTCTTATTTGGGGTGATGGGGTTTGAGATTTAATCAGTGATATTTGGCCCACACAGAAAGGTGTGGAATTGGTAGCACTTAACTACAGCCCTGCTTTTAGTATTCAGATAACAATAATTATAGCTGCAATTAGTACAACTTACTTTGTGCTAGACAGTGTTGTTTTCTTACATTTAACCCTCACAGTAGCCTTATGAAATCTGGATTATTGTGATCTCCTTTAGACTTGCCTAAACTCCCAGAAGGCCTCTTCTTGGAGAAGGACATTCAGATGTTCTCCTAATGCAAAAGACTATTCTTTTGAAAACTTTATAGTATCCTCCTTTAGAACAAGGAGTAGTAACTGAGACAGGACATATTACGTTCTCCTTTTTCTGTAAGAGAAAGGGCCCAATTCTTTTGAGTCCTCTCCTAATTATATATCCTGGAAGAATAAGGTAGATGGGCAGTTTCAATGCACTTTTGGTGCCTGGGTCCAGACAATGTACCAGGCTCCCAAGTGATTTCCTAATATTCCCTACCTGATAGGAGTTTAGGGAAGCTACCAACTTATTTATGTCATTGAACAAACTGTGAGGTAAGGATAGGTTCTGTCCTACCAGATTGTAAGACCACAAGCCTTTTAGAGGAAGAAGCCATATTTGAGGAGGGTTTTCCTGAGTTATGCTGTCCTAAGTGATTCACTCTCTTGTTACTTAATTAAAAGTAGCTGTGGCTCAAGTGCTGATGTTTAGATTTTTTAGTGTATCTGTTTTAGTGTTTTTTCAGAAAAGAACTGTAATTCTACCTTTGGGCCTTTTTAGCTACATTAATAAGGCCATGCCTATATAAATAACCTTTGATTGTCTGAAAGTGAAAGTACTTCATAAATCAGACTGACAAAAACAGTGAAAACCAACTCATTTAAACCTATAATTGGATCATTCCTACTTTTGGCAATCTCCTATATATTCCCCAATAAATTAGTGTGATTACACTTGAGCATCAATTTTCACTTTAAATTAAAGAGGAGATTCTTTGATAGATCTTTTCTCTGACCAGCAAGCAGTCTCCAGAGACTCTCGGAAGTCATTAATATATTGAGCTTTGAAGTTTCTGATTTGGTGGAATATCTATGTTGAGTCAATATTAAGTGACCTAATGCTCAAATTTCTTCCCAGCTAGTTAGCTCCATGGGTTAGAAAATGCTATTAGCAAATCCATTTATTTTCTGTATAGAAGAGAAAGTTGCAATTCTGAACTCTTGGTTGGACTCTTAACTCCATCTTGTAAATGTATGCAGTGTATCACAAAGCAGGAGCCAGGGACAATTTGACCATGGCATACATAGTGCTTCATCTGTACTTTGTTAAGCTTGATCTCATCACCGAAGGAAAACTATGTCACTTTCCTTCTACCCCCAAGAATCTCATCTTGATTAGTCAAATCCATACCACCTTTCAAAGGAAAAAGCAGGGGGCTGTTGGTATTATACCAAAGGGCATCAACATTGGTGATGGCATAGGCAGCATATATTACTTTATATCAAGGACCGTTTACTAGTTACTCCATTGTATATGAGAGACCCCTGTGACATCTGAATAAGCATGGATAAAGAGCTGGTTGGAACTCTTGGCTTCTATCACCATGTGATTGAATTCTAGGTCCACGTATTAAACTACCTACTCACTGTCTCCACTCAATTAAGAGAAGTGTCAACCTTAATGTCTAAAGTAGAATTCCAGGAGTGCCTGGGTGGCTCAGTTGGTTAAAGCCTCTGCTTTCAGCTCAGGTCATGATCTCAGGGTCCTGGGATGGAGCCCCGCATCGGGCTCTCTGCTCAGCAGGGAGCCTGCTTCCCTCTCTCTGCCTGCCTCTCTGCCTACTTGTGATCTCTCTCTCTCTATCAAATAAATAAAATCTTAAAAAAAAATTAAATTAAAAAAAAAAAGTAGAATTCCAGTCTTCCCCTCTACAAGGGTTGAATGGTACCCTTCCCCCAAAGATAGGTCCATCTGGACTCGGTGAATGTGATTTTATTTGGAGAAAGGGTCTTTGCAGATGTAGTTAAATTAAGGATCTTGAGTTGAGATCATTCTGGATTATCTGGGTGGGCCCTGAATCAAATGGAAAGTGTTCTTAGAAAAGACACACATAGGAGGAGAAAGAAGACAGAGGCAGTGATTGTAGTTCTGCAACCCTAAGACAAGGAATACTTGGAGCCACAGAAGCTGGAAGAGGCAAGGGAAGATTCTCCCTTAGATCCTTTGGAAAGAGCATTGTGCTGCTTGACACTTTGGTTTTGGACTTCTGTCCTCTAGAACTGTGAAAGACTAAATTTCTAGTCTTAAGTCACCAAGTTTGTGGTAATTTTGTTGCAGCAGTCCTAGGAAACTAATGCACCTCTAAAATCTGCTTCAGCCCCAATCTTTAGGTAATGGCATCTCTAGTCTTCTATGTCATGCCAAAAACCTTCAGGATGATCCTTTACTTCTTTCCTTCTGTTGTACCTCTCATCTAATTTATCAGCAAATCTTGTTCCTCTACCTTCAAAATATTCCAAGTCAACTCTTATTATTTCCATTGCTACATTCATCTTTTAAGCTACCATTATCTTTTGCCTACCATATTATAAAAGCCTCCCAACACATCTCCCTGCTTTTATCATGTCTTACTACGCTTTATTTTCAACAGAACAGCAAGAATGGTTCTTTAAAAACCAAATTAGATCATGACATTTCTCCATTTAAATACTACCAGTGGTTTTCCATTTTACTAAGAGTAAAAACCAAAGGTGTGAACAATGGCCTCTAAAACCCCAGGCCAGCTTCTTTTTATTCTTAATCCTCTTTGAGAACCACCTAGAATATTCTCTTAAAACTTGCAACCCCTCCTGTTACACACATCCAATCCCCCTTACCCTGATTACCCTGATTAATTTTCCCATGATACTTCACTATGTGATTAACTTTTTTATTAAGCCGATTGACTGTCTTGCCCCATTAGAATGTAAACACCATGAAGGCAGAGATTTTTCTTTTTGTTTTCGTATTTTTATCACTGCTATATCCCAAGCTGCTAGAATAGTGGTCAGCAAATTCTTTCTATAAAGGGTCTTAGTCCGTTTGGGCTGTTTTAACAAATTTCCACAGATGTGGCTTAAACAACCAGTATTTCTCCCAGGTCTGGAGGCTGGACATCTGAGATGAGGGTGGCAGCATGATCAGCTTCTTCCTGGTTTATAGATCACCATCCTCTCTTTGTTTCCTCAGGTGGCAGAGGACAGAGGGAGAGGAGGCAAGCTCTCTGGTGTCTCCTATGAGGGCACTAATCCCATCATGAGGGCTCCACCCTCATGACCTAATTACCTTTCAAAAACTTCAAATCATATTGGGATTTAATGAAATATTCAGGCTATAGCAAGCATCTTGTATTTATACAGTGTTTCGATGTTGAGCATCTTCACAGAAATCCTCTGATAGAGCTAGAGTAGGGACTGTCATAGTTTATGTGATCTCCAAGTCACTCAGCTAGGGCAAGGCATATGAGAGTCCTCACTTGGGGTTCTGATCTCTATTTCTGTCATCATGGCCTCAATTATTGACAAGTGATTCTTTTTGAAAATGATGCTATTCTTCTAAAAGGTGAAGTATTTCAGTTTTATTCCAGTACCATAGTTTTTCCGTGCCCTGCCCCAAATCTAATGGTTATATTAATCAAAGACTTAGAGGGTTCTGTCTATTGTGGTTCCTGCAACACATCAAGCTGTTCTTATTTGCAGAGCAGGTGCCTCAGTGGGCTATGTTTTTAGTCCCCACCCCCTCACCGTACAGTCAGTGCACTGAGAAGGGTAATAATCAACATAGGAAAAATACTTCATAAAATGCAGAGATGAAACAAAGATTTGGTAGAATTTAAGATTTTGATTACATACCAGGGCTCCAGCCAGCTTAAGTTAGAGGAAATCGCTGCTGTAAAACCCCCTTTCCCACTTGTACTTTGCTGCACAAAAAAACCTGAATACCAAGAGTCTGTGTGCTAAGTGTTAAGAATATTCTTCCATTTCACTATCAGCTTGTCAGTATGAGGTGAGAAAAATCATCATGTTGCCTGGTGCCCCATAACCAGAAAGACAGCCCAGAGCAATGAATCACTATGGCTACTCCATTCCTTATTTACATCCTCTTTCCACAAAGGGAAAGCAAAAACACATTGCCTTGCTTCTTAGTCTTCTGGACACCTGTCTAGAAAAGCCTCTTCGAGACAACATGTATATTTCTATTTCTCAAGTATCATTTTCTAAGTACTATTTCTTAAGATAATTTCTCTCATACCCTTTCTGGCTTTCTTCCTTTTCCAACCAAAAGAGATGCTAATTTCATTAGTTTCTATAACTACAGCAGAGTGGTCCTTCAAAATTCATGGATCCTTGCTCCAGTCCAGCCTTGTTAATTTTCTATGTCATATAAGTCCTGGGGCCCATTGATTTTTGGATTATTGACAGTAGGATGCAGTCACTGTTTTAAGATATTAATGTAGTCCGAATGGGTCTTCATGTACTAATTTGGATTTAGTAAATGTAGTTAGTGTGGGGAAGTAAAAGATTAAAGGGGTGCTGGGCCTAAAAGGTGGTGTTAGCTAGGAGCTATGTTGGTAATAAGGTCCTTTGAACATATTCTGGTAATGTGTAGGCACCAGAAATGTTTGAAGAAGAGGATGAAGGGAGAGGGTAATATTGGAAATAGCAGCGGAATGATTTTCTACTATATCTCAGCCCTGCCAGCCACGCAGCTAGGGGAGAGAGGGGCTGAATGAACACCAAATTCTGGTTGCTGAACAAAATAGGATCAAAGAAAAGGGAAGAATAATCAGAGGTAATGATGGTAATTTGTTTTTTAGTTCAGAGATAATTGACCCACGCTAAAGACATAATTATGGTACATTAAGGAGATTAAAAGAAAGAAAGACAAAGGCATGGAGTGATGACAAACATGATTCAGAATTCTATAATTATGATGTTTTTATAACCACAATATTTTGATATTAGCCTTTCAACCCACAAAATGCAGCAACAGCAGAAAAACCAGCAGATTCCATTTTAGTTGTCAGATATGTTTTCTTTTTTCTTCCTATGTCTTCCCCTTTTACATTTCTTCTCACAGCTGCCAGTACTTGAAAATACCAGGACCAGTATTACTGCTGGTAATAAGGATGTGGAAAAGTGGAGAGAAATGAGGGTCTATTTAGATGAGAAGAGTGAGTCTGCAGTGAGTGTTCTCTATTCCTGCCTTTGTCATCCAGCTCAAGCGTGGGTATTTTGGGCTTTCTCTGAGATTCTAGCAGCTCTCAGCTGGGATTTCTTTCAGTTGTGAATTTCCCAAAGTGTGACTTTTGAGGCCCCTAAGATGATTTGGGGGCTGTGTGTGGACACATTTTTTTGGTTTTATCAGTTATAGATTTGAATGAGCATTAAAAATGTTACTTATCCCTTAAATCTGTGCTATCGTGGTAGTTCTTAGGATGAAGTAAACAAAGTGAGTCTACTTAAAGGAAAATGCTGTCGAAATAATTGTACCATTGGTACACGTCTTTGGTACAAACCATGATAGAGGCTAGGGAATTACTCATTTTGTGAAACACTGTTTTAGTCCCTCCCTTTCTTCCTCCCTCAAAGCCCTCTCATCACTGCCCTGTGGCAATATAGTGGCAGGGAGGTAGGGTGGCAGTTTTGAAATACCATCAGAGCGTGGAAATTTGGGTGCTGTGTACTGATTATACTGATAAAACTCTGAGCAATCTGTAACCTCCAGAAATCTAGACTTGAATTATGCAGCAAGACTACTGCCTGCTGGCAAATCAGCTAGTAATTTAAACAGTATGCGAAGAGAAAGCCAGAGATCCCACCAAGGCTGGCTGGTGTAGTGAGGATACATAGATTTTTGTCTCAGTGTGTGTGCATTTGGTGCTAGGCTGACTGCAGGCGTAAGATCAGGCTTCAGTGCAGAATGAGGTGGTGTGCTTTCCAGAACCATGCAGCCTCTTTCAGTCAAGATGGTATTTGTTAAGAAAAACATACAGAGCCTATTAAAAGAAATTCATTTTTTCCCCCAATCAATTCTGTCCTTACCCAGATTCTCCTAATACATACATGAAGGCACACTTTTTCTTTGATCTAGGGCTCAACCCGTCATTTTTGGAGGTGCAGTTCACTGCTTGCTTAGTTGTTCAGGAGATTAGTTTTCACCACTCTCTGTACTTTCTAACTGAACTCCAAAAGATCTTTCCATTCACATGAAAACTGGAATTGACATCCAAACTACTTCCTCAGAATGAAGTGAGATGATTTTTCCAAGTATACAAGGTAAGCTAAGTGGGTTGCGAAGGCTAGAACAAAAACAGTTTCCAGGTTGGGGGAAAAAAGAGCATAAGAAGTGTAAGGGAATTGGATATAAGCTATTCTTACATGGAAATACCTTGCCAGGTTGACCTCAGAAATGCTGCTAATTTTTTTTTTTTTTCAAATTAGGTACATAGGCCTCTTATCCCTTTCTCTTTACATCAAAGGTTTCTGCTTTAGAAGTTGTGATCTACAGCTTTCTCTCACTCGGAGCATCCTCCAGTGCCTTGGTGCTCAGCTCACCAGCTTACTAACTACACCCACCATGACCCTGAACAGAGACAGGGTCTCTGTTTATCTGTGCTATGCTCTGTTCAGTAGGCAGCTGACATTTGGCATCTGTGTCAACATTGACAACCCATACCTCCCTGACCTGCTTGGATTATGATGCTCTAGTTTTAGCTTGGAAGTGGCCTCAGACTCCTTCTCAACACAGTGCTTATTGAGCCTATTACTAAGTGGAGGAAGCTAATCCTCAAAGGGAAACTTATTTGCATCCTTAGGATAAAGCCATGGAGGAAACCTGTATAGAATCACATGGGCGTTTGTAGAAGGAAATAATGGATCATGTAATAATTCCACTTGCCCTTTTACCTCACAGGGCATTTTTAGTAGCTTAATACGTTTAATTTTTCAAGTGCTTTTTTTTTTTTCTAAAGATTTTATTTATTTATTTGACATAGAGAGAGAGATCACAAGTAGCAGAGAGGTAGGCAGAGAGAGAGAGGGGGAAGCAGGCTCCCTGCTGAGCAGAGAGCCCGATGCGATGTGGGGCTCGATACCAGGACCCTGAGATCATGACCTGAGCCGAAGGCAGAGGCTTTAACCCACTTAGCCACCCAGGCGCCCCTATTTTTCAAGTGCTTTAAGCCCAAGAGAAGTACAAGTGCCTAGCTATAGTAGTCTGTTTGAGATCTGTAGGGAAAGATTTAATATTAAACCTTTTAAGCTTGACAGCTCCATTTTAGACATGCCGAATTTACCACACTTCAGCTTTAAGCAACCTGGGTCAGGATAAAGGCTGAGTTCTGTTCCTATTTGACATCTTCTGAGCATCCATTGTCAGCTTTAACAAGCTGTGTATTGACATTATTCAGTATACGTTATCTGCCAAGATGCATTCCAGCCATTTAAACAAGGGTGTACTTTTAAGCTGGCAATGAGAATGACTATTGCAATGCTTATGATGTCAAAGTTGGAGCACACAGTGTCACTCATTGGCTATGTCGGTGTTGGGAAGACACAAGGTGCAACTCTTTAGTCTCCAGAAATTTTGCAAGGAAAAGGTAAAGGCCCCAATATCTTTTAACCAGTTTTTCCTTTCAAAAGGAATTACTTGCAACCCAAACTATTTCTACCTGTACTTCTATGCATTTATATATGAATGCGTGTGTATTCCTGCTATCTGTTCTGTTTCTGCAATTCCTCTTACATTCAGTAGAGTGAAGGGTTAGTATATATTCTTCTTGAGTCATGAGTTATTCATGAGATTGCAACTCTTTTTTTTTTTTTTAAAGATTCTATTTATTTATTTAACGGAGAGAGAGATCACAAGTAGAGAGAGAGGCAGACAGAGAGAGGGGGAAGCAGGCTCCCCGCTGAGCTGAGATGCCTATGTGGGGCTCGATCCCAGGACCCTGAGATCATGACCTGAGCCGAAGGCAGAGGCTTACCCCACTGAGCCACACAGGCGCCCCGAGATTACAACTCTTTAAAGTCATATATTCTATGTGTCTGCCTGCTGAACACACTGGGTTTCCCATAACCAACCAACAGTGGTATGCTCAGCCCTTTTCCTGGGCACCAGAAAATCACCCTAGTCTTTATTCCTGCTGCATTGTCCAAAACATCATTAGGCAAGCCTTTATGGGTACAATTAACTTTACTAAAAATCTGGAATAACTAAAGGAAATTACAATGTCAGAGAGAGAAAAAACAGTGTGAAATATAGCTATTCTCGTAGTGGGAAATATCCAGGAAATTCAACGTTTGAGGGATAAGGGTTGATTTTGAATGAGGGGTTTCTTTGGAATGTTTTCTATTCCTAGACGTATCCCTGTTTTCACATAAATCTTTTTGTGGGACCACCCCTTCCTTGTAATATCTGCTGTGCTTCAGGTTATTCATGCTGGTCCCTAACAACAAGGAGCACATCTACCAACATTTAAATTATTTGGCTTAAAATAATATTTGGAATGATGGCTCCGGGGTCTTCAACAGAACAGAACCAATGGCCCTTGTCTCTACAGTCCTACTGAATAATGTGGTAAAGAGAATGGTGTGTGGGTAGCTTTATTACTGAACACCCACACAGTACAGGGTGGTGTAAGACAATTCCCTTTGAGTATTTTCCACCAGTAAGAGTTGCAGATTCATCTCTTATTTTGGTTGTCCAGTAGCTAACAATAAAATCAGACAAATACGTACCTTTCAAAAAGAAATAACTCTCAGGAAGCATATAGTCCAAACTGGAGGTAAGAAACTCCATTGTTCATATGGCCATGTGATGAAATTGATTGAATCTGGTAGGGGACTGTGGCAAACTGAAGGCTAGCTATTTCTTCTAAAGGTGTCATTTGTACATGTTGGGGCCTTAGGAGTTGCTCAGTTCCAGGGGGTAGCATATTTGTATGACATGGGTACAGTTCCATTGTATTAACCTCACTTCAGATACAATGTAAGTGGTGCTCTTTGAGTTTATAAGAAAACATGGCTCCATGACATTATATCTGATTTTGAGTATGTGAAAATACAGTCAGATCTTCCTCTTCTCTCAAAACTGCAATTCTACATGAAATTTCCCAATTTAATTTCTTGTAAGTAATTCAAATAAAAAAACAAGTCTGTGTAAGCCAGCAAAATGTCTGCAGGCCAGATTTGTCCTATAAACAAAGATACTGCATTCCATCTAAATCCTTACGGCATAAGAGAAACATTTCCTAACTGTTCCTAATAAGTTGAGAGATTGGTTTTTCTTACAGTAGGGATAGGACTTCATATTATAATTAGAATGACTGTACCTCATGTTTTGCCTGTGGCAGTCACGGTTTATGGCTCTAATCATTGTATCCAGTTTCATTTAGCATTTGTCCTAGAGTTTTTATTTTTTTAAGCATAACGTTATTGATAGCTGCATTAAAATAAGCACTGTACATTTGGTTGATTTCATTTCTACTCCCAGCTTCTGCCGTGTCAAGTATGAGATGCATGCACAGTGAACAGAGTTCTTACTTCAACACATAGGTCATCATTGTTCTATTTTTCATATTTAACTGTTTCTCTTTTCTTCCTGTTTCCAAACCTATCTCCTTCCTTGGAAAGACAGCATTAAGAGTGCTTGTTGGTGAACCAAACTGCACTTTCTTAGGGGAAGCTAGGGACAGCTAACACCTGCTTTTAGCCAGTGATGGAAGAACTGATTATTGCTACTGTTTCTGCTGGCTACTTGGTGAATTGCTGTGGTACTTCTTTGGGATGCTGGATGCAGAAAGCACTAGGCCACTATTTGCAGACACTGGGAAATATGCAGAATTGTAGGTTAAAGATAGGTGAAATATGTATGGGAAATAATTGTTGGAATGTGTTGCTACAGTGGTTTTTTTCATTTATTCTATGGTAACTCTACAAGTTATTTTACTATTTCATTATGCTTTTTTATTTTGCAATAAATTCTAGACTGCAGTGAGCTAAAGCAAAGAAAAAAGGGGGGGTAAATATAATAAGAGATTAAATAGGAATTTTGGTTAAGATTTTGATGAATGTGAAGCTCTCATGAGACTTTGTTGAAAATTATTCCCTAAGGGGGTTGTCATGATATTGATGAGTATTTGACCAGGAGTTAGAAATATGCTAAAGAAGCATCAGCCTTTCCCTTTAAAAGTTAACAGTTACTTTAAGAAGATTACCCTGTTAACAACAATGATTGAAAACCTACATTTCATTCTGTGAAGCATGACTTTTCATTTAGATCAAATGATAGTTCTAAATTAGTTTCTTTCATTGTTGATTCCAACTTTCCCTGTGAATACACTAAAAATAAATTAATAGTTGTTAATATAATTGGTTCATTAGCAGAAGAACTTTGCAAAGAACTTTTTTCGTCATTTAAATGACGCCAGTTTTCTTTTCCTCAGTGTCAACAAATGCATCAAGTAGAAAATGAATTGAGATAAATTCAATAATAACTTATTTTTAAATTCCAATTAATGGAATCAAAATTATTCTAAGTTACAACATCTGACAGTATTGTGACTACTAGTATAAATTTGCATTTGTCAACATTTAATGTAAAATATTTTGTGGAGAAAATAAGAACACAGTTTTTAGTGACACGCAGTGTGGTGGTAAAAATAATGTTGTTTTTAAGAGGCCATGAAGCTGAAATGTACTTGAAATTGGTTGTGGTGCACACATAATTTATAATTGCATCTAAACAAATTGTACTATTATGCTAATCAAAATGGAAGCTGTAGATATCAAAATAATATTGTCATATATATCCACTTAGAATAAATGAATTATAGCTTTATTTTATAATGAAGGTGGCCTTAAATTTTTAAAACCTCTTCAGCATGGCAGTACATGCTTACCTCTCTAAGTTACCCAGTTCCATAGATGTTTGAATTTGTAATGAGCAGCTTTATAAAACGAACTAAATGTTTTATGATGGTGATGGTATTAAGCTGCTTTTTTTTTTAAAGTAAGTTGTTTAATATTTGGTTGCATTTTATCCAAAATTAATTGAAAATCTTTAATCAAAATCTGTTACACATGAATACCCCCAAAGTGCAGCTTTTGAAGTATTTGGCAAGCTTGCAAAGAAGACCTTGTGAAATTGATCTCTCAAAAGGAAAGGAAAAACTGAACAAATAAAACAATAAAAGCCCAAATTGAAGCTTTTTTATTCAAAGTGTGGTCCTAGGCAGCAATGGTGATGATGATTCTAGGAACTTTTGAGAAATGCAGCTTCCCACCCACCCCAGACATACTGAATCATAATCTTCATTTTAATAAGATTCCTGGGGCATCTGTATTTATATTAAAATTTGAGAAGCACTGGTATGAAAGACTTCTTTTGGAAATTTGATAATTACACTTTGGAATATCTCGACAGATGGGATGAATACTTTGACACTTTTTTATCGGAAACATTTATATTCTCCACTAGGATGACATGAAATTGAAAAGGCCTACAAAGTTGCAATATCTAAATTTGGCAAAGTATACAAAATAACCTAAAAGAAAAATCACAGAGATTTGATGATTAAGAAAAGTAAGTGGAAGCAAAAGTGCAGTATTCATAAAAATACTCATTCTGAGGTACTTACACATCAGTAGGATAAAAAGTTAGAATGGAAAATAACACCCAATTATGAGAAATTGTTCTCAGCCTAATAGACACCTCCACATCTGCAGAGAGTGATTTTTCTCAATTAAAAACATAGTCTACAGGGAAGAGTCAGTTGAGGAGGTCAACAATTTAAAATCTCATACATATAAAGTGCAACATTGAGGACAGTGGGTGAAAGTTAAACAATGAGAGTATTTTGAAAAAAGAAAACTTTAAGACAAGTATCATTTGCAAGACCTCAGTGATATGGTTAAGAAACTGATTATGCCAAAATAATTATTCTACTCATTACTTTTACTTTTTTTTGCTTATGATGTCAGTATCAGTAATGTTTTATCATAATACTGTTTTATCTGCATTTATATGATTACATCTAAATTTTAAGAATTACATTTTGAAAATAATTTTGAATAAAATTAAAAGTCCAGCAATATAATGAAGCCAATTTGAAGTCAGTAAATCATTTCAAAAATCATACAATTTTAAATTGTCCCTCAAAATTGTCCTGGTTTGGACAGTATATCATAATGCAGAGCTGGGCTAGTTTATTTCCATTTGTTCTTTCATCTTACCCTTTCCAAGTTATGCCTCTTCTGACTTGTTGAGGGGGAAAAAATGGCAAAAAAAAAAAAAATTGGTTTTACATTGTCTGTTTTCTCAAGTGTGAAAAATCTGGAAAAGCCTTGAAACTTACTTTTTAAGGGCTCAAGTAAGTTCTCAGGCAAGGGCAATAATCCTCTCCAGTTTTGAGGAGTGGGGAAAAAAAGGAAATGATAGAATCAGGAGGGGTGGTTTCCCAACTACAACTGTGTATAAATTTATTTAAAATTTGGTTTTGTTAACTCAGTGCACTTATACTGGTTATACCTAATATACCATATTTATATGTAGTGCGTCTGACTGTCCCTACTGTCACCACCCTAGTCCAAGCCACCATGTCACACCTGGATTACTGAAGCAGCCTTCACATAATACATTTCCTCTTGCCCTATTACAGTTAAATGTTCACATTACAGCCAGAGAACTTTTTACTTTTTTTTTTTTTTAAGATTTTATTTGTTTATTTATGTGACAGAGAGAGAGAGAGAGAGCACAAGTAGGCAGAGAGGCAGGCAGAGGGAGAGGGGGAAGCAGGCTCCCTGCTGAGCAGAGAGCCTGATGTGGGCTCAGGACCCTGAGATCATGACCTGAGCTGAAGGCAGAGGCTTTAACCCACTGAACCACCCAGGTGCCCTGAGAACTTTTTACATTTTAAGTCCAACTTATAATACTCTACTGCTTAAAGCCCTCTGATGGCTTCCAGTCCCATTCATAATAAAAGCCAAAGTTCTTACAATGTCCTACAGAGCCCTTCATGTTTTCTTTCATTTAGATTGTACATATAACAATGAATGTGGTAATGTGACAACCACATTGTATTGGCTTCATTTCAGAGATTCTTGATTAGGGTTTCCCTCCATAGGTGTATTGTCATTGATATATCTACCACTGTTGGCTCCACATCTCATGCTTTGCTATCGTTGATCTCCCCCACCTCTAGACTCATCCTAGTTTCCAGCTCTACCTGCTTCTTTTTGGAGGAAGTTCAGTGTAGCCAGCCAACCTTTCCCTGGAGTTTTGTGGGAATACATTTTTCTTGCCTATTTTACTACATGTGCTTATTAGCTAGTGATTCATTTCTTTGGTACATTGGTTTTTGACAAGCATTTGTCCACAGTTAGACTTCATCTTCCTAATCTAGGACATGCTTTTCTGGCTACCACTCAATGAATATTAGAGCATACAGATCTGCTTGAATATGAGAATGAGCAAAATGCACTACAGCGGTAATATTTTGCTGAGTCTCAGAAGTCATCCAATTTACATTCGCAGCCCACAGTTTCTTTTATTCTGACCTTTTCAGTTATCTCTATTGTGAATCATCCGTGTATATATTTGAGAATTGATTATGCTACAAAGATAGTTTTCTAAGAATGGTACGGCTTATGGCAGTTTCTTCATATTTTGATCTCTAAGAAAAACTATCTCCTGTACCATGCATTTGGATAATAGCGTATACAGTGCATTTTCTGATGCATAATCATTTCACTCATTAAATATTGCCTTCCTACTAGGTGTGGCAGACTGAACTCAAAATTCGGAGCTATTTCGAGGGTACTGTTAGTCATACAACTTTGTGCTAAGTAGAAAAATGCACACTTTCTCTTGGAAGACATACTTCTGTGTAAGATTGCATAGCTTGATGAACAGAGCTTGGGTTATTTCAGACCCCTACTCCATTGGCTAGGCACCTTTGGACAGTGAACAACCTGTACCACAGTATATGATGGTTCTAGAGCTAAAAGGCAAATCCTTTGCCCTCAAGGAGCTTTGGTACCGATTGGAAATTTTTTGATGACTCAGACTTTGGTTTGATCTTTGTTCCCACCAATACCTAGAGGAAGGGCTTGAACACATAATAAGTTCTTGATAAATACTTATAGGAATAAAATGTCCCAACTCAGTAGAAATAACAGGATAATATATTCTAAAAATTAGCAAGTGGTTTTATCTGGCTATTGTGCAACTTTTCACTTGGACTGAAAGGGGAGTATAAAAAATAGAGTATGAGAGGGAGAAGGAGAGGAAGGGAGGGAGGGAGGAAGGAAGGAACAAAGGTACAAGTATGCTTGATGAATTAAATTGCAAATGGGTTTGTGTTGTCAATATTAAAATACTATATAATTTTATTTGGAGAACACAGTAACTCTTTGATTGCTTTTAGAGATATAAATCCCCATACATATCATAATGAAATAACATTCTTTGAAATATGGGTGATGGTAAAGATTCTGTGATTTCAGACATCTATTCAGTTTCTTTTCGCTTCTCTCTGTGGAGCAGCAGTTACTCTTGTTAGCAGAGATGTCACAGGATCCATTTGAATTTTACTGATACCTTTTTAACACTCTATTCGGCCAACTCTGGGCAGATCTTTGTCTATCAATTGTGCAAAAAGAGATGTCAGTTGAAGTAAAAACAGTATCTTAAAATAGAGACAAACTGCATCTAGTCCCTGACACCTTCTCTTCTTTAGTGAGACTAAGGACAGGTCTCTAAGTAGCGTTATCACTTGTTTGTCATCCTTTTATTACAATTGAAACACACTAGTGTGCCAGCATGTTAGTGACTTCCTGGTGGACATCACACCGGTTCAACCCAGTTTTTCTCTAGGGGGCTGTGGCAGCTGTGTGAATGCTCCTTGCAGACTTCCAATTATGGAAGGTGTAATTGAGCAGACCACTGGCTGCTGTGCTATGAAAGCTGTTGCCACATTGTACAGAGGTCATGCTTCCCATGGTTGCTTCCAGCCAATGACTGACCATGGCAGGGATGCTAAGGCAGACCCTAAGGAATTGTGGGACTTCTCTGATGGGCAGCCTTGGTTAAGGACTCTCTGGAGACCTTGTCAAAGGTCTTCCTTCCTTAGAGAGCATGGTAGTCTAGAACGCTTCTATCAAACCTTTCTTTTCTCTTCATCCCTTGGGGTCAGACTTGCGTCATTGTCCGACGGGTTTGCCGATATTCCCTCTATCCCTCCCTATTTTCTCTCCCTAGGTATTTCTCTAATAACACCTTGCACATTCGATCTTGTCTTGGCATCTGGTATCACTTATTTGTGGACCCCCCCCCCAAATTAATCTCTGAAACAGAGAGTAGAAAACTCATTGCCAGGGCCTGGGGTTATAGGGGAAATAGGGAGAGGCTGGTAAAAGAGTATAAGCTCTCAGCTATAAGATGAATTGAGGCAGAAGATCTAATGTACAGCATGGTGACTGTAGTAAATTATACTGTATTGCATAATTGAAATTTGCCAAGTGAGTAGAATTTAAATGTTGTCACCAAAGTATATATATGAGGGTGATGGGATGTGTTCATTAATTAGATAGGAGATATCCTTTCACAATATATACATGTGTCATATCATCACAATATGTACTTCAAATGTCTTCTAATTTTATTTGCCAAATATCCATAAAGCTGGAAAAAATGATACCAATTTGAAGTCCCTGCACTGAATCATATCTGTTTTTTCAGATAACCTAGTAGAAGTTGCTGGTCATTTTCTTCTTGCCTAAAATATATGGCACTTGGCAATCGAAAGAACTCTTCTTCCCCAGATTAACTATTTCCTATCCTGGTGAAATGGGCTAGGCAATATTCAGGGCTTCTTTTTTTTTTTTTTTTTAAGGTTTTATTTATTTATTTGACAGAGAGAGATCACAAGTAGGCAGAGAGGCAGGCAGAGAGAGAGGGGGAAGCAGGCTCCTTGCTGAGCAAAGAGCCCGATGCGGGGCTCGATCCCAGGACCCTGGGATCATGACCTGAGCCGAAGGCAGAGGCTTTAACCCACTGAGCCACCCAGGCGCTCCTATTCAGGGCTTCTTGACCACTTTCCTACACATCCCTTTTCTGGTTGCGCCTTCTTTTCCTCAGCTCTCTCACTCTTTTATTTACTCTCTTTTCTCCTTTATCTTTTTCTGTCTCTCTCAAAGGCATAATTAGCACATTGTGCATTTAGAAATGAAATCCTGCAGAGTGCACTCTTATACTGCGAATAATGATTGTACCCCTATTGCAGTAAAATTGCCGTTTGGAATAAGAAGTTTAATGCTCTTCACATCTGCAATAAATAAATCAAAAGAAACTATTGTTGATTTTTGTTCCATGATTCCTGCTACAAATACCCATTTTGGTCAAAGCAGTTGCTTAATGTCTTCTTTCTAGCAAATACCTTAGTGCAGTCATGAATGCAGGCATTAGAAAGATGTCCGTTGTTTTTCACAGTGTAAAGAAAAACATTTCTATTGAGTTCCAGGGATCTGTTTGTATCCAGTGCCTCTTCATAGAATTCAAGGATGCTGAGATTATAAAGATGTTTGAAAGAAAATTAAAATTCTCATTGGTCAGAAAGTCTACCCAGACAAAATGGACAACACATGTGACTATTTATGTGATACACTGAATGAAGCTAATCATGCAGTCTTAATTAGGTCACATCCATTTTTACTCTGATTTCTTTTTGTCCAAATAAAGATGAAAATTTACCTTCCTTACCAGTATTTTAATAGAAATAGGAGTGAGTTTGGGGGATCATTTAATCTAGTTCCCTGTTTCTGGAACACCGTGTTCTACACTAAAAAAACCCAAATTATTAAGCTTTTATCAGATATCATACCCTGGTAATTGTGGGGGCCTTTCAGGATGAATTACAATACAGTGCCAATTATTATGAGTTATACCAGACAGGTCATATGGGTATTTCTTCTTTTAAGCATCTTTAAGGAAAGAAATTCCATGACCTCTTCACATATCTAGATGTTCCCAGCAAGCAGTTCTACTTCACTTAGATTTCTGTGCATCTGTAATTATTATAAAAGGATTAGTAGGGGAAAGAAACCTTAGCTCTCAGCTTCTGCACAAAGAAATTAATTGTTATTTCCCTCTGCAACCAAGGAAAAAATTGAATTGAACTAATGAAAAGAATCAAAATGTATTTGTTTCACAAATGCTTAGAATAAAATCTATTTGGCATAAATTCAATTAGTCATTTATTTGAGGGAAATTCATATCCATCTGTAGCAGTAGAACTGGTCATGTCACCTGGATTAGTTACTGGGATTCTCCTTACTTTTATATTCCA
Organism: Potos flavus; assembly: GCA_028534135.1. Taxonomy (NCBI): domain Eukaryota; kingdom Metazoa; phylum Chordata; class Mammalia; order Carnivora; family Procyonidae; genus Potos; species Potos flavus. The sequence goes on along the minus strand of CM052891.1, from coordinate 25,211,609 downwards.
CCTATAATTATTTTTATTTTTTTCAACCCAGGTAGGTTTTAACATACAGTAGTTATTATATAGTTCTACAGGTATTTGTTTGCCTTTTTTCCTCCCCAGAAAGATCTTAGTATTTTGTACACTCTAGAATAAATACGTTGTATGTATGATTTCACTTAGTCTACAGTGGTGCATTCACCAATCCATCGGGATACTTTCCGCAGTGAATGTGATGGATATTGCAAAGGGAAATAAGAGAACCAAGTAGAGTCTAATTGTTCAGTATATAGAATGATCAGGGAATGCTGCCCACTGGTCAGTTCTGTGACAGGACATTGGGTCAGAGAGAATGGAAGCTATCCTATATTTTCTAAGTTTCAAAGTAAATGAGAAGTTGCTTCAAAGAAATGTATCTCTGTGGAGTTTTCAACCAGTATAATGCACAAGGACAAACACAGGGTCACAAAAGATCTCGTGTAGTCTAAATTAAAGCATGGAATCAGATGAATATAGAAAGGTGAGTCAAAATTGTCTCTGTTTTAGTGGGTAATATGAGTCACATCCAAGTCCCTGTAGTTCTGTCATCTTGAAGGTATTTGAGATCACAGGAGAGCCTGCCTGTCATACATGGGCTTCACCATTCAGCGTGCCTGCTTTCTCCAAGACCGATCGGACTACACATGCACTGGGCCTTCTCTGCTACCATTAGTGCCTTTAATCAGCTACACTGTTACATCTGATCAAATAAATGTTCCCTTCATTGTTGGCAAAAGCAGCAGACTCACCCACCATTGAAAGGTGGTGACGTACAAATAAATTGAAATATCAATGTGTAGTCTGATACACATGACCCAACCCACTTAAAAGTGTATCTTTGTTTTCTAGAGGTGGAACTCTTTTATTTTTTTTCTTCTCATCTTTCTTCTGCAGCATCTGTTGGCTTGTGCTTTGCATCCTTTGTAATGCACCTGTGTAGAAAATGACAAATTCAGTAGAGAAGGGGAAAAGTGGAGAGGAATAGGGAAGATGTGGGGAGGCATTTAAAATTTTATCAATTTATGAGTGCCAGCATTTTACTTCTTTATGCAAAAGTACTACCAGTGCATGTATGAATGTGTCTGTGTATATTGTCTGATCCACTTGTTCTCCTAATAAGGTAAACACAAGATTATTTCTTAATTCGTGTGTCACAGCCAAAGGCACAGTTGCTGTTTAAAGTGTAGATTCAGTTCTGTGTGAGTTCCTGCATCCTTCTTTCTTCTTGCTCTCTTGAGATGAACATCCATTCTTCTGGAAGAATAGCTCCTTAGGGAGTAGTCTTTTTTATAATTTTTTTTTTTTAAATTAAAGCATAATGTATTATTTGCCCCAGGGTACATGTCTGTGGATCCTCAGGTTTACACATTTCACAGCACTTACCATAGCACATACCCTCCTCAATGTCCATAACCCAACCACCCTATCCCTACCCGCCCCTACCCCCCAACCACCCTCGGTTTGTTTCATGAGTTTAGGAGTGAGTCTCTTATGGTTTGTCTCCTTCCTGATCCCCTCTTGTTTCATTTCCCTCTCCCACCCCCCACAACCCCCCACCCTGCCTCTCGAATTCTTCATATCAGAGAGATCATATGATAATTGTCTT
>CM052891.1:25140647-25209488 GCA_028534135.1 Potos flavus | reverse complement strand
CCGCATCTTCGCCAACATCTGTCGTTTCCTGACCTGCTTATTTTAGCCATTCTGACTGGTGTGAGGTGGTACCTCACTGGTATGAGGTGGTTTTGATTTGTATTTCTCTGATGCTGAGTGATGTTGAGCACTTTTTCATGTGTTTGTTGGCCATTTGAATGTCCTCTTTGCAGAAATGTCTGTTCATATCTTCTGCCCATTTCTTGATCGAATTATTTGTTCTTTGGGTGTTGAGTTTGAGAAGTTCTTTATAGATTTTGGATACTAGCCCTTTATCTGATACGTCATTTGCGAATATCTTCTCCTTAGGGAGTAGTCTTAGTCTCTGTTTTCTGTGTTCTTTCCTTTTAAATTTTATTATTATTATTATTTTTATTATGTTAGTCACCATACAGTACATCATTAGTTTTTGATGTAGTGTTCCAAGATTCATTGTTTATGTATAATACCCAGTACACCATGCAATATATGCCCTCCTTAATACCCATCACCAGGCCAACCCATCCCCCCACCCCCTCCCCTCTAAAACCCTCAGTTTGTTTCTTGGAGTCCACAGTGTCTCTCATGGTTCATCTCCCCCTCCGGTCCCCCGCCCCTTCATTTTTCCCTTCCTTCTCCTAATGTCCTCCATGCAATTCCTAATGTTCCACAAGTTACTGAAACCATATGGTAATTCATTTTCTCTGCTTATTTCAGTCAGCATAATCTCCTCCAGACCCACCCATGTTGATGCAAAAGTTGGGTATTCATCCTTTCTGATGGCTGAGTAATATTCCATTTTATATATGGACCACACCTTCTTTATCCATTCATCTGTTGAAGGGCATCTCGGCTTCTTCCACAGTTTGGCTGTTGTGGCCATTGCTGCTATGAACACTGGGATGCATATGGCCTTTCTTTTCACTACTACTGTGTTCTTTCAGTAGCTTTGAATACTCTCAAATTGCTGCCTGTCTTCTAGGGCTTTATATAGGGATCCAGTAGCTCTTTTGAGTTCTATAGGGGCATAGCACATAAGAACCAGATAGGTGCAGTTTCCAGGGTCTCTCTTGGCTAGTGAGTTGGTCTGATTGATTTGGGTGCTGCATATTGGGAGTCTTTGAATAGTTTGGCAGCAAGTTAAGGATGCAGAAGAGGTGGTGGTAGAGAAAGAGATACGTAACATTCTTGGTTCCTATCTAAAGAAAAAAAGGGAGTGAATTTAGCTCTTTGCCCTAGATCTTTCCCCTTGAAGGCTGTCCTAGATGATAATTAACTTAATCTGTATGAAAATGTTGGGCACAGGGACAGGTAGGAGGGTACAGGGCGAACAGCATGATTTGCTTTTACAGATGGTAAGTTAACCAACTGAGCCACCCAAGCACCCCTTAAGTTATAATTTTTTTTTATGAAAACTCACTCTTAGAGAACTTGAGTTTCTTCAACTGTGAAATAAGTATAATAATGTCATCGCTGAGAGATTGAGCAGAATAACATGTGTTAAGTGCTAACACAGTCCTTAGCCAGCAGGGAAAACAAATTTAAACTTACTGCATATCGTTCTAAGATGCAGCCTCCTCAATCCCAATTTTAACATCTTTGAACTTAGAATATATCTGTTAATTGAGAGGATGTCATAGATGAATATTTTACCTTTTTTTCTTTTTTGTAATGGTACATAACGTGGACATCTTAGCTTTATTAAAATATGGTGGTTCCCATAATAAGTGGTTGTAAACCTTGAGACCTCTTAATTTTTTTTTTTTAATTTTTATATAGGGGTAGGTAGTATCTGTGTTTCAAGCACTCAGTAGAATAACTATAAAATAAAGGCGAGCCTAAAAATTAATAAATAATGTGAATGTATAGCATGCTTATTAGAATATGCCATCTTAATCCTCATAGCGAACTCATGACCCAATTTGACAGATCAGGGAACCTGCATAAAGAGGTTTGGTAGACCTGGCATTTGCTATAAGAGTCAAATCTTAATTGCACAAGAGAGGGTCTTAGAAGGCTGAAGCTGATAAACTGCTAAAAATAAACAGGTATAAATATACACAAACACTTGAAGTCTATCTTCATCAAAAATTTTAAACAGGGGTTCCTGGGTGGCTCAGTCGGTTAAGCGTCTGCTTTCAGCTCAGGTCATGATCCCAGGGTCCTAGGATGGAATCCTGAATCCAGCAGGAAGCCTGCTTCTCCCTCTGCCACTGCCCCACCCCTACTCATTCTCTTTCCCTCCCTCCCTCTCTTTCTCTCTCTCAATCAGATAAATAAAATCTCTTAAAAAAATATAAAATTATATCAACAAACTGGTGAAAAATGCCATTGCACTTTTTGGGCAATGTATTTTATAAGGTGTAACAGTACACTTTAATGTTTAATTTCTATTAAAGCAGATGCTAAATTCTGTTTCTTTTTCATATTTAGAAAATAAAAGAACCAACTTCTAATGATGAGAGTTTAAAATCATATTAAATGAATTAAATCCTGCTTGTTCTAGAAATGATTCAGGGAAACCTAAAATATGGAAAGCTAACAGAGGAGTCTAAGGATATTAAATGAAACCAAGAATTTAAAAAAATGCAGACCATAAAATATTATATCCTCGTAAATGGATCGTGAAAGGCCTTCTCAAAATATTTACATCATTACAACAATGACTTTCAGAAAGCTCATTCCTATGTAGTCCCTGTATATAGCTGAAAGCATTTCAACAGGACACAATTCTGTAAATATACTTCTATATAGTATCAAAATGAACATGAAAATTCATCTTGATACAGGGTAAACAAAGTCAGTAATACTTGTAAACAAAACCATTTAGAGTGTAATGGATGAAAAATCCTTATTTCACAATTGTAATAAAGAAGATTAAAAACCCAGCCAGTATTGTAGTAATAGAAATAAGAGTTGTCATAGTGATTGTTGTTGCTTTTATTTAGAATTGGGGTTGGCAAACTACAACTCAAGCTGCTTTTGCCCAAAAAAAAGTTTTTGGACACATAGCCACACCTGTTCATCTACATATTGTCTGTGATTTTGCTACAACTGAAGAGTTGAGTCATTGCAACAGAGATTGAAAACCTAATATATTTATTGTCTGGGTTTTTGTTTTTGTTTTTTGTTTTTTTGTTTTTTTTTTAGATTTATCTATTCACTTAGAGCACAGAAAGGGAAAGGGGCAGAGGAAGAGAAGCAGACTGCCTGCTGAGCAGGGAGCCAGATGCTGGACTCTATCTCAGGACCCCAGATCACAAACTGAGCCAAAGTCAAATGTTCAACTGACTGAGCCACCCAGGCACTCCTATTGTCTGGCTTTTTATAGAAAAGGTTTGTTAGTCCCTGCTTTAGAACAGTTTACTGAACTACTAAAATAATCTGACCACAATTTGAGGGCATACTTAGAGGTATTTTTGGGGGGGAGGGAAAGGCCAGTAGAGCACTGTGTTTATGTAATGCACATATGGCATAATTTAGATAGATACATAAACTAATCATGATATCTTCTTAGGTAACAATGAAATTCAACTTTTCTATCCTGTATTTTGATTGCTCACCCTTTAGAGCACAGACTGGGAACATTTGAGAACATCAACCATTCTTGAAACATTTCAATCAGTGTTTGAGTTTCAGATCAGAACTATCTTGAAATTATGTGAAGACAATGAAGTGGCCAATGAGAAAATTATTTCTCAAAATTGGGTTTGGATGTTTTTGGTGCCTGAAAATAAGGAAGTGTTCAAAAAGTATTTAGAACATGCAAAATAGATGCAAAAGCTGAATTTAATGAGTCTTCCACTGGCCTTATTTGGGACAATTTGAGCATGAAAAACAATGATACAATTAAAATATATGAAGCACAATGATAAAAAATGGGGGAGGGGAATTGAAACACTTTTCTTTATGGAAGAATGCCAGTTAATATATATGGAAGACATGGTAGTGTTAGAATAATAATCATTTTGGTACCACCTATATAGTAATTAATTCAGGCAAGAATCATCAAGGATGCTAAAATTACTTTGTAAAAGATTGTTAGGGAATAGGATATTTCATCGTCTCAAAATGTCACCCAACTGATTGCTTATTAAATGACAAAGAAAGGATACTTTTCTAATGAAAAGATCTGGCAGATACCACCTTGATCAAATAGTCAAACTTAGCCCCCATTAGCAGAACAAATTGGCAGCCTATGCCTTCTAATGTGATTCAGAGGAAATTATACAACATCACCTATGTAGTGTTTTTGCCAAAAATATTTAATCTGAGTTTAATTGTGAAGAAACAGGCAAATTCAAAGTATGGGACAGTCCAATAGTCAAGTGACCTAAACTATTAAAAATGTCACTATCATGAAAGATTGTTCTGGATTAAAAGAGATTCTTTTGGTTTATAGGGAACTGGGAATATGTAACCAAATGTGTAATGTATGAACCTTAATTAGATTCTGGACAGGGTGGGAGAAAAGAGATATGAAGGACATTTGGGGAAATTTAAACATGGATTATATATTATATTGAATCCATGTTAAATTTCTTGACTTTGTAATGACTTTGTGGTTATATAGAAGAACGTCCTTTTTATGGGAGATACATGCCAAAATATTTAGGGGTGAAGCGTTAGGTCTGCTCTGTACTGCACATAGTTCAGAAAAGGGGAGAGTGGGAAAATGTAGCAGAAAAGCTAACTAATATTCCAGATTATTTTTGTTTATTTAAATTCCTTATTTAAGTTGTGTTTGTTTTGTTATATTGTTATTGCAAACACCTATCACACAACTAGCACATTTAAGAAACTTTGCTGGGTGTTAGATCACAAAGAGGCATAAATCATGGGGTTCAGTTTTCCAGAAGGCCTCTATTTGCAAGGCACATATTTCCCAAATAGTATATATTAGATGTTAAGTAGGTATCTCCAGCAAGACGTATGGAAGAAGTTCAGGGGGGAAAGAAATTTCTTGGGCTGAACCAATTTGGTAGACTACAGGTAGTAGGTGATCCTAAGGAAGTAACCGCCATTTGCTATGCTGGAAAACTCCAACTAAAAACTTATATTGATCTTCATGGTAAAATCTCTAAAATCCAGATTCTGATGAGCTCACCTTACAAAATCCCAGATGCATTGCTTTATTCCTAAAATTTTCTATCATACTTCCTGTAATCAGCTAAAGAAAGAAAAAAGTAAAGACTATCTTCTAATTATTTGATGTCTGGACTGCTTTCACAAATGGACTTATTTCCCAACCAGTGAGACATACATAGCATGTTGTTCTGATGTCTTGTTGAATCTCAGCAACATTCCCTCCCTCCTGTGCTTTCCCCTTCATCACAAGAAGCTAGAAACGTGCAAACTGCATTCCTCAGAATCCCTTGCCTAGCTGGCTTCTGGTTAGGTTCTTCCAATGGGAGACACTGAAGTGATATTGGAAAGTAAGAAAAAGGAAAATGCCAGATTCCCCTGTTTTTGGTGGTTCCTCAGCAAAAGAATGAGCTCCTGAGGTCCTGCTCAGGTAAAGGGTTCCATAAAGTGCAGCGGCAGCAGACAACAGCACCGTCAGCAGCATGGTGTCTACCTGCTCTGGCTCTGGTGGGAGCAGCATGGCAGCAATAGACACTTCAGTGCCTCAGCAGCAGAGCTCTAGTGGGCTCAGGCTCTGATAGGGTCAGTGATGGCAACAGCAGTTATCAGCATTAGCAGAAGGGTGATGTCTTAGCTTTCTGCCGGGTAGGAGAACTGGAGTTCCAGTAACAGCAGTGGATGCTCCAGCAACCCCAGAGCCACAGCATTCAGGAGTTTTGGGTAACACAATTTTCCCATTGGCTCCTCCAATCCTATTAGAAAAGACAGAGATTTCTTGTCGTTACTGATATCTGAACAAACTATATTTTTTCTCCTCCAGTCATTCCAAAACTTAGGAAAAGCTATATTAAGTTCTCCCTAAATAACTGAAACCATTTCTGTTATTTTGACTAGACCCTGCCACAGAGATGAGTTTGAGCATTTGTAAGGTTTTGGGACCTTCCCCTGTACTTATTAATCAGAATCTCTGTGGGTTGCACCTGGGAATCTGTATGTTAACAGGCATCATAGGTGATTCTTATAACCCCCCTCAAATTTGAGAAGCACTATCAAAAAAGATAAGTTACTCAAGTTTATTCAAGGTCAAAGTAGGAGAGCTCCTGGTGAACTTGGTCTGTCTTGAAATCCCATGTTTGTTTTTTTTTTTTCCACTCCTCTTAGTAGTCTTACCTTCTAAGGGAAGAAGTGATTAAATAAAGGTGAGAGGCCAAATGCTGTAAACTATTAATGTTTTGTATTTGATGACTATTTTAAAGCTTCAAGGTATTTTCGCCCATCTTGCCCATTTAACAAAGCACATGGTTTGATCAAAGGCTTTTTCACATTTTTTGTTCAATCTATTCTGAGTACTGCCTCATCTTTCTCTTCTCTTGGCAAGCTTTGAAATAACCCAAATTATCTATCATTAAACACCTTCCCAGAGTATACTGCATGTCAATCTACTGCACCTATTACTTCTGAAATGAAAGGAAATTAGCCTTCTATCTTCCTTATTTCTCCAATAAGCTGCTTGTCATTTGTTGCTTTGACTTTTCTGCTATTATCTCATCTCACTTAGCAATCTTGATTCATTTCCATTCATCAGACATTTATTGAGAGCCTAATGTTTTTCCACACTGTCTTAGACGCTGTGGGAGGTACAAACTCTGTCTCCATGGAGCATGTCCTCCAAAGCTTCTGTTGGTGGAAACCTGTATCCATATCATGCTGCTTTTGGAATGAAGTTGATAAAAATCATCCTCTCATGTTTAAAATTATCTAAATTGACACCCAATGGCTCAGCTTTTTCTCAATTAAGAGGTTAGTGAAAATGTCACAAAATATGCTAGGCAAGGAGGTTGAAGTTTCCTGTTATCTGTAATTGATCGTGAAGATGTTGCAATACAGATCTCTTCTCCTGACACATTCCCCAAGAGTGGGACCACCAGCTGACCCATTTGTCTTTCCAGTGTCTTAAGGTAAGCACAGTGTTTTTAGAATTAGAAACTGTCTACCATGGCCAAGTCTCATTTTTAAGGAAATTACCACAGTACCTTATCTTGTAGAACTATTGGGATGATTAAATGTGGTTTTGCATCTAAAATGCACAGGACAGGTTTTAGCTGAAAGTAAGAGCTCTGTAAGTGTAAGCTACTTTAAAATTGAGGGCTGTGTGGATAGGAAGCATTTTTAAAATGCAGGAACAAACATATAAAACATTTAATAAACATCTCAACACCCATTTATGGGAATGTGCATGTGGAAGAGAAAAAAAATAAGATCCGGTTTTAACTGAATATCAAGCTGTTTACTATCTAGATTCATAGAAATATATACATAAATAATCATAAGGCATTATTTTTAATGATCATATGGGAGGGCTCATGTTCTGGGACATGTGTAAGTGATGATTTTTAAGAACACAGTATAACAGACAATATATTTTTATATAGCTTCGTGGTTTAAAATAGTTTAACAGGGATGCCTGGGTGGCTCAGTCGGTTAAGTGTCTGCATTTGGCTCGGGTCATCATCCCAGGGTCCTGGGATTGAGTCCCACATCCGGCTTCCTGCTCAGCGGGGAGCCTGCTTCTCCTTCTGCCTCTTCCTGTGCTTGTGTGCTCTCTCTCTCTTTCTCTGTCAAATAGATAAAGAAAAAAAAAATTTTAAAGAAAAAAATAAAATACTTCCACAAACATTTTCACATGTAAACCTTATAATAATTTGGTGGGGCATATATTCTTAGGGATAATTGTGAATTGATTTGTCCATGGTTCCAAGCTCTTAGGGGGCAGAGCTAGGATACAAACTGGGTTTAATAATTTTACATTTTGTTGTTTCTCCTCTACTCCAAGGCTGAAAGTTGGATAAATGATACGAGAGAGGTATGAACTATTCCTTGGGTTTTAAGGGACAGTTTTGAGAAAAAGATGGAGTCCATTTGTCTGGATTAGAAAGTCAGGCTTTTGCATCTGCTAGGGGTTGTACGTACACAGAAGCCATCTTGTTCTCTGGGCTTTTTACACGATCCAAGAAAGCATCCTGCACTGCTTGTTAATAAACCAACATAAAATTCTTATCCCATATTCAAGTTGATTAATGATTATATGATATTATGAAAATAATAAGTTAATTTCATTAATTAGTGGATAATATCTCAACTTAGTCCTACTAATTGGAAAATTAGCTTGCAAATGTTGGTGAAAAATTACACCAATATAGTCATATTGTTTTGGACCTAGTTAAAGGAATTAAACATTTAAATCACTATATTTTCTAATTAGGCATCATCCTAGGATACCCTTAGAGAAAACACTGAGAGGAGGAAAATGCTTCCTGGTTTCCAAGTCAATAGTATTTAAACTGCTGTCTTTGAGGAAGGGAGGGAGAGAGAGTGTGCATGGGGAAGACGAGGGAGGGAGTAGGAGATAAAGAGAGGGAGAGAGAGAGAATTTTTAGTTTTAAAATTCGTAATCCATGATGCCTGCATGATCTACATGCTTAAGCCTGAGTTTCTGCAGAGAAATATAAAACTAAATAATGGTGCCATTGGTTTTTACTTTAAACAAGAAAGAACTTATGTGCAAAATTGTCAAGAATGGTTGGCATTTTTTTCTTCTCCGCTATCTTCAGCCTGAAGCAGTAAAAGAATACAATAGTGATCTCCTGTCATAATCAAATTAAGAAATAACTACAAATGCACCAACTAGGAAGGGCATTTGCCAATAATGGACATAACAGCTAAAAACTGATACTGTAATTCAAATGTAAACTCAAAGTGATGTGGGTCCAGCCTTGGTGTAGTAGCTCAATCCAGCAGCCAGAAACAATTAAAAACTCAGTATTACGCTTTCTGTGGAAAGTTAGCTTCTCCATTTGTTATGTGAATTTCTCAAAATCTCCTGTATCCCTAATCTTAAAGGAATTCAGTTCTACACTTAACCCCCCCTTTCTTGCTTTATGTACCCGCCCCAATAGGATCAGTTCAGTGAGCATATGAACAAGTTCGTGCCATTATCATAACATGCCCTAATCCCACAGCCCTCTCCAGCAGCGCTTCATTTCCTGACTTTCTCCAAAAAAAAAATTTTTTTTTTTTTTTTTTTTTTTAGTTCTTCCACCCCACGGCCCCTGCTTTACTAAGATAAAATTGACATGTAACACTGTATAAGTTTAAGGTGTAGGTGATGCTTTGACATATGTATATATTGTGAACCATTTACCACAATAATGTTAGTTAGCTTATCCCTCACCACACTTAATTAACATTTTGTTGTTACAGCGGCAACACTAAAGCTGAGCTCTCATGGGCAACTTACAAGTATTTAATATTGTTAGTTATAGTAAGCAGGCTGCACTTGGAAGTTACTCATCTCCTAACTAAACGTTTGTACCATTTGACCAACATTGCCCCATTTTCTCCATCCTTCATCCCCTCGCAACCACCATTCTTCTGTCTGCTGCTATGAGTTCAGGTTTTTTAGATTTCACGTATAAATGAGATCCTACAGGATTTGTCTTTTTCTGACTTATTTCCACTTGGCATTATGCCCTCAGTCTATCCATGTGGTTGCTAGTGGGCAGGATTTTTTTTTTAATGGCTGAATACTATTCCATGGCATCTCCGTATCTATATCTTAGATCTTTGTCCATTCATTCATCAACAGGTACTTAGTTGGTTTTGGCTAATGTGAACAATGCTGCAGTGAACCTGGGGTACAGACACCTCTTTAAGATAATGATTTCATTTCCTTTGGATATGTACCCAGAAGTAGAATTGCTGGATGATATATGGTAGTTCTATTTTTTCATTTTTAAAAGAACCTCTCTCCTGTTTCTTATGTGGCTGTACTAATTTACATTCCTCTCCGCAGCAGTTCACCAGGTTTTCCTTTTCCCTCACAACCTTGCCAGCATTTGCTATCTCTTATCTTTTTGATTACAGATATTCTGACAGCTGTGATGATACTTCATTGTGGTTTTGATTTGCATTTCCCAGATAATTATTTTTATTTTTATTTTATTTTTTAAATTTAATTTTATTTTTTCAGTGTTCCAAGATTCATTGTCCCTGATAATTATTGCTGTTGAGTGCCTTTTCATGTACCTGTTGGCCGTTTGTCTGTCTTCTTTGGAAAAATGTCATTCAAGCCTGCCCATTCTTTAATTGGATTTTTTGTTTTGTTTTGTTTTGCTATTGAGTTATGTGAATTTCTTAAGTATTTTGGATGTTAATTCCTCATCAGGAGGATAGTTTGCAAATATCTATTCCCATTTCACAGGTTGCCTTTTCATTCTGTTGATTGTTTCTTTTGCTGTGCAGAAGCATTTAATTTGATGTAATTCCACTTGTTGATTTTTGCTTTTGCTGCTTTCGTTTTTGGTATCTTATCCCAAAATCATTACCAAGACCAATGTCTTTTTTCCTCCTTAAGAATATTAATGGTTTTAGGTCTTACATTTAAGTCCTTAATCCATTTTCAGTTAATTTTTATGAGTGGTATAAGATAAGGGTCTAATTTCCTTCTTTTGCATGTGAATATCCAGTTTTTCCATCACCATTTATTGAAGAGATTATCTTTTCCCCACTGGATATTTCTGGTTCTCTTGTTAAATGTTAGTTAACTGTATATATATATGGATTTGTTTCTGGGCTCTTGATGCTCTTCTGTTGATCTATATGTCTCTTTTTATGCCAGTACCGTCCTGCTTGGATTATTACAGCTTTGTAATATAGTTTGAATCAGGAGCGTGGTGCCTCCAGCTTTGTCCTCTCTTTAACGTATTTGATAGAATTCACCTGAAAAGCCATTTGGTCCTTGGCTTCTCTTTGTTTACACGTTCACTGGATTGATCCCATCAGAGAGCAGGAAGCATGATACAGGAAAGAGAAGGTTAACAGTAGGAGTGAAGTCTTCTAAGAAGACAGAAGGGATTAGAAAAATTCAGATTACAAATGGAGGAGCTAGAGTTTTCTGAAGAAAAAAAGTTCAGTACTGAATTTTTAATTGTTTCTGGCAACTAGACTGAGATTCTACTCTAAGATTGGACCACAGAGGTTTGAGCTTCTACACCACGTGACTTTTGCCTTTGTCTCCCACCTCACCTTTTGTCCTCAGTTTCCCCAACCTGCTATGCTGAGGCATTCCTTATACTGATCTGCTCAGATGACATAAGTTATATCCTGTCTTAGGGTTCATGTGCCCTGCCCGGAATACCCCTTCCCTAGCTTTTCAAAGGAATGCTCTGTTTAATCTTTCAGGCTACAGTTGAATTGCTATTTTTCCCAAGAGGACCTCTTTGACCACCTCACCTGCCCCTGTCCCATTATTTCTATCTTAGCATCTTGTTTATTTCCTTTTTAGAATTTACCACAAGCTGAGGTTAATCATGTTTGTGTGTTTGCTTATTTATTGACTATCTCCACTAACTAGGATGTGACCCTGAGAAAGGAAGCCCGGTGGATTTGTTTACTGCTCTGTCCTCATGACCTGGAGGGGTGTCTGACATAGTTAAGATGCTCAATAGATTATTTGACAAGCAAACAAATGGATGAACAACACATCTTTTGAGGCATTTTGTAAAATCACCTCTGCTGGTTTTTCTCCTTCTCCCATTTTCTCCCATCTACTACCACCTTTTCAGTCTGGCTGGACTGTTCTCTCAGTGCTCATCACAGAAGTCTAGAACTTAGTCTAGCAAAACCCAGACTCCACTGAGAGTGCAGGAAATGAGGACTTGTTCTTGGGAAGGAGTATGAATACCTCGATGTAACCACTTGTCCCCTTCATAGACTCCTGTTTTTAAAAATGTACACTAAGTTAAAAAATTTCTAAACATCAGTGAACTTATCCTAAAAGTCCTAAAGAAAGAGTCCCTTACTAGAAATGAAGATGATCAGGTGGTGAGCCTGCTTAGGGAGAACACATTCTTAGGAGCCCAGTTTCATGCTATTAGAAATGCATGCCAACTTTCCTTTTCCCCAGATAGCCCCTGATCCAAGCCACATGTCTGGGGTGAAGCAACAATCAGCTTTTCATCATCATAATAATTATTATTATTTTATTTAAATTTAGAGAGAGAGAGAGTGGTGGGGAGAGGCAGAAGGGGAGGGAGAGAGAGAATCTTAAGCAGGTTCCACCCCAGTGTGGAACCCAATGCAGGGCTCAGTCTCAGGACCCTGAGATCATGACTTGAGCCGAAATTAAGAGTCAGATGCTTAGCCGACTGAGCCACCCAGGTTCCCCAGCAGTCAGCTTTTTAAATCCTCTTCTGATTCAGCTGGGCAGAGATCAGTAATACTAAACTACACAGAAGGCCTGGGAACTTTGAATAGTCTTAACTCCAGAAGTGGCAGTTTTGAAAACAGACGAAGATATTCCCCAAGAGAGAGGACACTGTTCTAAGCTCACCCCTAAGCCTAACAATATGTTTAGCAGATAGTAGGACTACATAAAAATGCCTACATTCAGGGATGAACAATAACCTATAAATAACATGGGAATATATATCATTACTATAAACTATAAAAAGGGGAGTTTAAGAGTTGATAATATACCTATACATGTATCTTTCTATTTATTCTATCTATTATTACTATAAACAGTAAGAAGAGGAAGGACTGACAAAACCAAGAAAAAAGAGGGTATAAAAATTTAATAGGCAATTTGTCATTAGATGATATTGTAGGATGAATAATGACACCCTTCTCCCCAAGAAATCCAGGTCCTATCCCTGGAAACTGTGAATATGTTACTTTATATGGCAAAAGGGACTTTCCAGGTGTGATTAAATTAAGGATCACAAGATACAGAGATTATCCTGGATTATCCAGGTACGCTGAAGTAATCACAAGTCTCCTTATAAGAAGGTGACAGTATAATTATAGAAAAGATGTAAGGTTGGAAGCAAAGGTCAGAGAAGAAGGAAGATGCTAAACTATTGGCTTTGAAGATGGAGGAAGGGCCACAAGCAAAGGAATATAGGTGACCTCTAGAAGCAGGAAAAGACAAGTTCTTCTCTAGAATCCTCAAAAGGAATATAGCCCTGTGGGCCCATGCTGGACTTCTGACCTCCAGAATTATAAAATTTGGGCCACTGTAAGCCACTTTAAGTTTGTGATAACTTGTTACAGGAGCTTAAGGAACTAATACAGATGATATGTTTATTTGGAAAGCCCACAATTATCAACTTAAAAAGTCTCTTAGAGATGAAAAAAATTCACTAAGATTTGTACCTATAAATCAATATGTAGAAATTGATAGTTTTTTTTTTTTTTTACACACCAACAAGAGTCACTTAGCAAATACAATGAAAGGACAGATCTGATTTACTACTTCCACAGAAAATATAAACTTCTTTAGAATAAACATAGCCTAGAAATGGAATACTTTAGGAGTTCTCAATATTGGCTGTATATAATAATCATTTGGGGGAATTAAAAATACTAGTGCTTGAACCGCACCCAAAACAAAGTAAATTAAAATTTCTAGAGAGCCCTGACATTGGTCTGTTCTTAAGAGCTCCCAGGGATTTCAGCATGTAGCGAGATTTGAAAATCACTGGTAAACTATTTGAGTTGGGGCTGAGGGATGCTTGGAGTTATAATCACATATCTGAGATTATCAAGCCCACACTTGAGGATTGAGCATCTGTAGGGATGCTGATCACAGCAATAAAAGGAAAATAATTCAGTAGGCACTTTGCAGGGAACACTGAAAAGACTTGGCAACAAATTGAATTTGGAAAAATGAAGGCTAATTCAGTGATTATCCAAAGGCTTCAAAACTGGCAGAATTTGACTTCACTGACTAATATAAACAAGTACATAAGGTAATAGATATCGAGATTGAGGAAGAAAAGATGTTGGCAAGTAGAAATTGAAGAGATGGTGAAGAAAACACGTGTATTCCTTAAGCAACCGACAATAGGCATTTGAGATCTCAGGAAAGTTGGTATAACTAGAGACAAAAATTTGGGTATTGGGCACCTGGGTGGCTCAGTGGGTTAAAGCCTCTGCCTTCGGCTCAGGTCATGATCTTAGGGTCCTGGGATCGAGCCCCACATCGGGCTCTCTGCTCAGCGGGAAGCCTGCTTCCTCCTCTCTCTCTGCCTGCCTCTCTGCCTACTTGTGATCTCTCTCTCTGTGAAATAAATAAATAAAATCTTTAAAAAAAAAAAACTGGGGGGCATCAACAGCCCAGAGATAAAAGAGTGGGAGAGAGAAAAATGGCTTCACAAAGAAAGCCTGTAAGAAAAGAAAGACGGAAGAGTGACTAAAAGAAAAAAAAAAAAGATACAGTGGGAGATGTTCTATGACATAGGATTGCTACAACCAAGGGGAAATATGATTTTGGAAAGAGGTGTTCTGCAGGTTCAAAAACAAAATTAAAACAAAGAGGAAATGAGGTTAGGGAAAAGCCATCCGATTCATCACTAACAAGGCAATAATCTATAAAACCAAGTTAAGTGACATTAAGTATAGAAAAAAATGTGAAATCCATTACTAAAAGTACAAAGCATATTTTAAAATACTGATGTTAGTCAATTGAATCTAAGTTAGGAGAAATGGATGCTTTTTTCTCTTAGACCAATTAAATTCAATAAATATGTATTGAGCATGAAATAGCAGTATGAAAAATACTGAATTTTGAAAAGCATCATTCACGTTGCCATAAAGTGTTTATGATTTGAAACATGATGTTTCAGTCGCTTTGATGGATATTTTGGTGGGTTTGTAGGTTACTAGTCACTTTGAATAAATGTCAGTGGGAAAGTGCTGGCATGTGCCAAAAGCCCAAATGTAATAAAAATTCTGTGTCATCTGTTGCATCCCAAAACTGCCTCAAAACATGCAATTTTGATTGATATAACAACTTTTTGGCCATACTTTAAAAAAATGCACTTTAAGTGTTTTCGAAGATATTTTCTCTGGGCATGTCTGATAAATTTATACTCTTGGCAAATAAAATTAGGGCTAGAAAGGATGGATAACTAGAATAAAATAGCATTTGAGAAGGGAAAGATCAGATTCCCAGACCTTTTAATTGACCTAAAAATAATTCTTTTATTTTGGTAGTATGTAAAGAAATACATAATACTCAGAGACTTCAAAATCTCTAGTAGCTCAAACGCAATAAAAGTTTGTCTGAATCATGAGGAAAATATGAAGGTAGGTTTGGTCAGTGAAGGTCTGAATTTCTTGTGACTTAGGGACCCAGGCTCCTTCCAATTGTAACTCCTTGGATCTACAGGTCCTGTGGCCATGCACTCAGCTGATGGGAGGGGAAATAGGGTGGTAAGGAGCCACACCCATTTCCAAAAAGCTTTGTCTGGAAGGTGATCTAAATCATATATATTTTTTTTAAACTACATTCCTTTGGTGAGGATTACTAAATGGCTACCCTTTGATGCAAGGTAGACTGTGTGAGAGACTTGATTTTATGAACACAGGGCATATAATATTTTACATATACATATAAGATTTTAAAAATCAATAATTCAACGTTTTAGTAGTAATTCTGAATTGACATAGCTAGAAGATAGTTGCTAAGGAAGATCACTGCATGATCACTAAGCCCGTTTGATTGGTTTCATTTTGCAAATATACTGCAACCTGATGTTTTTTTAGTGGTACTGCCAACCTAGTATCTAATTTATTGATATGCATGCTTTCTCACTGTCTGTAGAATAGAGTATACAGACCTAGTAACATAAATTCTGCAAGTGTCACATCACTGCTGCAATTATTTGTAATGTTCTCACCTTTTCCCTGGCCTGTCAGTGCTTTAACATTCAAGAGAGATATTTTTGTTGAAGAACTTTTATTTAAGCAGTTTTATTAACAATAATAAAATGCATCTCTCTCCAGATTTGTTTTGGGTAGGGGAGAAGCAGGATGGATTTTCTATAGCTGGAAAAATGCAGGTCTCAAGGACAAGGAGCAGAGACCAAAGCTTAGGCTATAGAGCAAGCAGCTGTGTTTGTGCTGTCATTGGCCCAGGGTGGTTGGCCCTGCAGTTCTGTGTCAGAACTTGGTAGATGCCAATTTTAATAAGGAAAAAGGAAGACAAGTAGTGCTAAAATGCAAATATCTGAAGCATTCTCATGAAGCTGAGCTGATTAAATTGGTTATTATGCTGAAGACTGCAACAGAAGTAAGAAAGAAGCAAGAATTTGTTGCCCAAAGCAGGTCTGATCATAGACTTATACCCTCCAGGTAGAATATATATCTTGCGTGCTTTTTCCAAGCAAACGTAGAGATTGCTGCTGTTTTTTTTTTTTTTTTTTTTTTTCCTGCATGACAATAACGGCAGAATGAGGGTGATGGGCTCATGGTTGTTCCCCATGGGTCAAAAATTCATGATTATTTCTCTTTTTATTGCGTCCATGCTGATGTATTTAATTTAGCATAATGAAATGAGATGAAAGGAAAATAGAAATTGTGATAAAAATAATTTGGTATTTCATGAGAGTCTTTATTTTCAGAGAATTGTGTCTCGCAGGAACCCTGAACTGCATTGCTTCTCTCTGTCAGAGTATGTGACTTGTAGAAGGCTGGAAAAGGAAATGCGCTGTGAACATTCTTTGACCTACAGGATTCCTTGTTCATAAAGTGAAAATACTAGTGTGGAGAAGGCTCCTGGGGGAGGTTTATAATAGAGAATTAGGGTGAACTATATTGAATTCTCAGTTTTGAGGTAGAATCTGAGGCCAGCTGTACTATTTCTTTTTTTATAAATTTTTTTTTTTAATGTTCTTTAACATTCTGCAATTCATTATACTTGGGAGTGTATCCCAGTCATCAGCATTTTGCCTCGAAGTTCCAAATCCGCTTTTTAAAAAGTTTTTATTTAAATTCCAGTTACTTGACATACAGCATTATATTAGTTTCATGTGTACAATATAGTGATTCAACACTTCCCATACATCACCCAGTGCTCATCACAGGGGTGCTCCTTAATCCCCATCACCTGTTTCCCCCCATCACTCTCTCCCCCCACCCCAGGCAACCATCAGTTTGTCCTCTGTAGGTAAGAGTCTGTTTCTTGGTTTGCCTCTCTCTCTCTCTCTTTTTTTCCTCTTTGCTCTAATGAGGCTCTTAAATTTCACACGAATGAAATCCTATGGTATTTGTCTTTCTCTGACTTATTTCGCTTCGTATTATACTCTCTAGCTCCATCTACTTTGTAGCAAATGGCAAGATTTCATTTCCTTTTTTATGGCTGAGTAATATTCCAATGTATATATGTACAAATCCACTTTGTCCTTCATATTTCTGGAATTGAGTAGAAACAGTTCTCTATTGTCAGCTAGAATAATGCTAGCTAGCCCTTGCCAGTAGAGGGCATTGGAGGACCACTGCAAAAGGACGGGGCTTTTCCTGATTCTGGTGTTTTTCTTCTTACTCCTAAGGCAGGGCATTACTCCCATAATGGTGGGCAGCTTCCCAGTGACTCTTACCAACCCACTGCAGGATGCAGCCTTCCAGTGAGTCTTTCTGGTACCTTAGCATTCCTTCCTTGCTAACCTCTGCCATTGACACCTCAGTCTTCACATTCCAATAGGCCACAGCCTTACCCTCTCCAGTGAGATCTGCCTCTCAGCCTTGGGAATAGAGGATCTTTCCCAGTTTCTTACTTTCTCTCAGCCCCAGAGGTAGTAGCTGTTTCCTATATTTGCTATTCATTGTTTAATGTTCTCTTTACCCCTCTTAATAGTTAATGCCTTTTCACTAGGCAATAGTTCTTTATATTAATTTTTTTTTCTCTGTAAATTACTCATGCAGTTTCTGTCTCTTAACTGGACCTGACAGTTACAGAGTGCTTCTAGAATTTTCTTTTGTGACAGGGTTGTCTGAGTAGGGATTTTAGGATTACTTAGGATACTGGGAAAAGCACATATAGTCATTTCTATGTTCTTTCTGCATCACCAAGATGCCAAGAGTACCTGGGTCTAGTGGTAGGACCTTTTGATACTAATGCATGGGTATTACGCATTTTTAGACATTAAGAACCTAGTGTGAGGAAGTTAAACAAGACAAAACATTGGATAAGTCTCCAGGGGAAACCTTTTTTTTCCAGGTTTGCGTTTCTCAACTCTTTAGGCAGATGCTCTAGCTGCTTTGTATGGAAGGTGACATAGTTGCAGGAAGAAAGTGAACTGGGGATTGAGAAAGATGTTGCAGTGGATATACTTTGTTCATTCCTTTTGAGTTGAGCTTCTTCATCCTATTATCTACCTTTACTAAACTGGTGGACACCACTAAGAATCTGAAATATGTCTTCACTGCTTATCCTCATGACAGCTAGGTGACCCAAGTCATGTAATCTATCCTCAAGTCTGAGCATTACAACAAATATAGTATCTGGAATGTATGTTGGAGTGATTTTTATAAATGGCATGACATAGATACATTCTGTCTCTTCAGGATGTTAGAAACAAAAACAGTCAAATACCAAAGGATGAATTTACTAAGATATGCAGGTGACATTATAAAGGAAATATAAAACTAAAGTACCATTTTAGTTATTTGTCTCTGTTATAAAAAAAATTACCCCAAATCTTAGCAGCTACCTCTGTAACAATCATTATTTAACAGTTTTTGAGGATCAGGGATTTGGGAGAAGTTTAGCCGAATGTGTTTGGCGGGGGTTTCTTACGAGGTTGTAGTTAGTATGTTGGCTAGGGTCATAGTTATCTAAAGGCTTGACTGGGGCTAAAGGATCTGATTCCAAGATGACTTATTTATATGGCTGGCAAGTTGGTGTTGGCTATTGATAAGAAGCCACAGTTCCTTGTTAACTGGACCTCTCCAAAGAGCTACTGGAATGTTCTCACAACATGGTGACTGGCTCCCTCCAGAATGAGTAATCCAAGAGACAGTATGGACAAAGTCTTTAAAATTATATACTTGTGAATTCTGCTAGAATCTGAAATTCTGGAATCACTCAGAACAACCTTGATAAAATGTAGGATATAGGAGAAGACTATACCAGAGCATTAACAATGGTAGGTACAAATGACCAGAGGCCATCTTGGAGGCTAGGTACTGCCAGTGCTTGAAGAAGAGATGAACAAATTAAGAAGAGTACCATATGTCTAGATGAGAAGGCCAACACTCTTAAAAATATCAATTCTACCTATATTAATATATAAAGCTAATGCTATTCCAGTCAAATTAATACATTACTTTTTGGTCAAGGATTTTGACAAATTGCCTATATTAGTTAATTTGGAAAAATAAATGTCCTAAATAAATGTCCTAAATACTGAATGTCTGAATGTTGGTGTTTATCATTGGCAAGGCAGTTCAAGGAGAACATTGTAATGTAGACAACCCCAACTTGTGTGAAAATTAAGCATATGAAAGTCAAGGACTAGCTATAATTTTAGTTGGGGAAGCCAAAAATCAGAAACCATCACAGAATAGTTTGCAAGATCTTACCGTATAATTTTTTTTTAAAGCTTGCATGGCAAAATCATCATAGCAAGGTTAAAAAGATAATTGGCAAACTGGAAAAAGTAATTGTATAATGTTGTATAAAGTATAACTAAGGTAACTAAGTAAGTAAACATGAGTAGAAAGTGACTCTAGGAAGAAAGGGAGGCAGAGATTTGGAATATATCTTTTTTTTTTTTTTTTCCCCTAAAGTGTTTTGCAGCCAACCTGTGTCCCTCCCCAGTCTATAAACAGTATATTATTACAACACTTCACATCAGTTCACAGATGTCTACATTGTCTTGTTTGACATTTGAATAATGGTCAATAGTAAGACACCCACCCCCAATAACTTATTTAATTACTTATTCTGGGGCATTTAGGCTATTTCCAGTCTTCACTTTTATGAACAATCCTACACAAAATTACTTAGTTCCTTTTTTCTTTTTTTTTTTTTAAGAGGAGGAGGGCAGTGGGAGAGGGAGAGAGAGAGAATCTTTTTTTTTTTTTTTTTTTTTTGAGAGAGAGAGAATCTTAAGCAGGCTCCATGCTGAGTCACTTTGTACTAATGTTTTAGGAAGGAGAGTTTTATCTTGCATTTACTCCTGAAGTATCCATCCTGTTTCTCCACTGTTACCTGCTTCATGCCTTCTTTCCAATCCGTTCTGAAGTTTTGTTTTCATTTGGGGGTCATAATATTTCTCCAGTATGATACTGTTGGCATCACCAGCTGGCCTCAACAGAGGGGTAATATAGGAACTGAGAAATTCAAAGAAGGAAATGATGACTGTTATGTCAAAGTCAACAAGGGGACGAGTACATACTCATCATTTTGTGTGTTGAACACAACAAGAAAAGAGACATTTGCTTTCTGACAAACTGACCTGAAATGTCTTTCCTATGGGAGAGTGGAGAGAGATGAGGAACACTGTCCAGCAGATGACTCCATCCAGCTTACCTAGCGGGTTTGGTTCCAGGGACTCCTCCTCTCTTGCTAAAACCTACTTTGACTCTTGGCAAGAATGTCATTAGTAGAGGGGAGACAAGCTTGGTCTGACAGATTTTTGAGTTAACGTGTAGTTAAAATAGCTGTCAAAGTAAACCCTGCCAGAATTCATGGCACTCATAAAATAAAGAGAGTAATTTGTTCAAAATCTTATTATGCCAGGAGCATGTATATGAGGAAAAGGAAAATGAGGTGCTGCTTAATGTTCCTTGTAACCAAGTATATCTGTTCCCTTAATTCTAACTCATGGCCATAAGAAAGGAGATGACTTTCAGTTGAAATGGGCAACAGGGTATTCTTTGATGGGGGGGAAATACGTATATATTCTATATCCTCAGTTTTTCCTTAGCGCATACCGTACAAATATGTTCAGACAACACCATGATGCTCTTGTGAAATTGAGCCAATTCCCCATCTTGGCTTTGGAGTTAGACTAGATATGACTCAGTGGTTAGGGATGTACTGCCTACTTAGGGTACATTGATGGAAAGGCAAATCACACAATAGAGGATGCTCTTGGGTAATGCTTTTCAGTCACTGGAGCTGTTTTATGATAAATATTGTATTCAGTAGTATGTATTATGCATGCATTTTGCAAAATATCTGCAAACTAGTCTCTGACAAGCACAGATGACAGGAAATACTTAATGCAGGGCATTGGCAGCTTGTAGACATGCGGAAATCCAGTGCAGGCAAAATCTCTCTTACAGAGAGATGAAGGGTTTCACAAATGGGATGATAATAGTCTTCAGTGCCAAGTGCATTTTCATTTATCCAAGGACCTAAAATCCTTCCCAAAAGTTGTCTATTCTTTAGTGTTTAAATGGAGCCAGAGAGGTTAAGTGATTTTCTATAGTCTTCCAGCAAAGCTAATGTAGGTGAGTACTGACATTACATGCACGGAACTCCCCAGTAGGCATCTGGCAAATTTTGTGCCTCCCTACCCCACTTCTAGGAAGTTATAGGGGTGCTTAACTGCTGATTACAAATGTCAAGATGTTTGTAGGTGTGAATTTGAGATGGTCTAGATCTAACCCAAAATTAACCCAGATCTTAGAGACCTAGCATTTTATCAGCTCTGAGTCTATAGACATATGGAAGCCAAGAACTGAACAGGAAGGATTCAGGGACATAGACCCTCAAGAGCTCTGAAAACCATTGAAAAAATGAAAAAAAAAAATATCATTGATTCAGAGATCGAGAAGGGACCCTAGGGATTGTCTCCCTTGAACACCTGTCCCTCTCATTTTAAAGATGAAGAAGTGGAAGTCTCATAAACCATAGAGATCAAGTGACTTACCTCATATTATGCCACGGGCTAGTGCAGAATCAAGAAAAGAAATCAACCCAGTTCTTTCTGTTTCTTGGACGTTTATAGGAGTTAAGGATACTAGGTTGCTTTTAAATCAATTCTTTCCTGGAAATAGAGGGATGAGGTATCAAAACTTATTTCTTCAAATATTTTTTCAGCCTTACCTTTTATCTCCTCATCTTCTGGGATTCCAATGACACAAATATTGGATATTTCCTAATGTTACTGTCCTGCAGGTTCCTCATTTGTTTTCCTTATCTATTTTCTCTATTGTTCTATTTTTTGATGTATCCTTAGTTTATGAATTCTACTTCCTGTTGTCTCTACTATTTAGTCCATTCCCTGTGTTTTAAAAAAATTTTGTATTTTTTTAGTGGTATCATTTCCATTTGATCTTTATAACCCCTATTTTTTTTAACTGAGATTTGCTGTTTTTTAATTCGCTTCGGGAGAATTTGTAATTGGTTGTTGAAGCATTGTTATGATGGCTGCTTTATAATTCTGGGCACATAATTCTAACATCTGATTTATCTCAGCCTTGGCATCAGTTGATTGTCTTTTCTGAGCCAAGTTGCGATTTTCCTGATTCATGGTATGATGAGTTTTTAAGCTATATTCTGGACAGTTTGCCTGTTATGTTAGGACTCTGGGTTCTATTTAAATCTTATATATATATAAAAATAAATCTATCAATCTATCAATCAATCTATCTATCTATCTATCTTCTAGCAGGCAGTTACCCTGTTAAGGTTTAGTTTGCATGTCCTGGCTTACTGTTGTTGGGGGTTGCTCCGATAAGAGTTTAATATTCAGAGTCTTTGCTCAGTCTCTTGGCTTCCTATTGTTCCCTGCTGATATCTAAGGGAGGGTAGAAGGAACTTCCCTAGGCTGTGCCACCTCAGTATTTCTCAGTTGGAAAGGGGAGCCCCAGGCCTGTGAACAAAAGGAAGCTCATTCACCAGTGATGCAGGCTTTCCTGGTGTTGTTCAGAGACTCCCATTTGATCCCAGAAGAGGAACGAGCCTACCAGGGCTGTCTTCTGTTGCTAGGTCAGTGGTTGAGAAATAGCAGGTCTGGTTGCTTTTTCCTGCTGAGTTGTAGTAGAGTCTCTTAAGATGACCTGTCGCTGTGTTGTTCCATCAGTTCTGGGACTCCAAACAAGTTTGTCTTCTCTAACTTCTCCTTTGGCTTTATTTCCAGGAGTTATAGTGGTATTTAGTGGGGAAGAACAAGGAAAAAGAAGTCTGTGTCATCATGTCTGGATCAGATGCCCTCTGATTTCATTTTTATTGTCATTTTGTTCTCACCTGTGTGTGTGTGTGTGTGAGAGAGAGAGGGAGAGAGAAAACTACCAACCAAAAAGAAGACAGAAGACTGGTGGAGTGGGTGTCTCAAACAAGGGTATTGTCTTATTGGCCTTGACTCAATCAGATTGTCAGTAAACCCCATAACATTTGCTACAGTGACTGTTCTTGGGGTTTGGGTTGTAGATGAAGTGAGGACAGCCCCATAATGAAACATTCACTTTGTAAGGATATGGTAAGATTTCAGAAACTTTCGAACCTTGACATCAAAGCAGCTTGGAGATGAGACCATAGTGCTTTTTTATAATCAGAACTCTGCCTTTCTTATGTGAAGACTTTGGTGATTTTACAAAAGGGCTTGCAGGAACTTCATGATCATATATCATCCAAACTCCCAAAATAAATGAGTCCAGTGGGAAGTCATATTAAGGGATGGGTCTACAGAGCACTTCATCCAAAAAATCTAATTACTTTTCAGAATAATCTCAAATTTACAGAAGAGTTGGAAGTAGTGTATAAAGAGCTTCCTTTTTCTCCAAAGCATTTGAGAGTAAATTGTCATAACCTACAAATACTTTAGCATGTGTTTCCTACAAACAAGGACATTTTTCTGTAGAACTAAAATATCATAAAAAGGAATTCGGTATTGATACATGGCTACCATCATATCTCAGACTTTTTTTTTCAAGTTTTGCTATTAGTTCCAATAATGTCTTCTCTGGAAAGAGGATTCAGTGCAGAATAATGCATTGCAATTAGATGCTATGTCTCAATTTGGAGCAGTTCCTCAGTCTTCTCTTGATTTTTAAGACCTTGACTCTTCTTTCTTTTTTTTTTTTTTTTAAGATTTTATTTATTTGAGGGAGAGAGAGAGCCTATTTGTGTACAGGGGAAGGGGCACAGGGAGAGGAATAAGTAGACTCTGTGCTTAGTGTGGAGCCTGACACAGGGCTCGATGCCACAACCCTGAGATCATGACCTGAGCTGAAATCAAGAGTCAGAGGCTTAACTGACAGAACCACCCAAGCCTCCTGGCCGGACATTGACTCTTCTAAGAAGCCCAGGTAGGGCCAGCTTTATGGCTATGTGACCTGTCTGGTCACATGGGGAAGGTGCCATACTTGGTTTTATGTTGTGATGTTACTTCTTGAAATTTTTAGTAAGTTTTAAACAAGGGTCCTTTCATTTTCATTGTGTGCTGGGTTCCACAAATCATGTAGCTAGTCCTGAGACCAGTCCAGTTATGTTATAGAATGTCCTTCAACTTGTCTGATATTTGCTATGGTTAGATTGGGGTTACATACCTTTGGTAGAATATCACAGACACAATATAGTATTCTTACTGCTTTGTATCTGGTGGCACATCATTTTAATGTCACATTAATGATGATATGAAGTTTGATCACTTGGTTAAGATGGCATCTACCAGAATTCTCCACTTTGTAATTAATATGTATTTCATGGAACGTAATTTGAGATGTAACTATCCCATTCCTCATGAAACTCTCAATTCATTGAATTTTTTTATATCTGTATACTTGTAGATTATAATTTTATTCCATAGTTATAATCAGGTACTATCATTATTTATTTTAATAGTAAAATTGTCTCAGATTTGATTAATGGTACCCCTACAAATTGGCTTCTTTGTCCTTTTAATAATTTTACATAATTTTTGATGCATTGCCTTATTTTCTAGTATCATAAGATATTCCATCTCATCCTGTATCTTCTCTGAAATCAGCTATCCTTTTAAGGAGTCCTGATTCCTTTATGTGGAGAATGGTATTTTAGAAGTCATGATCTGGATGCTAAGATAGTTAAATAATATTGGGTGTCACTGCTTCCAGATCTTCTCAGTAGCCAGTTAGATATGTATACACACACACACATATACATCTATGTACACACATATCTACACATTTACATATTTGTCCATCCATCCATTTTGAAAACCATGAGTTCACACTGATTATCTACAATTCAAATATAACACCACAAAATGCATTCCAGTTTTCTTCCTTTCCATACTTGTAGCTCTTTTCTGACAGTGAGAAACTTTGCTCCCATTATCTTTAAAAGGTTTACTTGTTCAATCAATTTCTTAATCTCTTGGTCCTGCTGCCTGCTACCTTCCCTTCCTCCTTTTTCACTGGGTTGACCTCCATGTACATGCTTCTTCTCCTTACTGGGGCCACTGAACCCCTGGGTCACTGTTGCTGTTTGCTCATGTGGATCTCCTTCATACCTCACTTTGGTTTTGACATCCACATCAGGGTGCACCCCATCCCCCCTCCAAAAGGATGCCTACCTATTGAACTTCACCTAATGGCATTTGGACTGAAATGTTCTGGAAGGAAAAGGAAGGGGAGAAGAGAGAAGAAGAGGCATAGCCTTAATTAAAATCCCAATTTTCAAGTTTCGATTTCACTTCAAAATGTTGCTAAGAAAAATACACAAGAAATTTATTAAGTTTTGACAATTATATTTTAATGCTCAGAAAGTTAATCCCATTTCCACCCTCTTAAATCTTTAAGAGAATCTTAAATCTTTATCTAAGATCTTTAAATTTCCTCATCTTCTATTTATTAGAGGAAATCTGGCCAAAGACATTTCGGGTTTGTTTCTACCAAGTTCTACTACTTCACAAATTACAAAGTAGGAAAGTTCCATCATAGAGTCAAGGTCCAATGATATATCAGGAAAGTTTCAATGAATAAAAACATATGTAGGTTCATATTTAGTCTGTATCTGAGACCAAATGGTTATCTATGTCTCTCATATCCAATCAGAATTATTGAGCTTATTGATTATACTTTACCAGGCTCAATACTACTCTTAGTATGATGTAAGAGTGCCACATTACTTTCCTCTCCACTGGGAAATACTGTCTACCTTCTCTGCCTCACTTGTATAAACTGCCTAATTTCAAGAAGGGTGTTCTAATTTGGCTAACTTCCTTAAGGGGTCATCAGGCTTGATCTCATCATTGTAATTTCTATCACCTTAATAGTCCAAGATTCCCATCTGAACTATTACTCTGTTCATCTCCAGTCAGACCTAATTTTCCACCTTCCTTTAGTCCACATGGAGTCACCTGGAACCCATCAGTAAAATTATGTAAATCCTTCAGAGCCTCAATCTCAGGTATGAATACTTCCTGGGTTTTCTTGCTCTAATTGAAACTTTGTTAGGCCTAAGGACCTTGCTTTTTCTGCTATCCTGCTATTTGGTGGCTGCTTTTTTCTTTCTGTATCCTGTGTTTAATGGAGCTTGGAAGAGGGGGGTAAATGTTTCCCTCATGTCTCATTTACTAGGTTGGTTTTCCCTTCCCATACTGCTCCTAAATCCTGTTACTTTTTCTCTAGTCAATTGTTTTCAACTTTCCTGCTTTCTGAAGTGGCTCTCTCACACCATGACTCTCTTCAAAGTTTTCTTTCTGCTCTCCTCTCCTTACTATTAATTTGACCTTGCTGATGTCATTGATAAGATAAAAGGAGTCATAGAGAACTACCTCATGAAACTATTTTTCCTCTTCCCTATTAAGATGGCTATATTTCTGTCAGCTGCCTGCTCTATTTAAGACTGGTCCTTCTGCTTATATGCTAGTTGACATTCTTTTTCCTTCAAGGACTTTAATCCTGAACTTCTTTTTTTCCTGAATCCTCCCCTCCCCCCCATGCATCGACTTCATTGTATGTGGTAGCTGGCCTCTAAGATGATTTACCAATGATTCTTGCCTCCAGGTATTCACACCTTAGTGTAGTCCATTTCTGTGTCATACACGAGTTTGTCTGTATGGTCAATACCCAAAAGGATAATATGTTATTTCTAAGATTAGTTATAAAAGACCCTGAAGATTCTGTGTTGGATTCTCTCCCTTCCTCTCTCTCTCTCATCATTCACTCTGGAGGAAGCCACTGCCGTTGTCACTCTGTATGTCACCTGGTAAGGAACTGATGCCCCTGGTCAACAGCAATGTGTGTAAGCCGAAAGCAAACCCTCTGTACCAGTCAAACTTTCGGATGACTGTACTCCCAGCCAGTATCTTCACTGCAATCTCATGAGCCAGAGTTACCCAGAAAAACTGCTCCCAGATTCCCATCTTGTAGAAATGGGATGGGAATAAATGCATTGTTTTAAGCTGCTAAACTTTGAGTAATTTGCTATGCAACAGTAGATAACTAATATACCATGCAATCATACTTGAATATCTCGCTTCTTAACCAGGCCCTCCCTTAATTCTGTGTATCTCTTCAGCTCCTGCCTCATTCCCCTACTCTGTTTGAAAACATTGCCATACCTCCCTTTCCTAGAGTTTTTCAGTTCAGTCCATTTAGATTTCTCATGTTAAGGCTTCTGAAGACTTCAATGTTATATGTGGTTGTCCATTTATATTTCTCATTGCAATTGGCCTTTCCTTGGCAGTATTTAACTTGAAGAGTTTTCTTGGCTTGGCTTCCAGGACATAACTCTCTGGCTTTTCTCCAGTATTACCTACCACTTAAGCCTGCACTCCTCCTCCTCCTCCTTCCCATCTTTAAGTGTGGCAATGTTCCTAGAGCTATTTTTTTTTTTTTAAAGATTTTTATTTGAGAGGAAGAGAGAGTGAGCATGCACAGCTAGGGGAGGGACAGAGGGGGAGGAAGAGGGACAAGCAGACTCCCATGCTGGGCATGGATCTGTACCCAGGGCTTGATCTCAGGACCCTGAGATCATGACCCAAGCTAAAATCAAGAGCCAGACGCTCAACTGACTGAGCCACCCAGGCGCTCCTGTGTTGTTGTTGTTATTGTTTTAATTAATTCTCTTAATTACCCAACTATTGATCTTTTAATTACACCATAGCTAATCATATTTGGAAAGTCACATAATGGATAGTTAAAATTTCCCAAATGTGAAAAATCAGTTGTTGAAGTTTTTTTTTTTTTGTTTGTTTGTTTGTTTGTTTTGTTTTCTCTTTTTGATTTGGGGAACAAATATGGTTATTTACCAGGACTAAATGTAATTTCTCAATTTTCTCAGAATTCTTTCCAAACACTACTTATGTGTGTGCCCATCTATAATTGCTAGGCTAACAATAATACAGACATTTATGTATATTGCAAGGTTTCCCTTATATTGAGAGTCCTGGTTTGGAAGTAGTTTCTATCCAGACTCCAGGAGGCTGATTGTGATTCCATATGAGTTACTACTTGTAAGCTTGAAGCTAAAGATTCATACTGACTTCGTAGGCAAAAGAATTAGTCCAAACTTCTCTGATTCCATGAGGCAACGTCTGTTGTCAGATACACATGTAAACACATGGCTCACATGCTACTCTGTTTAGAAGGACTGTGTAGTGGCACACAGGAGAAGTTGGAGGTGACAAGGGAATAGATACTTAGAAGGGTGTTGACTTTTTCAGTGCTGGCCTTTGTTGTCTCTGATGAATTCCAGGCTGCTTTACAAAATAAAGAACAGCTTTAGAGCAGCTGAAACTGAATACAAAATAGAGTTGAAGGTGAATCATTTATATGTTTGTTCATAAGACTTTCTACTTCTGAAGGAAGCTTATGTGGATTCATATGTCACAGGTGAGAACCGTACACCCTTTTGTTTTATGGCTAGTTACTCACTGTTCCCCCAGTTCTCTTCACACATTGGGTTTCTCTTGACCCAGTACAGAAGCTCTGATATGTCTATAAAAGAAACACACACACACACAAAGGTATGTAAATGCAAAGTTTCATGGTATTAACAATACCATCTGACTGCTTGCAAGGAAGCAGGTGTTATGTAGGTCAAAATATTATACAGTATGTTCAGAATGAAAATTTGGCATTAATTTTAATGAATGAATTAATGTTTTTAAAACTGTTCAAAAGGGCTAGAATGAGAATATATAAAAGTTGTTGTTGCTATAAGATGCATAATTGGGTAATAATGCATGTCCTGAACTGTCTTAACCACATAAATACTTTCTAGACTGCATTTTTACCCCAAAAGACCTGTTCAAATGAATAAAGATTTGTCTTGATTGACTGTTAAGACTAATATTTAATTTAGAGTAAAATTAAAGGGGAACATTCTGCTAAGGTAAATGGAATTGTTTTACATGGAAAACAATCCAAATTTGTGGGGCATATTTTCTCTTACTTAAATCATACTTAGTCTTATCCAACATGGAATCACTTATCACTTCAGTAGTTCATATTTGGGTTTGTTTAAATTTGATGAAATTTAAATCAGTTTATTAAACCTCCTGGAGCCTCATCCATTTTGTCTATGAAATGAGTGAGGTGGTTCATGGTGACCCATACCTTTCCAGGTATAAAATTCTCATATTTTAAAGAAGTGTTTGAAACATAGTAGGCATGATGCAATGTGATTGTTGCTGGTTGGGATATAGTGACATGGGATGTAGATATGAGTTAGTATAGTCCTTGCCCTCTCATGCTGGTTTCAGAAACAATTCACTACTATAATATAGAGTTAAGCAAATATTTTAGAGAGGTAGAAACCACATGCTGTGGGGAGAATAAAGAGAAAAGGATCACGTCCAGTTTCATGGATCAGTTTGTATGTCAAGGTTATGGTGGCATTTGAGATGGGTACTGAAGGATTTTGGTAGGTAAAGAGTGCAAGGAGAAAAAGACAATTTTATCAGGAGCACACATAATCATTTAGAGATGGGAAAGCAAAGCACATGTTCAGAAAATTGAGAGAGTTTTCTTTCCATTTGGAATGCAAGATACGTGCAAAGAAGTAAGTTTGTTTTTTAAAGATTTTGTTTATTTGACACAGAGTGAGAGAGAGACAACGAGAGAGGGAATACAAGCAGGGGAAGTGGGAGAGGGAGAAGCAGGCTTCCCGCTGAGCAGGGAGCCTAATGTGGGGTTCGATCCCAGGACCCTGGGATCATGACCTGAGCCAAAGGCAGATGCTTAACGACTGAGCCACCCAGGCACCCCAAGAAGTAAGTTTGAAATATACCTTGAGGTCTTGTTCTGGAAAACCTTAATGGTCAAATTGAGAATTCAACTTAATTCAGTGTGTTGGGGCAGGGTAGAGGGGAATTTAGCAAAGGTTTTTAAGTAGAAAATTGAATAGGAAGCTTATTCTGGCTAGGATTTGGAGAGATGGTATTGGGAGGTAAGGAGAGAGAACAAAGATAAATGAGAGGAGTCAGAGTAGCAATACCATTCATTCATTAAAAATACTTATACTGCATGTCTGCTTAGTGCCATAGTGCTTATTCCTTATTGAATATATTAAAGACTCAATGTACTGATTCATTTTTTACATATCCATCTAACTCGTAGAGGGAAAATAGAAGATGCCTTTAGTTGGTACTTGAGAACAAGCCTTATTTTAGTATTTGAAATAGAAGAGAGTTGGGCTCTAGATAAGTAATAATAAGACTCTAGATAAAGTCCATCTAAATAAGGAATGTTTTCTAAAAGATTTTAGTGGCTGATAGTTCTAATATCTTTATGAGATAAGAACTTTTTGTTTCTCGACTTACCTGTATGCCTCAAGCTATTATGGGGAATATAAAACTCCCATTTATGACTCTAAAGCAGAACCCCCTAGATGTGGTCCATGGTGCCAACACTCTCCTAGTAGAGTTCTCAAAGTAAGCACCATGAGTTGATGAATGAACATTTCTAAAAGGAGTGGCTTTTCACTTCCAGGTGCAAAAGACCTTTGTCTCCATGATAACAAGAAACAAACAGAAATAATACAAAAATTATGCTTTTCTATCAGGGTATGAAGTAAATAAGAAAGGCTTGATAAGCTGAATTCTGAGAGAGAGAGAGAGAGAGAAAGAGAAAGAGAGAAGTCACTTAGAGATAAGTGGAGAAAGTGCCTTGTTTGGCTATTTCCAGGTAGAACAATTGATCCGACATTACATAGTATTTTGCAGGGATGAAGAGAAACCAAGTGAGACTTTAAATGACAGTGTGG
Organism: Potos flavus; assembly: GCA_028534135.1. Taxonomy (NCBI): domain Eukaryota; kingdom Metazoa; phylum Chordata; class Mammalia; order Carnivora; family Procyonidae; genus Potos; species Potos flavus. The sequence goes on along the minus strand of CM052891.1, from coordinate 25,178,434 downwards.
TGAAACAAATTAAAATCTGTACATAATCAGACTCAGTCTAAACATTGCATTCCTTTGCTATACCCTCTTCTCAGTAAAGTTTTTGTTAAGACTATATGGAGGAAGGTCTAGAAAGCAGATAATTTTTTTGCAGAAATGTGCACATTCTCACATTTAGATTCTATAACTCTTTTGGATTTAAATTAAATGATGAACCAAGGGTGGCTTAGTTGGTTAAGTGACTGCCTTCAGCTCAGGTCATGATCCTGGAGTCCCAAGATTGAGTCCCACATTGGGCTGCCTGCTCAGCAGGGAGTCTGCTTCTTCCTGTGACCCTTTCCCCTCTTATGCTCTCTCTTTCTCTCTCTCTCTCTCTCTGTCTCTCTCAAATAAATAAATAAAATCTTTAAAAAAGAACAACTGATGAACCAAAACTATCTGAAAATGTGGCCCAATCCCACTTCCATTTCAAATACTATTGAGATCAAAGGGATTGATTTCTAATAGTGTTTCAGGAAATTGGAGGTTGGGCTAATGGGGTAAACTCAGACTAATTAAAACTGCAGCTTAACCCAAGCCCAACTGTTGGAGTGATGTGAATGCTCAGCCTTTTACCCTAACCTTCAGGCATAGGAAAAGATTTTCATTTTCTGAAAACAAAACAAAAAATATATTCTGTTCTCTACTGTGCTTTTAATATACAATGTCCAGAGTATAATAAAAATTACAAGATATGTGAAGAAGTAAGCCTAGGCCTGGGCCACACCTGGAACAACTAAATCAGAATCTGTGGAACTGCTCTTTGGAAGAGAATGCTTAAATGGAGGGGTTGCATGTAACAGAGAAGAAGGAACAAGAGGTGAAGGAACCAAGATTGTTCTCTGTCATGAATGCTGGGGAGGTAAAATGAGTTAAGGAAAGAAAAGTCATCAAATGTTACATACGAGAGAAAGCAGGGTATAAACTAAGATAGAATCCTATTGGTTTCTTTATTTCTTACAAAATAGTCTCTTTTGTAAACCAGAAGTAGAGTTTATAAAAACTTGTGACTCAATCCGTGGAAGTTTTAATTTGCCATTGAGAATTTGCAAGAATTCAAATATGTTCTTGATGTTTCAAAGATTGCTTTTTCTTTAAATGCCTTCTTTCTCAAACTGAGTTAGGCCATCTCTAAAGACAATATTAACTTCCATTGTGTCTACAAGATTAGCAATTTCTAATAAAAAAAAAAGGCACAAATTATTCCTTGTGGCTAATCGTACTTTATCAAGCTATTAATTTTAATCAGAAAGCTAATGTGGTAGGCTGCAAGGAATGGAGAATTAACCAGATGCTCATTGATAACTTAGAAGAGAAAATTCTACATGAAAAAGCAATGAATATTTCCTCTGTTATCCTATTTAAACAGATGTTTTGCCTAATCTGCATTCACTTTCCTCACTATCTTATCTTTGACCTTTCTTTTGAAGGTATTCATGGAAGAGAATGTCAGTATTTACCTACCTGCTGTGCTTCCATCTGTCTAAGCAGCGCATGGATACACAAATTATATTTTCTTTGTATGACTTTGAATGACAGAAGCATAACCAAGACTTCATAGACATAGAATGATCAGATATTATCTTTTTAGTCCCAGGATAAACTATAACATCATCTTACATCTGGATGGTTTATGTAAGGAACAGGTGCTTTCAAACACTTCAAACTAGAAATTCTGATTTCTGGTTTCCTCAGAGGTTTCTCAAAACAGATTTTATTTATTTTTTTGGCCTGCACATTTGGCCATTTTGTTATTAATTTTCTCTGCCTGGACAGGTGCGCTGTGATAGAAAGAACAGCAGTAATTACTTGTGGTATGGCTTGGTTATTTTAACTGCCCAGTCAACTAGGTCCTCTTGTTTGCAGTCTCAGGTGTCCATTGATAATTTGGGGTTAAAAGCTCAATCTGAAAAGAGCTTAGACTATTTGGGATTTGTTTCATTCTTCAAGTAGTTTGGTAATTTTCCAAGTGGACAGGGACCTGAAGCAGGTAAAAGTATCTCTGATAAGATGTCTTTCCATATTTTATAAATAAAGATATATTGCTTGCTCATAGGGCACTTTTGATACCAGTTTCTTAATTGGAATAGGGGAGGAGACATTGCAGAAATAGATTGTTTAAACCAGAGACCTTAAAAAAGTGAAGGGTCCGCCCCCAAGTTATAGTTTATATGTAGGGGCTCTGAGCAAGGACATATATTAACATTATGGAAATATTTCTAGGATGGTCTAGTGATATAGTTCATGTCGTAAAATAACTTAATTTCTTAGCACATACCTTTTTTTTTTTTAAGATTTTATTTATTTATTTGACAGAGAGAAAGAGATCACAAGTAGGCAGAGAGGCAGGCAGAGAGAGGGGGAAGCAGGCTCCCTGTTGAGCAGAGAGTCCGACGCGGAGCTCAATCCCAGGACCCTGAGATCATGACCTGAGCCGAAGGCAGAGGCTTTAACCTTCTGAGCCACCCAGGCGCCCCAGCACATACCTAATTTCTAACAGGTATGTCAGGGTGTAAACTTTCCTCATCAAAAAAGGGCAGAAAACTTGGGTTGGTGTTGATATCATTTGCACACAATTTGGGCACAATATTCCTGAAGACTAACCCATTTGATGAAAGTGGTACAATGAAATAAATCCCTAATGTCTTCCTGTCTGAATATATCCATCTCTGTAAAATCTAGCATAGACAGCATAAAGGGCATATTATGTATTGATGCATGACAAGTTCTACCACAGCTCAGTGCCTTAAAACAAACATTTATTGTCTCACAGATTCTGAGTCAGTAATCTGGGAATTACGTAGATGAATCGTATTTCATAAGTTTCATTCCAGATGTTAGCTGGGACTCTTATCTGAAGGCATGGCTGAGACCGGGGTTGGGAGGGCGGGGTTCATTTCTAAGACAGAAATTTTAGAACTGAAAAATGTAATACGTGAAATACAACCTTACTGGATGGACTTAGTAGTAGATGGCAGAGGGCAGAGATTGATAAAATTGTTTAAAAAAAGCTTGATCCAATTATAATTTTAAGAGACTAACTTCAAATATAATGATGTAGGTAGCTTGAACATAAAATAATGGAAAAAGATATGCGATACAAACACTAATCAAAAAAAAGCAGGCTGGCTATGTCAATATACTGGAAAGTAGATTTCAGAGCAAAAAAAATTACTGGGATAGAGAGGGGCATCAGATAATGACAAAGGTCAGTTTAATAAGAGGATATCATAATTTTAAATATATGAGTACTAAGCAAGAGAATTTCAAAATTCACGAAGCTGAAATGACAGAACAAAGGAAAAATACACAAATCTACAATTATAGTTGAAGACTTCAGCGTCCCTATGTCAATAACTGGTAGAAACATTTGACAGAAAATCAGCAGGGATATAGAAGAGCTCAACACTCAACAACAGAATCTAATTAGCATTTATAGCACATGCCATCCAACAACATCAGAATACACATTCTTTTCAAGTGCACATGGAACATTTACCAGGATAGACCATGTTCTGGGCCATTAAAAAAAAGCCATAATAAATTTAAAGAAATAAAAAACATTCTTTTACAATAATGGAATCAAACTAGAAATCTGTCCCAGAAAGATAACAGGAAAACCCTAAACATTTGGAAATTAGAAATCATAGTTCTAAATATTCCAGGGGTCAAATAGAAAGTCTCAAGGGAAAGCAGATCAATATATTTGGAATGGGTCCAAGAATTTGCATTTCTTCCAAGTTTCCGCTTGATAATGATGTTGCTGGTCCATGGTAGGGGTAGGAACAGAACAGTGGGGGACCATATATTGAAAACAATTGATGTGGAGCATTAGTAATGTAGAGCTCCTCTCTCAAAGGTACTTATATTGTATTGTGCATACAGTCCAGGAATGCCAACTCAAGCTCTCCTCTTTATGGAATAATAGGAACTTATGATTATTTGTCTCTACTTATAAATTTGTCTCTAATAAAGTTTAATTTACATTTATTCCCTTTGACACCAGTGAGGATGTATGTATGTGTACGTGACCTTTTGGGTGGCATCCTTGCTGCTCGACATGTTTATTACCTGCTTAGCCCCTGGAGACCTGTTTGTGGCTCCTATTTAAAGAGTATATTCGAGCGACAGTACGTACACTGTATGTGTAATATTTGCTATTACTTGATATGTGTGAACTGAGAAAACCAGCAAATACTCATACAATCGTGCCTTTTCTTAAGCAAAAAAGAAAAGAAAGAACAGCAACAACAAAAGTCTTCTTTGCTAATGTTACAAGCAAATACATAGCTCTTCACAAGGGTCCTACGTGCTTTAAAAATTTAATAAAAGACAGGTAAAAATCTACAAATGACATAAATTAATTTAATTATGTATCCCTATGTGTACCAGACATTGGATTTAAAATGTATATTATTGCCTATGATAGCCACACTATAGTCACAAGTTCCATAATGCTTTTGTTTCAAATTTTTTGATCTAAGAAAAGTAATAATTTTGGGTAAGTTAGGAAATCATGTTTGATGGTTAGCTGGATTAAGCCAGTTATTAGCTGCTGGTAAAAAACAAAACTGCAGTTTCATCCTGAAAAATATTTTACAATTTTTAGAACACTTACAAGAATAAAAGATACTTTTAGGGTTTTAAGTCATTTTTATTAAATCATTAGTTGTCACCAACAGTAGAGCTATATTTAAAGAAGTAAAAATCGAATGAAGTTGAAATTGAGAGAATATTTTTTTTTTTATCCAAACCTTGCTCTCTCACATCATATTTACTTAGAAACCTTAAACTTTTCCTTTCTTTGAAAGTTTTAAGGCCTCCAGCCTCCTTGCCCGTGATTACCTAGTGAGTGCAGAAAAACCTAGACCTAGGAGTCAGAAACATTTAAATTCCTGCTTATACCTATTTGTGAAGAACAAACATAGCTACAACTATGTCCAGGAGTAAACCCAAGGCTGATGGCTGCCAAGACAGGATGCAGAGAAATCCTCTACAAAGTATTGTCCGTTAATTTTAATGACAATAATATGGCAACTAATTGACTCCATTAACTAACTCCCTCTGCTAAGCTAATAGTTTAATCAATATTGACCACCTAGGTTTACTCTTAAGAGGCACAAATACACACTTTTTTTCCCTTTATGATCAGTACTCTGCTTAATTACACATTAAGGTTAATTTTCACCTTTATGTCGAGGGGGAGCTGTTTTCCACTTCTTAGCAATTAATTCAGTTTTTTTCCTGGATTATCCAAGTGATGGAGTGAAATAATGTATTTGTTTTCCCTCTGGCTAGCACTTTTGAAACACCCACACCATGGCAGATAATTAATTTAGGCATGGGATCCCAGTGACCATGTAGTCCTTTTGTCATATAAGCCATGCAGGTTACATCATTGTACTTATCACCTCTGCCCTTACAACATCGACTTCTTAGCAGTCCAGTGGGGTCTGTAACCTAGTGTCCAGGCTAAGATCAGGTGATGAGGTTTTCTGAAACATTGATAGGTAGAAAAGGTGGAAGTTAGGACTTTCATTTTAGTCTGAGGAAGCTTTTCTTTATCACTAAAGAAAGAGGCTTAAGTATCTTTTTAATACTTAAAAAGTATTAAACTTAAAAAGTATTCCTCAAATACTTTTATTTTACTTTTTCAGTGTTACAAGATTCATTGTTTATGTACCACACCCAGTGCTCCATGCAATACGTGCCCTCCTCAATACCCACCACCAGGCTCATCCATCCCCCCACTCCCCTCCCCTCCAAAACCCTCAGTCTGTTGCTCTGAGTTCACAGTCTCTCATGGTTCTTCACCCCTCCGATTTCCTCCAATTCATCCCTCCTTTTCATTTTTAAATAGTCTAGAGTTGCAGAAAGATTCTGATAGTTCCGAGCTCCCGTATACTCCACAGCCAGTTTCCTTAACGTTTATATCTTACATTCATATGGTACATTTATTACAATGAATGAACTAATGTCGATACCTTATTATTATCTGGAGTCCATATTTTATTCAAATCTCCTCAATTTTTACTAATTTACTGTTCCAGGAACCCGTCCGGAAAACCATATTCTGTTTAATTGTCATAGCTCCTCAGGCTCTTTCTGGCTGTCATAGTTTCCCTTCGTTTTGATAATCCTGGGTTTTGAGAAGTAGTCAGATAGTTTGTAGAATGTCCCTCAGTTGGAATTTGATGTTTTTCTCATGATTAGATTGGGGTTTTGAGGTTTGGGGAGGAATAATCACAGAGGTCAAGTGCCATTCTCATCACGTCGTATCAAGGGGACATACTATCACCATATAACTGCTGACGTTAACCTTTTTTTTTAAGATTTTATATATTTATTTGACAGAATACAAGTAGGCAGAGAGGCAGGCAGAGAGAGAGGGGGAAGCAGGCTCCCTGCTGAGCAGAGAGCCCGATGTGGGGCTCGATCCTAGGACCCCGAGATCGTGAACTGAGCCGAAGGCAGAGGCTTAACCCACTGAGCCACCCAGGCACCCCTGATGTTAACCTTGATCAAGCCTGCTTGAGGTCATGTTTCACAAGTGCCTCCACTGTAGAGTTATTCTCCCCCACCCTTTTCTATATAGTACTCTTAGGAAGCCACTCACTGTACAGAGCCCATGCTGAAGGAATGGAAAGTTATGCTTCATATTTTTATAGAATGATATGTATGGGCATAAAGTATATAAAATTTCTCTGCATGGAAGATTTGTTCTCCATTTATGTATTCAGTCATTTCTTTACATCAGTATGGACTGATGGGTACTTTGAAGCAGTACTACTTTATTTACTTTTGTAGCACTTCGGTGCTCAAATTGTTCTGCTTTAGCAATTTTGAACTCTTTCAGCTGGCTTTTGTGTCCTTTTGACATAATTCCTATCGCTGTGTTTGTGTGTGCATGTCTGTTTAATTCAACACTTCTTTACATTCTGGCACTCCAAGATGCTCCAGGCTCATTGTGTATATTTTCTGCTCCGCTGCTACAATCAGCTACTTCTTCAAAGATGGCATTAGAAATTGAGATCTGGACTCTAGGTGTTCTTGCTGCTAACCAGGGAGTCATTGTTCCTAGGCACTCTAGCTGAAAGGGAAAGGAAATATATATGTATGTAATATAACTAGTATATATGCACATATCTATAAATATCTTTATATGTAGCCATCTGTATCTATGTTAAACTAAATATGAATTCATATTGATGTTGCAGTCCATTATCATGTGGATTATTCTTGCCTTTTCTCCTTATCTGTAATCCCCACTCCAACGCTCATAAATCTGATTCCATCTGCATCCCTTTGCTTAATTATTTAATTTGTGTATATATATATAGTGGTTTCAGAATTGCTAACTCATACCTCCATGTGAAGCAAGTTTATCAGCTGGAATATAGTGCTTCCACAGTTCCTTTTGTTTTCTTCCTTAGTCTTCCAGACTACACTCATTTCTTGTGTAATTGATCTTCAATTACTGATTGATACAGGGGTGTCGAAGTCTTCAACTGTGATAGATTTTTCTGTTTCTCCTTTAGTTCTATTAGTTTTGTCTCACTTGATTGTTATGAGGATTCCCACTTATGTTTGTTATGTCTGCTTGGAGAATTGACCTCTTTATTATATAATACCCCTCTTTATCTCTGATAATTTTTCTTGTTTTAAAATCTGCTTAGTCTAAAATCATTCATCTTTTGATTTGTGCTTTCATGGTAAGTCTTTCTCCAACGTTTGCATCTAATGTCTTTGAGTCACTATATGAAAATGGGTTTCTTATAGACAACATATTGATCTTTAAAAAAATTCAGTCTGACAATCTCTTTAAGTTGGTGTGTTTAGACTACATTTAAAGAGGTTATCAATACAGTTGTATTAATATCTATCGTAACCGTTTTGTGTTCATTGCATCTATTATTTGTTTCTGTTTTCCTCCTGACTTCTCTGGTTTTAGTTAAGCATTTTATATGATTTCATTTTATGTCTGTTTTCTCTTAGTGTGTCAATTATACTTCTTTCAAAAAAATGTAATGGTTCTAGATTTACAATATACATTTTTAACCTATTTCTAAATAGCACTCTCTTCTCTGTTCTGCACATTTTAAACAAAGGAGAAAGTATGACCGAAGGGCACTTTTCTGTCAAGAGATTGTCATCCTTCCACCTCAATAGACTCCGCCCTCTGACTCCTTACCCTTGGAAGACTGGATATGGTATAACATCTCAGTTAGTTTCTTCAGTGATTTTTGCACTTTTGAACCAGTTTCAAATCTGCCTCTGATTCTTAAAAGGAACAAGTCTGTTTCCCAAAACACAGTTTCAAAACTCTATTTAAAAATGATTGGGATGGAATATTACTCACTCATCAAAAAGAATGAAATCTTGTCGTTTGCAATGATATGGAAGGAGCTAGAGTGTATTATGCTGAATGAAATAAGTCAGAGAAAAACAAATGCCATATGATCTCACTCATATGTGGAATTTAAGAAAGAAGGCAGATGAACATATGGGAAAGGGGAAAAGAAGAAAAAAAAGGAGAGAGGAAACAGCCATAAGAGACTCTTAAAGATAGAGAACAAATTGAGGGTTGGTGGTGGGAGGTGGGTGGGGGATGGGCTCGATGGGGAATGGGGATTAAGGAGGGCACTGGTTATGATGAGCATTGTGTGTTGTATGTAATTGATGAATCACTGAATTCTACTCCAGAAACCAGTATTGCACTATATGTTAACTAACTAAAATTAAAAAAAAGAGAAATGATTAGGATAATGCATGAAGAGAGCTTCTAATTTGCTGGGCATGTTCTATTCTTGATCTGGGTAAGAGTTACATAGATACGTTCACATTGCAATAATTCATTTATAATTCATGCCTGTTTCCATATGTATGTTGCATTGCAATTTAAAAAGGTTACACAATAAAAATATAATACAGAGGAGGAAATTTTTTAAACAAATTTACACTGTTAATTCCACACATATGTGGATTGTATTTGTGATATAAAACAATACAGTCTCGTAGATGCCTTGACAAGCATTTCTCAGTTTTAAGAAATCTATAGGTCTTTAAAAATCTTTTGTGTTGGAGTCAATAATGGAAGCCCCTAAATATATTTTAAATTAAGTCTTATTCTGCCTGTTTTCAAGACTCTGTGAGCTTGTTCTTCTCACAGCTGGGTTACTTGACCTTGCTTCCTGATTGCAGTCTGTCAAAGTCTCTTGAACTAATTCCTAAGCAGGAGGGATTTAAGGAGATTTAACCTAACCTTCTGGGATTCAAATTCTGGTTACTCTTGGTGTTTTGCTCTAGCTCTGATCATGTGTCCCAGTTTTGAAAGCTTTACTTCTGTCTTGTTTACTGTATCTAACTACTGACTTGTGACCTGTCACTTACTCTGCTCTTTGTAAGATGGACACTCTGCCTTTCTCTGCTCTGTTTCTCCTGCTTTCTCAGTTACTGAAATAATTTATCTAAACCTTGGCCTGGTGTTTGAGCTCTTACTGCCATCTCACAGGCCCTCTTGATCCAACAGTTAATCTTAGTAGGTTTCAAGGTAGTATCTGTGCATAGTATTTCACCTGCCAACTTTTCTACGGGTGTCCTTTGTTAGTTTTCATTGTCTCTAAAACCAATTGCTGTTCTCTGTTTCTACCCATTGTCTATTTCCATATGGGACTTTTCTTGACATATCCATTTGTTTGACTTCCTCCCAAGCCCTCACAGAATTTATGAATAGAGGATATTAGAAATGAAAGAGAGCTCAGAGTAGATGTATACAATCTTTTCCTTGTATAGAGGAAGAGACAGAGGTTCAAGTAAGTTAAGTAGATGGCTGAGTGATATTTTCAGATATTACTCTTAACAGGGATAATATTTTTAAAATCCTTCTACAGATGTTTTCTTTTATGGTAATTTGGTTTCTGGTTCAAGAAGATGTCTAGATGTTTGGACTTGAAAGCAGCCTCATTAAAAAAAAAAAAAAAGCGGCTTCGGAGAGCTCTGTACTCTCCAGCAAGGTATGAAGAACACAGTCAGAATGGCCAAGCCTCCAAGGGGTTGTAGAAATTTCCAGAAAACTGGTAGTTTGGTAGAGGTCTAAAGTTGGCACAGAGAAGCCACATTTGGAAACCAGGTTAGAGAGAAGCCTCTTACTGTCACAGTGGAAAGGAAAAGGGGGCAGGGACGGTCCTTGAGAAAATAAAAATGACTCTGATAGAAAATGTGAATTTTTTAAAAAAAGATTTTATTTATTTATTTGACAGAGACAGCACAAGCACAGGGAGAGTGGGAGAGGGAGAAACAGTCTCCCCACTTAGCAGGGAGCCGGACGCTGGGGCTCGATCCCAGGACCCCACGTCCATTATCTGAGTTGAAGGCAGATGCTTTAACCCACTGAGCCACCCAGGTATCCTGAAAATGTGAATTTTGAATAAATGGACATTTTAGTCAATAGGTGTAGAATGAATAAAACTGAACTATTGTTAATGAGTTGAACATTTTTTCTTTTTTAACCGAAATGGAAATTCAAGAGCAACATGTGAGCAGTTCCAAGAAATTAAATTTGCAGTTTTGCGGATGTCAGCTTCGAAGATTTTCACAGGCTGAAAGAACACTGTGTGAAATCATGGGGACATAAGGATAGCCCACAGCCCCAGAGACAGCACAGGGGGTGAGTTCACAACCAGCTTTGTCAAAAAAAAAAAAATAAATAAAAAAATAAAAGATTTGTCTCAAGAGTGGGTCAGAATAGAGGGGCCTGGGTGGCTCAGTCAGTCGAATGTCTGACTCTTGATTTTGGCTGAGGTCATGATCTCATGGTCCTGAGATTGAGCAGGGAGTCTGCGTGAGTTTCTCTCTCTCCTTCTTCCCCTCCCCTTCCCCCCTGCTCTCTGTCTCTGTCTTTCCCTCTCAAATAAATAAATCTTTAAAGAAAAAAGAGTGGGTCAGGATAGGAGATATCCAGAACTGAATAGCTTATACAAACAGGGATAATTTCTCAGAATAGGGCTAGCCTGGGCAGCCTACCAATAACACTTCTTGGAACTGCTGTTCGAGATCTAGGAACTGTGTCATAATATAGGGTACCCCAGGACAGTCTGAGATTGTATTCCACCAGTCCAGTAAGAGAAAAGGTTAAGGTCAAAATTAAGTTGATGTAGAGAAAATGTAAAACATGAGATTTAATGTTTTTCTGCTTTAGGCTGAAATTCTTACCTGTGAAGATTGCCTAGACATGACCCAACTCTCCAGCACAGCCAGAACACATTTCTTCCCCCAGATGCTTAAAACCAAGGTTGGAACAATATAGTCTAACTTCCAGACTAATGGTTTCCAATTACATGGAAATATATCTTTTTCTAGTTACTCCAGTAGTTTTCTTGTTTAATTGAAATTTCTTGTAAAAGTAGATAAGAAATAGAGATATAAAGGTAGGTGTATTTCTATTTCTAATAGAACTTTTTATTCAGTCTTGACTAATAGTGGCTTTTGCAGATGGTCATGATTGTGAGAGAGGTGGAAGTTACTTTGGATATATAAAATTTGTTGTGCATAAATCAACCTCAGCTCATACCTTTCTACTGAGTTCCAGTTACAGAGATTCTGAAATGGAGCTACTGCTTAGCCCAGGGCCCTGTACAAATCCCCACCTTCCCAGGAGATATGCATAATTTGATGAAGATTTATGAAAACAAAGAACTTTAAATTATTATGGAGCTGAACCATATGTTATCCCATGTTTGTGAAAGTTACATTTTCTGGTGTTCCATTTATACATGTGTTTGCTGAAATTGACAGATCCTGTAGACTTGAATATAACCCTTATTCTGAATCTTTATAAATAAAAAACTAAAGAATGTTTCTGTATCTCCACATTTTGCTTTACTTAAGTTTGAATTTCCAAGTTGCCATTTGGAAACTGATGCCTTCTGGTTTAGGCCCTAAACCTGAGGGAGCATAACCAGACAAAGGTGGAAAAATCAAAACGTAGTCCCTGAAGTAAGAAAGCAGGCCGGTGAAATCAAGTCAGGTAGAAGTCCATCTGGCTCCCTAGCACAATGTGCCTATGATTCCTCTCAGGTGTATGAACATACCTAAGTGGAAATGTGAACACTAATTGCTGATATCCTGCCAGTCTTCTTGATTCCTCTAGACCTTTGAAGAAAGTAAAATTATACATGTCTCTCAGGAATAGAATCCATCTGGTTTGAGGAAAATGACATTATCCCTCAGTAGATGTAAAAAATTTTATTCTACACCTGCTGAAAACCTTGGGCAGAATACTGCTAAACCAGACCCCAGAAGAAAGGGGCATGTTTTGCAAGTAAACCTTTTGTCGTCTTTTCTTGTTGAGCCCTGAATCGAGTGCATCCAGGCTTATGGTGAATGCATGTGTTGGACTTCAAGGATCTTGTCGTCCATCAGTAATAACTAGATGACTGTGCATCAGATGATCTCTAAAAGAAATAATTTGTTGATCATCAAAAGAGATATCCCAAACTGTCAGGGTTTGTAAAGAATGTCCCATTCTCAAAGTAATAGATGGGTGTTTATCAGAGTCAGTTGGGAAGCTTCTTCAAAATGTGCCCCCCCCCCCCCAGTGGGCTGGGTCAGAATCTCTGAAGGTGAGGGACCAGCAGGTACGGATCCTCCTTGGACAAAAGACAAAAGAAGCAACATTGCAAGCACCTCCTCATTTTTTTTTACTTTTGTCTGATGTTCTACAGTCCTCTGGCATCCATATCTTCAGTCTCATTTAATCCCTTCAGCAATCACATAAAGCAAGGAGAATAGATGCTCGAGAATTTTATTAGTCTTTTTCTGGTCTACTTAACTCTGGTTTCACTCCTAGTCCGTGCTTCACACTTCAGTTAAGAATCATCTTTCTAACATGTACATTTCATCAACTGTATTCCTACTCAATTATTTTTTTTAAATGGCTCCCCATTACCTTTAGCATAATTTTTTTTTTTTTTTTTTTTTTTTTACCTTTAGCATAAATTTCACCTTCATAGGACATACAATGTCAGTGATAATCTGGTCTCTCTGAACCTGCTTGGCCTCATCTCCTACTCTCTTCTCATCATATATGAAGCTTCAACATTGACCCCTCGTTTGCCCTATACTTGCCACAACCCATATCACAAACTCAGACTATAGGGTCTTCCTCCCACCTCTATGTCTGGTTAATCCTTCTTCAGTTACATTTTTGCTTATTGAATATCTTGATTCCAGCAGACAGACTTAGAGGTTTCTTTTATTTGTATGTATTTCCTATTTTAGTACTCGACACACTGTAACATATATATATATATATATATATATATATATATGTATATATGTTTTCCTATTACAATGCAATTGTTTTAGGGCAGGAACCATGCCTTTTAATCTTTGTATCCCCATGCTGAGAACAGAGCCTGGAATATGAATGGACGGATAAGTAAAGGAATTCCTATTTGAGCTACATCTGTAGCCACAGTGACCAGGTCTGTGTGGGCATTACCCAGCTTCTCCTGAAGTGATCAGCCTCAAGCAGACACAATTTGACAGCACCTGTCTTTCTCCTAGGGGGCTCCCATGTAGCTGCTGAATAATGAGATGCAGGAGTGGGGCTGGTCCTTCCACATGAGTGTAACCTGGAGGGTGAGGGAGGCTAGTATGCATGGAGCAAACCTTTGACCAGTGGAGGATGGGAGCAAGTGGATAAAAGGCTGGGAGGACAGTCCTGAGATGCAGAATTTTTATTTTTTTTATTTTTATTTTTTATTATTATTTTTTAAAGATTTTATTTATTTATTTGACAGAGAGAGAGAGATCACAAGTAGGCAGAGAGGCAGGCAGAGAGAGAGGGGGAAGCAGGCTCCCCACCGAGCAGAGAGCCCGATGCAGGGCTCGATCCCAGGACCCTGAGATCACGACCTGGGCCGAAGGCAGAGGCTTTAACCCACTGAGCCACCCAGGCACCCCGAGATGCAGAATTTTTAAATTAAAAAAATATTATGTACAGTTAGCCAACATATAGCACATCATTTGTTTCAGGTGTAGTGTTCAACGATTCATTAGTCGTGTAACACCCAGTGCTTCATGCAATACGTGCCCTCCTTAAGTAGTGCAATTTGTGGGTCATAGGTTAGCTCCTTAATACCCTCCTTAATACCCATCATCCTGTTACCCCATCTGCCACCCCCTCCCTTCTGTAACCCTCTGTTTGTTTCCCAGAGTCCAGAGTCTCTCATGGTTTGTCTTCCTCTCTGATTTCTTCCCAGTTTTTGATGTAGTGTTCCATGATTCATTGTTTGTATATAACACCCACTGCTCCATGCAATACGTGCCCTCCTTAAATAGTGCAATTTATGGGTCGTAGGTTAGCTCTATTTTTAATGTCTCCATACTGTTTTCTGAGGAACCTCCATACTGTTTTCCAGAGCGGCTGTACCAGCTTGCATTCCCACCATCAGTGTAAGAGGGTTCCCTTTCTCCACATCCTTGCCAACATTGGTTGTTTCCTGTCTTGTTAATTTTTGCCATTCTAACTGGTGTAAGGTGGTATCTGAGATGCAGAATTTCTTATGAGCATTTGGAAGACGGTCCCACCAGACTAAGAAATCTCTTGCACTTGATGACAGCCGTCAACTCAGTAGTGGCTCCTTATTTATTCTCTTTCCTCTCTTCAGACCCTTTTCTCTCACTCCTTGCCCATTCAGTAGTGCATATCCCAGTCCAAGAGTGGATCACAAACTGTGGATACAGGCTTTTCTTTCTGAGAACCCAGGCTACACAGTTATATATCTAGTGATTGCTAAGGGAAGAACATAATTGATGAGTTGTACTGTTAAATTTGTTACAGACATAACAAATTTGCAAGCATTTGTGTTAGAATTTCTGTTGTGCTTCTTGCTCCTTGATTTTGTTGAACAGTGAACAATTTAGAATGTTGATCCACAATGTGCCCTTATAAAGAGAAGGGATAAATAAATTTTATTATTCTACTCAAGTAGTGCTCAAGCATGTCTAACAGAGAGTAACCTTTTTTTTTTTTTTTTTTAACTTTTTGCTAGGTTACACCTCACATTGGAGCTCTTGGGTGCTGTCATCTTTTCATCTTGGTTTTTATTTTTTTTTTATCTAGATAATCAGCACTGGAATATTTCCAGCCATCTACATGATTTCTTAAAGACAGATAGTTACACTTTTTATTTATTTATTTTTAAAGATTTTATTTATTTGTCAGAGAGAGAGAGCACAAGCAGGAGGAGCAGCAGACAGAGAAGGCAGAGGGAGAAGCAGGCTCCCCGCTGAGCAAGGAGCCCGATGCGGGACTCGATCCCAGGACCCTGGGATCATGACCCGAGCCGAAGGCAGTGGCTTAACCGACTGAGCCACCCAGGCGTCCCAGCTAGTTACACTTTTTAATTCCAGTTTTAGTTTTGGATCAGATCTTTGGTGTTGGGTAGACATAGTCGAGTCCAAGTGTAGGTGAGTCCCTGGCACATGGCAATTCAGAAGCCTTTTGCAGTTGGGGTACCACACAGACAAGCATAATGCCTTGAACACAGTAGGCAGGCAGTAATTATTGGCCGATGGGAATAGGTATAACGTGTTTTATAACTAGCCCAATCCTTATCTCTCAGGCTATGTTTTATACGGTAAGGTAGAGACCTAGATGTTATTTATTTAATTTTAGCTAAGTAAAGACCAAAACAAAATTATTCAAATTGAAAACAGAGAGCTTGTTCCTAAGGCCAAAATGCAAAATGTAGTCTTTTATTGACTGATTGATGGATTAACTATGTGAGTCGCTTTAATTTGACAGTTTACTCTTTTATTAACACTAATGGTCCCAGCCAAGGTTGTAGCCTCAGCTAATGTTGTATTATTCACAAAGAGTGCTCTCTAAGCTTTGTGCACTACAGGTATACTGGCCTAGTACTCTTCAGATTATAATGAACAAACACAGAATCACCTGAGGATCTTATTTAAAAACACAGTCTGGTTTATTAGGCTTGACTGTGACTTCACATCCTCCCTGCATTTTAACAAGCTCCTGAGTGATGCCAGTGCTTGTGGTTCTTGGGCCACAATTTAAGTAGCAAGGACTTAGCACAGAGATTTAACAACAAAACCACCAACCCCCAAACTCTAGAGTCAACCACTAAAACCCACCTGGGAAAGATTTAGAAGTTAGGTTAAGTTCATTAGTAAAATTCAGTCACATTATTTAGATATCTGGTGGTAGAGAAGCTCAGGCCCCAAAGAATGCAAAATGACTTCCCCGTGACAACCTTTAGTCCTTTACCATCACTCACGTTGAGTAGGCAAACATTTTTATTTGCTCCTAGGTACATGCCCCTGAGGCTGTGTAGCTCCTCTATGAAGGGCAGGTAGAGTGGAGACTAGAAGGGTAGATTAAAGGAAATGGGAAAAGTTAATAGAGGTTACCAATATAGCTGATAAAAATGAGATTGGAATGGTTTCATGATTTTCATTATGCCACAAGGGTAGAAAAGCTCAGCTATTTCTTCATTTCCTGCTGTGATCTGAAATAGAAAGGTTAAAGGTGGCCTTAACTAAATTAGGATGGTTTTGTTTTGCCTCTGAGGGCATACTGGGAAAAATAGAATCAACATTTTTTTTAAAGATTCTATTTATTTATTTTGAGAGGGAGTGGAGAGAGAAGGAGCAGGGGGAGGGGCAAAGGGAGAGGGAGAGGCAGACTCCTTGCTGAGCAGGGAGTCTAACGTGGGACTCGATCCTGGGACTCCCAGATCCTGACCTGAGCTGAAGGCAGACGCTTAGTGGACTGAGCCACCCAGGTGCCCCAGAATTGACATGTTTTGATTTCATGTTTGAAATATGCTGGGCACAGAAAATTAGGCAAATCACACACACACTGCGATATTTGTAAATTGAATTATGGGCTAACATTTGCCAACTGTCTACAGTGTGAAAGCACAAGGTAGGTGTGTCAGTTTCCCACAGATCTCGGTTTTACAAGATGCCGTTGCTCTCCATACTCACAGTGGTCTATGCTTGAACTCCTGGGTCTTTTCAGATGTCCAGTGGTTTGTTATTGGTTCATTTTTGGGAGAGAGTGGTTCACAGTGATCCAGTGAGATAGCTGAGGTATGATCTCTTGAACACTGTGTTAAGCCCTGTTTACTACCGGTGGTATCCACTGGCACATTTCATGAATGGCACAGTTCATGAATGGCAGCATTAGTGTTTTCACTTTGCCCTTGTATAAATTGCTTCCTGCTGAAACTTACCAATTTTCAGACACATAGATGTGTTCTTTGGCTAGTTTCTGGTGATAATTTAAAATTTTCTTCATTGCACTGATGAGTTTCTTTCATCTGCAACTTTTAAAATTGATAAATCAAAACTGAGCTTTGAGCTCTGTGTTAAAAAATTTTGCATGTGTTTTTATGCCCAAGTTCTCATATTTTCTAATCAAGAAAAATCACTTGAATAAAAATTTATATGGAATACAAAGGGGCCTCATTACATCATGCCATTTAACGCTAGTTACAGAGTGCTTTATAAAATTTTTGGCAAAAAACTTAGGGAAAAAATACCTTTTTCACTAAGCTAAATGTCCTTTCTCCTGCTGTCCCTTCCTCCCTCTGGATCCCTTTCCCTCCTGCTTTCTGCAAGTGTGTAGAAAGGCCATGTGAGCACACAGTGAAAAGAAGCCAGAAGAGAGCTCTCACCAGAAACTGAACCCTGGCAGAATTTTCATCTTTCCAGTTTCCAGAACTATGAGAAAATACGCTTCTGTTGTTTAATCCACACCATTGGTGGTATTTTGCTATACCACGGTCTGCTATATGGCAGACCGAACAGACTAATACAGTGCCATGTTTTTCTATTTGCAAGTGAGCGACCTTATCTCCATATGGAATTTATTTTGTGTGAGTGGGGAGAGGGACACAACTTTTTAGAGAGGCAGTGGATTTAAGGTCAAATTCTTGGCACAAGGGTGGCATTGATGCTGTTAACAGTTGTGTTTACAATAAATTCTAGTCCCAAGCAGTGGTGTAAACTAGCATCTGGAATCCAGGGAGAGACAATGGCCATGGAGCCAATTCTAAAGTAAGGCTTTAGCCATTTTTCCTAGAGGCTTAGCTAGGAATTGGATTCTCCAGCCCCCTTAATAATCATGTGGTCTACCTACCATCCTTTTCAAAATCCCTTTTCTGTGTCATTGCGATAGTCAGTTTTTTCCCTGTGATCCATAGAAACGTATTAGGGGGATATAAGAGGGCAAATCTATAGTACTAAGAATGTAAGATTCAAGTTTTTGATTGGTAAGTGAGTCCACCGAGCTATCAACACAGGATGCTAAACAGAGATGTGTCCCAGGAAATTATTACACACGAAAAAGATGTATCAATGCGAACTATGTAGAAATAATTTTAGTAGTAATTATAACACATTTAAGACACATTTTGACTTATTTGAACTTTCTCAGTACTATAAAAGCACTCTGTCCTCTAGTCTTCAAAATAATTCTGAATTAAGTAACATGAACATTATTAAGAAGGCACGGAAAGGTTAGAGATATTAAGTAATACATTCGAAAAGTTACAGGATTCTAATTGGATGGGAAGCAGAACTCAGGCCTCCTGAACATATATGGTATGTTACATGTTCATAGATTTCCTCTCCTTACCATTATTTGGTTTTAAAACCAAAATAAATAAATAAATAAAACCTTTGAAGGTTTATGGAGCCTTCTAGGAATCACCATTAATTTTTATATTCATAGAGACACTACTGCCTCTCTTTCATTGCTGCCATTTTATACTTTTTTGCCGTTTCCAAAAATTAGATCACATTCTGCTAAAGATTTCTCGGTTTAATTCTTAACTCTGCTTATGGTTAACCTGATCATCCCTTACATTTATTAACGTGTTTGCGTGTAGTGTAATGCCATCCTTTGCAAGTTTTATTAATAGCATCAGCATGATGATAACTTTTGGAGAGCTGAATTTATTTTCTTGCTTTAATTCTCCAGCTAATTGGGCTAATAGTCACAGAAATGTTGCCCCAATGACACTTCATAACATTTTTGGGGATCCTGTGTTTTTTTTTTTTTGTTTTTTTTTTAGCTTCCAGTCTGTCAACTTTGACTGCTTTGCGACTGTATGAGAGTCTAATCAAAATTTTAAAAACTGTATGTATATAATCTAAAGATATATATATAATTTTAAAGATTATAACAAATAATTTGATAGTTACCATTATATGATAGTAGGCCCTTCGTGAAAAGGAAGGTGAGGTAGCATGTCGTTGAGGTATTTGCTTGACTTCTCTTTTTCTCACATGCCATACAAATCTATCACTAAATCCTTTTGGTTCTCTGTGCTAAATATGTTTATTGGTTGTAGTCTTAGAAGAACACAGACAGGACATTCAGATCAGAATGTTTTGAGGGAGTGTTTAATAAAAGGACTTTCATTAGTAGTAGTATTTGGGATGGGGAGGGATGTAGGTAGAGGGAAAGAGACAATCTTACACAGGCTCCATGCCCAGCGTGGAGCCCTATCTCACAACCTTGAGATCATGACAGGAGCTGAAATTAAGCATCAGATACTTAACCAACTGAGACACCTAGGAGCCCCTAATTGTAGGTAGGTTGTTTGGGAACCACAAGAGATAGTGAAGTGCTCTGGGGTGAATACCAATCCCAGAATTTTTTTTTTCCCCAGAATTTTTTTAAAAAAGATTTTATTTATTTATTTGACAGAGAGAGAGAGAGACACAGCGAGAGAGGGAACACAAGCAGGGGGAGTGGGAGAGGGAGAAGCAGGCTGCCCGCTGAGCAGGGAGCCCGATGCAGGGCTCGATCCCAGAACCCTGGGATCATGACTTAAGCCGAAGGCAGATGCTTAATGATTGAGCCACCTAGGCACTCTACCAACCCCAGAATTGAAGGGACAAGGAAGGAACAGTTCCTGGAACCTAAGAGGAGGGAGTCCTGGGGAGGGGAATACTTTAGAGGAGGTGCTGGTGGGTGGATATAGCAGTTGGTCAGGGAGGGAACCAAGGGACTAGGTAGCTCGACATTACCTCCTCTCCCCTTTCATCCTGTTGTTAGGGTAGAACCAGTAGGGGCAGTTCAAACAAATGAGTCATTAAAGACAGGCAAAGAGTGGAGGCCCATCAGTAGAGACAAATGGACTATATGTGGCATAATATCCAAATCTGATTATTTGTCATCACCTTCATGGAAACCACCTTAGATCAGTTCTCGTAGTCTTCGTGGGCTATTGCAATATTCTCCTTGCCTTTTCAACCAATCCCTCTTCACCCTATTACACATCTCCACAAACAGCCAGAGTGATTCATTTTCTCTAATCCAACAAAGAATCTAATCTTCTCAAACCACTTCTACAGTATTCTGATCTTTCACATTGTCCCACTAATTCCCACAATCACATACTGGTCCTTGTATCCACAACAGCAACTTTTCTTAATCCTCACTTCTCAGTTTCTGGATTCCTTTCCTCCTCCCCTTTTGTACTGTAGACAAGCCAGTCCTTTCCATGACCATTTGTGAGCCTTGTCAGTACTAATACTCACTTTACACATTCCACTCCTCCTCTATCACCTACTCTCTTTCTCACTCATCTCTAGTGCCCCGTCCATAACACCGCTTCACTCATGCCTAAAATCCATCAGTCATCTGCCTCTTCACTGTCTCTCACCCCTTTCGATACTTACGTACTCACTGCATCTTCTTATCCAAACATTGTAGTCACTCCCCTGAGTACATTCTCTTTCTCAGACTCTCTTCCTAAACCTGATGAACCCCAAGTCACTATGTACTGTGCCCCAGCACAGAGTGGAACCCAGCTGCAGAAAGCATGCAACCATTCTAATGGTCTTCCTTTAAATCCATTGATTATGGTCTCCTGTGGGCCCTTAATGCTGCTTACCTGTCAGACTATTTTTCCTTGATCTCTTCAGTCCCCTGCTGCCTAAAACACCTATTTCTTTCATTCTCTTCTCTCCTCAAATCCCTCAGAACCTTTTTCTACATTCTACTCTCAGCTAAAGACCTTGTTTCATACTTCACTGAGAAAATAGAAGTATTCAGAAGAGAAATTCCCAAGCTTCTACCAGCACCACAACTCACCTGCCTGTATTATGTCCTCTGCCTTCTGTCCTGGTTCTACAGGTGTCCACTCCATGTAACCAGGGCCAGTCCTCTATTTGTGCATACCCTTTGGCCATTCCTTCTTGGTCTCACTTACTAGTTTCAGTTTATTTCCTTACTCTATACCATAGTGCCCAGAGCTATAATCTTCAGATATCTCTCTCTCTTTCTCCCTCTATCTCTCTCTCTTTTTTTTTTTTTTTTGATATCACCCAATTTCTTGGCTTTTAATATTATCTACATATGTAAGACTCCAAAATTTATCTTTCCAGCTTGGACCTTTCCTCTAGACATCAGATTTGTATATCCAATTATCTCTACGAGGGTAGATGTTATAAGCTTAGCCTGGCCCCTGAAATTCATGAAGTCCTAACCTCTCTTTACTTGTGCCAACTGCTGGAGCATGTCTATAGAAGGCTAAGATTGAGAGAATCATTTGAAAGCCACAGCTATTATCAGTAAAGGATTTTTGGTTAGGTGAAGATGGCAGCTTAGTTGCCTAGAACTTTCAAACCTAACAAATATTAAAGTGCTTATACTTTAAAAATAACTAAGTTTTTATTATTGAGTGACTTTAAATGCCATTACTAGCTGAGATGAGTACTAGAGCTTGGCAATATTATTTTACATAGACATTCTCAGTTGATCTTCTTAGGATTCTGGAAGGCTTGGAAACTATTTGAAGAACATTAAGCCTTTAAATTAAGTCCACAGACATGGCCGGTGACAAAAACTTTATATACTATCTATTTTTTAAAAAGAATATCTAATTCTGTTCTACTCTCTTTGTATCCAAAATAGAGAAAGCTTCAGGGGAAAGTGTCAAACCACGGTAAAAAGCCAGCTCAAGCAGTTGCAAAGAAAAGGGTTTTCAGCATGTGTTGAAAGTTATTTTTGACATTTCTATAAATAAGCTCATCTCACATTTCTGTGCACTTCCTTCACTTAATAAGAATTAAAAAAAAAAAAAGTCCATCAGCAGAGTTTGCTCTTTTACACATCATCTAAATTTCAGCTAACTTTTTAACTTTTAGATAAAAAATGGATGGAAATATTGCTATTACATTTCTATACCTATTAAAATAGTTTAAAGTGTAAGTCTGTCTCTTTGCAAGGGCTCTTTGTCATTAAAGTGTCTATTTAAAAATATGTTTGATTAATTTTATACAGCTGTCAAGCATGCAGATCGCTTATAATAGGACCCAAAGCATGTCAACCAGAAACATGCCTAAATTTCAAATTATTAGAAATTGTTGGACAACATGACACAACATTGGTAACATCCTAGGAGTTTATCAGATTGTTTGATAGAAAAGAAGGAACCAAGGAAAAAGGAATTTGTAATTATAAGTGCTTCTGACATCTGCAGTGACTTTCCCATTTAAAGTAGATGAGATTATTATCTCTGTGTAACCTTTTATTTAACCTTTTATTTAAATTTATTTTAATTTTATTTGAAAACTATTTTTTAAAATAAAAAGAATACAGAAGTAAATATGTATACCATCTATGTAGTTAATAAGTATTTGTTACGACCTATAACATCCCAGGAAGTATGACTGGTGCTGGGAACATAGTAATGTCCAGGACAGGGTTTCTCTCTGCCTTCTTGGAGCATAAAAGGTGAGAAAGACACACACGATGATGAGCGCCCTCTAGGAGGTGTGTGTGCAAAGATCTAATTTGGTCTATGATGACTTCCTTGAAAAATGAAATTTTACTCACGTTTCAAGGAATGAAGGTCAGAGGCTGGGTAGAAAGGAAGAGAACATTGCAGCATTTTTCCTGAGGCAGGAGAGAACTTCCAGACACACAGAAATGTCCAGTGTAACTGCATAAAATAGAGTGAGAGCACATCAGACAAAACCGTAGGAGTTAACCAGAAATCAGGGAGCCGTGTTACTTGATCCAAAGCCATAGAATAATTTTAAGAGTGTATGTGGGTAGGTGGGTTGGTGAGTACACATGATGAAATTTGCATTTAAAAAGTCCTTTTAGGGGCGCCTGGGTGGCTCAGTAGGTTAAGCGTCTGCCTTTGGCTCAGGTCAGGATCCCAGAGTGCTGGGATCGAGCCTGCGGAGAAGGGAGCCTGCTTCTCCCTTTCCCTCTGCCCGCAACTCCCCCTGCTTGCGCGCTCTCTCTCTCTCTCAAATAAGTAGATAAAATCTTAAAAAAAAAAAAAAAATCCCTTTAACTGTCTTAGAAAAGAATGATGATTTCCCAAAGGGAATGGCAGCAGCAAAGGAATGAGGTGATTGTGTTTCGAGCTACTTAGGAGTCAGTCTTGGTGGATTTGGTGATTCAGAAGTGAGGAGTGAGGGAGGAGGAGGGCAGGGGTGAATCTTAGGTTTCTGATGTGGGCAAGTATCTAGGCCACTTCCTCAGATGGGAAAGAAAGAAGGGGAACAAATTTGAGGGCTGGGAAACAAGAGTTCACATGTATGAGTCTAGAGCTCAGAGGACACATGGGGTCTGAAGAGATACATATGGGGACCCTAACCATGTAGATGGCAAGGAAAATGGAGAGAGTGGATCAGATTGCTTAGGGAGGAGAAAAATGAAAGGCACAAGAGTGTGGAGTTTCTCAGAAAGGTGGTGGAGGTAAGTAGTGCGAAAGCCTGAGGTAGAAAGCGGGTATGGGTAAGGGAGTTTTATCAGGAGGGAACTGAGACTAGGAATTGAGAAATGGCGAAAGGATACAATGTTGAGTTTTATTTTTTGCTTTTCCCAGGACAGTGATAACTACCCTCTCTAGCATTTGTGTTTCATTTTCTTTCTAACATTATAAACTCATTTGTTTATTGTCAAATAGGTGAATAGCTGCTAAAATCAGATGTACCTGTACATCTTGTAATGTGGAGAATGGAGGATCATGATTACAAAGATAGGTGTGAACTACCCCATATCCACAAGAGTTGACATTAAAAAGATAAAAGCCAAATGTGTGCTGAGGCAATCAGGGATTGCAATGTTAGCTTCAAACAAGACTGAATGCAAGGTATAACTTTAAAGGAAACAAACTGGGGGACTTTCTGATGAAAAAAAGATGTAATCCACAAGGAACATAGACGTGTCATGAGTCTTTATATCGCTATTAAAATACCGTCACACTCCATAAAGCAAAAATAAAAGAAAGAAAATAGAGAAATGGACATAGACCTATCTCTCAGCCAGTGACAGATAAAATACACATAGACAAAAAAAATGAATATGGATAAGGAGGATAAATAAGTTTATCATATATATCTACATTCCAGACTGAACTGCTAACAGACAATGCCCTTTTTAATTTAATCAATCCCAGAGCATATGCATGCATACAGAAGCACACATAACCAGATATTTTGCTTTTTGGGAGATTCTCATGCATATTTCTTTGTATTTTCTGTATATTCATATGCACCTATGTAACTCATTGTTCTCTTTAGGATATACATAGACATCTATATCCTAAAAAGCACAATAATTTCCTAAAGTTGTCATCATAAAGGTTACCCTCTCTGAGTTGAGTATGTTGAAACTAGAAATTGCTAATAAAAATAGAAAAAGCGACACAAAATCAACTTCTTAGAAATAGAAGCACACAAAGTTAATTGAATGACATTCAGTTAAAATGTGAATCTAAAAAGTAAAAATAATAAAAGCATATATATCACAATATATGATACTGTTAAAATTGTACTCAGAAAAATTCACTGCTTCGATATTCATTGTGTTAATAAATGATATAATATAGGGGCGCCTGGGTGGCTCAGTGGGTTAAGCCTCTGCCTTCAGCTCAGGTCATGATCTCAGGGTCCTGGGATTGAGCCCCACATCGGGCTCTCTGCTCAGCAGGGAGCCTGCTTCCCCCCCTCTCTCTGCCTGCCTCTCTGCCTACTTGTGATCTCTCTGTCTCTCTGTTAAATAAATAAAATCTTAAAAAAAAAAAAAAAAAGATATAATATAAAAATAATTAAGTATGTAAAACCTTAGTTGGAAAATTAAAGGAAAATTGGAAGAGGAAGTAAGGATAAAAGAAGTAAATGAGACAGAAAACAGAAAAAAGAAAGAATAAAGTACTAAAAGAACTAAAATCTGGTTATTTGCAGGGAGAAACTACTTTCTGACCTGTTGTAAACTGACCTAAGAAGTTTAGTTCTTTTTAATGCAGAAAAGTAGCTTCCAAAATAGTTGATGTGGTAGATAAAATGCTTCCAAAACCTCATTACCAGTTACTAATGACAAGTCTCAGACTAAAATTGTATCGATTTGTTATTAATATCAATTACTAAAAATTAAAAATCCAACACAGAACTTGGACATTTTACACTTTGGACATTTTACACTGTAAATTTGATTTCATGTGCACTTGACAAGAATATGCATTCTGCTACTGTTGAGGGGAGTAATCTACATATGTCTGTTAGGTTTAGTTGGTTTATAATGTTGTTCTAGTCCTCTGTTTCCTTATATTCTAACCGTTACTGGAGAGGGGTACCAAACTCTCCCACTATTAATGTAAAACTGTCCATTTCCTCCTTCAATTCTGCTAATATCTGCTTCATATATTTTGGAGCCCTGTCGGTTGGTACTTATGTTTGTAATTATTATATCTTATTGATGAAATATATAATGTTTTTCAGTATATGATGTCCTTTATCAGTACATAATGTCCTTCTTTGTCATTTATAACAATTTTTGACTTCAAGGCTGTTTTGTCTTATACTAGTATGGTCAGTAACCCAGCTCTCTTGCTTACAGTCCGGATGGAATATCTTTTTCCATCCTTTTACATTCAATCTATTTACATCATTGGATCTAAAATGAATTTCTTATAGACAACATATAGTTGGATGGGTTTTTTTTCTTAAATCCATCCTACCAGTCTCTGACTTCTGATTGGAGAATTTAATCCATTTATTTTTTATTACCTACAGGAAGAACACACTTCTGCCATTTTAATATTTGTTTCCAGTATGTCCTAGCTTTGTTGGTTTTCAGTTCCTCCATTATGGTCTCCTTTTGTGTTTAATTGGTTCTTTGTAGTGTCCTGTTTTGATTCATTCTTACTTCCTTTTGTGAATATTTTTTTAGATATTTTCTTGGTGGTTGCCATGGAGATTTCATTTAACGTACTAAATTTATAACAATTTATTTTGAGTTAATGCCATCTTTACTCAGTAACATACAAAAACTCTGCTACTTTATAGCTCTGTTCTTTTAATACTGTTGTCACAAATTACATCTTTATACATTGTGTGCTTATTAATCTAGACTTATACTAATTGTTTTACACTTTTGTCTTTTAAATCATGTGGGAAATAAAAGGAAGAGTTGAGAATATAAAGTATGATAATACTGGCTTTTAAATTTACTTATTACCTTAACTGAAGTTCTTTATTTCTTCATCTAACTTTGAGTTATTGCATAGTGTTCTTTTATTTCAGCCCGGAGGACTTCTTTTAATATTTTTTCTAGGGCAGGTCTGTTAGTGATGACCTCTCTTAGCTTTTGTTTATTTAAAGATATCTTATTAATTTCTTCTTCACTCTTGATGGATAATTTTGCTGAGTATAGGATTCTTGGTGGGAAGATTTTGTTTTCTTTTCGCACTTAAATTACTCTCTTCCAGCCTATTCATGTCTTTTGTCCATTTTTAAATTAGATTGATTTTTGTTGATGAGCTGTAGGAGTTCTTTATATATTCTGGATATTAACCCCTTACCAGGTATATGACTTGCAAATAGTTCCTCCAATTCCATAGGTTTCTTTTTTCACTCTGTTGATTATGTCCTTTGCTGTATAGAATTCTAAAAGTTCAGTGTAGTCCAATTTATCTATTTTTCTTTTGTTGCCTCTGCTTTTGATGTTATATTCAGAAGTCATTGCCAGATCCAATGTCATGAAGCTTTTCTCCTATGTTTCTTCTGAGAATTTTGGTTTTGGCTCTTATAGTTAGGTTTCTGATCCATTTAGATTTAATTTGTGTATGTGGTGTAAGGTAGGGATCTAACTTCATTTTTGCATATTAATATCCAGTGATATCTTGTGCATATTAATATGCAAATATCTGTGTGATCTCGACAGCCACTGAAAAAAGGCATTTGATCATGTATGGGAGGTATATTTTTGGGCTTTTTATTCCATTAGTCTGTATGTCTGTCTTTATGTCAGTATCAAACGTGTCTTGATTATTGTAGCTTGGAAGTAAGTTTCGAAATCAGGGAGTATGAGATACCCCACTTTGTTCTTTTTCAAGATTGTTTGGGGTATTTGGGATTTCATATGGATTTTAGGATGGATTTTTCTATTCCTGCAAAAAAAATCACCTTTGGGATTTTGATAGCGATTGTGTTAAATCTACATATTGCTTTGGGTAGTATTGATATCTTAATAATATTGTATTCCAATCCATGAACATGAGATGTCTTCCCATTTATTTGTGTCTTATTTTATTACTTTCGGCAATGTTTTGTAATTTTCAGTGTGAAAGTCTTACATTCTTGGTTTAGCTTCTTCCTAAGTATTTCATTCTTTTTTATGTTTTTGTGAATAGAATTGGTTTCTTTTCTTTTTTTTTTTTTAGATTTATTTACTTATTTATTTGTCAGAGAGAGAGAGAGAGCACAGGCAGAGGGAGAAGCAGGCTCCCTGCCGAGCAAGGAGCCTGATGTGGGACTCAATCCTAGGACCCTAGGATCATGACCTGAGCCAAAGGCAGCTGCTTAACCGACTGAGCCACCCAGGCGTCCCTAGAATTGGTTTCTTAATTTCCTGTTTAGATTAGTCATTGTTAGTGTATAAAAATGCAACTGATTTTTGTGTATTGATTTTACATCCTGAAGCTTTGCTGAATTTATTTATTCTAACAGTTTTTGTTTGTTTATGTGCATGAAGTCTTTTAGGATTGTTTTCATATAAGTTATCTGCAAACATAATTTTACTTTCTCCTTAGAAATTTGGTTATTTTTAATTTATTTTTATTCCCTAACTGTTCTGGCTAGGACTTCCAATACTATGTTGAATACTTTCTTAAATACTTATACTCTGTTTATATAAACATGATTGTTTTGATGATTTATTGGGACATGACAAACCAATCCAAAATTTAATGGTTTAAAATAACCAATTATCTTTTTTAAATAACTTCATTTTTTTTATCATGATAAGTGTACACGTTTTGAAAAAAAATTATTTGAGAAGAAGCAAACATGCTTGCAAGAGTAGGGGGAGAGGGAGAGAGAATCTTTTTTTTTTTTTTAAGATTTTATTTATTAGAGAGAGCATAAGCAGGGAGAGCAGCAGGCAGAGGGAGAGGGAGAAGCAGGCATCCCATCAAGCAGGGAGCCCAATGCGGGGCTCAATCCCAGGACCCCCGGGATCATGACCTGCTTAACCAACTGAGCAAATCAGGCACCCCAAGGGAGAGAGAGTCTTTTTTTTTTAGTTTATTTATTTTTAATTAACATATAATGTATTATTTGTTTCAGAGGTACAGGTCTGTGATTCATCAGTCTTAAACAATTCACAGCACTCACCATAACACATACTCAACCCAGTGTCCATCACCCAGCTACCGCATCCCTCCCACCCCTGTCCACTCCAGCGACTCTCAGTTTGTTTCCTGAGATTAAGAGTCTTTTATGGTTTGTCTCCCTCTCTGGTTTCGTTTTGTTTCATTTTTCCCTCCCTTCCCCTATGATCCTCTTTTTTCTGAAATTCCTCATATTTGTGAGATCACATGATAATTGTCTTTCTAGGGAGAAAGAGTCTTAAGCACATTCCCTGCTGAGCATGGAGCCCAATGCAGGGTTCGATCTCACAATCCTGAGCCGAAACCAAGAGTTGGATGCTTAACCAGCTGTGCCACCTGGTGCCCTGATAAGTGTACACCTTAATCCCCATCAAGTATTTGACCCATCGCCTTACTCCCCCCGCCCCCCGCCCCGGTAACCATGAGTTTATTCTCTTTAATAAAGAGTCTGTTTTTGTTATCTCTCTCTCTTTCTCTTTTTTTTTTCTTTGCTCATTTGTTTTGTTTCTTAAATTCCACATATGAGTGAGATCATCCATTCAACTATCTTTTATGATTATGTAGGCTGACTGGGCTCAATTGTGTAGTTCTTCTGCTCCAAGTGTTATTATTTGGGATTGTATTCATTTGGGGGCTTAACTTAAGCCACAGTGTCTAGGGTGACTCATTGTACAACTGGAGGCTGGCACTGGTTCCTGGCTGAGAAATAAGCTATAACTACCAACTGGAATGCTTTGTTCTTCCGAGTGCTCATTCCATGTGGCCTGATGCTTCTTACAGCATGGCTGCTGGGATTTAGGAGGAAGTAAATAGAAGGTACCCAGTTTTCTTAGAGCTTGGGTTCAGAATACTCAGAACCTGCTTTTGCTGCATTCTCTTAGTCAACCTATTTATAGAGCTAACCCAGACTGGAGGAAATGAGAAATAGCTCTGTCTCGTAATGGAAGGAACAGCTTATGCAGATAGGGAGGGAATTAAATGCTGGTTACATGTGAAGGTGATCTATTATAGAAGACAATATTTTTAATACGTTGTAGGTAATCTATATGTATTGAATGTAACCCATCTCTCTAATAAGAGTCCACTATAACATTTATTATACAGATAAGCTGCTAATTTTATTGGTGAAAATTCATTTCTGATATAAATTATGCTAATTCACAAAGCTTCTAGTATAACTGATATATCAATAGCTGAAGCACTTATACTAATCTCATCTGAAATGTAGGCTTCCTGATGAGAATGCTTAGATGACCAGACTTGGGTCTTGAATTTATAATTATGGATTTTTTTTAACTTTAAAGGTAACTTAGACCAGTACATACATAATATCACATTATGTTGCTGTATATTGAAAGTATTGCCTATATAACATTCCAACCAAGAAAAAAACAGGAGTGAGCTGAATTACACAGAATTCAAAGAATGCAAAGTGAACCATTCACAGATATAGAGAATGTTTTCTAAAAATATGAGAGAATATTCTTTGTAAAATTATGAAAATTGAATTACAACTTGGAACAAATAGTTTTATTTTTATGTTATTATTTTTACAGATTTTATATATTTATTTGTCAGAGAGAGAGAGTGAGAGAGTACGAGCAGTAGGCAGAGGGAGAAAAAGGCTCCCTGCTGAACAAGGAGCTCTATGCGGAACTCGATTCTAGGACCCTGGGATCATGACCTGAGCTGAAGGCAGCTGCTTAAGTGACTGAGCCACCCAGGTGTCCTGGAAAAATAATTATTTTTTAAAGGAAAAAAATAAAATTGACTTTAAGTAATAAGAGAAACAGAACAAAAGCCATGGAAGTTCCTGAGAAAGTTATTGAAGAACTATTTTCTAAGATGATAAAAGACAAAAATGAACAACTAGTTTTACATGTTTCACTGGTTAATTATTTTATACTTTAAAGTATTCACTAATCTGATGTGATTTGTAAGTTTTGGGTCTTGGAGAAAAAAGATAGACATGAACATTATTTTTAATTTTTGGAAGATATTCAATTTGATATAGGATACATAAAAATAAAAATACACATAAAATTTATTAATCTTGATGAAAAAATCCTGAATTAAAAATAAGCTTGTAAATTGAAAAAATAATACAGCATGACCAGGCAAGGTTCATTATAAGAATATAAGTGTGGTGAAAATAATAATCTATTAATTAAAAGCATAACAAACAGGGATGCCTGAGTGGCTCAGTTGTTAAGCAGCTGCCTTCAGCTCAGGTCATGATCCCAGGGTCCTGGGATCGAGCCCCGCATCGGGCTCCTTGCTCTGCGGGAAGCCTGCTTCTTCCTCTCCCACTCCCCCTGCTTGTGTTCTGTCTCTGGCTGTGTCTCTCTCTGTCAAATAAATAAAATCTTAAAAAAAAAAAAAAAAAAAAACATAAAACCATATGATTATTTCAAATGTTTATTTAATATTTAACACAAGACTCTGGAAACATTAAATTTACATAATATATTTAATATAAAACTTAAATTTAATATACATATTTAATATTAAATGTATTTAAATATATTATGATATACTTAATATAAAACTCTAGGAAAGTTAAATTTATGAACAAGATGAGGATGCCCATGGTTACTTTTAACATTGATATGGAAAAACTAGCTATTTCCATTAGAAAAGAATGGACTCTGAGCAACAAACTGAAGGTTTTGGAGGGGAGCAGGGTGGGGGTTTGGGTGAGCCTGGTGGTGGGTATTGAGGAGGGCATGTATTACATGGAGCACTGGGTGTGGTATATGAACAATGAATCTTGGAACACTGAAAAAAAAATAAGAAGAAAGAAGAATAAAAAATAAGAAATAAGAATAAAAAATATCCATAAAATAAGATTTACGGATAACAGCAAAGAAGTGAAACTTTTATTTGCAGCTGATAAAAACTAGGAGAATTGATTTAAAACAGTTTAGAAACAAGAATAAGTATACTGATGACTTAAAAGTTAATATACATAGGAATTATTTTCCTACAAACAAGGATAGTTTATGCCTAGAGATGTAGACCTTCAAGCTTTGAGTGGGTGAAACTGCTTCTGCTTCTTAGCCTGGGAAGATGGAATTTTGAAATATGTTTTTTTTTTTTAACCTCTACCTGAAACATTTAAGAGGACCCTCTTGTTTACCCAAATTAAGCAAGCACAACTTATCTCTGAGGAAGGCTGTAGCAAGACTCTTTATGGCCTGGCAAAGGCCTCCGTAACTACTCCATATTGAGAACTGCTTCATGGCAAGAAACTGGGCACATTTCCATAGCACTCATGTAACCTCTTGGGAGGACCCCATTCACCTTGAGACCCCAAATCTTTTCTTTTGAAGCACAATGTTATTAGAGCTTATTGATGGCATCAGATTGATGTGAATTCTGGCTGGAGACGACAGTTCAGCCCACTGTGGGTATAACTTTTGTGAAAAGTTCCCAGAGTAGAGGGCAGGGTGACACCAAGAGTCCTTTAAAGCCTGCTTCCAGCGCAGCAAGGGGCTGAGACTAAAAACCCTAAGATGACCCAGTCATCAGACCAGAGTAGCCCTGATTTGGCAACAACTGAGGTTGTGGATGTAAATGTGGAGCCCAGTCTTGGGATCACCACTTGGAGCCTGAGCAAGTGTGGTATTACTAGTAGAGACCCATCAGTTGGACCAGCTTTTTACAAAAGTGGCATGCTAAAGAAGCAGAAGCAATGACAATAGGAGGCTGATTGGACTCTAGTTTCTCTCCACTTGGCATCTGAAGGAAAAACAGATTTCTAAGTAAATCACCTAGATTCTTGGATATTTCAGTGGGGAAACTTCAACCGGGAGATAGGAAATTTCCTACCAAGATTATGGCTAGTGATTCACTGGAAAAATAAGAACATTTTTACCTTAAGGTTATGATCTTACTGGATGTATAACAATAACCAGTGAGTCATGGTACAGTCATTCAGGGGTATATTTATTACAAAGGTGAGGATATTTATTACAAAGAATAAGACAGCTTTTTTTTTAAATTAACATATAATGTATTATTTGTTTCAGGGATACAGGTCCATGAATCATCAGTCTTACACAGCACCTAGCGCTCACCACAATATATACCCTCCCCAGTGTCCATCACCCAGCCACCCCATCTCTGCAGTCCCCCTCCCCTCTAGCAACCCTCAGTTCGTTCCCTAGGATTAAGAGTCTCTTATGGTTTGTTTCCTTTTCTGGTTTTGTTTTGTTTCATTTTTTCCTCTCTTCCCCTATGATCCCCTGCTGTGTTTCTTAAATTCCACATATCAGTGAGATCATATGATAATTGTCTTTCTCTGATTGACTTATTTCACTTAACATGATACTCTCTAGTTTCATCAATGTCATTGCAAGTGGTAAGGGTTTATTTTTTGATGGCTGAGTAATATTCCATTTTATATATATACCATATCTTCTTTATCCATTCATCTGTAGACAGACATCTAGGCTCTTTCCATAGTTTAGCTATTATGGACACTGCTTTTATAAACATTGTGGTGCATGTGCCCCTTCAGATCACTATGTTTGTTATCTTTTGGGTAAATACCTAGTAGTGCAATTTCTAGGTCATAGGGTAGCTCTATTTTTAACTTTTTGAGGAACCTCTATCCTGTTTTCTAGAGTGGGTGCACCAGCTTGCATTCCCACCAGCAGTATATGAGGGTTCCCCTTTTTCTACATCCTCACCAACATTTGTTGTTTCCTGACTGGTTAATTTTAGCCATTCTGACTGGTGTGAGGTGGTATCTCACAGTGGTTTTGATTTGTATTTCCCTGATGCCAAATGATGTTGAGCACTTTTTCATGTGTGTGTTGGCCATTTGTATGTCTTCTTTGCAGAAATCTCTGTTCATGTCTTCTGCCCATTTCTTGATTAGTTTATTTTTTCTTTGGGCGTTGAGTTTGATAAGGTCTTTATACATTTTGGATACTAGCCCTTTATCTGATATGTCATTTGCAAGTATCTTCTCTCATTCTGTAGGTTGTCTTTTGGTTTTGTTGACTGTTTCCTTTTCTGTGCAAAAGCTTTCTATCTTGATGAAGTCCCAATAGTTCATTTTCAACTTTGTTTCCCTTGCCTTTGGAGATGTGTCTAGGAAGAAGTTGCTGTGGCCAAAGTGAAAGAGGTTTCTGCCTGTGTTCTCATCAAGGATTTTGATGGATACCTGTCTCACATTTAGGTCTTTCATCCATCCGAAGTCTATTTTTGTATATGGTGTAAGGAAATGGTCCACTTTCATTCTTCTGCATGTGGCTGTCCAATTTTCCTGACACCATTCGTTGAAGAGACTTTTTTTTTGTCCATTGAATATTCTTTCTTGCTTTGTCAAAGATTAGTTGACCATAGAGTTGAGGGCCCATTTCAGGGTTCTCTATTCTGTTCCATTGATCTATGGTAAGACAGATTTTTTAATATACACATTCGGAAAGGAATTAGAAGTATATAACAAGGAAACAAAT
Source organism: Potos flavus (assembly GCA_028534135.1). Classification (NCBI taxonomy): domain Eukaryota; kingdom Metazoa; phylum Chordata; class Mammalia; order Carnivora; family Procyonidae; genus Potos; species Potos flavus. The sequence goes on along the minus strand of CM052891.1, from coordinate 25,144,272 downwards.
TTATAGGAGGATTCCCATCTGAGGAAAGTCTAACATGAATATACACACAAACACACAGGCCTTTTGTTTTTTGATAGACTATGTGGATATATTCATTCTCAAAACTGTTTACCATGCATTTACTCTGAGGAATGGAAATGGAGTAGCTAATAGGCATTTTATTTTTTATCTTCTATATTTATAAGGTACTTGCATTTCTGTATAATAGCATGTATTGTCTTTATGATAAAAGCAATGGATTATTTTGAAAATATTTTTTAAAAATCTGGGAATGGTCAATGATGCCAAATGCTCCTGTTAACAGAAAACTGAGGAATGAAGGGGATTCATTAAATTTAGCCAAAAGGTTTTTTTTTTTTTTTTTTTTTTTTTTTTTTTACTTTTTTTCTTGTGGGAGAGAGAGTGGGGGTTGGGGGTAGAGCAGAGGGCGAGAGAGAATCTTAAGCATGTTCCATACCCAGTGCAGAGCCCCACATCTCACGACCCTGAGATCATGACCTGAGTCGAAATCAAGAGTCAGACCCTTAACTGACTGAGCTACTCAGGCACCTTAGTAGAAAAATAAACTTAGTTTAACAATTCCGACAATGCCTAGCATAATTGATTAAGTCTTAATTTAATTTAAAAAATAAAGGATTCACAAATACTGGAACTATTGAATTACACATATGTCTAATATTGTTTGGAAGGGAACATAACTTAATGGAATTTTGGAAGGTTGATCTTTCAATTTATGAAGGAGTATATCAAAGTGAATTTGATAAATTTTCTTGCTGATTAAGGCAGCCAACAAACAGATGCTTGAGAGGATGGATTTTGAGGAGAAGGAATCATGACAGTAGATTAACAGTGGTATACATCTTTAAAATCCTGTGAATTAAGTACAGCAAAAACTCTATCCAAACAGTTGATGCACCTTGAGGTTTAAATAGCATTAGAAGTTATTATTGTTGACTAAAATTTTGTGGCTATGGGGAAGTCTTTAAACAAATTATGCTTATTTACTTGTTTTCCTTTGAGTCAGAAGTCACAGGCTTATTTCTCATTAAGAATCAGTCCTTGAAGGAAGATAATTTTTGCCTGAGATGTTTGGAACAAATAGATGGTGGTGTGAGATTTGATACAGTAGATTCTCATTATTTGTGGTGATTGTGTTCTGTAAAGTTGCTATAAGCACTGAAATAAATAATACTAAGCCATTGCTCCTATATTGAAATACAGGATTAAGTTCCTGCAAGTCTCTAGTCCTATTTTTGTCAACTTATCAATATACAAATTGGTTTTGTATGTGTTTGTGTCAGGACACCTTTATTTAATGTATATTGTTGATTCATAAACATTGAACTCACAGTCAGCAGTGCTATGACTCATATCTAATGTATATATTTTCTCCATAAGGCACATCTAAAATCTTCTTGGGCGCGCCTGGATGTCTCAGTCGGTTAAGCGGCTGCCTTTGGCTCAGGTCATGATCCTGGGATTGAGTCCCACATTGGGCTCCCTGCTCAGCGGAAAGCCTACTTCTCCCTTTCCCTCTGCCTGACGCTCTGCTTAATTGTTCACGCTCAATCTCTCTGTCAAATAAATAAATAAAATCTTTAAAAAAAAAAATCTTCTTGGATTTAGGAACACTAGGCAGCATTTTATCACTGTGCCTGAGGGTCATTTTAAATAGCAAAATTACCCTCAAAAAGCACAAAAATGAAAAAAAAAACAAAACAAACCCACAAAAAACACCCCAAACCATGGCACTGAACAGAACATAAGAAAGACAATTGTTCACAGTGTGATAGTTGAAACAAGAGTCCAGAGTGTTGCCTGACTTCAGCTGGAAATAATGCACATTGCAAAACTCAGATTTTTGCTACACTAGTCATGTCTCAAAATGACCACAAAAGCACCATGGGTATTTATTTGAAGATACAAATAAATGTTAGTAAATAGGCAGATTTGCAAAAATGAAATCTCAAAATAATGAAGATAGACTATATCTTCCAACCAAAACTCATAGGATAAAATCCAAATAACAATGTGGAGTCCAAATTGTTCTGCTTTAATCTGCAAGGTTTAGGTATTTATTTTCCTGCTTTTCTTCCTTTTTTTTTTTTTTTTTTTTCCCCAGATTAACTTCAGTTTTAGTCCTTTTAAGGCTCCTATTCTTTTTTTTTTTTTTTTTAAGTTAACATTTAATGTATTATTTGTTTCAGGATTACAGGCCTGTGATTCATCAGTCTTAAGGCTCCTATTCTTAATATTGATTTTTGCATCCTTAGTCATTTCTGCTATCAGTACAAAACCCAACGACATTTTAATTTTTTGTTGATAAAAGAATGAAATTGACCAACAATTGGGTTTGTATACATTTTCCTTTGGGAACTATATAGCTTCATTCCCTCTGTATCACTTCTTGGTGTGAATCTGTTAGTTTTCTGAATCACTGGACTTGGCTGTTACATGGCTTTATAGATTGCATACATCACAATAGACAAGAAATAGAAAATTTAGAAATCTGAAATTTTCATGCCTGCATAAAGATGTCCCTGTTTCTACCAACAACATGGGGCCTGTCATGGAAAATAGCTTCTGGACTTTTGTTGAACTTTGTACTTTTTTTTGAAATTTCACAGACAGGACATGGAAAAGGATTATGTAATAGAAGGTACCTATTTTGGAGGCTACCTCCATCGGCCTCACAAGTCAGACATACTGGTTCAATTAAACTCCAAGATCTTTTGATTTAGATTTGCCTAATGATCTCTTCATTATAAATTTCTTACAAAACTATTTGGCAGCCTTATATGCATATTTTGGTTAGAAATAGCTCCTTAGTTGACTTTAGATGACTGTCATTTGATTGTGGCACAAAAGTCAGCTGTCTATATTACCTGCAAACTAGAAATGGATTTGTAACCTTAGAAACTGAATATCTACTTTCAGGATAGTCCCTAATATCACCAGGTTTTTTTTGTTTTTTGTTTTTTTTTTAGATTTTTTAAATTTTAATTCCGGTATTGTTAACATACAGTGTTAAATTAGTTTCAGGTCTGCAATACAGTGATTTAACAATTCTATACATTACCCAGTGCTCATCATAAGTGTGCTCTTAATTCCCTTCACCTATTTCACCTATCCCCCCACCCACCTCCCTCTGGTAACCATCAGTTTGTTTTCTGTAGTTAAGAGTCTGTTTCTTGGTTTTTCTCTCTCTTTTCCTTTCTCTTTGTTTTGTTTCTTAGATACCACATATGAATGAAATCAATTGGTATTTATGTTTTTGTCTTTCTCTGACTGACTTATTTCACTTAGTATTATACTCTCTAACTCCATCCATGTTGTTGTGGATGTCAAGATTTCATTCTTTATGATTGAATAGTATCCCATTATTATAGAATACATGCACACACACACAAACACACTACACATCTTCTTTATCCATTCATCTACCAATGGACATTTAGGCTGGTTCCATAATTTGGTTAGTGTAAATAATGCTGCAAATAAACATAGGGGTGCACTATTTCCTTTAGAAATAGTGTTTTTGTATTCTTTGAGTAAATACGTAGTAGTGCAATATTTGGATCATAGGATAGTTCTATTTTAAAATTTTTAGCCATTCTGACAAGTG
>CM052891.1:25095083-25140147 GCA_028534135.1 Potos flavus | reverse complement strand
CCTGCTTCAGTTTTGGTAGGTTATATGTTTCTAGAAATTTATCCATTTCTGCTATATTGTTCAGGTTGTTAGCATTTAATTTTTCATAATATTTTCCCACAATTGTTTGTATGTCTGTGGTGTTGGTCAGTTTCTCTCCTCTTGCACGAGTGACTTTGTGCCCTCTCTCTCTCTCTTTTGATGAGTCTTGATAGAGGTTTATCAATTTTGTTGATCTTTTCTAAGAACCACCTCCTGTTTTTATTGATGTGTTCTATTGTTTGTGGGGTTTTTTTGTTTGTTTCTATATCATTTATTTCTGCTCTGATCTTTATTATTTCCTTCCTTCTGTTGGTTTTGTGTTTCGTTCTTTTTCTAGGTTCTTTAGATGTAAGGTTAAATTGTTTGAGATTTTTCTTCTTGATGTAGGCCTGTATTGCTATAGATTTTCCTCTTAGAACCACTTTTGCTGCGTACCAATGGTTTTAGACCCTCGTATTTTCATTTCTTTCCATGTACTTTTTAACTTATTCTTTAATTTCTTGATTGACCCATTCATTGTTTTGTAGTATGTATTTTAACTTCCACGTATTGTGGTCTTTCCAGATTTTTTCTTGTGGTTGATTTTTGGTTTCATAGCGTTGTGATCAGATAAGATGCATGCTACGACTTCGATCTTTTTTTAATTTCTTGAGACTTGTTTTGTTGCCTAATACGTGATCACTTCTGGAGATTTTTCCATGTGCACTTGAAAAGAAAGTGTTCTGCTGTTTTTGAATGGGATGTTCTGAAAATACCTGTTAAATCCATCTGATCCAGTGTGTCATTCAAAGCCAGTGTTCCTTGTTGACTCTCTGTTTGGATGATCTGTCTATTGATGTAAGTGGAGTATGAAAGTCCTCTACTATTACTGTATCACTGTCGATTATTTACTTTATGTTTGTTATTAATAGTTTTATATATTTGGGTACTCCTATGTTGGTGTATAAATACTTAAAATTGTTAGATCTACTTGTTGGATTTTTCCTTTTATAATTATATAGTGCCCTTCTTTGTTTCTTGTTAGAGTCTTTGTTTTAAAAGTCTATTTTGAAAAAAAAAATAAAAGTCTATTTTGTCTGATATAAATACTGCTACTCCAGCTTTCTTTTGACATCCATTTGTATGATACATGTTATTCCATCCCATCCCTTTCAATCTGCAGGTGACTCTAGGTTTGAAATGAATCTCTTGTAGGCAGCATATAGATGGGTCTTATTTTTTTATACACTCTCTCTCCCTGTGTCTTTTTATTGGAGACTTTACTCCATTTACATTCAAATTAATTATTGATAGATATGTATTTATTGCCATTTTGTACTTGTTTTGCGGTTGTTTGGTAGTTTTTCTCTGATCCTTTCTTTTCTTGCTCTCTTTCATGGTTTCCTCCCAGGCTTCTTTTTGATCCATCACTTTCCCTTTGCTAAAGAGGAGATAATTAGATTCTTAATTTAAAAAAGAAAAAAAAAATAAGCTGAGTCTTATTTTTAAGACTGAAACTCCAGCAGTCAAGGGGAATCTTGGATAGCTTTCTTCTATCATCAAACTTCTTTACTTCATGCTTTATAAATGTCCCCCAAAGTGGGGGACTCCTATGTACAAGGTTCAACAAATGGGTGAGGAGGGAGATAATGCCCTCAGGACTATAGAACTCCTCACTAGAGAGGTTAATGAAATTGGACAGGTGGTAGTTTAAAACAGAACCTCTTTAGAAATAATAATTTAGCTTCTCATGGAGGAACATATGCTATTTTAAAGGAAGAATATTTTTATAGCTTTTCTGACCTCTCTGGGATCTTTAATACTGTGAAAATGACCCAAGAAATAAATAGTAAAGAAATCACAAATATAGTTATGGAATATGGCTAATAATCCCATTTCTGATCTGTGGCTTCAGATTCAGGCTGGGATATACTTGCGGCTTACTTTGAGCATTCTTGGCTCCTGGTTGAGCTGCACCACATACAAAGTTTGATCATGATCCTTCTCTTAAGTATTTGTTTGCTATGCTCTGTTCTCTGATCTCTACAGTCTTAAATGCTGATGCATAACTGCTGTCCCTAAGCCACTGTCCCACCCAATGATGCAACATTGCAACATAGGAGATCAGTAAAACCTAAAACTTTTTAGAAGTTGAAATGGCCATCCATTAAACTTCATGTGCAATCTTGACAATTCCCATAGCAATGAAATTTCAATTGCTCTTGTTCTCATGTTTAATAGTATATCTTTCAGGGGCGCCTGGGTGGCTCAGTGGGTTAAAGCCTCTGCCTTCGGCTCAGGTCATGATCTCAGGGTCCTGGGATCAAGCCCCGCGTCGGGCTCTCTGCTCGGAGGGGAGCTTGCTTCCCCCTCTCTCTCTGCCTGCCTCTCTGCCTGCTTGTGATCTCTCTCTGTCAAATAAATGAATAAAATCTTAAAAAAAAAATAGTGTATCTTCCAGTTCAGCACAAAGAATAGCCACAGGGGGTTCTGAGAACAGAAACCATCTGTAACAACAGAGCTAATTATAGTAAAATGACTTTACTAACCCAGGAAAGTGTTGCCCAGGAAGATGAAATTGAAAATAACTTTATTGTTTGCATTAGGAATTTACTGTAACTCTCATTTATCCAAATAATAGACTATTCGTCAAGCTCTTATCAGAGTAAATAATCCCTCTTGAGGATGACAGATGTTTCAACTAGGCTCATCAAACAACTCTTGACTCTTTAAGAATTATTTCCACAGAAAGGGGAACCTTCCAACACTGTTGGTGGGAATGCAAGCTCGTGCAGTCACTCTGGAAAACAGTATGGAAGGTCCTCAAAAGGTTGAAAATAGAGCTACCTTACGATCCAGCAATTGCACTATTGGGTATTTACCCCAAATATACAAATGTAGTGATCTGAAGGGGCATGTGCACCTCAATGTTCATAGCAGCAATGTCCACAATAGCCAAACTATGGAAAGAGCCTAGATGTCCGTCAACAGATGAATGGATAAAGAAGATGTGGTCCGTGTACACACACACACACACACACACACACACACACACACACACACAAAATAGAATATTATGCAGCCATCAAAAAATTGAAATCTTACCATTGGCAATGATGTGGGTGGAACTAGAGGTGGAACTATGCTAAGCAAAATAGTCCCATAGGTGGAACTATGCTATCCATTCCATAGGTGGAACTATGCTAAGCAAAATAAGTCAATCAGAGAAAGACAATTATCATAAGATCTGATATGAGGGATTTGAGAAACAAGACAGAGGATCATAGGGAAAGGGAGGGAAGAATGAAACAAGAGGAACCCAGAGAGGGAGATAAACCATAAGAGACTCTTAATGTCAGGAAACAAACTGAGGGTTGCTGGAGTGGAGGGTGGGGAGAGATGGAGTGGCTGGGTGACGAGCATTGGGGAGGGTATGTGCTATTGTGAGCACTGTGACTTGTGTAAGATTGATGAATCATGGACCTGTACCCCTGAAACAAATAATACATTATATGTTAGTAAAAAGATAATTAAAAAATTCTAAAAAAGAAAAAAAAAAGAATTATTTCCATAGCCTCTCCTGGTTGTGTCCACCAACCCTAAACTGTTATGTCATATATTTGCTCCATCTCCATTAGTCCTCACACTAAAAAGACCCACCTTAGAACAGATCTTCCCCACCCAAATCTTACAAATATCTTGCCTTTCCCCCTGCTCATCCCCACATCTAGACAGGACTGAGATTCTGTCTTTGCTTTCTTTACTGAAAGTAAGCAAATATTCCAGCTCTGTTTAATGAGGATTTATTTTGTTGGTTATTTTTGGAGAGTTGGCAGTTAATAGGTTACAAATTAGAAATTGAGACACATGGAGAAACTTATGGAATATCACACAGCTATTAAGGGCTATTTTGGAGACTGAGAAGGATAGATCCTGGCAGCAGATTAATTTTGTCCAGCTTAAAATACTAACTCATTCACTCTTAAAAAAAAAAAAAAAAGAATTAGTGTCTAACAATTTAAAAATTAAAGATTTCACATAAAATCTGAATTTCTGGCTTTTTAAAAGTACTGAATTTGATAAAGCTGGTCCTGTTTTTTACTATGTAGTAATAATTTTTAGGTACTTCAGATGTAGTGTACTTTTATTGGTTTATCATAGTCCCTGTCATTTACCATTGTTTACAGCTGGCTTAGCTCATAAACTTTAGGGGTCAAGTAGTAAATATTTTTGGCTTTGAGGATCATATGGTCACTGTTTCATCTACTCAACTTGCTGTTGTAGCAGGAAAGTAGCAACAGACAATGCATAGGTGAATGAGTGTGGCTGTTTTCCAATAAAACTTTATTGACAAATTATGCCTTCAGACTTATTTTTGTAACCTCTGAGCTGTGTAATATGCCTAGCCATGGTTGGCATTTACCTTTGCAACCACTTAATGAAAGAACCAGTCCTGGTCTGGCCTCATGAAAGTGCCTGTGGATTGAAGACAGAAAGACTGCCAGTTAAAACTCAAAATGTATCAGAAAGCTTTGAAACAAATTTATTGTTGGATTTCTCTCTCCAAAAAAAAGAAAAATAATAACCCAAGAAAGAGAAGCTACTGTCCTAAGGGCTTGAGAGAAAGAGGAGTGCAAGAGGTCAGAGTGGGTTAGTTTGGCTTTCTGTGTTGCTGACATGGGCCAGCTGTTTAAGGAATTTTCAAGTTGCATTCATAAATGTTGTGTTCATACTGGCAGCTGGTTGCTTTTAAATATGCATGAGAAAATATAGATTTGTTTAAAATTAATGTTAAATTTTGATGGAGCTAGAAAAATAGACTTGCTTTAAATAGCAGAGTTTCTTGGCACATATAAATTATGATTACATTTGTTAAACTTCAATTTCCAATGCTCTTCTAGCAGCTAATTTAGGACCCAAAGCAATAACAAATATTATCTGAAAATACCATATCTTGATACTTAGTTTAAAAGTCCCCCTCTTTATGTAATTATATATATAATTATTATTATATTATTATTCTATTATTCTGTAAAATATTATATCCTGTAAAACAGGATTCTTTGAATTTTGCCTAAAATTATAGAAATCTGGATCGTTAATAAACTTTTAAAACTCATTAATTAATGCTTAACTAATTCACTCTTGAAAATCCTGAGAACAGTTTAATGAAATCAGTATTGGTATGTATGAAAGTGACTTGGCAAGGGATGCTTGTGTGTTTACAGGTCTAGTTACATTTGTCTTTCATTTCATTGGCAGTTTTGTGGCATTTTCCTTGGTTCATTGCCAGTCTTCTAAATAAAAAGCACAATTTTTGCTGCCGTATTTTCTTCACCAATTTCTCTGTTAGGCTCCTGAAAAGTAGTTTTTATTTCCATTTTTCTATTGAAACTCCTCTGAAGGAGACCATTTTCTAGACTTCTTATTTATACATTTATTAACCTTTTTTTTTTTATCCTCATTTTCCTGGACATCTCTACAGTGTCCTTGAAGTTTTGCCACCTTCACCTCTTAAAACCAACATGCTGTTGTGACTCTTATCATTTCAACATCTCCTTCTGTTCACTCTATTCTTTCTCCTACAATCTAGCTGAGTATTCTTTAAGTGTTTCTCTTACTCTTGTCCTTGGAAATATCAAAGACTTCGAGCACTCTATATTGACAGTACTATCCTTTTGCATAGACTACATGCCTATATTTCAGGTTCTTAGAAATTTCCATTATTATTGTTATGGAGGACTGTTTGGTTGAAGTCCCTCTATTGTGCCTGATACTAGCTATATGACATTTCCCCACTCCCTTTACCTTTTTACTGGAATGGTGGATACTGAAATTATGTTCTTGGTTCCTAAACAAGATAGTAAAAACATAGATACAGCCCTTATATGTGCATGATGTTTGCAGAGGGTAAATATAACATAGATTACCTGATTGAAATTATTTTGTTTAGAAACCTGCTGTACATACATTGGTTTATCAAGGGTATAATGGGATTAGGTTTTACCTAAAGATTTTTTTTTTTTTGCCCCAATAAGTTTATAAAGACAATTATGACAACCTTTGGAGCTCATGACCTAGAAATTCCTGCAGTCTCAGATATAGGCTGCAGGAATATCCTTTTGTTAAGGCTTCAACTTAGAATGTAGGTTGTTCAGGACTGTAGAAGTGTTCAGTTTCAGTCGGGAGGTCACAGCAACATGAAATACAGTTTTTACATTGTGTTTAATAGGGAATGATACAACTTTCTGTATTGCATTTAATAGGGAATAAAAAGCCATGTCAACTTAAAAGGTTAAAATCTGAAAACTTTTTTCAATGAAACTAAAAGGATGTGAATTTTATCTAGCACGCTAGAGAAGAGACTCCTCCCTAGTTTGGTGAAGAATCTAAAATAGATGCATTGCTAGAATCACAGTCTCATCATATCTGAAATCCAATTCATCCATTTTTTTTTTCCAAAATCATCTTTTTGCATCACTTCTCCCTGGCTGTAACACTGCCATTCTTTCCTAAACAAAGCAGTGAATGCTAATAGTAACAAGAACCATGAGCACTTAATAAAGGCATGCTCTTTTCCAGAGACTGTCGTAAGTGCTTAATTCACACTTTTGAGAAAGGTACTATTTTTGTCGCTACTCTACAAATGACATTTAAGTTGAAGTGATATACCTAATTAACACAAGTAGTAAATGATGGAGCTGAGATATGAACCCAGCCAGTCTTACCACAGACACATGCTTGCTGTTCTAGTACATGAATTCTCAAAACTGGAGATCACCTTGGAAGGCCGCTTAGTGAATTGGAAAGATTATGTAGGAAGACCTACTGCCTGAGTCAACATGAGTAAAAATCTATCTCCATCATTCTCATGCTGTCTGACTTCAAGTTAACCTCCGGAAACTTCAGGTTCATTATATATTAACCGCAACTAATTATCCCAGCTTTATGGCTATAGTTAAGATCAAATTAAATCACGTAATATTTTTAAAAGTACCTGGTAAAAAAAGGGACTTGAAATATAGCCAATAACCAGTGTTATTCCCCTTCATACCCTATAATTCAGGTGTTTAATTAGTGGCCAAGTTCTGTTGAATGCGTCTTTCAAATTTATTTCATATTCCTTTATTCTTTTTGATCACTATCCTCATAACAAATAAAAACCATCTTTAATGCCTCTACATTGTGGACAGTACAGGTTCCATATTCTGGCATTCCATTTTCCTCATTGTCTGGCCTTCAATTGTTTCACCAGTCTGACTTTGTATGGCTCCCCAAGGGACCCTCTGTTCCATTTGGGCTGGTCTTTCCACCACTGTCTGAATGTGCTTTTCTTATTTCCACCTCATTGCCTTGTTCATGTTATAGCCTCTAACACTAAAAACAGTAGTGTATAGAGGATGTTAGGGGGAAGGAAGGGTGTTTTACCCCCACTTTCTAGTTATAAATCACTTTGTTGAGGGGGTTTTTGGTACGGTCTCAGATTTTTAGAAGAAAAGCTACTGAGAATGCCGAATCAGCCGAGGTGTTAATTGGGTTTTAATATCTGTTAAACAAGTTGGTTCTATTTTTCAGATTAGAATCTATGGATCCTCTTCAACGTAATGCCATTTACACAGAACTGTCAATGAAGGGAAGAGAATGGCAGAGTAGAATCCCAAACTGTATTCTTATTTCACCTTAATCTTTAATTTTAAGGTGAACATACAGAAACATACAGACAACTATGGGAGTAATGAAACAGAAATGAAGTAATACAAGTGTACTTAAAAATATACTCCACAATTCAGGTTTTCACAAATCGAGATTCTCCTTCCAGTAAAATGAATGAACACTGCTCCTGTATCGCTGTGTTATGAATGGTGAGGGGGCATGGGTTTGGGTGGCCATGTCCTGGCAGAGGGAGCATAAAGCAGTGGCTCCTAAAATATTAGATCTGTACAAAGTATGATCTAATTTAATCCAGACATTAAAATAAAAAACACAGCTAAGTCTGCACAAGTATGGTTGGTTTTAGTAATATTCAGGAATTGTAGAAAATTTGGGAATTAACTCAGTTTGATCAGTCCTACCACATTTTGAATTTTCTTGAAAAACTTAAGATATTAAGATATTCAAATTTAATATTTTTCAAGGGCAGCCTTTTTCTAAAGCAAAGTCATTGTGTAAAATTTTCTCTGCACAATGTAGGTTTCTCTCTGTTGGCTCTGTTCCAGGAAAGTTAGTGTAGTTCAAGAATCTATCCATTTTTTCGGTATGCCAAATTGTATCCTTGGCCACTTCCAAAAAGAAAGTGTACTTGAACCTGGGCAAGTTTCTCCCCACAAGTGGAGAGGCTATCAACAATCAGTATATTCATAGTGGAAACATCACCAGCTTTAGTGATCCAGGGTGAGGCAAACATTCATTGTTTAGGCTTTTCCTCTCTCCCAGTTCTTTCTTTGCTTGTATTCTGAGGCAGAATAATACTAGCTATCCCTTCCAATTGCCAGGAATGACAGAATCTGGCAAAAAGAGGAACTGAGTGTTTGGTAATTATGTTAACTTCAAAGTCAAGAAGTTATAGCGAATGAAGATGAAGTGAAGCCTCCGATCCAGCTCCCACTTTAAAGCTGGAATTAATATTGATGTTTCTGTAAGCACAAGTACTGAGAATATGGATTACAGAAAATGATGTCTGAGATGAAGCTTTTATGTTTGAAGAATATGACTGCTGCTAAGGACCATGTAAGGACCATGCATTTTTAAAAGTCAGTCAGTTAATTTAGTGTAAACCTGGCTGCCGTGAGACTCTTTGAACTATTTATGTTTAAGAGGCAGAAGAGGTTTCAAGTCAGTGGACAGGAGCCTGAGTCCTGATCCCAAAACGTCTTAACTGCAGGTGTATCGGACAAATTATTATGCTTCTTTAAACCTCGGGTTTCTGAGGGGATAATAATATTGCCTGCCTTACATTGGGGAATGTTTAAGAGGTAATATACGTAGACGGTATTTTATAAACTGGAAGGCATTTTATTTAGATTTCTCATGAATAAAATAGTTTGAGTCATTTTAGGGACACCATCCCCAAGTGGTAGTAAATGTCTTGATTACATTTGTAATCTCTTGCTGGAAAAGAATCTCCTGCTTGCTCTTTTGCTTCTAGTTTGCTCCATTCCAACTCATCCCTTCCCCTGCTACCAGGGTGGTCTGTCTTTCCTCCTCTGTCTCTTCTGCCTCCACCTTCTCATCCTTTCTCCCACTCCTGTACCATCTTCTCCTCCTCCTTCTAATATAAATACATAAAGAGAATAATATAATGACTACTTGTGTTCCACTATTTAGTTTAATCAAGTCTTAACATTTCACCATACTTTATTCTGTATTTTAAATGAAATGAAATGTTTTCATGGAAGCCTTCTGTATGCCTTTCCTGGATCCCTTTCTCTTCTCTCTCCCCAGAGGCAACTCATACCCTGTTCTGGTTAAGAACAGGGTTCAAATTCCAACACTCTCACTTATTAGCTATATAACAAGGGCAGATTACTTAATTTCTCTGTGCCTCAATTTCCTTATCTATAAACTTGAAATAATAATGGTGTATATCTTGTAAAGTTGCTGTGGTGATTCAATGATAGAATTAAATATCTGTAAATCACATGAAGGCAGTGAGTGACACTGATTCATCTCTCAAAAAACATGTATTTACCGATGATACTATAATTACTTAGCTGATGTGGTAGAAGTATCATAAATTTTAGTGTTTATCATTCCCATGCATATTTTAGGAAACCATTACATATTTATTCTATATTGTAACGATAGGCATGTTTTAAAACTTTATGTAATTGGGGGGCATCTGGGTGGCTCAGTTGGTTAAGCAGTCAGTTCTTGATTTCAGCTCAGATCATGATTTCAGGGTCCTGGGATCAATCCCCACATTGGTCTCCATGCTCAGTGGGGAGTCTACTTAAGGATTCTTTCTCTCTCTCTCCTTCTCCCTTTCCCCCTTCCCCCCGTTCTCATACACGCTCTAAGATAAATCTAAAAAAAAAATCTTTACATAGTTGGTGTCACATATCTGTATCACTTTACAATGTACTTATTTTATACAACATTAGATTTTTGAGATGTATCCATGTAGTTAAATGCATTTTCAGTTCATTTGTTTTAACTGTGTTACAGTGCTTAAGACATTACATAAATGCACCACAATTTATCTGCCGTCCTCTAATTTTTTGCTGATGCAAATAAGGCTAGAATTTGTTGTTAAGCCATTATCCCATGACTGAAATTTTCTTAGGGTCTATACTCACAAGTGGAAATGCTGGGTAAAGGGACACATACAGGTTCAGCTGTATTATTGTGACCAAATTGTCCTTGATGATAGTGTACCAACATTCACTCCATGTGGGCATTCATTTCATGTAGGGGGCAATTGTTAGACTTAAAATTTGTTCCATTAGAATGGGTATGAAATGTATTTCATTGTGGTTTATTTTACATTTGCCAAATTGCCAGTGAAGATGAGAGTCTGTTTAAATGTTTATTGGTCATTTAGGTGTCCTATTCTCTGAATTTCCTATTGAAATCCTTCATCCATTTATCTCTTGGGTTGTCTTTTACTGATTCCTAGTTCTTTTTAATTCTGGATACTAGATCTTTATCAGTTACATGTATCTTAAATATCTCTCATAGTCTTTGCCTTGTGTTTTAGTTTTTAGTGTTTTTGTTTGAACAGAAGTTTGGCATTGTAATTTAGTTAAATAGATGTCGTTTCCCCTTTCTTAAATATTTTTCCCTCAGATCTTTAATGTATTCTCATACATTTCTTTGGACATTTAAATTTTTGCATTTCATACTTGGGTCTTTAATCTATTTGGGATGTTTTTGTTTGGATATAAATGGGAGTCTAATTTTCTTCCTTTCCTACTTGATTAACCAATTGTTCAAACACAATCTATTAAAAAATTCACACTTTCTTCCCAAATATTCTAAACATAGTTAAGATAATGCTATGAATTATACATATATTTGAAATATATATGTAATATATACACACGTCACATATACATATGTAGTGTATATGCATATAATATACATATGTGCATATATATGTATATATGTGTGTAGATATATGCACGGAACAATCCATATCACATATTTAAAACTCTTCACTGGCTCCCTCCTTGCTTAAAAGACAAAATTTCTTAGCAGTAGGGATAAGTTCCTTTATTTGTTTCCTTCTTATTTATACTTCATAATCTTTTGTCATTGATGCGTATGCCTTACCTTCAGCTGAAAAAAAAACCATTCTGAAGGTCTTGAACTTGTCTTGCTGTTTTACACCTCTAAACTTACTTGCATGCCATTCCCATGCCTGGAGTGCTTGATCCTTGGCATATTGTACACTTAGCATATTCCTGCTATTTTTTTTTTAAGTCTTGTTTCAGGTCCCTCTTTATAAAATCCACTTAAGCAGCTTTATTGATTTCCCCCTTTCCACTTAGCAAATTGTCAATACAATTGTTTTTTTGAACCTACCATTTACATATATATATATATATATATATATATATATATATACATAATGCTGTTCAGTACCAGGGATCGTCTAGAGGCAGGAGTGCCCTGGAAGCCTTGTACATACCTCCATAAAAACCTATATGCATGATGGGTATTATCACTATTTACTTGTCAATCCTCCTCCTACAATGGGAGCACTTTTATTCTTAAATCCCAGGATACAGCACAGTGCTTGATACCTAATAAGTACTCATTAACATTTGTTGAATGAATGAATAAATGTATTTTAAGGACTGTGCCTTAAAAATACGTAGTGTCCTTGGGATGCTCTTTCCTTAGCCACATTACAGGGGAATAGAAATTCCATATTTGACCTTAAAACTGCAAGATTTACAGCTTATAAACTAGATTCTCTTGAATCAAATATTATTCAGAAATAATATTAGATACAAATTGGAATTTAAGCTCTAACATCATTTTGTCTGGCTACTTTGTAAAGTATTCAGGTGTGGCAAGTTAGTGATTAAGCATTTCAGTTAAGCAGAAATGAAGCTTCACAATATGGGCAGATTGCCTAATAAATCTGGCAGATATTCTTGATCTTCATAGCGAAAGTTTGCATGTATGTTCAGAGCTCACAGCATTAATGAGCGTGGCTACCAAGTTTCTAGCTAGTCATCTGCTACAATGAGTTTGTTAGTTTTTGTTTGTTTTTTGTTGTTGTTTTGAGCAAGAGCAAGCAAGGACAAAAAGCTGAAACTCCAGGAAAGGATGAATTGGTGGCACCATATGAAAAATAATAAGTAGTATCTATATAGCACTGAAGGAATTCCCTATCTCTGATCTTCAACTTCCTCATCAAATGAAATGAAGAACCTAGATTTGTCGGTCTCCAGCAGTCTTTATTTTAAAATATTCTATAATTTTAGGATGGAAAAGATTATTTTGGGTGAGTTTCCTGACCCTAGAATATTCATACGTGGTTTGAATGACCAAGTCAAGATGTTCAACTGGGGGTTCAAGTATGTAGTGGGGATTCAGGCTTAAATGACTTGTGAAAAGTCTCCCCACTCCTTTGAAAGGGGACAGAGAGCTAGAATAGTGGGGGGAAAAGCAAACAGCAACTATTTTACCATGCTGTTCAGAGAAACTCCTGGGAGTGTCAAAAACTCTCATCAGTTATTTAGGGCTTCAGACTACACCAAAAGTATAATTTGCTGTTGCTGTTATTCACTTACTTAGTGCCCTAGAAATCAAGAGCTTCTGGATTAGAAGCAAGCTTTTTTCATAAGTGTAGGCATGATCTTTTGAACATAAAAGAGACATCATCTACTTGAGATTAAATTCATAAGCCTGGGCCAAAAAGGCAAATTAAGTACAAAGAGCTAAGTAGACTTTCTAGAGTGAGACACTGTGGAGAAAAAAGGACCACGCATATATCAGAGAAGTAAATGACTTTTAATGCACTATATTCTGGGCATTATTTTTCTTTGTACACAGTGAAGAGGGAAATGTTGTTGGACAACATGTATTTCCATCCCTGTAATGAATTTATTATCAGATTGAAAAGATGCATGTGCCTTAACACTTAGCTTGGTGTTTTGGACCACAAAAAAGGCTGTTGAGAAACAGCATCTAAGATAAGAATTCTTGTACAAGGGAATTGTTGAGGGAGTGTTCACAGGAGAACGGGAATAAGGGAAGCAGGGAAGGGCAGGGGCAAAATAGTCTCAGCGAGTGTCTGGCATCAGTCAGAGACTAGCTTCCATTTGATCCTTTGGGGAAAGTCTGGAGCACAAACTGCACACCAGAGTATTTTCCATCTTGGGGCAAGGGGAATAGCCTTTTGCTAGTGCCCAGTGAGGGATTGGCCAAGATCTGAAAGTATATGCAGAATATAACAAGAGGGCAGTTTACCTTTGGACAAAGGTAATTCTCCAGAGAAGAAGGGAGCTATAAATTGTCATCAGCCAGCACTTATAGCAGCCAGGGCTTGGGTATACCAGCTGGTAAAGGGGGCTTTGGTGGGGTCTCAATAGCATCCACTTCTTTGAATAGTCTTTCCTAGCAGTCATTACCTGTTTTATGCTTTAGTTCTATTTGGATAGCCCTTACGTGTAATTTAGTTCTTGTCACAAAATTTTAGATCTGTTTTTTTTTTTTTTTTTAATCAACATATAATGTATTATTTGCATCAGGGGTACCGGTATGTGAATCATCAGTCTTACACAATTCACAGCACTCACCATAGCACAAACCCTCCCCATTTGGATCTGTTTAATTATGCCTCTGCTTTCAACTGTGAGAGCCTTACATAAGGAAATTTGCTCTTTCAATCTCATGCCCCAGAATTTAACACAAATAGTATTTTTTCTAATTTTCTAGTTTTTCTAATTTCTAAATTAGAAAAGTATTTTCTAATTTACTCTCCCAGGAATTCCAAATATGTTATTTCCACTTCAAATTTTAAGTCACTAAAAATGTATGTCTTGTAAACTGTCTGAACTTGAGTAGGTAATTTCACTTATGATGTTTCACATTTTATTATTTTTTTTTAACTCTTGGCTGCAGCTCATTGTATTAAAATATATTGACTGTATCTGTGGCAACCATTAAGAAAAATAAACATGTGATTTTTTTTTTTTTTTTTTTTAACATCCCATCTGTTATTGAGCACTTGGTAAAGTACCAAGATTCCAGTAGGTTTCCATGTGCTCTAATGTCACCCAAAACTCTTTGGCCTTTTTGTTCACCATATGGAATTTGTGCCACATTCTTCCGATATTACTGGAACATGTAATTGAGATGTATTTGCCCTATTGCCAACATTTTAACGTGAACTCATTCTAAAGTCAGGCAGGAGCTGGTCTTTTCCATCTGGTGCCTCATAAACCACCATATCAAAACTGAACCAACTAATTAGGGCCATAATTTATGTATGGGCAATAAAGAGTTTTTAATGGCTCGTAACATATTTGTCAACTCTAAGAACAATTCAGTGAAAACCAGATGGCCCATAGTATTCCCCTTTTGTTGGCTCAACCTACCTCATTTCTGCAGCTTATAAGCAAAATTAGCTCCTTTTAGTCCTATAAAATCTTTTTTAATTATAATTTTATTTCATTTTCATATCATTTTTCAACATGATGACATGATATAAAGTAGGAGCCAAATGTCAGATAATGTGGTTCTCCTCCTTGTCAGTATGTCAGTGCAGAGACCTTTTTACAAGAAAGGTGATCAGGGACGCCTGACTGGCTCAGTCAGTAGAGGATGCAACTCTTGATTCGAAATTGTAAACTCAAGACCCATGCTGGGTGTAGAGGTTACTTAAAAATAAAATCTTTTAAAAAAAGTGATCAGTTATTTATTTTAGACTTGGTAATGTACAAAAAAAAATTTCGACAATCTGATAAAAATGGCCAAAAAATGAATATTCAACATATGGAAGGAGAGATATAAATCACTGATAGATACATAAAAATGGTCAACTTTGTCAATATCTGGAGATATTTTATTCATGAAAATTGGGAGCATGGACTAAATGCTATGTTACAGTATGTTTTTTTAGATCACTAAATAGTCTACCACAAAAAATGATAAACTTATTATTTACCAATTAACAGTATCATATTTGTTGTTGCTTTATTGTTCATGTTCATTAAAATATTTGATATAAGAGATGCCCATCATTATCTGGTATTAATAGTAGCTATCCATTATTGAACCCTTCCTATGTGATATACTTTGTGTATTCAAACATTATTTTACCTAATTCTTATAACAACTTCATTGTTTTACATGTAAGAAAAATATGGCTTATATAAGGAAAAAAAAAGGTATTCTAAGGTGTTTTAGAAATGACATAGTTAATAATGGTGAAACTTGGATTTTAAACTCTGCTTTCAAACCTCCTACTCTTTGTAAAACACTTAAGTGCTCTCCCTAATTTAAGGGGGAGATGGTGTTGCTTTTTGTTGAATTCCTGTGAAGAGCTTATGGTAAGGTGCTGAGACGGGGAAAAAAAAAAAAAAAAAATCAGTCCTTCAACTATTGTCACCTGAGCTGGGCCATGGTGTTCTTCTGTTGAACATAAATAATTTCACAGAACCCAATATCAGACAAGATCACTCTGTGACCATGATGAAACAAGTCAAAACAGTACCACTATGTCATCCGAGCTACAGACAAAAACAAGAACACAAGAGTGATCAAACATCTCCATCCCCCAGCTAACAGGAATGACTGCTGCTTCGGTATGGGTTAGCCCTGCTCCATTCCTCCTCCCTTTTAGATAAAAAAATGTTAAAATACTGTGATGGTTAGTTTTATGTGTCAGCTTGACTGGCCACAGGTGCCTAGATTAAACATTACTTCTGGGTGTGTCTGCGAGGTTATTTATAGATGAGATTAGCATCTGAATTGGTGGACATTGTAAAGCAGAATAACCTCCCCAATGTGGATGGACACCATCCATCTGTTGAGGGCATGACTACAGCAAAAGTCAGAGGAAGGAGAAATATGCTTTTTTTGTACCAGCTTGCATTCCCACCAACAGCGTAAGATGGTTCCCCTTTCTCCGCATCCTCACCAACATTTGTTGTTCCCTGTCTTGTTAATTTTTGCCATTCTAACTGGTGTAAGGTGGTACCTCATTGTGGTTTTGATGTGTATTTCCCTGATGGCACGTGATGTGGAACATTTCTTCATGTGTCTGTTAGCCATTTGTATGTCACCTTGGGGGAAGTGTCTGTTCATGTCTTCTGCCCATTTCCTGACTAGATTCTTTGTTTTTTTGATGTTGAGTTTAAGTTCTTTATAGATCTTGGATACCAGCCCTTTATCTGTTATATCATTTCCAAATATCTTCTCCCATTCTGTAGGTTGCCCTTTAGTTTTGTTGACTGTTTCCTTTGCTGTGCAAAAGCTTTTTATCTTGATGTAGTCCCAATAGTTCATATTTCCTTTTGTTTCCCTTGCCTTTGGAGATTTGTCTAGCAAGAAATTGTTGTGGCTGTGAGGTCAAAGAGGTTACTGCCTGTGTTCTCCTCTAGGATTTTGATGGATTCCTGTCTCGCAGTTAGGTGTTTCATCCGTTTTGAGTTTATCTTTGTGTATGGTATAAGAGAATGGTCCAGTTTCATTCTTCTGCATGTGGCAATCCAGTTTTCTCCAGCACCATTTATTGAAGAGATTTTCTTTTTTCCATTGGATATTCTTCCCTGCTTTTTCAAAGATCAGTTGTCCATAGAGTTGATGGTCCATTTCTGGGTTCTCTGTCTGTTCCATTCATCTGTGTGTCTGTTTTGGGGCCTGCACCATGCTGTTTGAAGTCAGGCATTGTGATGCCCCCAGCTTTGGTTTTCTTTTTCAACATTCCCCTGGCTATTCAGGGTCTTCGCTGGTTCCATACAAATTTTAGTATTGTTAGTTTCAGCTCTGTGAAAAATGTCAATGATATTTTGATAGGGACTGCATTGAATGTGTAGATTGCTCTGGGCAGCATAGACATTTTAACAATGTTTATTTTTCCAATTCATGAGCATGGAATGTTTTTCCATCTCTTTGTGTCTTCCTCAATTTCTTTCGTAAGTGTTCTGTAGTTTCAAGAGAACAGATCCTTAAAAAAAAAAAAAAAAAAAAAAAAAGTACAGATCCTTTACTTCTTTGGTTAGGTTTATTCCTAGGTATCTTATGGTAGGAATGCAAGCTGGTACAGTCACTCTGGAAAATAGTATGGAAGTTCCTCAAAACGTTAAAAATAGTTACCCTACAACCCAGCAATTGCACTACTGGGTATTTACCCCAAAAATACAGATGTATTGAAAAGAAGGGCACATACACCCCAATGTTCATAGCAGCAATGTCCACAATAGCCAACCTGTGGAAGGAGCTGAGATGTACTTCAATAGATGAATGGATAAAAAAGATGTGGTTCATATATACAATGGAATAGTACTCAACCATCAGAAAGGATGAATACCTACCATTTGCATCGACATGGATGGAACTGGAGGGTATTATACTAAGTGAAGTAAGTCAAGCAGAGAAAGACAGTTATCATATGGTTTCACTCAGACGTGAAATATAAAGAATAGTGCAGAGGATCATAGGGGAAGGGAGGGAAAACCAAATGGGAAGAAATCAGAGACAGAGACAAATCATGAGAGACTCTTGACTCCAGGAAACAAACTAGGGGTTGCAGAAGGGGAGGAGGTGGGGGGATGGGGTAAGTGGGTGATGGGTATTGAGGAGGACACATGATCTGATGAGCATTGGGTGTTATGCTTAACTAATGAATCATTGAACACTATATCAAAAACTAATGATGTACTATATGTGCACTATTTTAATTTAAATTTAAAAAAAAAAAGGAAAAAAAAAAGAAATTTGCCCTTTTTTTCCCTGCCTCACTTCCCTGTCAAGTCATGTCATGTCATCTCATCCTTTCCTGTCCTTAGATTGCAATTTACACCTTTGGTTCTCTGGTTCCCAGGATTTTGAACTTGCACATAATTATTATACCACCAGCTTTCCTGGGTCTCCAGATTGCAGACAGTAGATCGTGGGACTTCTTGGCCCCCATAACATTGTGAGCTAATTCCTCATAATAAATCTCCTTATACCTATTTCTGTCTATCATCTATAGATATACTTTATGTATGCATGCATAATGTATATTATATATACATATTTCCTACTGGTTTTGTTTCTCAGAACCCTGTCTAATGTAGATACCCGACGAGAATTTTCCCCCACTTTCTGGCAGCACCCACTACACTGTCTTAAACCCTCCCCCAAATCACTAAACACATACACAATGCTACAACAACCCTCTCCCTCAATCCTGTTTCAGAGACACCTTACAGTTCCCCATGGAGTTCTCTCTTTCATTGCAGTGAGCCAATAAAACCAACTTTCTTTAACTACAGGTGTATTGTTTGTCCTTGGTGGGAGAGCACTGAAAATTTCCTTCTCTAATGAAACCCTTAAAGTATTGTTTTGATATGGCTTGGTTAGCTTTCAAGCAAAGAGATCTGGTTTGACCAGGGGCTCCCAAAAGTTTTCTGGAAAGGCCAGATAGTTGTTATTTCCATCTTTGCAGAATCTCTGTTGCACATACTCATCTCTACCATTATAGCACAAAGGCAGCATAGTCAGTATTTAAACAAACAAGTCAGGCTAGATTTGGTGGTTTGCTAGATGCTTGTTTTTGGATCACTGGATTTGACTGGCTTGAGTGGGTCAACTTTAGAATCACATTGACTTGTTTTTTCCTGATTAGCTTTTCTTTCAATTACCTTTATTTCTTCAACTAGAGCATGAGTACTCTGTAAAAACTTCTCCCCTTATGGTTATTATATAAAAATGTCCTTTTGTACAGCTAGAACTCTAAATTACATAAGGTCTATAGAATAACTTTACACATTTGAGTGGTTCCATAGTATTCCCTGGAAAATGGATCAGTGCAGTCATTCAATTAAAAAGACATTTCCTAAGCCACAGCTCTGTACTGTATAGTCTTTTAGGCAAAGAAGGTAGATAATCATTTCCCTTTAGGAACTCAGACTATAGCTGGAAAGCCAACCATATAGAAAAATGAATGAATTATAAAAGTTTACAGATTTGAACCAAGTGCTTAGAAAGACACATAGAAGATAAGAATGATTCTGTTAGACTAAATGTGAGGAAAAAATTTAGGAATTTGTAGGTTTTGAAACCAAAGAGATTTGGGTTTGGGCTAAACCTTGACTCAGCTACTGATTTGCTGTGAATTTGGGCAACTTATTTAATCTCTCTCTTATTTCTCTGTTTAATCATGTTAGTACACATTTTAGAAGATTGTTCTAAGAATTAGAAGTATTTAACACAAGGCCAACTACTGTTACACTCAACAAGCAGTTATAGTAGACATTACTACTGTTAACTAATATTCAGTTATCTTCACTTTAAATATATAGAATTGTTCTTCCCCATTCCTTTGAAGTTAAGCCTAGCCATGAGGCTGGCTTGCTTTCTCCTTCCTTCTTTCCTCCCTCCCTCCCTCCCTTCCTTCCTTCCTTTCTTCCTTCAAGAATTTTATTTATTTGAGAGAAAGAGAGCACGAGTAGAGGGAGGGACAGAGGGGGAGAAAGAGAAGGAGAAGCAGACTCCCCGCTGAGCACGGAGCCCTATGTGGGGCTTCCAGGACCCTGAGATCATGACCTGATCCTAAGTCAGATGGTTAACCGACTCAGCCACCTAGGCACCCCGCCACGAGGCTTTCTATAGCTAGTGAAATGTTGTGGGAGTAATATGTATCACTTCTGAGCGGAAGTATTAATTTTGTGTGCCCTAAGCTTGACAACAAAATCTGTGCTCATGTGGAGGTACCATAAAATCAAAGTGACCTGGCATATGAGCCAATACTTACGGAGAAATGCATACCTACAGGTGATTTCATGCCAGTGAAAAAATGAACTTTTGTTGTTAAATTTTTAGGATCATTGATTGTTGGAGTATATTCTAGCCTATACTGACTAATGCAATAGCGTATATTTTTTAAAAGGTACTTATTATTAGGCAGAGATGCGAGAGAGGATAGAGGGAAAGAATGAGAACTTGAATTCATATCAAAATGGAATCAAATTAAAGGGAGTGGATTAAAGCAATATTTTTGTTCCTTGACTCTTTCTCCATGGAAGAGTTAGGAACAAATTTAAGCAAGTACTATGTTTCATGGTATATATTTATTTCAATTGACTTATAAATTTAAAGAAGGGCTATTTGGTTAAATATTAGAGAAGTTAAAACTTGAAAGGTCATAAGGATTATTTAGACCAGTGCTGTCTTATAGAAATACAAGACAAGCCACAAAAATGAGCCACTTATGTAATTTTAAGTTTTCTAGTAGCCACAAGCAAAAAATAAGAGACAAAAGAAATTAATTTTTTGGTAAATTTAACTTAATCTATCCAAATCTATAATCTATCACATCTATAACATGTCATCAACGTGAAAGCATTATTATATTTTGCATTCATTTTTTTCATATTTAGTCTTTGGAATCTGATGCCTTTTTTTTTTTTTTTTTAAGATTTTATTTATTTGAGAAAGCATAAGAAGGGGGAGGGTCAGAGACAGAAGCAGACTCCCCGCTGAGCAGGGAGCCTGATGTGGGACTCAATCCTGGGACTCTAGGTTCATGACCTGAGCCAAAGGCAGTCGCCCGACCAACTGAGCCACCCAGGTGCCCTGAAATCTGATGCATTTTGTACATTTAATAGCAAATCTCAATTTAGACTAGTCACATTTCAAGTGCTCAAAAGCCCCACGTTAGTTATTCTTGTAATGGATAGTTCAGACTGGGTAAG
This sequence comes from Potos flavus, assembly GCA_028534135.1. Classification (NCBI taxonomy): domain Eukaryota; kingdom Metazoa; phylum Chordata; class Mammalia; order Carnivora; family Procyonidae; genus Potos; species Potos flavus. The sequence continues at coordinate 25,119,289 of CM052891.1, read as the reverse complement.
GGGAAATGTGGAGAGAAGAAGAGAGATATGGGAATAAACATAGTATGCAGATTCACTTAAACGTTCAAGTTGAGTGACCTGGGAAAAGTAACTTTTCTGGGCCTTAGCTTTCTCACCTATAAGATAGGAATGACATGTATGGAGGACCAGACAAAGTTGGGGTATAAGAACATCAAGTAAGGCACTTGAAATGTCTTCCCAGTAAATGATGTGTGCATTCATTTATCAGACGAACATTTAATGTCTAACTCTTGAGTTGACTGCTGTTGAAGGAAGACTGAAGTCAGTGCTCTGACTTAAGTTTGGTCTTTGTGTCAGACTACTACAAAACAAAGTCAAATAGGTAAGAAGGATATTGGACAATTCAGTGAGCTAATTCATGGGAAAATACAATATGGGGAAAGGGAACCATGACATTTTGTTTCAAGATCTCACTTTGACATTGCCTGGCTATAAGACATTCAGCAGATCCCTTACACTTAATGTGTTTGCTTTCTTATTTATAAAATTGGAGATAGCAAATAGCAATTTTACAGGATCGTTCCAAGGTCTAAATGAGATCTTATGAGGGAAAGTGCTCTAAGCTGTGAATAGTTATAGAAATTCTAGAAATTATCCAAGCATTGTTGTAAGGATATGAATTTTGTTGGTATTTTGACTTTATCCATACTCCAAGCAAAGAGAAAGAATATCAGAGTTCCTGAGTTATGGGGTTTTCTTCTATATTACATATCACCACATGTGTTTTTTTGAGGCCTGTTTTCTCTGGGCAAGTAAAAAGTTGTTTGAGACAAAGAATTAAAAAAAATAGTAACAACATTGGGATTCAGCTTAGCTTTGGGGAGAAAATTGATTACGTAAAAGCAATGTCAGAATCTCTCTTTGCAAGGCTGCTTAAATATATGTTGTCCCCTCTAAGATAAGTGAACTACATGCTTCTCATTTGAAGACTCCTATTCATAACCAGAATAAAGCTCACCCAGGCTCGCTTTCCTTCCTTTGTCTGCAGTGCACTTGTAGTTGCTTCTAGCCCAAGTCAGAACCAGCACCTTGCCAGAACTCCTTCAGAGAAACTTTGCTGATAAGTTGTCCTCAACCCTCAGCTCTCAACTTTCCTTTTATCAAAATGCAGAAGGCAAGGTTGATGATTGTGTCGACAAGCCACATTGGGGGGTGGCAAATGTTATTTTTTAGATGAGGTAACTTTTTTTCATCCTTCATCCTGAAAGTGAGCCTTTCCCTTTCTTGTCTAATTAAACAGGACAGTGGTGATTATTCAACCAAAAGAAATGCAGACCTGTCAAACTCTCCCTTCCTCCCTTTCCTTCAACAGGGATCATTGTGATTTCTGAGAAAGTGTCAGAAGCAGATGTTTGCTGGGCTTGGCTGTGAAGTTAGTTCTTCCAAAGTCTCCTTAGGGAGCTCTTCTGCCTTCACCCTCCATTTGTTCATCAACTCTGTTGGGTCAAGATTTGAGTTGAGATGTTGCTGAGGCAGGCAGAGAGTGGGATTATTAAACCTGCCAACAAGGAGGGTAGGACTAGCTCTTGTGTATTATTAAGTCAGATTAATGGAAGTAATTTTAAATGGAATTTACCTCTTTCCTCTTGATGCTAATGGGGGTCCAAAACTTGGGTGAATATGCACTAAATACTCGACATTCTAAGGAGGAACATGGGAAGGAGCCACAAGAACTGGGGCCATACATGCCCATCAGTCTTTGTTAAGAACCTTTTCCTTCATCCTTTCCTGCTCTAGGGTTCAATAAGAGAGGAAAAGAGCAGGAATGAGAAGTGTGAGTAGGAATCCTATGGGAGTGCATAGATCTTTCTTGTATTAAGGACAAGTGATGGGAGAAACTTACAGAGAGTTCTTCAGAGAGGTTGTAGGTGGGGGGTACCTGTAAGAAAGGAAAACTGGCATCACATTGCCTGAATGAACACAGTGTTGATGCAGGACTTAGACCTGTGCTCTCTGTGCATTTGTAGAAGGGAAGATGAGAATCTGAGTGATGGAAGGGGGAGAAGAGAAGAACAGTGGAGGAGCTGCCACCTGTGTGCCTCCTGTTTCAATGGTGAGGAAGAATAAGCTTCCTGCAGGCTGCTACCCACCCAGAGAATTGGACTAGATGGTCTATAATTCTGTGTGTTGCATTTTCTTTGTCCTTAATCGTGCATCTCCTAATTCCATTAAAACAAAACAGTGTAACTATATTATCGTTCAACCTCCACTCCTCAGGAAAAAAAGAAATAGTGAAGAGAAAAAAAATCACCCACACCATGAAGACTCTTGAAGCAAAGCATACTAAATTTAAGAAGGGCTTGCTAATCACCATACTTGGCACTTTCTAATCAGCAGCATGTTCTTGACCTTGCCCTTCTTAGAGTGAAGAAAACTCCCTGAAATGACACAGAGCTGTGTCACTTCAGGCTTGTCATAGAACTAATTCTGATTCTGGGATCAGAATTTTTAAGTGCTCAACACCATTGGCATTAAAAGCTTTGAAACTTCGAACTCTGGGACCCTCTTGTCCTTCCCAGTCCTGGGCATGCAGTTGCTCTAATCATTCAGCTGGCTAATGATCCCCTTCCAGCAGGTGTAAATGAGTTTTCACACTCCAACCTGACTTTTGTCAAGGCTTTAATGTAAGTAGCTAATGAGTGCTATTGCTCTGAGTTTTCTTCTGCGAAAGAAGGGTATGTCTAACTAGTGATATAATGACAAGAGCACGCTAATGTTATTCTGTTCGGTGGTGCTGAAGAGCACCGAGAATTTAAGAAAGATAAATCCCTCAAACAAAAGCAGACTAAAAACATATTAAGCAGAGCTGTGCTGACAGCCTAATTCCATTACTTCTACACGATCTTGAATCCACTCAAGCATAGTGAAGATATCTCAGAGGCAAGGGGGAAGGAGGCAAAATCCTCATTAAAAATGCTAGCAGAGCCTGGAGGCAGGTCTAGTACGGTAAATTGACCCAGCTGGTGAAGAGAGGCCAAGTAGGTGAAAATTGGTCAGACCAAGCATTGTGACTTCAGCATTTCAGGGCACAGCGAAGCTCACAGATTTGACATCCTGCCAAATAGGACTGTAAATGAATAATCTTCCCTAGGATTCTTGATGTTCTTGCTGTTCACCTCTCCCTGAACAATGGGTTTTTATTTTGATGATAAACTCCTAGAGCTTTGGAAAATGCTAAGCCCAACAAAACAGTTTTATTCTCTCTGCAGTTAACATGTGATAGCCATTTTCAAATGTGATGGTGTGCATTTTAAACAACACAGATAATATTTTTGGAAAGAAACATAAAAAAAAAAAAGCTGTCACAATTTCCCCTGTGATTGTTATAAATCACTTGCAGCACAAATTGTTAACACCTTTCAGTAATGGGTGGCAGGGATGGGATGCTATATTATTTTATCTTTTCTTGTTAGGAAGTTAAGCTCCCCATCTGACTTAGAGTTTCCCTGGTATTTTTAAAGCATCTCTAGCGTTGGTTTTCTGAAGCAGACAGGATTATTCTCTGTTCAGTTGTGCCCACCTGGCACCCTGCACTGGCTGGTACAGAGTAGTTACTCACTGGTGTTTGTTAAGTAAGTAGATGAAGATGAATGAATGAACACACAGAGGAATGAAATGATTGGTTAATCCAAAAGTTAAAGTAGAGAATCATATAAAGTATACATAGTGTTGTTGTTTTAAGTCAAAAGGGTATGTTTTATTTTCCTGTCTTTTGATATACTGAGTATGGTTACACTCAATGGAATGCCTTGTTTTCCTTCTTGCACAAAGCACACGAATAATGCATCTTTCGCAGTTTACAATATTATTGTCTTCAAAGGGGAACGAAACAAATGCAAAGTAATCGGAGTGCAGAATTTCATGATTTCTTCCCCCAGATGTTTTAGTTTCTTCCCTATACCTAATTTGTCCGCAATTTTTAAGCTATTGTGTTAGTTTTCTGTTACTACTGCAACAAATGACCACAGACTTAGTGGCTTAATACAGACATTTGTATCTTACAGTTCTGGAGGTCAAAAGTGTGAAATGGGTCTCACTGGACTAAAATCAAGGTGTCAGCAGGGCTGTGTTCCTTTCTTGAGGTTCTAGGACAGAATTCTTTTGTCTTGGCTTTTCCAGCTGCTAGAGGCTGTCTGTATTCTTTGGCTCGTGGCCACCTTCCATCGTCAAAGCCAGCAATGGCCAGTGGATTTCCTTCTTTCTTTTTTTTAAATTTAATTTAATTTTTTCAGTGTTCCAAGATTCATTGTTCATGCACCACACCCAGTGCTCCATGCAATACGTGCCCTCCTCAATACCCACCACCAGGCTCACCCAACCTCCCCCCTCCACCCCTCCAAAACCCTCAGTTTGTTTCTCAGAGTCCACAGTCTCTCATGGTTTGTCTCCCGCTCCAATTTCCCCCAATTCACCCTTCCTTTCCTTCTCCATGCCCTCCATGTTTTTCCTTATGCTCCACACATAAGTGAAACCATACAATAATTGACTCTCTCTGCTTGACTTATTTCACTGAGCATAATCTCCTCCAGTCCCGTCCATGTTGATACAAAAGTTGGGTATTCATCCTTTCTTATGGAGGCATAATATTCCATTGTATATATGGACCACATCGTCTTTATCCATTCATCTGTTGAAAGGCATCTTGGTCTTTCCACAGTTTGGTGATTGTGGCCATTGCTGCTATGAACATTGGGGTACATGTGACCCTTCTTTTCACTACATCTGTATCTTTAGGGTAAATACCCAGTAGAGCAATTGCAGTGGACTTCTTTCTCACATCCTGCCACTCTGCCTAAGGTCTCTGCCTTCACTTTAAAGGACTCTTGTTATTATACTGGGCCCATCCAGATAATCCAGAATAATTGCCCTAACTCAGGAGCAGCTGAATAGGGACTTTAATATCACTTGCAACCTTATGTTACATATTTATTATATAACAATGCAGGTCATAGGAATTGGGGCATGTGCATTTTGGGGGGGTCCACTATTTTGCTACTATAGCTATTTTAAGCTATTCCCAAATGTAAAATTTATTTTTCATAGTTAGAAAACTTTTTTTTTTTTAGAGATTTTATTCATTGAGAGAGAAAGAACATGCACATAAGCAGGGGAGAGGGGAAGAGGGAGAAAAAGACTCCACGCTCAACAGGAAGCCCAATACAGGACTCCATCCCAGAACCCTGGGATCATGACCTGAGCGAAAGGCAGACACTTAACCAACTGAGCCACCCAGGCACCCAAAACAACGTTATTTTCATGATCATATTTTATTTATATCAATACAATTAAATATAATGAGGATCACAAATGCAACTATTATATATAGATTTAAAAACTTAAATAAAATTGGTTTAGGAAATCAAAGTCTTTTTTTTTTTTTTTTTTTTTTTTTTTTTAGGAAATCAAAGTCTTATCTGGTGGATGGGGCATTCATAATTGGTGACCTTACCCAGTATCCTTCCTCACTAACTGATTCACAGATTTATTTGGGGTACAATATATCCAACTCTGTGCAATTAATTGTCTATGTCTATTTACAATCCTTTTTCCGGTTCCATAGCCTTCTTTGAGGCTAACACTGGCCACATGAAGACACAGTTTTGGCCAGTGAAACCTAAGGGGAGCTCTCTTGCAGACACTTTTGGAAGATTTTTTGCTTTTCTGCAATAAAAACAAACCCCCAATGTACTTGGTAAGACTCTTTCCCCATTTTTCCCTCCTCCATTTTTTCTTCTACAATAAGGGCATGAATGTGATAGCTGGAGCTTTGGCAGCCATTTTGGACATGAAGGGGGTGCCAATACAATGTCATGTCTTTGATTCCACCATATTGAGTTACTGAACTGTAGCTGTCTACCTTTTACTTTTTATAAAGTGAGAAAAATAGTTTCCTGGGGTCTTTTGATATTTGCATATATATTCTTAGTTGATTTAATGGATGCAGAAGTACATGGGCACACTAGAAAACTGTCTACTAGCTGTGAGTTTTCAGTATATCATGAGCCTCAGTCAGTAGATCTTACAGAGAGAATGGAATGCAGAAGTTTATCAGGCAAGTTGGTTAGGTGGAGGTCACTTGAGGGTGACTGAATGTATGTTTAAAAAATGTTGTACAGCACAATTGCCTTTGATGGCAAGACTTTATGTGTATGGCTGGAAAAATGTCATTTAATCTACTTAAGCCCCAGGATTCAAAACAGGGCAGGAGGTGTGTTTTGGTTAAATGGAGCCTTTGATGAGATTTCTAAGTGTTCTAAATAGTGCTGAGTAGTAGAGAGGTCACTTCTCTAATCTGATCTCTTGCCACTTCCCCAGCTGTGCATTCAGTGGCCTGGCATTGGCTAAAACTGTATATTATTTGCAAAATAACCATGCTGGTTCACACTTCTGTCTCTTCAAATATATTGTCCTTCTGCCCAGAACGTCCCTTCTTCCCTTGACCTTTTAAACACTTTTCACATACACCTTCTCTGTGAAGCCCTTCCTCATCTTGAGATCCAGATATCCTCAGCTCTCCCCAGGGCGAGCCAGTAAATCACTGTTGAGCTGCCTTCCAGTCTGGTTCATGCTTTACCATTACCCTTGCACAAACCTCCTTACATGTGTGTGTCTACTTCCAAAGGGTTGGGATCATGTTCGGTTCATCCATCTTTCTAACTCCAGCATCTTACACAGTTCCTGATATATGGTGGTCCCTCAATATGGTTTTTAACTAAATTAGCCCTCATCAAAGCAAACATATTATTTGAAAATTAGCTTTGCAAATGGAATAATTACTAGTTATTAAAAATACTTCCTGTTTTACAAAAACATTTCCTTCCTCCCTCCCTCACTTTTTTAATAGCAAGAAAGTACAGAACACCAGGGCTTGCTGGGAAGTCAGTCCACTGGATTTGAACCCTCGCTGGGCTACTCACAAGTTTAGTGTGCTTTGCGAAGTTACTTTTAGCTTTATAACCTTAGTTTCCTCACCTCATAACGTGTGTTAGAATGATCTGTTCCACAGGATTATTAAAGAGTATTAAGGTAAGCCATACGTGTAGGGGTGTATGTGGCACAGTGACAGCCCCACCATGTGTTAGTGATTATTCATGTGTCGTCTTCCTATAAGATACTGAGTTTCACTTAGCTTCCTGTCCTAGGAACTGTCCCACATTTTCTGGTGGTCCCTACAGGAGCTTTAAGGAAACCTACGTACGCTTTGTGTGAGTCTCAGGATTTGTTCAAGATCACATAGCAAGTGACTATGAAAACAGTAGTAGCGATGAAGGATAGTTGGAAGGCAGGCAGGCAGGGACAAGGGGCCCTGCCCTAAGAGAAAACCACGCTTAAAAGGATTTTACACCACTCTGGAAGGAGCCCAGCAACCTTTCTCATGTGACAGATAACAGAAAAACTGATGGAATGACAGGTGCAGGGAGGCTCAATCAGATTAAGACAGCCCGCCAAGAAGCCCATAAAACCACCTAGACTTAGAAACCCCAGTGGCAACCTTCTCTGGTCCCCTCCCTCCTTGGGAGCTTTATACTATCACTTTGCTATGACTCAGTAGACCTTCCTTTGCTTCCCACCACTCTGTCTGGTCTACCTCTTCATTCTTCGAAGCAGTGTGACCCAGAACTGCAGGCACTGCAGGAGAAAAGAATCCTGTAACAGTAGCAATTAGCCAACATTTTCTATCAGTCTGGGACCTAGTTTAAAGGATTATGTGGATTATATCACTTATTTCATTTAAAGATAGAGGAAATGGGCTCAGAGCAATTTCATTTGCCTAGTGTTAGTTACAGGGCACAGGGGGATGGAGTTGGGCTGAGAAACCAGGACTCTGGGCTCAGGTGGTAGGACAACAGCCCTGCCCCTCATTCCTGCTAACATCACATTCTGCTCCTTTGGAACTATATCATTCTTTACAACTCCTAGTTCAGCGTGAGACTCATCACAGATGCTAAACAAATACATGGTGATCGATTTATCAGCTAATGCCTCTGCATCACTTGAAGGCTTTTATTGATACCTCATTTAACACTATTTATGTTTCTCATAGGGGCTGTGAAATTTGTAGAACATTTAGAAACAACATAAATTTAGTAAATTGGACATTAGATAGAATGAAATATAGCATGTAAAATGATATTAACAAAAGCCCTCCATGGGAAAATATTATTTAAGATGTTTTTTCAGTGAAAATAAAACCTCAGGACTTAAAATTGAGTATGTAATATGATCGGAACTAACTTAAACTACACTGTCATGTTAAGAGTTATTGTTTCTGGGTGATGGGTATAATAACTATTCTTTTTTGTTGTTGTTTTCCATAAATAAAAACTGGTTTTAATTTTATAAATAGTACAAAAATTTTAAAGAAGTATGCAGGAAGCATTTAGTCTGTGTGAAATTCTAATGATGTCTAAAAAAATAGAATGGGATAACAGTCTCTTATCAACACCTAATTGCATAGGAAAAGTCTCTTTAATTTTATTGATCTCTAGCCAAGTCAGAAAGTTTTAAAACCCTTTAAGGCTTTTATAATAGCATAACAACAGCTTTTTAGGACACCTAAAATTAGGTCACATAGAAATGCATGATCCTCAAATGTGGTTTCTGACTATGCCTGATTAAAGTCTTCATTTACACACTTAACAATTGATTTCTCTGACCAGTTTTTTCAAAGAGTTGCTCACCCTTTTGCAGAGGAAAGATTATAGTTCTTGTTGATGGAGGAATAAACAAATTTGGGGTCCCTTCCAGGATGTTGCTTGTATTTATGTATTCATGTAATTTTTAAGCCTGTAGGTCGGAATACTTAAAAGTGTTATGCCCATTTAGCAGATATGAGTTCTACTTATTTTTTCAGGGAAATTTAAATAACCTGTATCAAAGAAGTATTCCTATCTTGTGAATTCCCTCATACACATTTTGAAGAATTGTTTTAGCATATCAGAAAGGGCTTGCATTTTATGGTTAGAATCGGATTATCATACTACATTCTTCATGAAGCCCAAGATTTAAATATACCTACAGAACAATAAAAAACCCAAACACAACAGCGCACATTGCTTGTGTTATTACCAAGATGTGGACCTTGTATTTACCTTTCTTTCTATAAACCATTACCTGTTATTCTTTTTTTTTTTTTTTTTACCTGTTATTCTTGAATTAGGATTTCAAATGACTAGAAGAAATTAAACTCTACCATCATAGAAATTAACTTTTTATTTTTATTTTCTATTTTATTTTTTTAAAGATTTTATTTATTTGAGAGAGGGAATGAGAGAGAGAGAGAGAGAGAGCACGTGAGCGAGCATGAGAGGAGGGACATCAGAGGGAGAAGCAGACTCCCCACTGATCAGGGAGCCTGATGAGGGACTTGATCCCAGGACTCCAGGATCATGACCTGAGCCGAAGGCAGTCGCTTAACCAACTGAGCCACCCAGGCGCCCTCAGAAATTAACTTTTTAAAATTTAAAGAATTACGTTTTCAAGTTTGTAAGCCCTCTTGCCTTACTAAGTAAAGAATATTGAATATAATTTATCCTTTCCTGATTATGCACAGTCAACACTAGTCATTGGGTACTTCATGGGCTAACAGACTTAATCCCTCAGGGACTTCAGAAATGTCTATATATAACCCTTTGGTAAAAGGGTCCAACTGAGGCAGCTTTCAGTTTTCTTGTCATTATGTCTGATTTTGAACATTCTTCTGCCTCATCACTTACCCATCTGTAGACTGTTAACATCACCTATTGCTGGCAATTTATCTTAGACTAGCAACCTGTACCCCTGTTAATTGGCTGTCGCCTCAGGAACACAAAGTGAGAGTAATTGAGAAATTAGAATGTATTAAATGTATGGGGTTTAGGATATCTACTGCGGGTGTGTGTGTGTGTGTACACGCATACCACACACATATGCCTAATATTTGGTTCTTGGTCATGTTCCAGTTAGATGAGATTGTTTAATAATGTGAACTTCCAGTAAATGCTACTTTCCTAAGCATATATTCTCATGGCAGCAGTATGATAATTTTTATAATAATATATTGAGGTCATTTTTATTTATTCAGTATTTTAGCATTTTCTTTTTTAAATTTAAATTTTCTTTTAGTATAGCTGACTCACAATGTTACATTAGTTTCACGTGTACAGCATAGGGATTGGACAAGCTTATACATTATGCTTTGCTCACCACAAGTGTAGCATCCAATTACGAAGTGAGTAAGTCACAGAAATAAAAGGGACAGCATAAGGAATATAGTCAATGATATTGAGATCATTTTTAATATTTTAAAGGTTTGAAAGTAGTAATCTGTAGATTATTACTATTATAATTATTATTAGAATATCGTACTCAATATTTGGACTCAGGTGCAACCAAATTCATATACATTTGAGATGATGGATGTAATCTATACTATTGTGCTATGGCCACCTGAGCTAAGACAACTTCCTTTTTAGATGGCCAGTGACTTGAGGCCAGTAACTAGATCTTATTCTTTCCTGCATATCAAGCATACCATTCAGAACCCTGGATGCATATTGCATAGTATTTTAAATATACTAGCATCCTGGTCCCATGCTGGATGAGTTGAATCTAGTCCTCTGAGGTGAGGGTCTAGATATCTGTTACTTTAAAAATGCTGTGCAGTTTATTCTGATAAGCAGACAAAGATGAGAAAGACTACTTTAGGAACTAGTATAGTTGCCATCATATGGTAAGTGCTAAGTACATGTCTTGGGATTAAACTATATACAACAGAAACTGGCAAACAAGATTTAGTGTTTTCAGTTATAAATACTTTCCAGTTTGGGAGCAAATGGCAAAATTATCCTCAATTTTTCTTACATTTAAGTGGTATCTAAGAATACACAGGAAGTCTTTAATAGGGACGAATAACTAAATGGACCCTTTTTCAAATTCATGTGTACTACATTCTTTCCCTCAGATTCAGTTATTTCCTTGTTTTTATGGGTGTAACAAGGAATACTGCCATACCGAATAATAATTTAAAGTTAGGCTCTTTGAAACACAAGTCAACCCCTAAAATAATTGTTAACCTTAGGTAGATAGTGGATCATCTAACACTCCAAAACATTTTCAGGGGAGACTGTCTGGGAAGCTGGAAAGATGACTTTGAATATGTTCTTCAGCAAGTATGTCTCTCAGCTGAACTAGGACAATTTACTGCTTACATGCAATGCAACTTAGGAAGGAAAGAGAACAGGGGCATAATCTTCCATAAAGAAAGAAGACAATTTATTTCTTGAAGAATAGGCAGAGGGACCAAACTACCAGACTACTGCCAGGGCGTTTTGTACTTCAGAGGACGGCTGTAGTTGGTTTATAATGAGTTTCTTGGGGAAGCAGTGTAGAGCTACTCTCTGGAACTTTGCAATATTAGTCTAGCCCTCAACCAGCTTTAAAAATGATAAATCTTTGTCCCTGAAATAGCATCTTTTATGTTTAATTTATTTTCTTTAGTTTGAACTAAGCCTCCCTATTTATTTTCTGTGGCCCTAGGGGTTAATAATTTATTTTCTTCAGCCTCCAGAAGGTCATCTTCATTTATTTTCCACAGATCAAGGAGGAAACTTTTTAGATGCAGATCAAGGGGTAGCACTGACCATGTAAGCTAAGGGACAGAACAAGTATGAAAGTTATTCCTTTGTCCTTGTTATGCATTTTTCTACATTTGACAACACACGTTAGGTTTAACTGTGTGTAGTGATGTATGCAGCTGAGGTTATAGATTCCTGTGACAATATTATAAATTGCCATTTGTTTTGAAGGCAAGTAGTGGCATGCTAGGGCTGGCTTGTAGAGGCTCTTGAAAGTTTATTGTATGAACCTCTTCTCAGCACCACAATCAGTGACATCTTTTTTGGTAGCTTGAAATTGGCAATGGTGGGAGCATTTATACCACAGAAACTGGCAAATGCCACAAATCAAGGCTCTCTTTTGTTTAGAAACCTAGTTATTAAACATGTACCACACTGTTCCCTCTCTCTTTCTTCGTGTGTGTGTGTATCTAACACAACTGAATAATTTTATTCTGTTCCTACTTGGAGCAGAGATTAAATTCCTAGTTGTCTTCTTAGAAATTTTGTGTTTTCAGTCAGTTACACAGATGTATTGATATGGAACTGACAGTTTAGCTCTGACATGTCTACTCTTTACTCCTCCCTCAGGTATTTATTTAATTGGTCAACTTTGGATTTGTTTTTAGTTGCTAAGACTTAAGAAGCCTTTGAATAGTAGTCATACAAAATTTATCATTCTGTGTTGATATTCTTATTTGTTTAGCATGGTGGCTCCAAATACCCATTCAATAAGGAATCCCCAAATTAATCTATTTTCCTATCCTTCTCTCTCCTCATTTTCTCTCCCTCCTGACCACCTCTCCCAGCTTCCACTGTAACTTTAGGCAGGGAGAGAAGATGTTCAGAGGCTGATAAACGATATTGTATTTATGGCTTAAACAGAATAGTTTAAGGCATATTCTTTAGGGAACAGCAAAAACAAACACAAAAATGTCCAAACATTAATTATTTGTCTCAAAGATGTATCTAGAAAACTTAAATATCATTTCCAGTTAGCATATTCAGAGGAGAGGGACCAAGTTTGATAAACAACTTCTAACCATGCCACATGAGGTAACATTGAGAAGAAAGGGAAATACTTATCCAGATGACATGCAGTAGATGCCAATCCAATGTTCCTTCAACTGCAATATGCTGGATATGAGGCAGTTTTCCAAAAATTGGATATTCTGTGCTGGGAAAGAGGAACAATTGTTTGGAATGTTTATCTACATTTTCTAAATGAACAGATTTTTGTGTTATTTACAAAATACATTTTGTACATACATTATACAATATACATACATTATACAAAATATAAATTTTGTAATATTTGCCAAATATTAGCAAAAAAGAAACCACTTTTTAAAAAAAATGACAGTGTTAAAATCGAAGATAGATGGATTCTGGTATAGAAAGCAAATATTACCCAATATTGACAGGAGTTTAAGTGAAGGAACATCTTCACGTATGGCTGGTAGGAGATGAAGTTGAGAGAGATTTTGGCAGTACCCCAAAAATCTTAAATTTTGGCATACTTTTGGACTTTATGGATTTTATCCTGTGTGTGTGGTGGAGAGGACTAATATGACTATGAATATTTAGAATTAAGGGTGTTGATTGAAGCATTTTTCAGAATGTCAAGGATTAGAATAATATAGGTGTCCGAAAAGAGAAAACCATTTAAATAATGATAAAGCCATTAATTGGCATGATGCTAGCTAGCTCTTTGAACCTGAGGGACTTAAATCCTTCTGAGCCTGTCCCCTTTTTGCAAAATAAGTAAAATACTAGTAGCTACCCTTTATGTAGTTCTGATTGTGTGCAGCCACTGTTGTAAGTATTTTTACATATATTAACTCATTTACTACTTGTGAAAAGTTTATGGGCCGGGTTGTTTTGTTATCTGAAGCTCTTAGAGAATGGATAATTTACTTATAGTTAACACATCTAGTAACTGGCATAGCCAGGCTTCTAACCCATATCGTCTGGTTCTCTGCCTCTTTTTTATGCTATGTAACTTTCCCACCCACCTCACAGAACTAGAAGGAGAATGTGAGGATCCCAAACATTCGTAAGTTCTCAGTGATACTTCCCATTTAAAAAAACAAAACAGAGCTAATATAAACTATGAATTTGGTCAAGTCTAAAGAGAGTGATCAGAGGCAATGCAATTGCAAAGGGGATTTGAGTAACTTGGAAAGCTCTTCAAAGAATGGTATAATTTAGACAGCTAGGTAAATGTCCCCTGATTTGGAATTGGAGTCTTGGAGTTGCATTAGAGTTTCTGAAAAGCCTCACTGCAGCTCTTGTAGTATAGAACTTTTGAGGAATAGGATGCAGGAACAGAAATTAGTAGATTTACCAGAAGGAGAACACAATCGTAAGAAATACCACAAGTAGTTAAAAAGTGCCGCATAGCTGAGGCAGAAGGAATTGAACTTGGAGTAACAGTTGACAGAGCAACCGGCTGTTGTCTGTAATCTGTGAAATAGCAGTTGAGAGGCTGTCCGTTGGGTAGGGAAGGCAGGACACTGAGGATTCATTCGGCACAATAACAAATTCCAGGATAGAATTAGGAAATCCGGTATCAGGGATTGGCTTCTATATATCTCAACACCCCTCTACTGCTTGGTACAATGTTGATATTCAGTAAGTGCCCATAACAAGGGGAGAAGAGGCAAAGTGATTATGATGCCAAGCCATTCCTGACTGAAGTTTTACAAATTTAGGAGTTTTGAAGTTTTGGTAATCAATACTTGACTGACATTAAATTTACAAACTTAAACTTCACGCATCTAATGGAAAGTCTTCAAATTATTCATGTATTATGTTCCTTGGGTCCTGGATGGATCTAACTTGATTTTTATTTAAGTTAAACATTTTCGATGTTTACCCACACAAAGGCATTTATACATACACACATATTTTTCAGTAAAATAATTAAGTTCTAGCAAAATACAAACTTGCCCTTCATGAGCCTCAAATACCAGCATGTTTTTTCATCTTTCAAATGTATGTTCTATCAATAATGCTCATCCACTTTCACCATTAATCTAGTTTTCTTCATGCCAAGGTGTACTATATTTGTATATATATTTTCAAATGCAATTACTTTATGAATTAATGCTTGTTAATGAAAAAAAATCAAACAACATAGAACTCTTTCATGTTCTATGCCTGAAAATCCTTCTTCAGTACCAGCCATGTCTTTGGTACTCAAAAATTCTGACTATCACATCCATTATCTGGGAAAACAAATTTATATACTTGTATTTTAACATTTATATTTTATTTTATTTTTTAAGCATTTTATTATTTTTTTAAATTTTATTTTTTCAGTGTTCCAAGATTCATTGTTCATGTACCACACCCAGTGCTCCATGCAATACGTGCCCTCCTCAATACCCACCACCAGGCTCATCCAACCCCCTACCCTCCTCCCCTCCAAAACCCTCAGTTTGTTTCTCAGAGTCCACAGTCTCTCATGTTTCGTCTCCCACTCCACTTTTTCCCAATTTATATTTTAAAATATTTACTTGCTAATATATTTTCTATTAAAAATAATATATGCCCTTGTAAAATAGTACAAAATGGTGTATTGTCAAAAGCAAACAGTGGCATCGAGTTAATGATGGTATTTGAATACATGCTTTTATCTGCTGCCTTCTGAAATTCCATCAAAACAGTAGTTTATAAAGAGTGTCACTGCACAAGCATGAACCAGACAGGAAGCAGGACAGTAGGTGGACAAGTAGTGACTGGATTAGTCAACTTGAGAAACCTGAAATTTAACTTTTCATTGTGAGAAGCTCACTAGCAAGTTAATTTGCTTTGTAAAACCTCATAACAGAGGTCAAAGACTGGGCACAACACTGAAAGTGGTGGTTAAGATGAGGAGTTAAAAAGCAATTCTAACTAAAAGATTCTTTAAGAAGTAGTTAACTGTCATATTCTCTCCCCATTATTAGCCCTGACCCATGCTGGCAAAGAACTGAGGGTTCACTCTCTTAAAAATTTCAAAAAGAACATCTGAGCACAATTGAGGGTAGGGACGTACTAAATACAAGAGATTCTCAGGACACTAGAAGCCAAAAGTACATCTGCAGGAAGAGAGCTGGAATTCTTCCTTGGGGAATCTCACCATCTTCAGAGAAAAATCCCTACAGATGACCCTGTTGTGAAACCCACAGTCAACAAGGTCCAGTCATATTCATGAACTCCTAGTGATCTTTTTCTTGCCAGATTATTCAATATGAGCAGACTGCCAAAGAGCAAGCCATTATACATATGAAGGAAGTCTTTAACATGAAAAACAGAAACCAATATGAACAAAAATAGCAATAATCAAATTTGAAGAAATCAGAGATTATACAGGAAGATAAAAACTAGAATTTTAAAAATCATTAATATCCTCAAATATAAAAGAAGATTTCATTTCCATGAAGCAAGACAAGCACGCTGTAAAAAGTATCTTTCAGAGAACAAGAAAGAGAATATGCATATTTAAAATATGATTGCAAAAATGAAAAAGTCAATAGAAATCTCGGATGACAGAGTTAAGGATCTCTCTCACAAAGTAAGATAAAATGACAGAGTTGTAAAATAGGAAATAAAAATGAAGGATCAGTCTGAGTAAATCCACACCCAAGTAAGAGAATGTAAAAAGGAGACAACAATAAAAGTGGCATAGAATAAATTATAAAGAAATATTTTCGAAATAAGTTCCTAAAGTTGAAGAACATATCTCCTGATTAAAAGGGTATTTTAAATGACCAGAACAAATGATAAAGAAAGATCTAAGGCACATTATCTTGGAATTTCAAAAAATGGGAGACCCCCATCAAAAAAAAAAAGGTGGGGGGAAATAGAAATTCTCTGAAGAAAAATAAAGCATAGTAAAGCAATAGTGATGAGTGAAAATTTTCAACAGCAAAGTCTTTGGTATTCTGTTGGGAAATTTTTTCCCAATCGAATTATCTATATATAACCAAACTATCAATCAGAACATGAGAGTAGAATTTCTCCTTCCAGTAATGGAAGAGTAGCTTGAATCTGACTAATTTTTCCACTAAGAATAAGCAGAAAAACTGGGTAAGATACTTGTAAAAAAAAAAAAAAGTCTGTGCAACAGCATTGGAAAGCTATCAGTGTGGTGAGGACTTGAAGGTCTAAGATCCTGTGGAAACCAAAGTTCAAAGAGGTATGCTTGACATTGGACTCCGAGTCCTCCTGAGATAGTTGTCAGTTTTAAAAACACTGCCCTGAGAGTCAGAAAATGTAAATAGAAAGCTGTGGCTAAGGAAATGAGAAGCTCAGCAAGTATTAAGAAATACCCTGGGGCTTTACGTCCACCAAGGAAGAAGGGTCATGGCAAATGAATGGAGTTTTCAGCTGATACACTGAAAAGCCATCGCTCAAAAGAGAGGGGTAAACAAGAAATAGACCAGTCATCAAAATGAATAAAACTTCCCTCTGAATCGGTTTAATCTCATACTGTATTAAGTTGATCAATCCCTACTGTTATTGTCAGCTAGTAGTAAAAGTAAACAGTCTCTGGAAGAAGTAGCATCATTCAGAGCTTCTAGTTCCCTCTTTAATTTTCATGCAAAACATCTAATGCTCTATAAAAAAAAAATTATCAAGCATATAAAAGACAATAACTGGTTACTCTTTGTTTTATATATATATGTGTGTATATATGTATTTAACATATATATATATTTCAATCTATAGGAAGTTCAGATATTAGTGATATCAAAGACTTTATTAATATGTGCAAAAAGTGAGTGAAAAGTTAGGAATTTCAGCAGAGAACTTGAAACTATAATAAATAATTCTGGAAGTGGAAAATAAAATGCAATTAAGAATACAGAAGATGGATTTAACATCAGAAATAGCTTAAGAGAGAGTTAATAATTTGGGAGAGATGACAGAAGACAATATCCAGATGAAAGCAAAGGAAAACTAAATGATAGAAATTAAGACAACAATGTAAGAGATATGCAGAACATAGCTAAATGGTCTAACATACTAAGTAATTGGAATTACAAGAAGAGAGGAGAAAGTAAATGGGGCAGAACCCATTATTCTGTAGTAATTGAAGAGATAATGGTTCAGAGTTATCCAAAATGGATGGAAAAAAAATGCACAGACATTCACAAAGCTTTGTGAATGCCAAGCAGGATAAATAGAAAAAACAAAGCAAAATCAGGTACTCTCTGAAAAACTGCTGAAAACCTAAAACAGATAACCTTTAAGCAGTCAGAGTAAAAAAGATTACCTTCAAAAGGACAATGATAAAACAGATGAAGAAGTAAATCAAGAAATAGAAAGACTTGGAATCCAAGAAAAACTGTGATTGAGCCCTGAAGATTGGTGAAGGGTATCCCCAGGTTGCTGCTAAAGGGAAAAGTCTCCATAAATTACCTGTGCCCTGACCTAGAAATTAATCTGCCCAGATTAGGGAATAAGGATAGAGAATATCCAGTCTGTTGAAAAGTTCCAATTCACTTGTCTTCTGACGGTCACAGATGACAGTGGGAGATGATGCAGTAGAATTGGGCTTTTTCATTTCAGTGGGAAATAACAGGATCCTTGAATGGTAAGGGGCCAAATAAATGGTGGTACATAACCATCAGAGTCCTGGTGGGAGCAATATTTACCACAGTAAACCCTGGGAATGCAGTTGCAATCAGAGCGTTTAAACCTGTAGGGGTCTTGGCAATGGCTGATTGATTGTAGAATCCCTGGAAATGAAATAGATGAGCCTATCAAAGTGATGTTTGATAGATTAAGCAAAATAATTTTAGCTTTAATAGGCAGAGACCCGACTTGAGTCACTGTAGAGGACGTCAATGATCTCTTATCCAGTTTGCAGGTCTCTTTCCCAAGGAAACTAGTGTTCATGTCAAATGAGGGCTTCTGTTTCAGTGACGTTTTTAGTTCCCTTACTGTAAGTCACAGGTGTGGATTGTGATTCTGCATCGAACCCTTCTCCAGAGGAAGGATCGGGGACACTAAGTAACTCTGCCTTCTAAACTGCCCATAGTGATCTGGGTATTATCTAATCCACTGAACCATAAAATTAGACATGCACAGCAACATTATGTTACTAAATAGAAGTGGTATATTTGTGTAAACAGGTCCAGGCAAAGAATAAGAGGTTATCTTGAGGAGAAAAGGGGGTAGACAGAAATAAATGTCTTCTACTTGCCCCTCCAGATCCTCTTTCCACCATTATCTACTTCTGTGTTTGGAATGGTCTGGCTCTCAGTTGGCCAACAAGAGGCACCATCCAGAGATCAGAGGATGGGAGGGGACTGAGGTTTCCAGGTCCCTCCCTGTTGGCTTGCTTGTTGACAACAGCAGTTTCTTATCTGGAAGCCCAACTTCCGGGGGAGCCTGGCTGGCTCAGTTGGTAGAGCATGTGACTCTTGATCTCAGGGGTTGTTAAATTCAAGTCCCACATTGGGTGTAGAGATTACTTAAAAAAAATAAATAAATAAAAATCATGGAAGCCCAGCTTCCTGCCTGGAAGTCCACTCCTATACCAGCTTTCATGCTTCCTTCCCTTTGATTTTCAGACTTAAGATGGTAAAGGATCTCATTGTTTCTAGCAAAATGGTGCCTTTCTATCCCTATTAATTCCCTTTAATCCAGCTCGTACTCTTGAAAATAGTCCCTTTATCAAAATTTCTTCTATTACCTCATTTCATAGTGCCATCTGTTTCCTGTCATGATCCCACATGATATAACTTCTAATTTGAAACACGAACTTTATCGTAGTATTTAATTATCATATATATGAGTCTATTTCTAGACTCTGTTGTCTTCATTGATGTGCTTAAATGTTCTTGCACCAATAGCATATTGTTTTAATTAATCTAACATAGTTTTATATCTGATAGGGCAGTAGTTCTTAAACTTTTGGCCTCAGGACACCTTACACTCTTACAAATTACTGGGAAGTCCAAAGAGCTTTTGTTGATGAGAGACAAATGTCTCAAAATTTCCCATTTTAGAATTAAACTGGAGACCTTTAAAAATAGTTTGCAATTTATATAAAAATAGCATTAATCTGTAACATATTTTATGAAAAAACTATTTTCTAAGAATTTTAATAAGTCTTTCATTGTTTTAAATTGTTTCAAGTATTTTTTAAAACCTGGCTTAATATTTTCTATTCGCTTGTATTGTCACATCTGCATTTACATTGAATTGGTTGCAATGTTTTTTCGCTTGAACTGTATGAAGCAAATGTACACGTGTCATTGGAGAAGGAAGGAGTATTTTTAATAGCCTTTTCAGATAATTGTGGATATTCTTCTTTGATCCTATTTCTCACTTTGACAAACTAGTTTCTTAAAGGTTATTTGTAATGTGGAATCTGAAACCACATCAATGAATTCCTTATATATAAAGTCCTTTAGTCTTGCTCTCACTTGGAATGGATCTTAGACTCAAACATGGTTTTGTAACATAATGCATTGGTTGTTTGGAAAATACTGATTTGCTGAGGTATACAGGTCTTCCACATGATACGATACTTCATTAGACAATGTCAAAAAAGATTACATTCGTCAGTCTCACCAAAGATACCACCAGAAAAAAATCTCCACTACTGGGAAGCTCTAAGCTCATTGTAGCAGATACAAGTTTTCTATAAGTTTAATTTTCCCTTGAAAGCTCATATTTTATCATTGGCAATAAATAATGACTATTGTTTTCCAATTGTGTCACTTCATTTAATTTTGAGGAAATACTTACCAAATATCCCAAGTCTGATTAATCAGAGTATGTCTGGTGATTGGTTTTTCAAGTAAAAATGGTGTCTGGTTCAGCCCACAACTCAAACAGTCTCAAACAGTTGCTCGAGAGTATCATTATACTTCACTATGCAATAGAAGTGCTTTAGAAGTCCCCTTTTGTCTTACAGAATATTAAAAATATGTACTCAGAGGTGAAGATTTAGTAACACTAATGATCTCCTGCTTTACCAAAGACATTCTAGGTAAAACAGGCTTTTTAAAAAACAAAACTGAATGTGTGGCAGTAGATACAACCTCAAGTACAGTTTTGTTTCCCTACCTTGATTAGTGGAAAGTTACCGGCAGGTTACCCACCAGGTTTACACCATCAGTATTAATAGCAACAAAATTAAAATGACAAATTACACTGTAGTACTGTTATGAAGAGTTCTGACTTTATGGGACCCCTAAAAAGGATTCTAGGAAACCCCAAAGGTCTGTAGACCAGAATTTGAGAAAGATTTTGATAGGGTACCTAGTCTGTGGTTTACTAGAAGTAACATACAGTATAATGGTTAGGATGGGGGCATCTTAAAGTGAAGAACTGGACCACTTGCTTTGGACACATAAATACCATCTGGCCACTTCTACTCTGTGAGGTACGATAACTCCGACCCCCTTGAATGCTGGTAAACAGATTTTCACTGAACTGATTGCGTGGATGGATGACTAAGGGGAAAACGATTTATGTCTGTGTAGTGCATCATAGACCAACAGGGCTCAGTGTGTGTGTGTGTGTGTGTGTGTTTTGTTTTTTGTTTTTTTTTTTCTTAAGTAAGCTTTATGCACAATGTGAGCCTCGAACTCACAACCCTGAGATCAAGCATTGCATGCTTCACTGACTGAGCCAGCCTGGTACCCCTGGGGCCCAGAGTTCTTGAGGACTAGATAAAATATACTTCCTTATATGAAGCTCTTCTTGAGTCCTTCCTTCAGCCTCCAGGTGTAATTATTTTTCATTGTTTCCAAAGTATTTTTTTATTTGTTTCTATTGAAATGATTTTTTTGTTTTGTCTTATTTTGATTCCTAGTATTTCTCTCCCCCACTGAAGTTTAAGCTTTTTTTTTAATTTAATTTTATTTTTTCAGTGTTACAAGATTCATTGTTCATGTACCACACCCAGTGCTCCATGCAATATGTGCCCTCCTCAATACCCACCACCAGGTTCGCCCAACCCCTCATCCCCCTCTCCTCCAAAACCCTCACTTTGTTTCTCAGAGTCCACAGTCTCTTGTGCTTCGTCTAGGAAAGGTGTTTGTTTGTTTTCTTTGTTTTGTTTTGTTCATTTTACTTTTTCTATTTCAAGACCCACTGAAACTCTGACCAAGAAAGAGCATTCAATAAATGTTGGTTGGATGAATGACGGAATGACAAAATCAGAGTTGACCTTGAAATTCCTTTCTGATTCATTTTACGTACATTCTAGTTAACTTTAGGTCAGGGAGAAGAGATGGTAGATTTCTTTGTTTCCTAAAGACAAATTTTAACGTGGTGATGGAGTTACAAATATCGGTTCTGTATGCAGAATGCCCACAATATATACCTAAGTATCTGAAAGAACATTGTATTTTTTTATTACATTTTTAAATTTTTGCCAAAAATTAGGGAATAGAGGATAGAGACACAGCATCTTCCTAGAGAAAGATGGTCTAATATCTAGTGAGGAAATGAAATCACTTCTTTTGGTTCTTATTTTTCATAAGAATAAAATATTTTTTTCAAACAACATCTTAGACATTTATTTATTTATTTATTTATTTATTTATTTAAAAAGATTTTATTTATTTATTTGACAGAGAAAGACAGCGAGAGAGAGGACACAAACAGGGCGAGTGGGAGAGGGAGAAGCAGGCTTCCCGCCAAGCAGGGAGCCCGATGTGGGGCTCGATCATGACGTGGGATCATGACCTGAGCCGAAGGCAGACGCTTAATGACAAAGCCACCCAGGTGCCCCAACATCTTAGACATTTAAAGGAAGTCTGTAATTCTACTCTAAGATCAGGAGAATCAGAAGTGTTCTGGAGTGTCTGGGTGGCTCAGTTGGTTAAGTGTTGCCTCTTCATTTCTGCTCAGGTCATGATCTCAGGGTTGCGAGATCGAGCCCTGTGTTGGGGGGGGGTCTGTGCTCAGCGGGGAGTCTGCTTGAGGATTTGTCTCCCTCTGTCCCTCCTCCGACACCCCCCACCCCAGTGTGTGCGCCCTCTCCCTCTCTCTCTCTCTCAAATAAATAAATAAATTTTGTAATGTCAGTTGAGTCACAATAATAACAACAGTAATCCAAAAAGAGAAACTCTAGATTTATAAGGGCCTATATGGAAGTGTTTTTGCAGAAAGTTATGCTCAGTGGAGGTGGAGGTAAAGAGGTACCTCCTCATTGCTCTTGCAGTCAAGGGGCATAGGGTGATTAAGCATGCATGTAGGTTTTTCATTTTTTCTGTTTCTTTAAAGAGCAAAATATTTATATGCCTTCAGGAGCAGGCAATATCTAAGTAAGAAGGTAATAAGAGACTCACTTTTTCTTGTGGAATTAGCACATGATTAGTCCAGTTGGGAATCACCTCCCTTCAATTGGTTGCCCTGTTCTTTGGGAGGTCTGATGTTGCAGAATATAATACATACCTTGCTGCTGTAGCTCTTTTCATTTTTGTGACTTTTGGGGTAAGGCTAATGTCTATCAATACTTATTCTGTCAGTTTAGAAAAAGCAATTTTAAAACTCTCATGATTTAAAGGGCATAAATATATTTTTTGGCATGACCCATCTCATTAAATTTATAAAATTCAAATAAAAATATAATAACTTCTCCAGTCTATGTCCCTCATGTGTTCTTGGAAATCTCATTCAATCAGAAAACAGTCTCATATTTCAATCATGCAAATCTACCTTTTTTTTTTTGTAATGAAGGCAAGTGCTAAATTCTGGATGAAGGGTTAGAGCAGGAAGTATAAACATGAATTAAACTTCTCAAATGAAAAGTGGAGGGACTTTAGAGATTGTTCTGTTCCCTTCCTTCAGTTTGACAGATGAGAAAACTTTCTTAGGTGAGTGATAACCACCATTATGGTCTACTTCCTGGGAGCTTAAGATTGTGTTAAGCACTGTACGTTCATTTTCTCTTTTTATTTGAACACCATCATAAATGGATAAACAATCTCCGGCTAATAGAAGTAGACTCAAAAGCTGAAATAAGCTAAATGGTTTGCCATGTGTCACATCTAATAAAAGAGAGTCAAGGTCAGAATTTGAATCCAGGTCTGTGGCTTCACATTCTAACCCTTGTCCCAGCTCTGAGGGGATGCGCTGAAAAACCAGAAGGAGAAGGTCATGAGCTCAGTGGAGTTCGTGCTTTTAAGGTTATCTCTTAGTTGCTAAGAATTGGTAGAGATTTACGATGTCAGCTAGTGAGGTGATAATTGGATTTTTAGCTCAACTCAGAATGACTTGGAGAATGTGATTTATTTTTCAGTACCTACGGGAATGTTAAAATTCTATATTGAGCAGCAGCCCCAGCGGGTCCTCACTGACATGATATAAACTTGCATGGGTTGGGAAAGGAGGAAATGTTGCTATGAACTCTCCCATCCTAACAAGGGTATTGGTGACAACATGCACTTTCAAATGCATAGGTTTCTTTCCTTTCCTTTCCTTTCCTTTTCCTTTTCCTTTTCCTTTCCTTTTCCTTTCCTTTTCCTTTCCTTTTCCTTTCCTTTTCCTTTCCTTTTCCTTTCCTTTTCCTTTCCTTTTCCTTTCCTTTTCCTTTCCTTTTCCTTTCCTTTTCCTTTCCTTTTCCTTTCCTTT
>CM052891.1:25077319-25094583 GCA_028534135.1 Potos flavus | reverse complement strand
GTGTGTGTGTGTGTGTGTGTGTGTTTTAAGAAATCCTAAATAAAAATGCAATATTTTTAAGTGAAAAAACAGCTGTAGGGAGAGAGTATATTTTATTATTTATCATGGCAATCTTTGGTTTTTGGGAGACATAGTTCTCTTTTTTAAGGAATTCATGTGCATAGTACAAAAGAATATATAGTGAATAGAAAGAAAAGTCTTTGTCTCACCTCTCTCTTTGGTTCCTCAATTTCAATTCCAATTTGAAACAACTCCTATTTTGAGATTCTCATGTTTTGTTCTCTTTATATAGAAACATACACTCACCTTCTTCACACACACAGACTTAAAAAAAAAAAAAAAAAAGGGGATCCTGCTATGTAATTGACATACAACATTTTGTAAGTTTAAGGTATACAGTGTGATTATTGTGCAATGTTGGACACAATAAGATTAGTTAACACATCCTTCACCTCACATAGTTACCATTTTGTTGTTGTTATCATGAGAACATTTAAAATCTACTCTCATAGCAACTTTCCAGGATACAATATAGTATTAACTGTAACCATCATGCTGCACAGAGATACCCAGAATTTGTTTCTCTTACAATGGGAAGTTTGTACCCTTTGACCAATATCCCCTCATTTCCCTCACTCCCCAGCGATTGGGAACCACAGTTCTACTTCCTCCCTGCTTCTCTGAGTTTGGCTTTTTTAGATACCACATTTAAATGAGATCATATAGTATTTGTCTGTCTCTGACTTACTCCACTTAGCATAATGCCCTCAAAGTCTTGTAACAACAAGGGCAGGTTGTTTTTTCTTTTTTTGTGGGTGAATAATCTGTTATTTATATTTACCACATTTTTTTACCCATTTATCCACCAATGGATACCCAGTTTGTTTCCATGTCTTGGCTATTATAAATAATGCTGCTGTGAATCTGGGGGGGGGGGTGCAGATACCTCTTTGAGATAGCAATTTCATTTCCTGTGGCTATATACCGAGATGTAGGATTGATGGATCATATGGTAGTTCATTTTTAAGTTTTTGAGGAACCTTCATTCTGCAGGCAAGAGAAATTGTCAACAAATTGAGAAGACATCCTATGATTGGAGGAAATATTTGCAAACATATTTGATAGTGGATTAATATTCTAATATATAAGTAACTCATGCATATCAATAGCAAAAAAAATTAAATTTCATTAAAAAATGGACAAATTACCTGAATAGACATTTTTCCAAAGAATACCTACCAATGACTGACAAGTAAATGAAATCATCAATAATCATCAGGAAAATGCAAATCAAAACCACAAAGAAATGTTACTTTGCTCCTGTTGGAATGGCCATTACTAAAACAACAAGAGATGCATGTTGAGAGGGATTGGGAGAAAGGGGAACTCTTAAGCATTGCTGGTAGAAATGTAAAGTGGTACACCGCTATGGAAAACAGTGTGGAGATTCTACTTTGATCTTTGCATTTTACATTGTCTTTTGGAAATTGTACTGAATGCCTGTTGTCCTGTTGATCACACAGGACTTGAAGCCCCACAACTACATTCCACATGTTCCCTTCTTAGCTGGTTTCTAGTTCATAGTCTTCAAAGAGGAGGAAGGAGATGAGGAAGCTCGAGGAAGAGGGAAGGGATTTTTCTTCATATGATTCTGTTAGTGGCAGTGGAAGATGGCAATGGCAGGCTGCAGCAAGTAACTGCAGGCGTCTGTGGGCTCGAGAAATGTTGGTGATTCCAAAGTGGTAGTAGGTAGTAGGGTGGCAAGGGCAGTGGTTCCAGCTGCCTCAGTGACAATGACTCTAGTGAGGCTGGGAGCAGTGGTAACAGGCTCCTTCTGCTCAGTTATGCTCAAAGCACGCTCAGCAGTTCAGTGTCCAGTGAAGGTCCATGGGCTCCTGCCCAAAGGTAGTAGCTGATTTCTGATCACTGCACAACACTCCTTTGTTTTCCCTTTGTTACTCCAGTTCTTCTAACACCTAGCAACTTCCAAATATTTGGGAAACACCTTCCTTCTGCCCCCTTTAGCCTTATCCAAATCTTCTCTGGCTGAACTATCCAGAGATAGTTGATGGTTTCCTGATTATACATAGATTAAAACAGCATTCGTTTTATACCTATATCTATCTAATATGTATTTTTGTATCTGTCATTTTTAGTGGTTATATGGTATTCCATTATGTGGGTGCACCATAATTTATAATGAACCCTTAGCAATACACTTTTAGGCTGTTTCTAGTACCTTGCTGTCGTAGACATTGCTTATCCATGTCAAGTGTATGTACAGGATAAATTCCTAGAAGAGGAATTCCTTCATCAAAGGCTTTGTGAATTTTAAATGTTGATACATATTATCAGATTACTCTGTGACGAGGGTATACTAAATGGTAGTCCCCCCAAACAATGAAAGAGAATGACTACTCATAGCTTGGCCAGCAAGATGTATTTTTAAATTTTTTACTTTTGACAATTTAATAGATTAAAATGACACTGTATTAATAATTAAATATATGCTTCTTTAAAGTAAATTTGAACACATTTTTAAATGTCTAAAAGCCGTTTTTATTTCCTTTTCTGTGTACTACCTATGTATGCTTTTTTAATTTATCATTTCTTTGATTTACAATATTTGTTTATAATCTAAGGATATTAGTTATTTGTCATTTATATTGCATGATTTTCCCTGTATGACATTTTCTTTTCAGTTTATTTTTTTTACAAACTTTTTTAGTATTTATGTAGTCAATCTTTTCTTTATCTAATGAATAATTTATTTTATAATCTGGGTTTTGTGTTTTCTGGAGAAAGGCCTTTCAAACACTGGAATTTGGCGTACATTTTTTTTTTTTTTTTGTGGCTTTTACTAATGTTTTTATGACTTCGTTTTTTTTTCTTATATTCAAATCTTTGACGAATCTGGGATTTATTTGGTGTTAGGGAAAGAAGTGTCTGACATTTTTTTCCCCAAATGGTTAGCAACCCGTTCCAGTGTAACTTATTGAAGTCATTGATATGTTTATTTACTAATCTGAAATTCTACCTTCATCAAATGCTCACTTTGAGTATTCTCCGGGGAGTTGCTGTTTGTACATGTGCCAGTACCAAGCTATTTACACTATTATTTATACATAGTTTTAACATCTGATTATTCCCCCTTTTATACTTCAGTTTAAAATTTTTCTTTTATTCTTAGAATATTTGTTTTTCCATATAAAAGTTGAAATTATTTTGCCTAGTTAAAATCTGTCTTCCTAAAAATCAGTATGTCCTTCAATTTATAATTGGTTTAGAGAAAATGGAGCAACCTTCTATGTATTTCAAAATAGCAGAAGATTTCTGATCACAAAGTCATTGGTTTTTTTCTGCATAATGAAGCTGTTATTGGCAAATCATATGTAATAAATTGAGTACCCAGCTGGTGCTGGTCTGAACATTTTACAGATTTCAGTTCAACATTATAAAGCATTATCTTATTTAATCCCCACAACAACCAAATTTCAGCATCACTCTTATCTTTGTTTTACAGATGAGGAGCCAGAAAGTTAGGAAGTTTTAGTCTCCCTTCTGGGATATCATATCTAGAAGGTGGCATAATGACAGTAATATAATTATTAATTTTATATGTCAACTTGACTAGGTCTGAATCCTCAAACATTCTGGGGTGTGTCTGTGAGAATGTTTTAGGAAGAGATTAGGATTTGAATCAATAGACTCAGGAAATAAGATCACCCTAACTAATGGGGTTGGGCATCATCGAATTTGTTAAGAGTCTATTGGAAGAAGGGTAAACTAACTCTTTTCTTGAGCTGGGACATCCATCCTCTCCTGCCCTAAGACACCAGGGGTCTTGCTTTAGACTTGGACCGTGGCTTACACCATTGGTTCCCTTGGTTCTCAGGCCTTAGGGTCTGGACTAGAACTATACCACTGGCTTCCTGGGCTTCCAGTTTACAGACTGCAGATTGTGGGACTTCTCAACTGCCATAATTGTCAGCCCCTTATAATGAATTGCTTTCTGTATATCTCTGTATATCCTATTGATTCTGTTTCTCTAGAGAACGCTCATATAAGCAGCTTCATCCTGGATCATAATTCTACCATTATTCAGTGCTAAAGCATTGCGGGTGGGTGGCTGAATATCCATTTTATTACAAATATAAATTATTATAAATATAAATTTATAAAAAATTTAATTATGAAGAAGTTGACATTGCCATTTGACTCTTTTTAGACATCCTAATTAGGAAGCAAGAGAGTTTTCACTTATGTGATGTGCATATGGGCCTTTTTGCTTGAAAGGAAAATATATTAATCCTAAAGAAGGTAACATGGGAGGGTGAAGCAAACTCTGTAAAAGCTTAGGGCTGGGAGGGATTATAGAGATCGTTGAATTCTGTCTCATTTTAATGATAGAGGCAGTGAACCCAAGAGAAAGGAAGAGGCCTGTCTTAGGTTCCTCCGTGAATCTGTGGCAGAACTCAGAGTAACATCCATGTCCTGTGACTCAATTCACTGCTCTTTCTGTGAGTCACACTGCCTCTCTCTTGCATTCATCATGGAAGAATCTCATGGCCAAGAAGGTATTTCTGCTGGGAGGCTGTGCTTTATCTGTATACTAGGTTTGTGGTCCTTGACTTGGTACACTTTGAGGTTCCATTGGTTTGTAGCATTTGGTACCTTTCCTATATGTTTAAGAGGGAAGGGTTGATGGCCTTGAGGAATTTGATAGCATGGATTCACTTCTACATGAAAGCCCATCTGATGCTGGCTCTAAGGGATAAGGAAGCAGGGCCACTAGGAAGTGGCTTAAAACAAAGGTTGATCGTGCCTTGTGTGAATTGATCTATCATAAGCATAGGGATGGAGGTCTGAATATACAGGATGCCATCATTTCCAGGTCGCTAGGACTTAATAATGGGACTCTTGATTCAAAGAGGGTGTTAGGAAGAAAAGTAGCAGTAGCAGGTCTCAGTAGAAGCTTGAAGTAGTTTTAAATTTGACTTGAGCCCACATCCAGTGGTTTTTTATAGGGATCTCTGGGCTCCTTGTTAAAATATAGAGAGTTAGACTGTCAACTATATTTTTGCTTGGGTATTATTGTGAAGTTCTTTCTGATGTTTTTATGCACTTGCTATTCAGAGTTATAGACATTGTGAATATTTCATAAGATAGCCACAGATATTAATAGCATTTGGGATGCTTACATAATATGACATTTTAGCAAAAAGTGTTTTCTGTATGGCACTATTGTTTGCAGATTTTCTTATTTTTTATATTCATGGGAAACAGAAGAAAATGAATGACATCCAGTAGAAACTCTCTCTTACCTGGGAAGCCTTGAGACTTTTGTACTTAT
Organism: Potos flavus; assembly: GCA_028534135.1. NCBI lineage: Eukaryota > Metazoa > Chordata > Mammalia > Carnivora > Procyonidae > Potos > Potos flavus. The sequence continues at coordinate 25,089,230 of CM052891.1, read as the reverse complement.
TTTCTCTTTCTCTTAAGCAGAGGGCTTTGAAGTACAAAAGGCTAAGGGAACCTAAGGCCCAAAGGAGTGATGTCTGAAACTAAGGATAAATAAAGCCCTGCTAGAACCAGCCAATGACTCCTGAGGCTTACTTAAATTGGTGAATGCTAAATGGAAAGTTCTGAAACATTAATGTCATAATGTCGTTAGAATTGCTTGGGATTTGTTTAAATGCTGACTCTAAGATTCCTTCTCGAGAGATTCTGAGTAACATTTCTTGGATTGAGCTCAGAAATCTGCATTTTATTTTATTTTTTTATTATTTTATTAAAGATTTTATTTATTTATTTGAGAGAGAGAAAAAGTATGAGAGGGGAGAGGTCAGAGGGAGAAGCAGACTCCCTGCCGAGCAGGGAGCCCGATGCGGGACTCGATCCCTGGACTCCAGGATCATGACTTGAGCTGAAGGCAGTTGCTTAACCCACTGAGCCACCCAGGCACCCCAGAAATCTGCCTTTTAAATAACCACTTATTGGGGCGCCTGGGTGGCTCAGTGGGTTAAAGCCTCTGCCTTCGGCTCAGGTCATGATCTCAGGGTCCTGGGATCGAGCCCCGCATTGGCCTCTCTGCTCAGCAGGGAGCCTGCTTCCCCCTCTCTCCCTGCCTGCCTCTCTGCCTACTTGTGATCTCTCTCTCTCTCTGTCAAATAAATAAATAAAATCTTTAAATAACCACTTAAGGTGACTCTGACATTTGTCGACCAAATCACACTCTAGCTAACAGGGGAGGGCCTCTCTTTCTTTCTTTCCAGCAGGAAGTTTCATCACGTCACAAATCACAGAATCTCAAAAATAGAAGGTACCTTATAGATTATCTCACTAATCCAAACTATTTTCTTTTTTTAAGATCTATCCAGAATATTCCCACTGGAAATTGCTTTGTTTTGCAAAGTCCCCCTTCATACTGAATCAAAATCTTCTCCCCGTGGCTTCTGGTCACTATCCTTCAGCTTTCAGGAGGACATATAAAAAAGTTCAGTTCCTATTTGATACATGAAAAGACTGTCTTTCTAGACCCCTTTGATGCTTCCATTCCCTGTGCAAAAAATTCCTAGTTGTAAAGCATTCAGAGTTTGTAACATGATAGAAAATTTCAAGGCATGAAAAACAGTTGAGCAGATATTTCCCCTGGCTAATATAGGCCTGCAAATCCCTTTGGGATGTTAGGTAATTTTGTACATGGATTAGTTCATCAATTGCTATGTCCATTCTAGTTGAGTTGCCCTTAACCACCTTGGTTGAAGCCTTTCCTATAGTTCAAGCCTTTTCCTATAGTTCCTATAGTTCAAGTGGGCAGTGCAGTTAGGAGATCCATATTGCCAACTTCCATGTCACCCATTTTCCTAAAGATCTATTTCCAAAGTGTTAATTAGATACTTCTGTCTGGTTATCATGTGTTTGGTGCTGCTGATTGGTGTTCTTTGCTGTGATAGGATAGTTAGGGTGTCTCACACCCTTATTCTCCTGTGGAATGCCCTTTTTAACTGCTTGCCTTTCCATTTCTTGCAAGTTAGAGGGAGCAGTAGCAAGGATACAGAGCGCTATTTGCACTATTTCTTCTAATAACTGCTTCTTTGCTTTGCCTTTATTCCAAGAGAACTAGTTCCCCCAGCTTTTGGGAAACTCAGGTTGGAGTTGTTATGAGAGTCTTCCCAAAAGGAGTGAAACATGACAAGCAGAGCCAGAGGAATAGACAGAATATGCATGGAGGAGACAAGATGGGAGGACATTTCAGATAAGGCATGTAACAAGAGAAAAATCTTGGGGCCAGCCTGGGTGATTGTGTGTTGGGATTGTGTGATGCATATGTGTGTGTGGTGAGGGATGATCACAATGCAAGGATCTCAGCCTAGATACCAAGTTGACAGTAAGGAGCTGCAGAATAAAAAACATGCATAGTGGAGAGGGGCAGCTGTCCTCAAATATCTGGCAAAAATGGTTAGACTTTATGCTGATGTCTCACCTAACATCCTGAGAATGGAGCTCACCACATTACTGCCAACCCATTAGGAAATAATCCAACTAGAATTTGAGTTGGTGTAATACAGTTACTTAGCCTGGTAGCGCCCTCTGTTGGAGGAAAGTTAGGGGTCAGCTGCTTTAATAAAAGTTCCATGACAGAACATTAACAAGAACATGGCTATGACTGGTTTCCACCTATATTAGAACATTCTGTTAGAAGGTAGGCACAGGGAACAGTAGGACCTGAGACACTTACATTTATATTAGAATTATAAAAAAATATTAAAATTAATTTTAATTATATTAAAATCATTTAAAAATTTAAATTTAATAATATTTATTTATTTAATAAAAAATAAAATTATATTAAATTATTAAAAATAAAAGTGTCACAAAGATTGTGGTATGGCCAACAATTATGATAAAAATAAACTCAGATTAGATATCTGTTATTCAGTCTTTACTGATAGTGTAAATTCCCGTGACCTGTGTGTATGAAAGTGTATGTGTAAAACACCTGTAATATATGTGTGTGTTGTTTTAAGTAGATTTGTTTGCAGAAAGTAGTAGTATACTTTTATAGATTGATGTAGTATTTAAATACTATCTAAAGCAATAAAGGGACTTTAATAATATTCTGTGAGCCAGCAAGATTAGAGGTACAAGTAAAAAAAAAAACAAAACAACAAAAAACAAAAAAAGAGAAACTTCATTAATTCAGTTAGTTTCCAGATCAAGAGAGGAGATAAACCCAGTGAATTCTGCAGTCTGATCACACATATTGTACTGCATTAAGTTCTAATCACAACCTTTTTAAAAGGATAGATGAGCATAAGTTTGTACGTAATAGAGTTATTATGTGTTAAGAAAGATTTGAAAATAGCTTTACATACAGGATATTTAGTCTGAGAAGTTTTGGATAGAAAGGATAAGTATTTTTAAATATTTAAAAAACTATAACACAACAGGGAGACTTCATTTTCATGTTTTCTTACAGCTAGACTTAAGGCTAAAGAGTGACAGTTATAGGAAGGGAGAGCTCAGTATAGTAAGAATTTTCTAAAAATCAAAGCTTTCCAACAATAGAGTGGTTTAAAATGATTGCTTGATTATATGACTATGATATTACAGAAAGGATTCCTGCGCAAAATTTAATGGGTGATAGAATTAGAAACCTTTATGTGCTTTTCTGTTATATATTCTTATTCTATAATATAAAAGCAGCTTGAATCATTTAATAAAAGGATAAATTTTGTGGGAGCAAAGTGAATAAAATATATTTCCATTTTTACCCTTAAAGTTGTATGTAAATATATTTACTTGTTCTTATTTGTGACATATATTTGTAGAGGTATATATTTCTAAAATATGGTAATCAAATATTAACAGAGTTCAGTACCTGAGTAGTACTGTTATGAAAACAATATTATATTGCAAGATCAGACTTACCCAGGTGGTATTTATTTGTGTGATTCAAAACCTATGACTTTTCTGAGATCCAAACAAACAAAAACCCCAAAAGTTGAAGATTTAGAACAAACCTCAAATCTTTAAAAAGTACAGTAGATATTTTAGTACAATTAATCATAGGAATTACAAGACAGTTTTGGTTGGTTGAGCAAAAGCCTGATAAAATCTCCTTTACCCCCTTTCCCTATATCTGTTCATATCAGTTAATAACATGCAAACTTTGGGGCTGTGGGAAGATCCAGGAGAAGAGCATGATGTCTGACTTCCAACCAGCTACCTGGGCTGCATTTAAAGCAGGAGCACGGTTAAATATATTGGCTCTGGAGCCAGAGTGCCTGACGCAAAATTTTACTTTTTCTTCTTCAAAGCTAAGTAAGCTGGACCAAGTAATTCAAACTCGTTGTCTCAGTTTTCTCATTTATAAAATTAAAAAAAAAAAACTCTCATAGTGTTGTTCTGACAGTAACAGAGTAATAGCTAATATTTATTGAGTGATCACTATGTACTTCGGACAATTCTGAGCACATTGAGTGTATCCACTCAGTTTATCCTCCTAATATGCTACAAAGTTGGTTCGATTGCCCCCCTTTTTTCAGATGAGAAACTGAAACACAAAGAGCATCAATTTACTCAAAGTAGTAGTTTTTTTTAATTGTATTATGTTAGTCATCATAAAATACATCATTAGTTTTTGATGCAGTGTTCCAAGATTTATTGTTCATGTACAACACACAGTGTTCCATGCAATACGTGCCCTCCTTAATACACACCACCAGGCTCACTCATCCCCTCACCCCCTCCCCTCTAAAACCCTCAGTTTGTTTCTCAGAGTCCACAATCTCTCATTGTTCGTCTCCCCCTCCAATTTGCCCCAATTCACTTTTCCTTTCCTTTTCCTAACGTCCTCCCTGTTATTCCTTATGTTCCACACGTAAGTGAAACCATATGATAATTGACTTTCTCTGCTTGACTTATTTCACTCAGCATAATCTCTTCCAGCCCCATCCATGTTGATGCAAAAGTTGAGTATTCATCCTTTCTGATGGATGTGTAATATTCCATTGTATATATGGACCACATCTTCTTTATCCATTCGTCTGTTGAAGGGCATCTCAGCTCTTTCCACAACTTGGCTATCGTGGACATTGCTGCTATGAACATTGGGGTACATATGGCCCTTCTTTTCACTACATCTGTATCTTTGGGGTAAATAACCCAGTAGTGCAATTGCTGGGTCATAGGGTCATTCTATTTTGAATTTTTTGAGGAATCTCCACACTGTTTTCCAAAGTGGCTGTACCAACTTGCATTCCCACCAACAGTGAAGAGGGTTTCCCCCTCCATATCCTCTCCAACGTTTGTTGTTTCCTGCCTTGTTAATCTTTGCCATTCTAACTGGTGTAAGATGGTATCTTAATGTGGTTTTGATTTGAATTTCCCTGATGGCTAATGATGATGAACATTTTTTCATGTGTCTGCTAGCCATTTGTATGTCTTCATTGGAGAAGTGTCTGTTCATGTCTTGTGTCCATTTTTTGACATGATTATCTGTTTTTGGGTGTTGAGTTTGGGAAGTTCTATATAGATCGTGGATATCAGTCCTTTGTCTGTAGTGTTATTTGCGAATATTTTCTCCCATTCTGTGGGTTGCCTCTTTGTTTTGTTGACTGTTTCCTTTGCTATGCAGAAGCTTTTTATCTTAAGTACCAAAAGTTCATTTTTGCTTTTGTTTCCTTTGCCTTTGGAGGCAAGTAGTAGTATTGACCCAAGCAATCTGGCTTCAGAGATGAAGTTCCCAAGTATTACTCTCTAACTATATAAAGTCCTAGCACACAGTAAATAAATAATTCAATAATATGTAATTATTCTTACTATAGTGAATACTTACGTTTTGCCTTGCTCAGATACTGAACTCTTAGTATTTGATTACCATATTTTAGAAATAAAGATGAGGGGCACCTGGGTGACTCAGATGGTTAAGTGTCTCCCTTTGGCTCAGGTCATGATCCCAGGGTCCTGGGATTGAGCCCCACATCGGGCTCCCTGCTTAGTGGGCAGCCTGCCTCTCCCTCTCCTGCTGTTGCTCTCCCTGCTTGTGCTCTCTCACTCTCTCTGTCAAATAAATAAATAAAATCTTAAAAAAAAAAAAAAAATGAAAGTTGAGATCTGGGCAGAAAATTGGCATAACAGATTGAATGAGATCTTTCCTGAGGTTCTAGACCCAAATGGAATGCTTTAAATTCCAGGTAGGAAGCTAGAAAATGCCATCTCTCTGCCTCTGTTCGGAACTTGTTTAGGGACACCATGACAGGCTGTGGTAAGGGCGAGGCTTCACAAGTAACTTTGCAGTCCGTGAACATACACACTGGGATAGGGTAGAAATTGCATGGCAAAGGTGGCTGACACACTAGTTTGTACACATGCTTAAGCACCACTTTTAGGACTTCTAAAATAGCCAAAAAATATAACGTGGTGAATTTATTTTCATCAGGTATACCAGGGGCATCTCAAGCTACCATAATTTGATTATTAAAAATAAATGTGCATTCACTTTTGGTGGTAGCTCAGAAAGATCCTATCATACTGACCCTCCTTCAGATAACAAATATGAAATCTGGAAAAAATATATGTAATTACATACTTATATATAGTATTTTATAAAATATTTTAATATTTATAATATATCTTATATATGTATGCATGTATATATATATATATATTTCCCCCTCACTTTAATTGTTTCCAGCTGAGGAGAGCCCCCAGTCTGCACATGTGGGATAGTAAAACTTTGAAAGAAAATCTGCTGTCACTTTGGCTGGAAGAAACATCAGACAGAGATGAGGGCAACCACAGTTGTGAGAAAACAGGGTGGGGATCCTGGGGAGCCAGCCATAGAGGGAAAGTCCAATAATTAGTGGATGAACTCTTCCCAAATATCTAGCTGACTTTTGAACCACAGCTGTGTGTGATAGACTTCAAATAGCACAACAAAGCTAAAAGGAAAGAATTCAGACCAGAACTGCTGCCCAAGAAACAGAGTATGCAGTGTGAATTTAACCAAAGCAACCTGCTAAGACAAGCAAATCGACACTACATGTGGCAATGTAAGGGAATCCAGAGTCTCTATAACCTTAAACCTGTATGCCTAGGAAACAATCCAAAATTATTTACCATAGGAAGAAACAGGAAGATGCAAATTGTTACTTTAGGAGAAAGGAGCAGTAAGAAAAAAAAAAAAAAAAAAAAAAAAAACCGATCCTGAAATGATCTAGATTTTGAAATTATCAGGCAAAAATTTGAAAGCAGTCGACATAGTTATGCTCAGTGATATAAGGGAAAATATGCTTGCAGTGAATGAAAAAGACAATGTTTCATTTGAGAAATAAAAATTATTAAACATGGGATTTTCTCTAAGTGGGAAATACAATATCAGAAGTAAAAAAAAAACCCAAAAAACTCATGGGATGGGCTTAATAATAAAATATAGATGACAAAGAAAACGACCAGTAAACTTTATGATAGAATAGGAAAGGATATTCTATCTGAAGATGGAGAGAAAAAAATTGAAAAACAGATTTAAAGACATAAAATTTTGTTTTACCATATGTGAAATTTGATTTCGAGAAGGAAGATAGAAAAAAAAATGGGGCAGAAAAGTACATGAAGGCATAACATCCCCCTAATTCCCAGACAAAGACATATTTGTAGATTCAAAAAGCTAAAAGACTCCAGACAGGATAAATAGAAACAAAACTGTGCCTAGGTACATTATAATCAAACTTCTGAGAACTACAGATAGCATCTCTAAGGCAGCCAGGAAAAAAATGACACGTTATATACAGGGGAACAAAACATGATGCTGAACAGAAGAGTACATGCTGTGTGATTCTCTATGTGAAATTCAGGAAGGAATAAAATTAGTCTGTAGTGACAGGAAGCAGATCCATAGTTGCCGGGACTGAGGTTGAGGATGACATCAAAGGAACATGAGGAACCTTTTGAGGTGTTGGGCATATTTTATATCTTGATTATAGTCGTGTTTATGTGATTGTATCTATTTATCAAAATTTACTTAGTATGTACACTAACAGGGTGCATTTTACTTTTTATATTGTAGCTCAATAAAGTTAATTAAATAAATGAAAGCAGTGTTTGGAAAATATCCTCCTAAATGTAGCTGCATATCAGTGATCCTAATGATCTCAGCCAATGCTATTGCCTTCTCAGGGGAAGTTTAAGATAGAAGAAGAAAATATACCTATTAGCCAATATAGATTTAGAAAATAATTAAGTCAGTGTGTGCACAGAAACAATTTCAGAGGCGCAAGTTTAGCAGAGCAGCAAATTTTCTGATTTGGTTTCTACCAGCTTGTTCAGATATTTAGAATTTTTTTTTCTTTTTAAAGATTCAAATTTGTTCATCATTTGTATCAACTAAAACCTCCTGAAATCATGCAGTATTGAATTATAAGTCTTTTCCAAGCCTAATTCCTATGCCAAAATCCTACCAAAAATATGAATTTCTGAGATTTTATTTGCCAAAATGTCCAGAATAATATGTAGTTTTTCAGTATCTTACAAAATTACTATTTTAGGAACTATAAACACTTGGAATTCAATATCATTTTTATTGCTCCAGTCATATGAAATATGGAAGGTAGGATCTATATGGTAGTTTATCTGCTCACTGTATCTTTATATTCTCTTGCTTTTAATTAGAATGTATTAGGATTTTTCAGGACCACTCATTTCATTGAATTTTAACAAGTCACATAATGTAATGCTTTTCTATAAAGCATTTTCTTATTTTGTGCTATTAACAAAATTTTAAATTTGGAAAAAAATCATAATTATTAGGGTTCATGTAAATTTACACTGTACAGAAACCTTGATGTATTGAGGCCAAAAAAAAAGGAAAAGATAAACCCATATAACATATAGATTCTATAGTGAGTAAGAGAGCATATCTGACCTCAGGAAGAGGACAGTTTTTTTAAAGAAAATAAAGGAGGTAGCATAGTGCCAAGTAGGGCTTGATAAACGCCACAAAGCTGGTTGTGCACCACTCAGTCTACATCCCGGGGCTTCCTCAGATGTCTGAGCACATAATGTGGTACCGGTGACTAGGACTTTGATTTTTAATACAGTCCTCTCCCCTTCCTACAGATAAAATTGTCAATGCCACATTATCACTTAACCTTCAGGTTTGTCATGGTGCCCTCTTCTCTAAAATACATACAAAAGAAGAAAAAAGGGGCATCTGGGTGGCTCAGCCGGTGGAGCATCTGCCCTCAGCTCAGGTCATGATCCCAGGGTCCTGGGATTGAGCCCCGCCTTGGGGCTCCCTGGTCAGCGGGGAGCCTGCTTCTCCCTCTCCCTCTGTCTGCTGCTCCCCTGCTTGTGTTCTCTCTTTCTGTGTCAAATAAATAAATAAAATCTTAAAAAAAAAAAGAAAACATCAGTTTTCCCATTAAAATTTTGAGTAAAGGAAAGAGGAGTGCCTTGAATGGGTAGCTCTTTAACATGGACGTGATCTAGTTCGAATTAGCAGCTCACCTAGAAATGCTTTATTGCTATTGCTGCTGCTTGTTTAAGTTTCATTGAGCCAGCTTTTATAAATTATCCCTTAATATGTTCTGGACAGTTTGGTTCGGGGAGGATGCTCACTTTCCCCAAGGAGCTAATGAAAATTCAGTGTTTGCCTATTCCCTGTACCTCATTGCAAAAATCAATGCCTGAAATACAATAGCTGCATAGTGATGATGTGTGGTTGTGGTGCCTTCACGGAGCTGAAAGTTATAGCTCCAAAGGCAGTCTTTCCTTCTCTTCTCTGAAAACTTTAGATTCACACATCTGCTGCCTTCTTGACCCTGAGCTTTCTATCTTCTTGCTAGACAAGAATGTTTTCTTTCTTTCGTGGATAGTGCTGACTCTTCCTGGAAGCTAGGCCCAGGGGGTAGCTGCTTACTGCACGCCTGTAGCTAGATTTGAAATCTCCACAGTATCCCTGACCAAAGAATGGTGCAACCTGAAAATTGCAGAGTAGCTTTCTGACTTTTTAGCAGTAAGCTTTATTTGCTAGTGTGAAAACACAATAGCGACCCATTCACTAAGTCAACAAAACCAAGGGATTTATTTCCTTTATTGGAGTTTGTGGAGTTAGGATATTTGCTAAGGAAGAATGGGACATGGAATTATGGAAAAGAGGATAAGATTTGGGTCCCTTCTCTTTAATGCCTTATAGGAGGCATTAGAAGTTTTAACTATTTTAACAAAACTATTTAACTATATTTAACAAAACTATTTTAACAAAATTCCTATTTTAACAAAATAGGAGTTTTAAACAAGGTCCAGGTAGGTTTGCTGAGGACCTGAGACCAAGAATGAGGTTTGAGGGGTCTTTAACATCAGGTGTGGGGTTATGAACTTAAATGAATTTGGGAAGACATTGAATTTCATTGAATCTCAAAGGGATGCCACCTCAGAGTATCTGGTTACATCTGATATTGTTTAAAGAGATAGCAGCAACTGTGTGATCTTCAGCAATCCACTTACTTGGAATGCTAACAACTACACAAAAAGAATATTAGAAATACCTCACAAAATTCTGAGAAAATGCTTGTAATGCATGTGGTCACCACTGACACTAGAGATTAGTATTTGTTTTTGTTTTGTCTAAGGGTAGTCCTAAAGGCAACTAATAATAACTACCCTAGAGGAGGGAAGGTTAGAAAGGAACCTGATATCTGTCTTCCATATGTTCTATGAACTATGAGAATGAAAGATGAAGCTTATTTTGGAGACCCCCAAGAGAGGGAAATTGAACTAATGAATAAAATTATATCAAGATAGCTCTATAAAGAACATCCTACTGTGTCAGTGTCTAAAAATGGGATAGCCTGCTTCTGTTAAAAATGTGTTTTCTGTCACTGGAGCTGCAAAAACCATTATTGAGTAACTCAGAAAGGTTGAGAAACTTACCCAAGTCCACATAGTTAATAAAGCTAGAGTTAGGATTAAAACTTTAATCTGAAAGCCCTGGCTAAATTTGTGAGTGATAGAGATTCTCTCCTGACACTTCTCATCTCTCCATTAGAGAGGCATATGTTTGCCTACAGGTGGCACTGTTGAACAATTTGTTAAGTGACTTAATTGCTAAGTTAAATAAATATGTATATTCTCTCAGCATCATTAAATTTGTCTTAGATTTTTAAAACCCTAACTGTAATTTATTTGAAGCTGCTCTGGATAATGCATAATATTGCTTAAAGGTAAGCACTAAAATTTGTTGTAATTCCTCTCATGGCTGCCGCCTGTTTAGCTGGTTCAGCCCCCATGTTTTAAAGAGGTGACCCCCGGCCAATCCCCTCATTAAATAGTGAAGAAATGCTACAGGTTCTCCTTGATGAAGGACACTGTTCCTTCATCATATTCTTCTGTTTCTCCCTGTGGTGTTTGAGAACGGGTAGTGGCATTCTAATCAACTGTGTTTTGACCAAATTACCCTTAGGTCCTGGTTCCTTGTTTATCTGCCAGCCGAAGGGGAGGCTTTTGCTGTCATGCAGAGATGGGTGGATTGTTTTCTTCTCTTTCTTAAGAAATCTTTCACATTTGGAATGCTAAGCAATTACAGCATCTAATTCTAATGTATGTAACAAACCTCCTGTTTCACCTCAGCAAAGGCTCATTATGTCTTGTAAGTGTGCTACATGTTGAATTTGCACCTTTGGTAATTAGTACAGCTACTATGCCAGCCCTCCTTCCCTCCTTTGCCAACAATTTCAGTGTTAGCAAACAAGCATCAATCACCAACCTGATGAGCAAAATTAAGGCCTCTCTGTGCAACTCAGTGCACAGGCTGGACTGAAATTCCAGGTTTAGGAGCTCATCTTTGCCAGTGTTACAATATGTAATACAAAAAACAATAGCTAACTTAATAATTGTTTTTATTATTTACTATGTGTGAGATATGTGCTACCTATGTTATATGGAAGTTTTCGTGGAACTCCTAATAAGAAGCCTAACAGATAGGTGTCATGTTTGCCCACTTTCTAAATAAAAAATTGAGGCACGGTGAAGTTAAATAGCATGCCCAAGGCCATAGAGCTATAAAGTGTTCTAGTCAGATTGAGATGACAAACAACATCTGCCAGTTCACCATGGAAAAATTAATTCTAACCCTTTGGAATAATGACTCAGATTCTCTGACCCAGTGCTAGCCAAGTCACCTTGGAATCAGACATTAGTCATGAATTGCTACTGTTGTCTTGGGATGGGGTGGGGTAGAGTAATCAACTTAAAGAGACTCAGTGAATGTTTATTAGTATCAAATAAGATTTGGCACTGGTCAAGTCTCATTGGATCTGCAGGTTTGCTTTTGGTGATTGGGTGCCTTTTTATTCTTTGGACCAAGTGCTGCTGATGTCCTACTTCTAGCCATT
>CM052891.1:25009573-25076819 GCA_028534135.1 Potos flavus | reverse complement strand
GCCTGCAGTTCTCAATAATGCCTGTTATAGTTCTCTCCAAAAAAATGTTTGGCCTCATTTCTAAATAATCGCTGAGGTTATTGGTGAACCAGAATGGATTGTCCTTGGTATGCCATGACTCAGATATAGCTGATTTTAATAATGAATGGTAATATCTTAGCTTTATCAAGCACCTATCCTATATTTAATGCAATGCTAGGAATAGAAATAGAAAAATGAGTAAGACATAGCTCCCACACTCAAGGAGCTCTTCGTCTAGAGAGGAAGCAGGCACAGATGCAACTGGATAAAATATGGGGCACGTATTTTAATGACGAAATCTCTGAAGTGCTTGGAGGATACAGAAGAGGAAGTGATTAGTTCTGCCTAGGGAATTCATTCAGTACTTATTCACAAATGTTTATTGAATGAGTTGTCTATACTGGGCCAGGCACAGTGAATGAGAAATCAGAGCTTATTTTCAGGTAGGACAGTGCAGGTCACAACATCAGTAAACCAGGTAAATTCAAGCAGAGAGAACAGTGTTTGGGGATGTTGGAACAGAGAGGGCCCAGGGTCATCAGAGGCAGCCTCCTGAGCAGGTTGCATTTCGGTTGAGGCTAAGTGATGACATGGAGAGACCAATGAAAACTTAGAAGGAATGGGTACTATAGAACCCAGAGGTGGCACAGGCCAGACCACATAGAACGGAGGCTTGCAAACCTGGCTGGACTGAGAATCACCAGGCCAGTGGCACATCCTGCATAATTGGTGTTGGTATGGGGCCCAGGCTTTGCTCTGCAAAAGCTCTACAGAACATTCTTAGGTGCAGATGGGACTGAGATGCTACAGCATGGGATGCAAGAAGTACGATGAAGACTGCAGCAGGGTTTTAAGAAGGGGGATTGGCATGATCTAATAGACACTTAAAATATTATTGCTACATGCAGGAGTGATCACACAGAGGGCAAGTGTTAAGGCAGGGGAGAAAATTAGAAGGTTCTTGCCATCATCCAGTGGGGAGATGTCAACAGCTTAGACCAGATGGAAGCAGTGGAGAGAAATGAAATCAGAAAAGGTTTCATGGCTTTCTTCTGAGCCTTGAAGAAAAAAGTAAGATTTTTACTTTCGATGGAAGAATGAGAACAAGACCTGGGAAAGGAATGAGAAGTGATATGGGTTGGTATGGGAAGAAGTGATGGGATTTTGGGTGGCACAGGTATGGACAGGTCCAAGAATAACATAGTGGAGCTGCTAAGCAGATAAGCCTCTTAATTAAGACACAGGTTAATGCTTTGCCTCAGGTAAATTATTAAGCAGCAATGGTAATCTTTGATTACTTCTTTGGGTAGTCTTTGTTCTCTTTCTCTTTCTCCATGTTGGGAGGTTTCCCACCCTGGGGTGCCATTATCTTGGGTAGGCTTGGGGTTTATTGAGATTTTTTCTGTCACTATTGTAGTCATTTTAACAATTGCTCCTGTTTTCTACCTAATGTACCTCTTCAGCAGTAATCAAACACAGAATGGGTCTTGGAGATTTCCAAATGGGCTTTCACCCAAGCACCATAGAAGCTATTTCCTATAAGAGACTCCCAGAGTAGCACCTGACAGTGAGGTTCTTAATTCCCAGGTCAAAGCCACATTAAATCTGTCTTGGGCTTTCCTGAACTGGGACTTTGTCATGGAGACAATGCTATGTTGGCATCATATGGTGATGCCATGTGTTAAGTAATCTCTCTTTTATTTTCTCTCATCAGTGGGGCAATGGTGGGACTTTATGATTGAAGCCATGAAAACAGCTAGTATTCTGTAAGTCTGAAATGATCTAATGTTAAAGTTCCTAAACTTAAAATACATACTTCCCAAGATAAGTCATAGCTGACACGTCCTTTTTTTCCCCTGGCTTAGCAACCCATTGTCCTTATGCTAACATCTTTCTTCTCAGAGAATGGTCTGTTTGTGCCTCTCTGTATAGGGGAGGATTAAATTATTGACTAAGAACACAGGTTATTAAGTCACAGTTGCCTTCCAGTCAGGGTTTTACCACTTACTAAATATGGTTCTGTACGAGTTATTTAACCAGTCCGAGACTTGACGTCCTCATCTGAACCTTGCCACTTAATAAGTTAACCTTGACCAAGAGCATCAACATTACCTGGGAGACATTGCTAACGAAATGTGGAACCTCAAGCCCCATCCCACAACTACAGAATTAGAATCTGTAGGATTTTTAACAAGATCCCCTGGTGATCATATAAATATTAGGGTTAAGAAACAATAATCTAGGAAAAATCCGTGCTGTGTTTAACTTTACCCATGGGTAAAAATGTCTGTTGCTGAAGAATGCCAGCAGAGGAGAACTTGTTAGTTGTAATTTCCAGTGTAGAATGGGTTTTTAAGAAGCTTATTTGTATAAGATAGAAATAATGGAGAGGAAAGGACAAACCATTTTATATTTTGGAAGGTAGACAGGCCTTTAGTTACCCCATCAAATTACAAAAACCAAGTGGTTGTGCTCACTTTGGCAGCACACATACAAAAACCGAGTGACCGCTCAATTTGTCTATAACCCAAGTTAGCATTGGAAAATATGGCAAAGACAAAATTACCTCATGAAGCCTCAAATCACATTTTTTTAGGCTTCTTACTTTACTTAGAATTGCCACTACCCACTTTGTCTTGGAATACTCACTATTCTTGGTAGAACTCATAGGAAAAACAGTTTATAACCAGCACAGAATCTGTACACAAATAGAACAAGCTTAGACATTTCACAAACTGCCAATTTTTATTGGCTTCCTAACTGTCTCTATTTTTACTTAGTTAGGAGAAGAGACAAGAAAGAAAGAATACTGAAGTTGCTAGTCACCTGAGTCACATCCACACTTGTGTCATCATCATCATCTGCTTTCTTCTTCTTAGCGGTGTCCTACTAATCTCTCAACTGCTGCTATTTCATTTTTAGTGTGGACCACTAGAGAAAATGCTTTTCTATTCAACCACCATGATTCATCTTTTTCTCTTTTATTTTTTTACATTAACACCACCTTTTTCACTCTTTTCTTGCTCCTTGTTATCCTCACTGCCCAGGAAGTAACCTGTGAATGCTTTGGTATAAATTTTGGATGTAATTCTCTATAGTGATGATTCATGGATGATCTTCAGTTACTTTGCGTTACATTGTATTCCCCATCAGTAAGTGTAGACAGCAAGAGTTTTTTTATTTTATGGTAGGAAAGAATTAATTACTATAAAGACTGTCATTCTCTTTATTAGCCTGAGCTACCAGTAATAATCAGTACAACAACATCAAGATAGTAGACTCTGATTCAGATCCATTTTCCAATTTCCATTTTCAACTATTTAATCATACTATGTGAAGAGTTTTCAGGAGAAGAGGGAGAGTGAAAGTCAAAAGTATGTAATTCAGGATAGTCCATGTTATTCGAAGGCAATATGCAACTCCCAAATCACAGTAGCTTAACCTCACAAAATGTCATGAGAATTCTAAATTGCCGTGAGTTGATAATGGTGCCCATCTTATTATAGATACTCGTGGATGAGATAAAGAAGGGCTCCATTTAGACACATGCTTTCTCCATAAACATGGAATGACAGGGATGAAGAGAATCCAGAATGGGGCTCTCAGAATTTTTTTTTTCCCAGAAGTGGTGTTGGCCAAAACATGTCACACAGCTGTCCTCAAATGGGGTGGAAAAGTACAAACCTGTTGTGTCCAGAAGGAGGAAAGCTAGCAGTAGTTGATCACCAGTATTAATAACTCTCCAAGATTGTCACACCCATAGATCTTATGGCTTTGAGCTTTCCTGCTTTACCACACACTAGTTTTGTAACCTTAGTAAACTTTGAATTTCTCAACAGTAAAATAGATATAAAGCACCTGCTCTACTTACCTCAAGACTTACTTTGAGGACCAAATTCCCTAATGTATGTAAAAGCACTCTAAATGTGTGAAGGATTCTTACCAGCAAAATCTTTAGTTCCTGATACATGATCTTATTTCCATCTGTGTTCTATTGTGTTGACTAGGCAATGGGTGATTTGCTACCGTTAAATCCGAATGCTCTTTTATAAAGTCCTAATAGGAGTTAATTAAAATATCAAGAAGATTGTTTATATATAATCAAAAGGCAGACATAAAATCTGAGAATACAGTTAGTTTTGCCCTCTATTATCAATGTGAGAATGTGGAACATTTTGCTATCTCTTAGAAAGTCACCACCACCACCACTGTAGCCATCCCTATGAGACTATATACTACAATGGATTTGTTCTGAAAATCATTAGTTTGGAGGGAAACTTACAGGAACACAAAGTCCCCAGGATCATGGTTGCTACTGCCTAATAAGTCTCTGGGCAATAGAAGGGATTTGAAAAGCTATAGGGAAAAGGGAAAAAGAGAAAGAAGAGGAATTGAATAGATGGCTGGCCACCAGATTGGAACTTTGGGGAAAGAGTAAGTGTATTTACCAGAAATTTCTCTCTCTCTCTCTCTTTCTCTTTCTTTCTAAGCTTATCTTTCGAATCTTCCATTTCTCTCCATGAATTTTATAGAATAACTATAATACTAAAGTTGTGTGAAAGTGAAGCTTGTCTTGACTTTTTTTTTTGAGAGGATGGTTTACAAACTGCTGAGTATGTTTTTAAGGTGGATACAGGGTGAGAACTCAGGCTGATTTGTGAGAAATCCACTCGGATGAGTGACACCCAAGAATGATAAAAATGAGAGGAGCAGCCTTTTGGGCAAGACTCAAAACCAGCTAGCCAAGCAGTTATTTGTACTTCCCAAAAGAGTTCTGTAGGTTAAGCATATGTAGGACCCTCTTATTTTTTGTTCAATTATATAAACGACATCTTTGATGATTCACTCCTAGAAGGGAGTAAGCTAATTCATTTAGCTTCCTAGAGCCATTGTGCCAAAGGCCAAAGAACCCAGTACATACCAGAATGTAAGAAAGAACATCAGGTTCAAGATGGAAAGCAAGTACAAAACAGATCTAAATCAGAGGCATTGAGGAGAGAACAAAGAATAAACACAGACAAAGAGTTGTTAAGTCACCAAGTACATTGGAACAGATGACATGGAGCTGATCTAAGTTTATTCTGGAAACAGGACTCAGTGCATCTGCATTGGCCAGCTCAGTCTTCCTAAAGTTGCTGAAACAGAAGAGACACTAGATATATATTGGTCTTTTGGATTTCACTCATCATTAACTTTTCAACAGGTTTTTAATTCACAAAACATCTGGGTTTGTGTAATTGCTTACCTAATAGTGCCCATTTCATGGTTGGATGGTAACCAGGACAGAGATAAACTAGGGAAACAGAATGGTCTTCAAGCCATCTCAAGTACTGAAGTAGAAAATCATGGTTTACTAAAATGCTTCAGTAAAATGGCAGTCTCATGGTTTCAGGTCCTAGCCCTGCTACTTCTTAGGTATGTGACCTAAGTTAAGTCATTAAATTTCTCTGCATAGCAATTTCTCCATATATGAAAGGATAATAACAAACTTAACTACCTGTATCACATGGTTGTTGCATAGTATACTAATGAATCATTTAAGTTCTTTTTTAAATGTATAAGCTGTTAATAAAATAACATGCACAAACTGTTAAACAAACGAGATGCTCTCCTACATCCACATCTTTGTGTGGGTGTTTCTCTTGCATGAGCTTCACCCCAACACAGCTACATGTGCCAACTCCTATGCCTAAACTCCAGTGGTCTTCTGTGACCATTACTTCCTTTTCAGTTAGGTAAGATGCCCCTTCTCAATCCATTTTTGCACAAATCCATCTGTTATCGTTTCCTGATGTCATTTTTATGATGTCAAATTAGTCTTAACTTATTAAATAACTCTAAAAATATCTTTTGATTATGAATTATTTTTGCAAAGAATGCTTGATGACTGTTACTGCTTAAAAAGTCAACATGAAGACAAAGATGGATATAGGCTGATGATTGCTATTTTGACACTGGTTTATTTCTTCTTAATATCAACCAAATGTTTACTAACTCAATGGAGGCCAATCATAAATGTAAAGGGAAACATGGACACCTAAATTGTGGATCTGTACTTGATTATAAATTTATCATCTAGACAACCTAGACTCTCCTTATATTTAATATTTTAAAATATCATCATCAAAGTGAACACATACTTAATTCTTGTAGAGATTTTTCTAACTCACAGAATATGTCTTTGGTCACCTAAGGGTCTAAAGACCCCAATTTCAGGGAAAAAAAATTCCCAGAGATTGGGTGCAACAGAGAGTACAAGTAATGAAAACAGAGACCTAAATAACTCACCTATAGCATAATATTTTCACAAAATTCTGAACTAACGCTATGAAGAGATGATAGTTGGCAGATTATTTGTAGAAAAAAACTCAATATACTGGCTATAAAGAGATTTATTCTAGAATGCAAGTAGATGCCAACCAGACAATCAAGACAGATGTAATTAACACAAACTGAAGAAGACAAAGAGAAAGAAAAGTAAATTTTTTAGTAAAGGATTATTACTCGAAATTTCTTTACTGCTAGGCAACATTGGACACTGATTTGATTTTTATTGCAGTGCAGTGATAACAAAGTCACATATCATTAACTTCCACAGAGGACATTGAAAGGAAAACCTCTCTCTTTTAGATGCTGTTATTTAAACATTTAGCCTGGGTCAAGAGATTCCTTAGCCTGATGACTGGCTTTCTTTTTCTTTCTTTCTTTCTTTTTTTTTTTTTTTTTTTAAAGATTTCATGCATTTATTTGATACAGAGAGAGAGAGAGAGGGGATACAAGCAGGGGGAGTGGGAGAGGGAGACGCAGGCTCCCCGCTGAGCAGGGAGCCCGATGCAGGGCTTGATCTCAGGACCCTGGGATCATGACCTGAGCTGAAGGCAGACACTGAATGACTGAGCCACCCAGGTGTCCCGATGACTGGCTTTCTTAAAGCATCCAGGGTGGTCTCTCCAGGAAATACACCTAGAGGAGGATAGGAGAAGGAGTATGACTTCCCTTACAATAGAACACTTTGAGTTTCAATAAATTTAAGAACTGGATTCTGAGAGGATAGTCATTATCCCTGAGAGAGATGTGTGCGGTGTACCCAAGCATGGGCATGTTTGCTGAATCCCTCTCATCCTTTTCTTTTTTACACTTCTGTTTGTTTAATTATTTTTTAATATAGCACACATGCAGTACTTTGTAATTAAACCAAAAACATAAAAGATCACCAAAGCAATTCTAAAATCCCTTAATATCCTTCTTCTATTTTCTTCTGGAATGGTTGTAGTCATTAAAATGAAAGAAATGACCTTGTTTTATACCTTGTGGAGCAAGAAGACACCTTGCCTGCAAAAGACTATATTTCCATAACTTAGAAATCAGCTACTGCTTGACCATTGAGGCAGATTACTTTGAATACTTTTCCCAAGAGGACTTCTTATTAAAATAACTCTGTGTCAAGAGCTAATGTGGAAACTCATTTCACTCCTTAATTACTTCATGGGTAGAAATTGCTTCCTAAGCTTTACTTGGAACCAGTTTTTCCCCCCTTCACTTAATTTCCTTTCATTCACCAGGTTCAATTGCCTGTAGTAAATACAAAGAAGAAAAACAGTCTGTCATACACATTTCTTCAGCAACAAAAAAAAAATGTATTTCTCAATTAGATCTGTTATTAACTACCTTTTTCACTCTATGTAAAGATATACAACCCAACTCGAAACTGCAGACCTCTTATTTTCTGGATCCTGAACCTTGTTGGGCCCATTTTTATACAAGGGCTGTTAGTGTCTCAGCTTTCAGTAATGTAGTGAGCAACATAATCTATGAGAGGTGAGATAGAAATGTATTTAGGCTGACCTGAACCTATCAGATCTGATCATCATAAATAGCTTGACACCACAGCTCGTCTTTTCCAGTTCTTACCCCAGAGAAATTTATGTTGAATTGGAAGCTCAATTTTGCTTCCTACCATTAAGAAAAGTTATGGAGCTCAGATGAAATAACCTAACTTGGCAGGATTTCTGCATCTGCCACTTGCTTCCCTTTTGGAGGGGAAGTAGATACTGCCTTTCAGGATAGCCTTGTGTATGGGTTCTTGATTCAAGCATATCTCCACACCTCTTCTTTTTTTTTTTTCCCCCCAAATACTTTTATTTTTTCAGTGTTCCAAGATTCATTGTTCATGCACCACACTCAGTGCTCCATGCAATACATGCCCTCCTCAATACCCACCAGCAGGCTCGCCCAACCCTCCACCCCTTCTCCAAAACCTTCAGTTTGTTGCTCAGAGTCCCCAGTCTCTCATGGTTCATCTCCCCCTCTGATTTCCCCCAATTCACCCTTCCTTTCCTTCTCCCAATGTCCTCTGTGTTTTTCCTTATGCTCCAGACGTAAGTGAGGCCATATGATAGTTGACTCTCTCTGCTTGACTTATTTCCACACCTCTTCTTGACCTTTATTTTTAACATAGCTCGAACACAATGAAACAAGTCTTGATTCCCAACAATTGATCTTTAGAGAGAAAGGAAAGAATAACTTATTTAGAAAGAAGGAAAGAGCCAAGCAACTAAAGAAGTTGGGGATTTCTTAAAGTATCTTTCCTGTTGATGAGTATTATTCTTTTCTTCATCAAATGCCTAATAGATATTAATGTTAATTGAAATGAGGAGAAGTTTATGTAAAAACTTTATTAAATCCAAAATAATATACGCAAATCAGGAAGTCCACCACTCAATCTGAATATATGTTTAGATATAAAACTATCCTTTGTAACTGGTATGTTGATGATAATTGAATTATAAATATTTCTAATGCATTTTTTGCCTTTGAAGCTCATTAAATTCATTCCCTTAGCTTGGTATGTAATATTGCTATGAATTCCTTAATTATAAAAGGTATGTTTTTATAAGTAAAAGAACAAATTCCTTGGGAAAATATATATGTATTTGAAATATGTATACATATTTCATATACATATACATATGTATACATATTTCAAATATATATTTGAAAATATTTGAAAAAAATTGATTCAGACATGAAAATTAAATCAACAGTAAACATCCTCCACTGAATTGGCTCACCTGATTAACTCTCTCCATTTCTCTTTTAAGACACAATGATTAATTAATAGGAAGGACAACTGAACATTATGGAAAATACCAATGTACTTCTGCTTTTACCAGTTGAGCCCCATGCTTACTATGACTCAGTTTCGTTCTCAAACCATAGCAATACTTGTCATTATAACCACGATTTAATTATGTACCTTAATTATGTACAACTAAGGAGGAACATGTGACTTCCGTGAAAGCCAAGTTGAACGCTGTAGAAAGTCTCACTTAAAAAAAATCTCACTAAAAATGAGAAAAAATGTTATTGTAAAGGCGAGATAACTGTAAGAGAAAAGGAAGCAGTAAGCATCTGGAAGACTGTGCATTCAGAGTACTTTAGATTTTCTCTGCACTCAATGGAGTAGAAAATGATTTATAGAGTGGTTTGTGCAAGAAAATCCAATCATATAACTGAAAAAGGAAAAAAAAAGTTTCTAATTTTCATAGACATCAAAATCATGCCATCTAGTATTCCTGATAACATACTTCAGCAATTTATGTTTAGCCTGTTTGAAGCAGCACTTCGTTGTTTGATGTCTGTACTAATTTGCAGTATGTCTTATTAACTGGTCCATCTTTGATGTTAGTTTTTAATTTGCATAGTTGATAATGAGTGTGACTGATTGTGTTGTGTTCAGCAACTACTTACCTTACCTCTTCCCTTCTATAGAAGAGTGTATTTCTCTTCCCCACTGACCTTGGGCTTGCCCATGTGACTTATTTTAGCTGGTAGAAAGTTGATAGAAGTGACAATACATCAGTTCTTAGCTAAGGCTTTTTGAGGCTTGGCTAATTTCTGGGAGCCCTCCTGAGCCTCTGACATCCACCATAAGAAGGTCCCACAGCAGGATTAAACTGCTCCTTCAGACTGAATCTTAAAATGAGAGACAGGGAGGAAACCTGAGTCTGACCAGCAGCCTAGACTCAGGTGATGTGTCTAGCTAAGGGGGGCTCAGTTGAGGCTGAATCGCAGGTAACCCACAGAGCTGTGATGAGGGGGAGTTGACAGTGTATCACTGAAGCCACTGAGTGTGTGTTGTTTCACATTATTATTGCAGCAAAACGCAGACTCCTTCAGATTTTAACCAATTTTAAGACTGGCCCTACGCTTTCAGATAGGCGTTACTTTTTTTTTAAGATTTTATTTATTGATATGAGAGAGAGAGAGAGAGAGAGAGAGCATGTGCAAGTAGGGAGAGGGAGAGGGGCAAGCAGACTGTCCTGAGTGCAGATCACTATGCAGAGCTCAGTCTCACAACCCTGAGATCATGACCTGAGCTGAAATCAAGAGTCAGACGCTTAACCGAGTCACCCAGGCGCCACAACATTACTTTTTAATACTTTGTCTAGAATGTGTTTCTCGCATCCCTTTCCCCCACTATTTACCCCTAAATAAATATTTGAGCTGGTATTATTTGGCGCTATTTCTTTTGTAGCAAGTACAAACCAGTACTTTGAAATGTGTTTGTAATTCACTCGAAAAGTGTGCTTGAACAGACATATGCCCAATATTGAAAAAGCTTTGACTTTTTCATCAAAATATTGGGTATCAATGCACCTTAGTATATTTTAAATAAACATAAAGGTTTAAGAGACTCATTTATTATATTTATGATTCCTTGTTTTATATCAACTTTTTAAGTTAACCTACAACTACTAATCACTATAGCATTATATGAGAATATTACTGTGTTAAAAATGCACAGAATGCGGGGCACCTGGGTGGCTCAGTGGGTTAAAGCCTCTGCCTTCAGCTCAGGTCATGATCTCAGGGTCCTGGGATTGAGCCCCACATCTGGCTCTCTGCTCAGCAGGGAACCTGCTTCCCCCCTCTCTCTGCCTGCCTCTCTGCCTACTTGTGATCTCTCTCTCTGTCAAATAAATAAATAAAATCTTTTTTAAAAAATGCACAGAATGCATACCTGGCATTAGAGTGTGAGGAAAGGGGCAGCTTTCATCTACTCTAATAGTTGAAGTATGCACTTTTTGGAAGTGGTAAGCAAATTGCCTCTTGTTATTCCATAAGTTATATGGAAGGAGCATTCTGTCCTCATTGTATGCTATACCTAGAATAGGGCTTGGTACATATTTGGCTTTCAGTAAATATTTAACAAATGAAACAATGTATATGCACGCCTAAATGCTGGTGTGGATACAACCCTCTGAGACTGTTTTTTGTTTGTTTGTTTGAAGCTTTTATTTACCCATTTGACAGAGAGAGTATGCACAAGCAGGGGGAGCTGTAGGCAGAAGGAGAAGCAGCTCTCTGCTGAGCCAGGAGCCTGATGCAGGACTTGATCACAGGACCCTGGGATCATGACCTGAGCCAAAGGCAGATGTTTAACCAACTGAGTTACCCAGGTGCCCCATCTGAGACTGGTTTTAATGGCTTTTTCTCCCTGCCTCTTGCTTGCTTTCTCATGGCAGTGTAATTATACCTATAATACACCAAAGGCAAAAAAAGTGTCAGGAATAATGAAAAGGAGAGAGCTGAGTTACTCACTGATTGATTAGTCTTTTTATAGACTATTGGTCAAATACTTAAGGGTATGTGTAAACATTGGAAATGCGCATGCAGTTTGCCCCAGTACAATTAGAATATTTCCAAAGATGATGTCTCTTCTTTAGTGTGTCTGGACGCTTCTGCTTCTATCAGTTGAGTTGTAGGCTTATAAGGATATTCATTATAGATTTGATTATAGTAGTGAATAATTATAAACAACATAAAATGCCTGACTGTAGGAAATTGGTTAAATCTATCATGGGATATATGTTCAATGAAATACAGTATGTCTTATATTTAGTAGGAACTCAATAAATATTGTTGACTTCTGACTACAGCCATTAAAATAAGGACGTTAATGTCCATTTATGGACAATGAAACAAGTCCATAATATATTCAGTAAGACTAACAGATTTCCAAGCAGCATGTACAATATAGTTCTGTTTCTGTGAGAGGAAAAACACCATATCTATCTATCTATCTATCTATCTATCTATCTATCTATCTATCTATCTACCTGTCTACCTTCCTACCTACCTATCTACCTATCTACCTATCTACCTATCTATATACATAGAAAAGTTAAGGGATTCTTACCTGAATGTTAGAAGCTATTACCTCAGGGCATAGAAATTTGTGTTATTTTCAGTTTTCAACTTAATGTTTTCACTGTGTTCTGATTTATTTTACAGTGATCATATTTTATGATGATAAAAACAAAGACTAATTTTGAGAAAGAAACAGTTGAGTATGTAAAGTATTTAGGAATGGGCCACGTGTAAAATTAATTCAGCTCTTAGTAAAAAGTAAAAGTAAAAAACGTTTTTCTATCAGACCCACATTCTGTATTGAATTCTACCTTCACACTTAGTAACAGCAGATCACTTGTTCTGTAGCACATGGCAAAGAAGGTACTTTTGGACACTATTCCTCAGACCACTGACCAGAAAATAAATACCAGAAAGAGACAGGTGAAGCTCTTTTTAAAACTAAATGGGGTGGGGGGGGTGCCTAGGTGGCTCAGTCGGTTAAGTGTGTTGAACTCTTGGTTTCAGCTCAGGTCATGATCTCAGGGTTGTGGGATCAAGTCCAGTTTTGGGCTCTGTGCTCAGCAGGGAGTCTGCTTCTCTACGCCTCCCCCTTCCCCCCACACTCTCTTCTCTCTGTCTCTCTCAGATAAATAAATCTTTAAAAACAAACAAACAAAAAACAAAACCAAGTGGAAAAACAACCACAACAACAAACCAAAAAACTAAATGAGTCCTTAGTTCTTCAAATCCTTTCCCTGGAAGTCTTGTTACATGGAGAATACCCAGCATGTCTGGTGTATGGGACATACTTACAATAGAATGTTATTTGTTGTTTATCTGAAATTCAAATTTAACTGGGCACCCTATATTTTTTTTTAAATTGACAGAGAGAGAGATCACAAATAGGCAGAGAGGCAGGAAGAGAAAGAGGGGGAAAGCAGGATCCCTGCTGAGCAGAGAGCCCTATGCGGGGCTCGGCTATATTTTTATTTGCTAAATCTGGCAACTGTATTAATAAGCCATATGTTTGGCCTAACTCTCTCGTTTAATAGAAAATGGCCAGATCTGCCTGCAGGGTTGTTATGTGAGAGGTAGCATATCCCTCTTTTACTTCTCTTCTCAGCTCTTAGCCTTTACCCCAGCCCTGACTCAGCCTTAGCTCATCCTTTTTTTTTTTTTAATCAGAGAGAGAGAGAGCGCACAAGAACAGGGAGCAGCAGGCAGAGGGAGAAGCAGACTCCCTGCTAACAGAAAACCTGATGTAGGGCTCAATCTCAGGACTCTGGGATCATGACCTGAGCCGAAGGCAGACACTTAACCGACTGAGCCACCCAGGCGCCCCTCAGCTCATCCAGTCTTAGCACTGACAGCTTGCAGTGGCTTTGTTTTCCTATACTGCAGAGATAAGACCCAACAGAGATGTTCTTATTCTGTACCCCATAAAGGAGAATAAATTCCCATATATTTCTAGGTAGAACAAATACATTTCCCTATTTTCTTCTCTTTCTGTTGCTCCTCCACCAGCCAAGAAGGCACTAACATTATGGTTCTAATAATCCCCATTATTATCGCCTAGTATGAAATGTACTTATTATAGCATGTAAGTTACCTACTGCCATGATAGTATTGCATAACCAAGCATCCCAAAATGTAATGGCTTAAAACAATAAGATGTACTTAGTTCACAGGTTGGCAGTCTGGTGATTAAGGCTGAAATTGCCTGGGTGATTCTTTTGGTCTCAGTTGGGATCAGGCACATGTCTTGCATTCACTGACTGTTGACTGGGATGATAGGAATCACTAGGCCGTGCATTTCTCATGTTCTAGCAGGCCATCCTGGGCATGTTCTCATGACAGTGATAAAAGGTGTGATAGTACAAGTGGAAATATATGAGCACTTTTAAAAAAATCTCTGTTTATGGGTCATCTGTTAACATCTCTTTATCAGTACTAGTCACATAGCCAACTAAAATCAATAGACACGGAGAAAGTGCCAAGTCACAGGACAAAGGGCGTGGGTACAGGAAAGACTGAAGGCATTACTAATGGAATCAATATACCACACCTAATTTGTATGATAATTACTACTGATGACTAGCCCTAACTAAATACTTGAACCCATGTCTCTGGCACACTGTTAAATCAGTCAGACCTCTTTACTAAAGCGGAAAGAACTGGTTAGTTCTCCATGAGATTCTTGGAACTGTTCATATTCTAGGAACAACATATTTTTTTAGGCATCCTGGAGGCATCTGTGAAAAGGGTAGGCCAGCGCCTCCCTAGGGAGGGTCTAGCAATAGTTCTGCTTGAAAATAAATGCAGTTTGCATTTTAATACTCATAAATTGATTTTCAGTCTGACCAGGCAACTGTGGTGTTGTTTCTCACTGAGACCATCAAAATTATAAATCTATTTAACCTTTTTTTCCCCCTAAACTTCTATTAAATACACAATATGCACTGCATAGATAATGTAACACAGAATGAAATGGAAAATAAGGTTTTCAGCCATTCCTAATCTAATTGTAGCAACTTGCTGATAACTAATGAAAAGACCAGAAGGTAATCATTTCCTCTTTTGAATGAAGAAGAGTTTTGCAGCTTGACTGCAACTGTCTGAATTTCAAGCTCCATTTGCTGAAACTAACATGAAAACAGTGTATCTGACTCTTTTGGAATCATGGTGCAAAATTGTTTGGAGACTACTGCAGAAATTTATATGCATTTTCACCTTCTCATAATCATTATGTTCCATCATACTTTATAACAAAACAAATATCCTGGATTTTATAAAATTAAGGCAGAATAAATTGAATTATAAAAGATTTTCCGTGATGTTACTGACAATTAACATTTAAATGAAGATTTAAATTATCCATAGCACAAAATTGAGGAAAACAATTACATTTAATTAAGTGTATTACTCACAATGATTAAAATAGAAACTTAAAAAGGATTGGCTACTAATTTCATTCTTACAGATCAAAAGGGAATTTTAATGTTTTAATTATTTTTCTGTATGTATGTATTATATGACATGTACTCACATAACTAGAATCACAAATCAAAGAGGGTTTACCTTATTTTCTAGACTTATAAGCATAGTCTTCAAGGAATATATTAGTAAACCTAGGTTGTCATTGAAAATGCACATTTTGGGGCATTTTTTTTCTTGAAATCTGTGAATTGCTTCTGTATACCAACTAACCGTACGGAATAATCAGAATAGTTTTTTTGTTTTTTTTTTTAATTTTCTTCCAGTTTAGGCACATAAATCATACTCTAAATAACTCTAGTAAAGAAAGCCAATTGTTAGAGTAAAAAGAATGCTGAACTCAATATCGTGTACCTGGCTTTGAATCTCTAGCAGATATTAGCTATGTGACCTTGGACCAAACTTACCAGAGCTTTATGTTTGTCTACTAAGTTTCATGAAACAATTGGGATAAACCGGTCGCACACTGCAAGAACTCAGTAACTTTTTACTAAACAGCTAAAAGAGGAAGTACAAAGATAAAAATAAGAGGATCCCACTGACATTTTGGTTTGGAAATATCCTCTCGGTTTTTCACTGTCAATTGACTTTTTTTAGATTCCGGCATAAAGAAGGATGATAATCTCTCTTTTGTTCAATAATATGAATAAGCAACAAATATGGTGATTAAGTATGAAAATGCTTTTATGAAACTATGTCTCTAAACATAACAAGACTATTCCATCAGTGCTATTTCCAAAATGCAGATGAACAATTTTTTTTTTTAAACAACTCCTATGAATGCCCTGAATTATTATAATCAATCATTGTTATTGGTGTTTCTAAACTTTTTGGGGTTATGAACACTTTGAGAATCTGATCACAATCAGATGTTGGCTTTCCCTAAATTTCCAGTTATTTGTTGGTTAGACCTTAGGGGTAATTCGGATTTTCACTTTCTTTCATTTATGCTACATGGGCTTGAAAACCAACTGAAAACTCATTCAAGAAGAATGATATGAAAGGTTCGTATGTATATAAAGTGGGAAGACAAAATGCGTTTTTTTAATCAAGAAGATTTTTCTTGATGTAATGGAACCAAGACAAAAATAGGTCTAATGTCAAATAAAAGTTAAAGTGGACAGTGCATAGTTGCCCAAACAGGACTAAATGGTCCATCCAAAGAAAAAGAACAACAACAATAAAACCCCACCTCCTTTGCCTCTTTCTATGGT
Source organism: Potos flavus (assembly GCA_028534135.1). Classification (NCBI taxonomy): domain Eukaryota; kingdom Metazoa; phylum Chordata; class Mammalia; order Carnivora; family Procyonidae; genus Potos; species Potos flavus. The sequence continues at coordinate 25,060,455 of CM052891.1, read as the reverse complement.
AGATACTGTTGGAAGCTGCACATCCAGCCCTCTGTTCTTCCTTGCTGGCAGAGTCCATCTAGCATTATGGAGGCTAAAATATTGGACACTTATTTTCCTAATCTTCCTTGCAGCTGGGGCACAGGCAGGTGATACAGTGCTGGCCAGTAAGGCAGAAAAGCAGTCTCTTGCAGACTTCCAGGAAAGATATATTTCTCCTCGAAGAGAGTGTGTTTGTGGAAAAGAAAGCAGTGCTCTCTCATCCCCACTTTTGAATGTTGTCCTTTGAAGATGTTATTGCTCTACTGGAGCCATTTGTGACCATGAGTTCAAGGGAGAGGAAATGACATGGAGTCCCGATGACCAGTATTGCTGAGCCATACCCAACCCTGATTTGCATATCTGTAGACTCCTTATTATTAGTGTTAAAAAAATTAACCCATACAGTTTATATGCCTGCTTTTTTCCAATCCTGTTCCTTAGCAGGCGGATCAGTTAGAAAACAGGTCAGAGAGAAAGGGGGAGAGGCGGGGGATGGGAAGGGAACAGGAAGAGTGAGAAGGAACACTACAACACCACAGATAATAAAAGCTAAGAGTAGCAGGTCAGCGCAGGTGAAATATGCTGTGATCTGAATGAATTCTGAAGTCTGGATTTTTAGGTGTCTCTCCAGTGCATGTTTGTGTGGCTATGCTGAGTTTCTTGAAATGCTTTTATAGAAGGACCATGAGAGACTGTGAACTCAGAGCAACAGACTGAGGGTTTTGGAGGGGAGGGAGGTAGGGGGATGGGCGAGCCTGGTGGTGGGTATTGAGGAGGGCACGTATTGCATGAAGCACTGGGTGTGGTACATTAACAATGAATCTTGGAACACTGAAAAAATAAAAGTACTTGGGGAAAAAAAATTTAAAAAAAATAATAAAAGCCTTATATAGAAGGGGATGACAGTCCTGACAGTAATTTGGCCAAAAAACAAAACAAAACAAAACAACCCACATACAACAAAAACCAAAAATACCCAGACATGGTATTGCCTTTGGCCTAGGCAGAAGTGAGGACAGCCTGTATTTTCTTTTCCATTTCATACATCATTTAGAACTTACTGCAATGATTCCACAGTCAGGAGGCTTTAAAAAGTTAATGAGAAATATACAAGGAAAAAACTTGTTGTGTGTTTTTTCTGGAATACCCTGTAATGTCCAGGGCTTGTTACACTGGGAAGCAGAGGTTATTTTAATAGCTTTCATTTTTATTGCACTAGAATTGCAGGGAGCACCCTAAACTTTTTAAGTTAATAAATAAAAAATATTGTGACCTTTACTTGGTTGGCAAATAACATCGTTTCAGCACTGGAATTTTCAAAGCTTATTCTTCTGTAGTTTAGACCTCAGACACTTTGCATTTGTTGTTGCAAATTCGTAATGCTAATTAAAGTAAATCCTGGCATAGGTTTTGGTCTTCTGGGACCAAGGATCATTTGATTACAAAGGAATGGGTAATCAGAGTTATCCTTAATCATAATTTCTTGTGACTTCTTTTGTGTAGGTTTTTTATAAAGTGAGTTTAATTGTATATTCCAGTTTAACTTAATGTGAACATATTTTTATTTCTAACTGATTAAAAATCCCTGGAAGGTGGAAACTTTATATTTTTCAGTTTTCTGCAGACTAGAATTAATTAATGTGTGTCACATGGAAAAACCACGTTCTTGAGATATCGATAGGCATAAAATAGGGGGAAAAAAAAGGTATGTTTTCAAAGTAGGAAGACCTTGGCTTAAAAAAAGAAAAGTCCATATTGAATAGCACTTAAGAACATTTCAAATGCTAACATATTCTATATCCCCATGCTGGAGACATGTATGTAGGAATCTGCAGGCATACTTGAACATAAAGTATATTCCGTGCAATGGAGGGATAAGATACCTCCTAAGAGAAAACACACATTAAAAAATGCAATTCTACATTACGTGGTCTAGTATTACGAACATGGCATATGTCACATCCAGACATAAAGATTTCTTTATTGGTTGTAACAAAATTCTTTCAGGACAGATAATGACTATTTATTTTTCCAAATTAGGAAAAATAATTTTAGCATTATAGTTAAGTAAATTATCCTTTATATAAAACATATTTTGATTTAAGTGTTTAGAGACATATTTAAATTTGTGGATTTATAAAGAATTTGTTAACAGAAGCTGCATCTGCATTTAATCATGCATTATTTAAAATGTATTAAGATGTTTATATGCAAAGATCTGTAGGAGACAGCCTGTAAATATTGGGACATTTACTTCCAGTGTAGTAACTAGTTTATATCATCCAGCCTTCTTCCCAGCAAGGTTGAGAGGCTGAATAACTGAGTAGAACTTTTGGCAATCTCATGGTGTTTAAATTGGAGTTAAGGACCTGTCAAGGAGGATGGACACTAAGAGATGCCACAGAAAGTTAGGACATCTAAAGAACTATACCTATGAGTAATGACAATTCAGATTAGACCAGCCCTCAAAGACTGAAACTCAGCATTGAATCAATTCAATCCCTAAATGAATTACTATGACCTACCTCTTACTGTCTGCCAAAGGCAAAAGTCAGTACTTTCTGGAAGAAGGTAACATCACCCAGTGCTTCAAATTACTTCTGCAATTTTTCTTCTTTAAAAAAGTGATATAGTGGATAAAAAATTACAAGTCATATGAAGAAAGAAGAGGAATGTCTGAAATAACAGACAATAGAAACAGACCCACAGGAGATTCAGATACTAGAGTTATCAGACGTGGTCTTGAGAAAACTGAATATGTTCAAGAGAACTGGAATATATATATATGTATGTATATATATACACACACATACATACATGTCAAATTGAAGTTCTAGTGAAATTTCAGGAGAAAATATTTAACCCATTCATTAATTCAACAGTATTTATTAACCATCTAACATGAGCAAAAGAGGACAAAGAGAAGAAAGAACAAACCAAATATAAAGAAATCTTGCCCTATGGCACTTATTAAACAATACATATAATTGAACAAAATGTTTTAAGTATAGGAGAAAATAAATAGATAAGACATTTCAGGTGGTGATGGTGTGACTAGGGTAAGTGGATAGTATTTAAATAGAGTTGCTAAGCCTCGTTTAAAAGGTAACATTTTAACAAGGCCTTGAAAGAGATAAGCCAGGCTGATTATCTCTGGGGAGAACATTCCACAGCAGAGAGAAGAGCCAGTTAGTTATAAAGTCCTAAAACAGGAAATTAATTGGTAAGTTCAAAGAACAGCAGAAATATTAATGGAGTTAGCTAGATGGAGAGCAGTGGATAGGGAATAGGGAGGAGAGGGTTAAATCATATTAAACCTTATTGACCAAATGGACTATGGCTTTTACTCTGAGTGAAATGGGATGACATCAGAAAGTTCTGAGCAGAAAGGGCTGTAATATGGTGTACATCTTGAAAGGATTCTTCCAGTTGCTCTACTGAGAAGATAATAACAACAAAAACCATAAGGGACAGCAGCAAAAGCAGGGAAACCGGTTTAGGACTCTTGCAGAAAACCAGGAGAGAGATTAATATGGTTCAGATGGAGTTGAAATGAGAATATACGGAAGAGTGGTTGAATTCTTTGTATATTTTGGGTATGGAGCCAATAGCTATATCATATAGATTGAATGTTGGGTAGGAGAGAGTAATTATTAATAGCACCCTCTTTTACTTTCAGAAAGGTTCTAATTTTGACAAATTATATGATCTTCTTAGTTAAATCAGAATGAACCTCCTTCATGGTGTATTATTATTTTTGCACATTGCTTGATTCTAAATTATAATTCTATAGGATCTTATCAGCATTCATGAGTGATTTGCCTTAGTACTTTGGAAAAGTTTAAACACCATAGAAATGAGTTATTCAGCAAAGATTTTAAAGAATTCATTCTTGAATTTTTCTTGGTCTGGTATACTTTAAAGAAGCAGCTTTCTTAGTTTTTAGGGCATGGTCAATTTTATCAATTTCTTTGGCTCATTTTATTAATTTGGACATAGTCTGTTTTGCATTCCATGTGGGATTTAACTTTCTAATTTTCACTACTATGTTCACACTTTTCCAGTTTATAACTCAGAAATGAAACTTTCTATTGAAATTATCCCGCCGAAACTATTTCTTTCAATAGCTTCTTGTTACCCATGGACTTTGTTGGAGTTATTGTTGTTGTCATTGTTATTATTCTTTATTTTGTCCAAGTCCATTACAAGGGTACTTTCTTTTCAGTCATTCTATAGTTTTATATAAAAATACATAACAGTTTTGTAACTACATGTTTATTTAATCTTATGTTCAAATGGATTAAGTGCTTTATTCAGTAATATATTTATTAAATCAACTAATACTTTTGGAGAGATTTCCATATTCTAGGCATTGTGCTCAGCAGTGGGGAAATGCGATGGACTGTGCCCCCTCCTTCCAAATTCATATATTAAAGTCTTAACCACATAGTATTTGGAGGTAGGGCTTTTGAGAGGTAGTTAGATTATGATAGGGAGCTTCTCAAGAATGGTATTAATGTCCTTATAAAAAGAACTCAAGAGAGCTCTCTCACCCCTTCTATAATGTAAAGGCACACAAGAATTCTTCAGTCCAGAAGAAGGCCCTTACTGGAACCCAACCATGCTGGCATTCTCATCTTGGAATTCCAGCCTCCGGAACTGTGATAAATAAATTTCTACTGTTTATAAGCTACCCAGTCTGTGGTAATTGTTACAGAAGTCCAAACTAGCCAAGACAGGATACAATGGAGAACATGAAGATATGATTTCAGCCCTCACCATGAGAGACAGTAAGAAACAAGTAGAGGCATAACTCAATAAACTAATCTTAGTCCATGGAAATAAATAAGATGCTTTCTGAAGAATAAGGGAAATGCAACTATTTTAGGAAAAAAAACTGTCTAGAAAAGAATTTTCAGAGGAGGTTAGGTTGAAGGATGAGAAAAACTACCACACTAGAGAGAAAGGATAGTGACATTCTAGGCAGAGTACAGCTTGTGTGGTGTCTCTGGGAGTGCAAAAGGGCTCAGCATATTTAAGGAATTGAAAAATGACCAGTGTGAGTAAAGTGGAATAAGGAACCTCAAATGAAGCTAAGGCACAATATGCTTCCTTCATTTTCAGTTTCTTATTTTTCTTGAATTCCAGAAAATGCTTGCCTATTTTCTTATCATTTATTGCATCTTGCCCATTCTCTCCATTATCTCCTTTAGGTCATCCAGTCAGTCTTTTTAGTTAGTCAGTTAGAAATTCACATGAAATAGTATAAGTAGTATAAATGTAAGTAGTATAAATTCAGACTCCACAGTGGGGCATGGTACACTGATTTTCTTCTTCCATCAGTACACAGCAAGCTTCCTTATAGCTTCCAAGGATTGTGATTCCTAACTCCCCTCTCAAGAGTCAGGGAACAAAGGAGCTGTGTACTGCATAAAACAGGACGGCAACCTCATCCCCTTTTTTTTCTAGGGGTGGTTGTTAAAACTGTAAATATTGGATATTTACCAACTAATGTCAAGAACTGCTAAGGATCTAGGATTTTTATCCCATTTGCAAGCTGATAAACTTGCCATAGTTTTGAGGGTGCTAACAGAAGACATGAGATTCCTTGGTGAGAGACAAAGGACTTTATTACAACATAGAAGACAGTATGAGCTTCTTCCCCAAGTCCCATGGGGGTGGTGGAGTATGCAGTAAATTTTATTCCACAGCTGAAAAACCTTGAACTTAGGTAACTTGAATCTTTTATAATGGACAGTAAGCAAACCTGCCTGATGTTTGTTCTGGAAGAAGAAACTATTATATTGAACAGTAGGCAGACCTGCCCCTGTTTGAGAGAGACACTATCTCTAACTTACAGGGCTGCTTTCTATGCAAATTTCCTTGGCAAGATAGTTCAGATCAGAAGGGCAGTTAGTGCCCCTGCTCATTAGACATATACAAATTCAGAGACTCAAAGAGAGTTGTCTCCCAAAGATTGATTCCTAGCAGAGACTTTGTTTTCCTATTAGGTAGTATGTGAATACTCTTTTTCTGTTTTGCATAAAACCCTCTGGAATGGCTGTACGCTGCTGAAAACTATGTAATGCTTTTCTCTTGGGAGCTATCCTGCATTCTCCATAGATGGTTACTTCATGTTTAATATCATGTGAATTACTGTAGAATTTGAGTTTAATAAATATTTGTTTAATAAATCAATTCTTATCTGTTCTTAATGAACTTACTGTGCTCAAACTTGCTTACAATATTGTACGTGCTATTTCAAAAGATTGCTATGATGAAAATAAGTATGAATAAACATTTGGCTGCTAACTGCAGTTTGAGAGACTAACATTTATTACGTAGTGAACAGTTCTGAGAAACATTCCAAGAGAGAGTTCTTCAAACTCATAAAATTTTTATTTTATTTCAGTGGAGAACCAGATAGGGGCTAGTTTCACGCAGTGGATTGGCCTATGTCTTTAAAAATATGTCAAATTTGAAGGTAAAAAAGCAAAACAAAAAAAGAGCTTATGGGACTTATTTTTCATCTCCAGTGGGATAGTAAGTGGATTTCTTATAGTCTTGGGGGCCCTTCCTCTGTAGAAATGATTGGCTCTGGAATATAAAAACACAGAAGTGGAGTTTAGTGATAGAGACCAGTGGAGTTTAAGAATGTTATCCTTGAAGAGTTAGAACATGTAGGATCTGTTTGCTCAGGAAAGGAGGTGATGGATAGTGTGGAGATATAGCAGTATCATAAACCACAAAAGGAACTCAGTCTTTTACCAGTCATCTAGATTGTCAAATCCTCTAGAATATTGATGCTCAACTTTACTGGTCTGTCATAATAAAATAATTGATATACCTTGGTAGATTTTATAAGTCATATTAAAGAATATAAAATGATAGAATTTAGTCTAAGGGTATATTACACTTTCATTCATTTCTGAATTTATTTTTCATGATACCAAAAGTGGTAAAGTCGGTCTATTTCCAAAACATACATTAAAAAGAGTGGTATTGAGGAGGTGAGAAATGTAAAGGAGGCTCTTGAAGGATTTTGGATAAGTGGTAGATGTTTTTATATTTGTATATAAAAGGATCACCTTGGTTATTGTGTGGTGAATCACTGTAAGGGATGGGACAGGAATAGGAATTTAGAGACAAAATTCTAGAAGAAGTCTCCATTAACTCTGACAGGGAAGAGATTGAATTGAAAAGCTGAGGGGCCCTGGAGAAAGAAGGTAGGAGGAGACTTCACTTGGTCCTTTTGCGTGTACTCTTCCTGGGAAGATGTGGGCTATGGCCTGCCAAAATCTTCTATTCCAGAAATTCCAGATGATTTAGGAATAAATTTATCTGTGACAACTCAGAATCAGACAGCATAGCAGCACAATATTCCTTACCTCATTAAGGATGAGCAAACACAAACCAGTAGGAGGCAATGCAAATACTCCCAGCAGAAAATTATTTTTAAAGGATTTTAGTCCAGCAAGTAGAAAGCAATTTGAGAAAGTAAGCCCATGTTTTCTGTTCTCAAGAAGGTACCAAAAACATGGAAAGAGAGATGCAATGAAATGAGAATTTCCTATAGTCATGGGGTCATGTAGACAGGCAGTTTCTTTGATAATGTGAATGTTTGTTATTTTGTCTATTTTTAGAAAAGTACTTTGCAAATGAAAGAACTTAGATAAAAATCCTTCATGCATTACATAAACACTGCTGAATGAGTACCAGGTGCTGGCCACCATGCTAGGATATTAATAACCACCAAGAAAAAAACAAGTAAGGATTCTTTCCGGGGGGTGGGTGTTGAGGTTGAGCTATGTATATGAAACTAAGAGACATTAATGGGTGGGTGCTCTAAGTGAGGTAGATAGGAGATCTGTGATAATGGATTGTGGTTAATTACAGACCTTTGTACACAGAGTGAGTCAAATACTATTCCTTGAGGTATGTAATCTTCATAATTGATATAAAATTATCAAAATGTATTAGTTCTTTCTTCCAATGCGTGCAGTTAATTGTTACATTTCAGTTGAGGTAGTGCAGGTGCCTGGGTGGCTCAGGAGTTAAGCAGCTGCCTTCGGCTCAGGTCATGATCCCAGGGTCCTGGAATCGAGTCCCGCATCAGGCTCGGCGAGAAGCCTCTTTCTCCCTCTCTCATTCCCCTTGCTTGTGTTCCCTCTCTCACTGTGTATTTTCTGTCAAATAAATAAAATCTTAAAAACAACAGCAACAATTGAGGTAGTGCTTGAGGACCTCAAGATAGGTATTTTAATCTATGCCATGCTCCCTAATACCATCAATTAGTGAGGACCCATTTGGATGCAGGTACAATAGAAAAGTGATGAAAAGAACCCAAAATAAATAGATAACATGTGAAAATGGATAGTAACTTGTATAAAATGAGTTTTTGAATAAATATATCTAAAACATTAAAATTTTGCTTTCCCCAACTTCATAAGCTTTTATGAGATATGTCACTTTTTTTTCCCCTTCTAACTGCAAGTCAGATCTCAAGTTCAATGAAAATGTTTACTAACTTCCACATTTCATGGGAGAGAAGGGAACTCTGAACTGAAAATAAGTGCTGTAAGTGTGTCTTACAACACAAAATAATGACAGTGGCTCCAACTTTAGTTCCAAACTGTCTTTTTAAAAAATCCCTTTTAGAGGGGTGCCTGGGTGGCTCAGTGGGTTAAGCCTCTGCCTTCGGCTCAGGTCATGATCTCAGGGTCCTGGGATCCAGCCTTGCATCGGGCTTTCTGCTCAGCAGGGAGCCTGCTTCCCCCTCTCCCTCTACCTGCCTCACTGCCTACTTGTGATCTTTCTCTCTGTCAAATAAATAAATAAAATCTTAAAAAAAAAAAAAGACAGTGTGGCAGAAAAACACATAGATCAGTGGAGCAAAATGGAGAACCCAGAAATGGACCCTCAGCTCTCTGGTCAACTAATATTTGACAAAGCAGGAAAGAATATCCCATGGAAAAAAGACAGTCTCTTCCAACAAATGTGTTGGAAATATTGGATAGCCACATGGAATGGAATGAAATGACCTTTTCCTTACACCACACACAAAAATAGACTCTAAATGGGTGAAAGACAGGATTCCATCAAAATCCTAGAGGAGAACAGAGGCAGCAACCTCTGTGACCTCAGCCGCAGCACTCATCTCCAAAGGCAAGGGACACAAAGGCAAAAATGAACTATTGGGACTTCGTCAAGATCAAAAGCTTTTGCACAGCAAAGGAAACAGTCAACAAAATCAAAACACAACCAACAGAATGGGAGAAGATATTTGCAAATGTCTTATCAGATAAAGGGCTAGTATCCAAGATCTACAGGGAACTTATCAAACTCAATACCCAAAGAACAAATAATCCAATCAAGAAATGGGCAGAAGGCATGAAGAGACATTTCTCCAAAGAAGACATTGCCAACAGTTAAATAAAAAAATGCTCAAAATCACTTGGCATCAGGGAAGTACAAATCAAATCCACAGTGAGATACCACCTTACACCAGTCAGAATGGCTAAAATTAGTAAGTCAGGAAGTGACAGATATTGGCAAGGATGAGGAGAAAGGGGAACCCTCTTACACTGTTGGTGGGAATGCAAGCTGGTGCAGTCACTCTGGAAAACAGTATGGAGGCTACTCAAAAAGTTGAAAATAGAGTTGCCCTACAACTGAACAATTGCACTAGTAGTTATTTACTCCAAAGATAGTAAATGTAGTGATCCAAAGGGGCACCTGCACCCCAATGTTTATAGGAGCAATGTCCACAATAGCCAAACTATGGAAAGAGCCCAGATGTCCGTTGACAGATGAATGGATAGAAAAGATGTGGTTAGAAGATGCATTTTCTCAGCCATCAAAAAAAATGAAATCTTGCCATTTGCAAAGATGTGGATAGAGCTAGAGGAGGGTATTATGCTAAGTGAAATAAGTCAATCAAAGAAAGACAATTATCATATGATCTCACTCATATGTGGAATTTAAGAAACAAAACAGAGGATCATAGGGGAACAGAGGGAAAAATAAGATGAAATCAGAGAGGGAGAAAAACCATATGAGACTTTTAATCATAGGGAACAAACTGAGGGTTGCTAGAGGGGGAGACGTGGTAGAATGGGGTAACTGGGTAAAGGGCATTACGGAGGGCACATCATGTAATGACCCCTGGGTATTATATAAGACTGATGAATCACTGAACTCTACCTCTAAAACTAATAATACATTATTTGTTAATTTATTGAATTTAAATTACAAAAAGAAAAGAGAGATAAGCATTCTCTTCATGTCATATAAAAATATCCAAAGTATTTGCCCTTTTCTGAATGCCGTGTGTAAACTTTGAAATATTACAATAAATTTCTCTGTTGCCTCTCTTCTAAAAAAAATAAAAATTCCTCCTAAAAGGTCATATGACAAAAATTCCAAAGATGGGTCATATGACTGGAAGCCCCTCATTTTCTACTAAACTGGTCTTCGGATATAAAAGTCAAGAGGAATCACAGAGAACTTTCTTTGCGTTGTGTTTTAGAACTGTTAAACCCATAGAGGAATTCCTGTTCTTGGCAGAAATCAATTAGGCACCAAGCTTTAAGCAGTCAGAAAGTCAACAATTTCTTTCAGATCCTTTTCTTTCCTTGGATATGAAGCACCCCACGCCTATAGAATTATGCGGTTTTCTGCTTGATGAGCAGATTAGCTTGTCTAATTTATTCACTTGACTCATTTAGTTTTCCTTAGGTTTCCATTCTGTGCTTTTTGTCTCAAGTCCTATATGGTGAAAACGAGGATGTCTTCTTAGGGCTACAGATTGTCATCTTGCAGAGGGAGCTACAGCCTAGTTCTTAGAGATTATTCAGATACATTTTTGTATGCTGTTAATTAAATAAAACAATAGCATGTAAGGGGCTTTGGGATGTGTTTCCTATCCTGCTCTTGTCCTTTTGTTTATCAGTTCCCGTCCTCAAACCATTGTAATTAAAGTTAGCCATAAACACATTCAGAACACTGATAGGGTAAAGGGAGGATTCCTTTTATTTTACCATTGCTTCTCACAAGGTGGCTTTGCCCACAAATGTCCAGAGCTCTTTAATAGATCACAATAGAACGAAGTCTGTTTCCCATAGAAATTTTGTATGAGTATATTTTATTCTGAGTACAAAACTCAGTTTAATTTTTTTCTGTGCATTACATTTTTGTTGAAACTTTAGAAATTGGAACTTCATATTGCCTGAAAGTATACAATTTTGATAATGTGTGGAGGGTTGCCATGTCTCTTTCATTTTTGTAATTTCCACTGTGATTTCCTCATTTTTCACACACAGCAGATTGAATCTTGAGTTTGTTGTTGTTATTGCTTTTGTTCTTAATGGGCCAATAAATCTAGTTTGATCTGATGCTAGGTGTGAACGTTAACATGAAGTGGCATGGAATAGTAGGTACATCCAAATGAGAATCTTCTTAAAGGGAAGTAGAAGAATTATAGAATCACTAGTTGATTTTAATCAGAAATTTCTGCAAACAAAATAATATTTTTAATGCAACCGAGAACATGTTATGAAATTGAATACCTTCCTAGGATAGAGGGCAAAAATCCCATATTTATTTCATTTAAATTTCCAGGACTTGTGATTTCAAGACAATAAAGAAAGACATTTCCACAGGCTTCTCTCAGAAATCACCCAAATGCAACAAGGAGAGTAATAAACAGAAACTGTCCATCTTCAGTGAAACTAGGAGACATTTGTAAATCTGAAAGACAATATATGAAAATTGAAAGTATCTGGAGGACTGTAAATGATTTAAGAGAAAAAATGGTTAAAGATAATGCCTGTAGTGATGAGAAATTCACATTGTAGTACCCTAGTTAAAAATTAGGAATTGGAGGGGCGCCTGGGTGGCTCAGTGGGTTAAAACCTCTGCCTTCGGCTCAGGTCATGATCCCAGGGTCCTGGGATGAAGCCCCGCATCGGGCTCTCTGCTCAGCAGGGAGCCTGCTTTCCCCTCTCTCTCTGCCTGCCTCTCTGCCTACTTGTGATCTCTCTCTCTCTCTGTCAAATAAATAAATAAAATCTTAAAAAAAAAAATTAGGAATTGGAGTACCAGATACTTCTAAAGACTTGGACGTGGATGGGGCTAAGGCTAAAAACAGGAAGATTGCTTATACAGTCCTCTCGTGAGACCCAAGCCGCTAAGTGACTTTTCTTTCCTCACCAGAGGCTGATGTAGAGGGATCAGACCCAGCACAAGGAGACACTGAGTTGTTGCAGTAAAACCAAAGAATGAGGTGAAAATCTATATTCCAAAAGCTGAGATATCCTACATAAATTTTAATTTTGGAGATAGGTTGCTCTTCACCCAACAGTTTAATTGGTTAATATAGTAAGAGGACGATATTAATGTGGGTTTTCCTTTAGGAAGTTGCTTTTGGGCACTAGAATAAATACTCAGGATTCTTTGTGTCCAGCTGATGTGGTGGTTGTTTTAGTAACTACTTTATACTGAATGACAAGGCATTCAGCATCCAAGTCTAGCTTTGGGCAGAGAATCTAGGATTTTGCTTCGTTTTTCCAAATAAATGGTAAACTTTCTTAAGTGAATAAGTATATTTTTTTGACTAGAATAAAAGTCAAATATACAAATGAAGTCCACTATTAGCCCAAAAGTTTTCAGTAGGCTAAGTCCAAAACCCTCTGAGAGGAGGCTATTTGGGCAAACTTGGTTTGAGTAAAAATAAAATGTTCATTACCAATTCAACTCAATTTTTACCAATATTTACCAATGTTCAGAGACGTTTTAATAGTACTGTTTGCCTCATCTATTCCACATATATTTACTGAGCACGTACTCTGTATTAGCCACAGTGTATACATGTTCAGAAAAAAATTTGAGGCCAAAGGAAAAAGAATTCCTTTTTGCAGTACTTTTTTTGACTACAGCTACAGATGTCAGATAAATCTGCTTTAAATTGTCTTGTTTTAATCAATTATTCATTAAAAATTTTAGACTAATGTTTTCTACATTAGTGACTAGAGCTTTTTATGTATATCTGAAATGCTTTATCTGTATAATGTTTAATGAAATTTCAAGCAATCATACCAACCAGATGACATTTTTATTTTTTTTGCTTTGTGGTTACTTTATCAGAGAAACACTATCTTTGCTGTCTTGTGTAAACTTCTAGGTTTCCACAACCTTCAGCATAAGAAAAATGGATTATGGGCCAGACATAATTTGACCATAAGAGTTCCTCTTAAAAGAATCCACAGGCTGCTGCACTGGGGATAGCTTAATGGTGTGCTGAGTCTTTACTTTCTTCAGCTTTCTCTCTGACCTTTTCAGGTTGTGATGAATTCTGATGGTTTATATTTTTTTATAAACATTTCTATCCTGAGAAAAATAAGAAGGAAAGTAATTGAATCAAAAAGCAAATCTTTCATCAAAACCTGGGAGTGTGTTGTAGCAAGGATAACTCAGAAAAACTGACATGCCACAGGAAAGAGGTTACATCACAGCTTCCAAATACAACAGAAATGCCAAAAATTGCTAAGCCAAAATGTTAAATTGTCAAAAGAATGGTTTTGCTCTCTGTATTTTAACCAGGGGGAAAGCACACATGTCAACATTCGCTGGTTGATAACACCATCTTAAACTATTAATTACAAGTTACAAGAGAGATGAGAGTTTCAGCAATTGATGGCTAGAAAATTAATTACGATTTTGTATTGGGCACTGAAGGATATTGGCTTAGGTAAATCAGAGTAATTTCAGGTTTCAGTTTACTCTGAAAATGCCTACCACATGACAGTTGGTAATCATGCTAAATTCCTCCCCTTTCCTCCCCCTTTCTCACATATAGAAACAGGTATTATTAACATTAAATTGGAAACTGAACTTGCCTGGATCCAAAACAAAACAAAACAAAAACAAAAACAAAAAAACCCTTGAACACTTTTTCTAAGTCCGTGGTTCTCCTAAAATGTAGTCCTCAAACCAGTAGCAACAATACCATTTGTGAACTTACTACAAGTTCCCAGAGTCACCTGTACGCCAGACTTTTTGACTCAGAATATCTGGGGATTTGGTCCAACAATCACCTCCAGGTGATTCTGATGGCATGCTAATGTTTGAGAATTACCATCTAGGGACATGAGAATGAGCAGAAATACAAAGGCAAAACATAACTTAGCATTTCCAGCCAAGACTCATCTGCATCAGTGATCTTTGCAGCTCTCAGAATATTCATTTCTAAGGCCTAGAGAAGCTAAAACTTTTGCATAATTAACAACATCAGTTATAGTTAGGCTAACTGGACAACTGACAGCTATATTTTTAGTATTTTTTTTCCAGAGGATTTATAGACTCTTAGATATGAATGATATGAAAGAGCTCATTTAAGTTAACAGCTTCCATTTATACAGGTGTTTTTATCCCCTTGTTTAGTAGCTCCAGATAGCTTTAATACTTGCTTTACGTAGCCTTTCACCCAAGCAAGGGAGAGTGCCATGTTTTCCTATCAATCCCTCATATTGAATCTATATAAGAATTTGGTTCTAAAGTCACTGTATAAGGTTCTAAATTCATCCTGTAGAATTGAAAAAGCAGACGTAAAACTTATTCCCTCACACATGAGGGGGTGGGCACAGAGGGAGAAGCAGATTCCCCTCAGAGCAGGGAGCTGATAGTGTGGCGCTCCGTCCCAGGACCCCGAGATCTTGACCTGAGCCAAAGCAGCTGCTTAACCGACTGAGCCACTCAGGCACCCCAAGGAAGGATTTCCTTTTAGGAGAAACGATAAAAATAAAAAATAAAAATTATGACCCAGTTGAGGGAAAGGAAAAAATGAGGAAGTGAACGACAATGTTTATACAGATGGTCAATAAAACCCAGGCTGGTTACTTGAAAACGTGAATTAAATAGAAAAAGTCTAGGAATTTGAATCTAGAAAAAAAGCAGACAGTGTTTCAAAAATTAGAAATTAGTGTACGCAATAAAGAAAATTGGTTTTTATTGTTAAAATTAAGTCTTGAGAACATCACAGACAACTTCAGTACAACCCATATGAGAATTCAGAGATAACAGATCAAAAGTGACAAAATCAATTTTCGAAGTAGAAAGACCAAATAAGTTCGTTGTCATTGAATTGGTAATCTAAATCCTTCCCAAAAGGACCAGGAAGTTTTACCAAACACTTAGATAATGAAAAATCCTTCCTATATACAAACTATTTCAGGAAATAAAGAAAGAAAGAATATTATCCAACTTATTTTATGAAACTGATAGAAACTTGGTAACATAATTGATCAAAAGAGTGCAACAAAAGGATAAGCCAGTTACATTTATGAAATGTAGAGATGTAAAATTCCTAAAGGCAATGTTAGTGAATTAAATTTATGCATGTGTTAACAACAAAAAAAATCTGACAAGATTTATCCAAGGAATATAATCATTGAATCTTAGAAAATCTATTTTACATTAATATCACATTAACAGTTGAAATTTGTTTGCCTAAATAGATGCAGAAAATTAATCAATAAAAATTCTTAAACTGAGAGTAGAAAATAAGAAGCCCTTTCAGTTTTTAACCTTATAAAGAGTTTCTGTGGAGGAAAAGTGATTGCAGTTTCACCATTTACTTCATATTTGCTAAGTATATCTTTTAATTTAGGAATAAGTCAAACATATCTGCCATTATTTCTAATATTCAGTATGGTACTAAAGGTTTTAGCCAATGAATAAGACAAGGAAGATACAAAAGAAAGAAAAAAGAAATAATGAAAAGTAATACAGCTCTCCTTTTCAAATAACGAAGTTGTATATGTAAACATTCAAGAGAATTTATAGGTAAATTGTAACAAGCAATGTCAAGCTTTTTAGATGGGAGATCTACATACAAAAATAAGTGTTCCTAATTCCAGTAAAGTGTAATGATTAAAAAAATTCTCATTCACAATAATAAGAAACACTTTAAAAAGAAACCTAGAAATAGCTCTTATAATGGTTTATATGTGGAGAAAACTACGAAATATTTCTGAAAAAGACAAAGAACTAAATAAATTGGGAGGTACTATGCTCATGTATGGGAATCCTCAATATCACAATGATAGCATTTATCGCCAGAATTATGTATAATTTACTAATTCTGATCAAAATCCCAACAGGATTTTTGTGGAACTTGACAGTCATGAAAATTGTGGAAAAGGAAAATGTATAGGAAATTGTTCTGACTAGTACCAAGATTTTTATATATCAATAGTAATGAAGGTGTTAATAGAACAAAGTAGAAAGCCCAGAAAAAGACCCAGACAATATGGAACTTGATATAAGACAGAGAAATATTTTACACAGTGGTAAAATATGTGCCAGTCAAAAACTGGTCCTAGGACAGTTTGTTATTCATCTGAAAAAATATTTCAAAGTTAGATTGATACTTCATATCACATACAAAATATATGTATAAAAAAACTTTACAAATTCTGTTAAAATATAGAAAATACCTTCGGACAGATTAAGAAAACATTTCTTAATGCTAAGAGAATATACATCATATACAAAGAGAGAAAGTTTTGAAAAAATTAAAATTTCTGTATAAGAATACCATAATGTGAAAATATAAGTCAAACTGGAAAAAATGTAATGCATATAATCATCAAAATCTAAGTATCGAGAATATATAAATCCTAAAACTTATTAAGAAAAACTCAATACAAAAATGGGCAAAAGAAGAGAAAATGTGATTTCCTAACTTCTCCCTAAAAAAGAAAATCTTAAGGAAGAAGCTTCATCAGTGATTCCCATCTTATTGACAAAACGAAATGTTTGTACCAGTTATTGATAAGGATATGGCATAACAAGAACTCTTTATGCCTTGCTAGTCAGGATAAGTCTCCATTACTTTGGAGAACAATTTAGCACTATTTAATACATCTTAATAATGTTTGTGCATTCAAAATCTTACAATGCAATACCATACAGAAGTAATAATAGATAAATGAGAACTGCACTAACAAGGATGACTCTCACAAATATTAAATGAAAACCAAGCCACCTTTTATTTAGGAATACATAGTCATGTAGTAAAAATACAAGGAGATGTGTGAGAATAAAACAGCCTAATGAGGAGATGATGTAAAGTCACCTTTTGAAAACACCTCTATATCATAATCATGTTCCTCTGCCTTCAATCTCACTTCTCTCCAAATAATTCCAACCATAGCCAGACTAATCTTCCTGAAACTGTTCTTTTCACCTTAAAAAACCTTCCATAATATCCCCCTGGAATCAAAGTAATGTCCAAACCATTGGACTGTAAACTCATTGTGGGCAGAGATTGTCAGTATTTTTCTGAGTTCCATCCCCCACAACGGTTCCTAACATATGCAAATACACCATGATTAAATAGCCCTGAAATGATTGGCTTTTGCTCAAGTTATTCAATTTATGAATTCTTATAACAGTAAATCTCACTTTGAATTTTTTGCAAATGTCAAATGGATTGGAGGAAAATTAAGGTTATATCTTAAATTTAGCAAAATTAGATATAGAACATGAAGCATGAAGGCTAAAAGTATGATAAAAAGTTCCATATGCTTGTATGACTGTGTGGTTTAACACACTGTTTCCTACCAATAATATGCTAAAAGCAAAGTCAGAGAATTGCCATGAGAAAAATAAATAGAATAAAATGATCTTTGGGGGGCCTGGGTGGTTCATTTGGTTAAGTGTCTGCCTTCAGATCAGGTGGTAATCTCAGGGTCCTATGATCCAGCCCCACATCAGGCTCCCTGCTGAGCAGGGACTCTGGTTCTCCCTCTCCCTTGGCCTGTCTTCCCCACTTGTGTACTCTCTCTCTGAAATAAATAAGGTCTTTAAAAAAATAATAATAAAATAATCTTTGAATAGCTAAAGCAGACAAAATACATTAATTAACATTGTATCAATAAAAAATACTCTCTCCTGGAAAGAGTATTTGACAAACTTGGGATACAAGTATTTTTCTCTTCTAACAGTATAAAATAACTTATACTCTATTAACGTATTACAAACCTTTGAGTGAATTTTTTTTTTCCAGAAAGAGACAGGCTTGTGGAGAAGTAACCTCAGTCTTCTGGACATGTGGAGATCCCATGCCCAAAGCCAGGAGCAGCGTGGTTCTGCTCTCTTCAAATGATCTTGCAATTCAGAATCATATTCCCTGACAGTGATATGTTTGATTATAAGTTGCATTTGAAATCCAGAAGAGATATTTTTTGATTAATAGAATGGCATAGTAGTGTGGCTAGTAAAATATTCAGGTATGCAAGACATGAAACTTTAAATTTTTTTCATTAATTCAAGATTTTTGACAAAGTCTCTGTTCAGCTAGGCTTTTAGAAAGTTCTTTCTGGGATTGTCAGTTCTTTCTGGTCTTTCTAATTGTGCCAGAACTCTTAACTATTTGTCCTGAGAGGATGAGAGAAGTATGCAAACTAGCTATTAATAACCCAGTAGGATTATGACTGAGATGTCTTGTCAACTGTGTCCCTCATCTTACAGCTCCCAAAAGGTTCTGCTGCTTGTGCTAAGCTTGAAGTACAGGAATCATTTTCCAAGTTGTCTAGGGTCTGGTCAAGCTGGATGCATAAGGCAGATATGCCTCTCTTCGGTCAGAAAATACCTCACCTGGAGAATTTCCAGGAAGAAGAAATATGTTCTTTCAACTCCTCAGATCCATAGACTTCTTCTATTTCTTGTCTAAACTTTGCAGATTCACATTGCATTTAACCACTCTCACCGTTGCCTGAATATCCTTCTTGTTACCTCCTCTTCAGTATTTCTCAAATTCTCCTAAAAGCTTAGGCTTAGGG
This sequence comes from Potos flavus, assembly GCA_028534135.1. Classification (NCBI taxonomy): domain Eukaryota; kingdom Metazoa; phylum Chordata; class Mammalia; order Carnivora; family Procyonidae; genus Potos; species Potos flavus. The sequence goes on along the minus strand of CM052891.1, from coordinate 25,041,592 downwards.
AAATTAGAATCCTAATGAGATGTGGATATTTCTACTTTCTTCCTCATTACATCCCTATCTGAGACAACGAACTCAGAACATTCTGTCTCCTTGACTGGAAGGAATAAAATGTGGCAAGTTACAGAGAGAAATATCACAAACTAACATGTTCAAATAATATCCTTTAAAAATAAAGCATAAGACAGACATGAATTTGCCTGCTCGTTCTAGTGGTGTGGACAATTTGCCATAGAACATACTAAAAAATCACTGCATATTTGAGTCACCTGGGGAGTTTTGGGGGGGGAAGCCATAGCCTGATCTAGACTAATTAAGAATATCTGGGGAGTAGAGCCCAGAAAATAAGGATATCAAAAATACTCTGGGCAATTCTAATGTGCAGACAGACTTGAGAACTACTGCCATTGAGCTGTGCTGTTTAAAATGTGGTCCCCAGAGTAGTAGCTTCATATCACCTGGGAGCTTGTTAAAAATGCAGAATCTGAGGCCCACCTCAGACCTAGTAAACCAGAATTTCTGTGCCTTAACAAGTTCTCCAGGTGATTCTTAATGCACATTCAAAATCGAGAACCTTGGCTACTGAGAAAGTCAATAGAGGTCAGACGCAAGGCCGTAATTTCCCTTGTGAGTGATTTAGAGCCATTCTTTAGGGTGGCATCAAAATGGGGAAGGAATAGGATCTCCGTAATCCTGTGTGGTTAGAGATATTTTGTGGCACAAAAATGTTCCAGAGTTAGGTAGACTTTAAGGGATTCCTTGGAAGCTACATTCCTCCTTACTGATATTTTCGTGTTGTGAATGTAACATTCTTCCATTATTTAGCTATGAATTCCTAGGAGTAAACAGTGTTGACATCTGCAGCATCTAGCGTTGAGATAAGATGCTTCCAATTTCCCAGCTGTCATTTAGCAATTATGCATTCTGTCTCGTAATAATGTTTCCCTACATTTCATGGTACTCTACAGTGTAAATTGCTCTGTATGCATTATCTTATTTAAGCCTCAATAGATCATTTAATAGATGATGGAACTGAGGTTGTAAGAATCTGGTGACTCAGGTTCTCTAAGACCTACTAGTTGGTAAAATTCAAAGAGGACTTGTACCGTGATTCTGATTCCAATTACAGGACTTTTTTCTCCCCTAGTATACCAGGTTATTTTTGAGTTTGGCTGATTTCAGTTGATTCCTCATGTTTTCTTTTTATGAAATGAAAAGATATTAAGTCAAGGAGGCTATAGTGCTCACACGAAATACAGAATTTAGTGAAGGCTTGTTTAATGAAGCCAGTAAAAATAAATCGGCTTTCATAAATTAAGAATTCTGTACAAGGCAGGTTTGGTTTGCTTTGTTTTGTTTTTAAAATGGTGGAAGGCTTGAGGGGGAAAGGGTTTATCAGAAAAAGAAAAGGAGGCAGCATGAAATTGGCAAAATGATTTATATCCTGGAATTATCTTAAAATTAAGATGGAGATTTGGATACAAACACGTGGAAAGACCTGAGAATATTTCAAACCAAATATTAAGCAGTGACAATTAACACTATAGACTAAGACCACGAGGAGGTCATAGGCATTAGGACAAGAAGACCTGGAAAGTTTTCAAGCAGTGGCAGTAGTCTCATGGAAGCTACTTTTCGCTCTGTACATATTTGAGAACAGGAAAAAAAAAATACATTTCCAGGTTGAGGAGTCATTAGAATATCATTTGCTAAACTACTTCATATAAATTATTAACCTGAGGGCACAGCTTTGAGCTTTTTCCACATAGAATATTTTCTGTTGAATGTATTTTTCAGTTAATTCACTTCAATTATATATTCTTTTTCTTTTTAAATGCACTGCTTTTTGACAAGTTTATATATCATTTGATTATTATACTAGCATAGAGCATGCAATAGAAGGATATTATGTTCTATATCATTTGTTAATTTCTACTATGCAGCTTAAGTAAATTTAAATCCTTCTAGCCTAAGGAATCTTCTTTATTCCCAGTGCTATATAGGCACTGTAATAAAAAATATAAAACCTTTTAGGTTTTTGGGAAGCAGGTATGTCAGAAGATAATACGTTGTCCAAAAATGCCTTAAATCATCCATCAGCTTAGCTTTTTAAAATGTGGTATACGTTTACACACCAGGATATTTTATGACCTAAGACAGCAACTTTAATATTTAAAATGTTACATTTAGTCTAGAAAATCTAATCTAGTGTGATGTGTTACTTCTTACTGCAGTGTTTCCAATTGTGTGTGCTTGGGGAGCTATATTTTCCATTTTGATTTAGCATCTTGTGAGTCAAGTACTTTTAATTGCTTTCCTATAAGATAAAGGTTTACTTGTTTCAATTTCACAAATAATTCATGAGGGCTCATGAATATGCATATCCTATCTTATGTAGCATAACATTATTAATCAGCTTTTTCCTCAGAGTAGGGTAATAGATTAAATAAAAAGGGATTTAGGATGAATAATGCATTATAAACAAAAGGATTTACAGAAAATAACTTTTATCTTTCTTGGTTCTTTTAGAAAATACATTCCTATTGTCAAAAGATGAGGTCATTCTCTAACATTTCACACACTGTGTTATTCTTCATCATTTTCCCCAGATGTATATGTTGTTTTGTGTCCATTATAGGACTAAAGATATAAAATGGACAAATATGTGAGCCTAGAAGAAAATGAACACCTTTATTAAGTATAACTTTGTTTACACATCTGTTTGTTTTATCTAAAATATCATACTTCCCTCCACGCAGTTGTATCCACTATAAAATTAACATATCTTTGTGTTTCTAAAATGCATATTTGGAACTCAAAATTTACTTTTCATAGTTAAGAACTTAAGTCTACCTACTAACACCTGTAATTATAGCATACAACTTTTACTTAGGGTGAACATTTGAATAACTTTTCATGGAAAAATGTAATTTGGTGTTCTCTTGTACCCTCATTAACTTTTCAGAGGTAAGCATTAGTAGGAATGGATATTCATTGTTTTGCTTAGTTTTAGTGTTCGATACACCAATTTAGATGCACATAATAACATAAAAACAGGTATGTTTAACCGTACTGTCATAATATATTATACCTTAATTGGGAGAGTTTAAAAAATGTTTTAGTCTAATTTTCTGAGCTGATAAGTATATGAAGTTTGTTTGATTTATGTTGGTCACCTTAACTTATTATTCTTTGAAGAATAGTGCATTAATATCTTCTGTTGTATGACAGGATAATGCAGTTTTGTTATTTCAAAGAAAACCCAATACTAGTTTGCTTCTTAAGGAGTTCGCCTGTCTTGCTAATTGACCAGGATACAATTATGCAGCTATAAGGAGCTAGCTCATGCAAGTCTGTTCTAGCAATGAGAGAAATTTACTGAATAACCTCAGCCATTTGGCTCTTCTATTCATTTTTACCAGGAAAAGGGGATTCTCCTAGTTTATAGCCCCTCCCCCTGCTGTGGTTGAAAAGAAATTCCAAGCAGAGTTGCTGTTTGCGGATTTTACAAGGCTAAAATTCTCAGGATTCTTCAAAGAGTAAGATAAACAGGAGCATATGAGTTTTGTTTACATAACTGATACAATAACTCTTTGGAGATAAATGCACATGTACACAGCTTTCTTTCACCTTTTCCCGTCTTCTCTCCCTTTCTCTCGATCTTTCTTTTATAAAGTTCTTAAAAAACTATCAAAGGATTACACACAGACTTTAATAAAGGTCTTTAGGATTATTTTTAAGCATCAGTTATTATTATTTTTTTTTTTTCTGAACTTCTCTGGAATCCTCCATGTTCTAGAATGGAAGTTATGATTTGATAGGTAGTTACCATTCTTAGAAAACCTTGGATAGTATTAGCCTATCAGAGAATTTTAAAAATCTCTGGTGATTCTCCATTCAATATGTACTGTAATCCTGGGTATGTATTTAAGAGTGGAAACAAGCTTTGACAAATCTATCTAAAATACAAAAAAGCACACGGAAATCTAGGATAACAAGCGTTAAAGAGTCAATTTGGGAAAAAAAATAGCAAAGACGCCGCAGAAATGAGAAATGCACAAAAAAATCCAATAATGAATTCTTATATTCGAAGAGAATAACCATATCATGATATGCATATCGTAGTAGAATTTTAAAACTAAAAGGGAACTGAAGGATTACCTGACCCTTAATTTTGTTCCTTGGAGACCAGTTCTGCAGGTTTGGTATTCAGTTTGAAAAATACTGGCTTAAAAAAAAAGCTAACTAGTGTTTTTGTTTTGTATTTATTTAAACTGTGGAACTCCTTAGCATCTGTAACTTGCTCGCAGCATTATAAATTAGCAGAGTAAATACCACATTTGTTGAGGGTCACCAAATCTTTTATGAAACATCTCGTAGGTCTTGGTTAGATTTGCCTCCCACAGAACACTATTTTTGTTAATGTTAACTAAGTCTAGATTTTCTTTTCATTTTTTTGGGGAGGGAGTAGAGGGACTTTTGTCACTTTCTAATTTGAATTAGAATTAGAATAATACAGTCAGTGCATGGAGATAATAAATAGCATCTTGACCATGACAGTCTAATATTCTCTTAAGGTTGACTAACCCTTAGACAGATTTCTTTCAGGTTATAGGACCCGAAGCTCCCTCTTCTTAGTGCATTTACTTTAGAAAATTTGAAATTGTAAGTTCTTTCTCTAGCCTTCTGAGATGTAAATATTCTCCCAGAGACTTGCCAGTTTTACAGCCCGTGAATATCTTTCTCCAGGACCTGGGAGCCACCCATTTGAAATGCAGTCATAAAGAAAGGAGTGTCCCTACTCTCCTAGTCTGTGAGAGGGTATAAACCTAACTTTCACAAGGGCCATAAGTAACACAGATGACCTAATTACACAGATCAACCTCTTCCATGTTGTCCTTCCTTACCTTCTCCACTAAGTCACCACAGTGGTTAGAGATTCTGCCTTTTCTTTTAGTGGGATTGGGTTCATTCTCTCTTCCTATTGCAATAGTCATAACCCCCAATGCAGTAGTCTTAAATACAATTCTTTTTTGCCTGTTTAACTTGCCCAAGGCAAGTTCTCTTTACAGTCTTCACATTACACAAAAACATGCACAGCTAAGATTAGATAGTAATACTCCTGAAAACCAGCTGTGGGCTCTTTTTATTTAAATGGGTTAATGTATATGGTACATCAGTTTGCTAAGAAATTGCATTAAAGATGACAGTGGTTTGTCATACCTTTGGTTTGAGAACATTTGCCCTATTCATTCATTTCCCATGATACCTACCTGAGAAACACACACACACACATACACACACAGCCACATCATTACATTCATTAGAATTATTTTAAAACTCAGCTTCTCCATGACTTTATAGTAAAGAAAGGTATCATTTTGTTTCCTAGTACATAGTCTGTTGAGAAACAGAAACAATCTTAATGTAATTCTCCAATTAAGATCAGAAATGAATCCTTAATGGCACACATCCATATATTAGATTTCATAAATGGTTTTCCCTAGCTTCTTCAAGTTTTCTGCAGCGATTTTCTTCTTATGACCTAATTTGTGTTGAACTATTTATGTAGATTCATTCTCCCTTAACCAGTTTAATTACGATCCCTGTTTGGAGCATTATAAAAACTTTCATACAAAGATCTTGGACTTCTTGACCATATTATTTTTAACTTCTGAAGACTCAATGAAAACTAAAGATTAGTCATTAGGTGTTTATGCTAGATCATAGATCAACTTGGAAATACTTAAAATTAATAAATTTCATGTGTTTTACTTTATCATTATGTTCTCATGAAACATTCTGCCCTTCTTTTTAAAAGCTAAATTTGAGGAATCTTTAATTGGCCATATATTGAGGAAAAATGAGAAATTGCATTTCTCTCTTAATAACACCCTAAGTACCTAATTGCTGAATATGTGTTGTATGAAGTTTGGTTATCATGTTACTATACTTTGTAATATAAATTACAGTTTATATGCTACTTTACATTTAATGGAATATTGAAGCGTTTATAGTCTGTTAGATGGGACACAATTTATTTCCATTTTGTAGTTGAAGAAACTAAGTCGTTATACAATTGAATTCCTAGGATTATTTAGTGTGTTGCATCTTTCCAACTCTGAGTCTTTTCCTTGTTAAACTACTTACATAAGAACCTCTATGGCAACTTAATAATGCAGTTCCATAATGATTTTCGGGGAAAACTATTGAGCATTCACAACGAGTATAATGTTAACTGTAGACTTTTTTGTGTGTATGTGCTTTTTAAAGTCGAGGAACTTTCCCCGTTCTATTTTTTTCAGAATTTTAATCATGAATAAGTTTTGAGTTTTGTCAAGTGCTCTTTTGCATGTGACTTTTCTTGTAGTGTATTACAATGGTGAATTACATTGATTGTTTTTCTTAAATATTGAACCAGATTTGCATGCCTGGAATCTCATTTAATCATAGTGTATAATTCTTTTATATTTTGCTGAATTCTTTTTGCTAATATTTTGTTATGGGCATGCATCTATATTCATAAAGGACATTCATTGTAAATTTTTTCCTTTGCGTTATCTTTGTCTAGTTTTGGAATCAGGGTAACCTTTGAGTCATAAAATGAATTAATAAGTGTTTATTCTTTTTCTGAAAAAGATTATGGAGAATCGTTGTTAATTCTTCTTTAACATTTGGTAAAATTCTCCACTGAAACAATCTGGGTTCATAGTTTTCCTTTTTTGTGAATTTTTAAAATAAGTAGTTCAATTTCCATAATAGTCATAGGGCTATTCAAATGTTCTGTTCCATAGTGGATGAAATGTGGCAGCTGTGATTTTTAGGAATTGGTCTACTTCATCCAAATTTTCAAATTTAAGTGTGTGGAAGTGTAGAGTTGTTTGTAGTATTCCTTTGTTATCCTTTTGAGGTATGCAGGGTCTTTAGTGATAGCTCCTGTTCCATTCCTGATCCTGGAATTTGTGTCTTCACTTTTTCTTTGTCATTCCTTCTAAAGGTTTGTCAGTTTTACTGATCTTTTCACAGAATCAGCTGTTCCACTGATTTTTCTCTATTGTTTCTCTGTTTTCAATTTCATTGAGTTTTGCTCTGTTTTTATCATATCCTCCCTTCTGTTTGCTTTAGTTTTATTTTGCTTTTCTTTTTCTAGGTTGTTAAAGAGCTCAGATTATTGATTTGAGAGTTTCTTCTTTACTAATGTATGCATTTAGTGCTCAGCAAAGTTTTAGCTGTGCCCCATAAATTTCAATATGCTTTATTTTCATTTTCATTTAGTTCAAAGTATTTTTTTAATTTCACTTAAGACTTCCTCACAAACTCATGAAAGTGTGTTTAAAAAAAAGAAAAAAAGTACGTTATTTAGTTTGCAAGTATTAACATATTTTTCGTTATCTTTGTGATATTGATTTCTGATTTGATTCTGTTGTGATTGGAGAACACATTTTATACCATTTTGATTCTTTTAAATCCTTTTAAAGTTTGTTTTATACCCCAGGATATGGTCTGTCTTAGTGCATGTTCTCTGTACATTTGAAAAGAATGTGTCTTTTACTATTGGTAGGTGGAATATTCCAGAAATGTAGACTAGATCTTATTGATGGTGTTGTTGAGTTCTGTAGTCTTGATGATTTTCTTTTGGGTTGTTAAATGTTGACAGAGGTTTGTTGAAGTGCCCAACTGTAATCGTGGGTTTGTCTATTTCTCTTTCTAGTTCTGTCACATTTTGCTTCACTTATTTTGCAGCTCTGTTGTTTGGTGTGTACACATAAAGAATTACTATGCCCTGTACAAATTTACTATTATAAAATTTCCATGCTTTTCAAAAAAATTTATTTATTTATTTATTTATTTATTTAAGAGAGAAAGCACAGAAGCAGGGGGAGGGGCAGAGGAAGAGGTAAAAGACTTCCCACTGAGTTCAGAGCCTGATGTGGGGCTTGATCCCATGACCCCAAGATCATGACCTGAGCTGAAACCAAGAGTCGGATCCACAACTGACTGAGCCACCCAATTGCCTCCCCTTGCTTTAAATTATATTGTATTTGATATTTGATTTAGCCAATCCAGCTTTCCTTTGATGAATGTTTGCATGATATATATTTTTCATTAATTTTTTGCCTTTTCCCTTTTCCAGAATAAGCATTAAAACTATAAATTTCCCTCTCAGCAGCATCCCATGATCTTTTTGATAAGTTGTGTCACCACTATCATTTAATGTAAGATATTTTGTAATATCTTTTGTGCTTCCTTCTTTGACCTCAAATGCCAAATATTTGGAGTTTTGGAGATACCATTTTGTTATTGATTTGTAAGTTAATTCCATTTGATCTGAGAGTGTAATCTTTATGCTTTCAATCCTATGAAATATATTGTGACCTAATTCTAAATCTCTCAGCGTGAGTTTTCTTAGTGAATGTTTCATTTGCATTCAAGAAGAAGTGTATATTCTGTTGTTGTTGATTTAGTGTTCTACAAATGAGTGTAAAACTTTTATATTCTTACGAATTTCCCACATGTTCCATTAGGGAGAGAGTTGTGTTGAAATTTCACTTATTTCTTGATTTCTTTGCTTATTCCTTCTGAAAGTTCTTGATATATAAGAAACTCTGTTTTTAAATGTATATATACATATATTTTTTTTGAATATTTTCTGCACCAAGCTTTGCCTCCTTATGTAGCTCTAATTAAACACATATTAAGGGGCACCTGGGTGGCTCAGTGGGTTAAAGCCTCTGCCTTCGAGTCAAGTCATGATCTCAGGGTCCTGGGATCGAGCCCCACATTGGGCTCTCTGCTCAGCAGGGAGCCTGCTTCCCCCTCTCCCTCTGCCTGCCTCTCTGCCTGCTTGTGATCTCTCTCTGTCAAATAAATAAATAAAAATCTTAAAAAAAAATAAAATAAATAAAATAAACACGTGTTAAACCAGTTGATAGGCCAGTGCAGTTGTTTATTTTTCAAATGTTTTTGTTCTCTGTTCTTCATTTTGGATTTCTATTATGTACCCAGGTTATGGTTATTTACCTCTTTAATATCTAATCTACTAAATTCCCTAACTGTTCAATAAGGTCTTTCTGCCCGGACTAGTGGGCACTTAAATATCTCCTAACACTGCATGAACTCTGGGAATTTTTCAGCTTATAATCCACCAGAAATTATTCTTTCCCAGTAGTTTTTGTTTGTCTGACCTCATGTGGCATTAGAGTCTTATCCTATTCATGTTCACCTTGTATTCAGCCAAAAGACAAGTGCTATTTCTCTGCTTAGCTGCTCTGCTCTGTCAGTCTTGCCTCAGACACCCTGAACTCTGATATTTGTGTCCTCGACTCCCTAAGACTGATACTCTGCTGTGTTCTCCTTGCTAGTGCTTTAGTCTAGAAAGTGCCTCTATTAGAAATACTGGATTGATCATAGGGATTTCTTCATTTGTTTCCTTTCTGTCCTGTGCTGCCTACTGTCTACTTTTCTTTTTTCAGTGTGAAGGCATTCGCATTATCCATTACTTTGTCATAGCCAAGAACAGAAGTCCCTCCCATTTTCTTGGATGTCCTTGGTTTTGAATTTGTTTATTCTGGAAGATATAAACATCCCTTATTCTTCCACTCACACTTTTTTCCCTTTTATTTTTTTCCCATGCATTACATGATTATTACACTTAGATTAAAAAACTTTAAGTAGTAGCAAAGGCTTATTAAGTGGATGCATGGATAGATCGATAGATAAATTCATAACAGATAAAATGAGGAAGGTGAGGTAAACCTTCTGCTGTCTTTCCCAGTCTTATGGCTTGAAGAAGAGGCTTAGCAATTTTCAAGGATTGGAAGGCTTAATCTTTTGAAGATAGCGGTTCTTCTAAAGTTGATCTATAGATTCAACACAGTCTTTGTTTGCAGTTACATCCCTGATGTGATCAGAGCATTACTGGTAATAGTGGGTATGTGTGTCTCATTCCTGATCTCATAGGAAGTGCTCATAATATTTTACCATGGAATATAATGTTTGCTGTAGGTTTTAGTAGATATATTTATCACGTTAAAGACTTTTCTTTTATTCCAAGAGTTCTTATCATAAATGGATGTTTAATCTTATCAAAGGATTTATCTATTAAATTGAGTACTCAAATGCCCTTTTCCAATAATATGGTGAATTATATTAATTATATTATATTAATGGGTTTTCTGATCTTAAATCATCTTTGTGTTCCTGAATTTTACAGCTTGGGTTCTCAAGGGAGTAGACTCTGAGACAAATTCTTGTGTTTAGGATATTTATTAGGGAGTAGCTTTGGGGTCAACACCTATGGAATGGATAAAGAGGCATCAGGATTGGGCAAAGAAGGCAATCAAGCTTTGATGCAAATCTCAACTACCCATGAGATATATGCCATTCCTGTAAGGCATAATCTTGGACAAAGTGTCTCTGGCTGGGTCAATTCCTAAAAGGGGTATAAGCTAAAGGATGTCTACTGATAGTATTCAAACACCTGGGGCAACAAGACTTTTCTTGAAAGGCAATTTGGGATTCACACTTCTAGGTGCACCACACAGAGATATATCTGGTCATGATAGATTTGTTATTTTTTTTAATACATGGCTGGATTAATTTGTTAATATTTTATTTGGGATTTTTGCTTCTATTTGAGTGAACCTATTCAATAATTACCATTTCTTGTACTACACATATCTGATTTTAGTAATTAAGAATATACTATCCTCATCAAATAAGTTGTGGAGTATTTTAGTTTTTTAAATACATTATTTGAAATAATTGTATACAATGGATCTGTTTCTTACCTGTTTTCTAGAAGTTACTGATGGTGGCAGCCCCTGCCAGTTACACTCTTATTTTTCCTTTTTTAAAGGAGCCTGACTCCTGACAGCAGTTAACTCCAACTAAATGGCTATACCTCTTAGTTTTTTTTTCTTCTGGGAGTGGCAATACCACTAAATTATGGCCAAAAATTGAGTGGAAGTGTTATATGGAATTTTGTAGAAGTTGTCTTGTGAAAGCAAAACTTTCATGCCTTCTTTTTTCCCCTATTGCCTGCAATGCAGAAATTCTGACAGAAGCCTGATGTAGGAAAGCAGAAAAATAGAGACTAGATTTCCTACATGAGAGAATAGACCAGTATGAGCTTATGATAACTGTAGGTGGGTTTTGTGACTGATGTCAATGTTGGCTTATAATTATCTTCATATTCAACACTCATTGCTCCTCTTTGTCTCCCAGATATTGTTGTGGAGTTCATTTCTTCAGTCTTAAAATTCATCATTTGGAAATTACTTTAGCAAGAGTTTATTGTTAGTAACTTCTCAGTATTTGTTTAAAACAGCATTCTCCCTTTTCCTTTTTTTTTTTTTTTTTTTTTTAGTTTCATTAGCTAGGCATGTAATTCTAGGTTGGTAGCTGTTTTTTTCACAGCACTTTGAAGATGCTATCCCATTCTTTTTGCTCTTTGGATTCCTTTTTTGCCTTGATGAAGTATTCTGTCAGTCCTTTTATAAAGAAAGGTGCCTTTCTGGAGTTACCTTTAGAACTCCACTTTGTTCTTGATATTCTGCAGTTTTATACAGTGTTCCTAGGTGTGGATTTATTTGTGTATATCTTAATGGTATTTATTTCATTTACTGAATCTGGAATTCACATTTTTTTTTAATTTCAGAAAATTTCTAGCCATCATCTCTTCAAATCCTGTCTCTCTCTCATCTCTCCCTTGGAATTCAAAATAGATATGTGTAAGACTTCTCTGCTCTGTCTTGTGGTCTTTTAATTTCTCATATATGAAAAATACCTCTTTGTAGTCTCTGGGAAGCTTTTGGGTAATATCGTTATATCTGTCTCCTGATTTACTGATTCTCTCTTCAGTCCTATTTTTCAGTTCATCCTCTCTGTGTATGCCTATGTGAGTTCACGTGTACATGCTTGCATGTATGTGTGTTTTAGTTTCAATAATATTTTAGTTTGAGGCGATTCTATTTTACTTCTTGTATTTACCTGGCAATTTTCTATGCTTTTTGTTCTTTGCTCAAGTTTTTAAGTCATTTCTGTAAATTTTGAAATATGCTTATTTAATAGTCTGTATCTTATAATCCTACTACCTGTACTCCCCAGGGGTCCCATTCTTCTGCTTTGTTTCTGCAAATTCTCCTTCTGTGACTTGTTTTCTGTATACATGGTGATTCATTATTGTAGTACTGTATTTGGGCAGTCTTCATATTAAGAATCCTAGTAGACTCGGATTAAATATGTACTAATCCACAGAGGATTTGCATTTACTTCACCAGTAGCTCTGAGCTACTGTGAATTTGAAAGCACCTTAAATGAATTTCTCACCTTGGAGTTTCCTGAACCAAGTATAAATGCAGACCCCAAATCTACATGACAGCAGGATTGTAGTTTTGAATTCTCAAAAAATAATCTCTACTTGTCCTCCAATTCAAAATTCTCCTTTTGCTAGTAGACAGATTGTTTTTCTAGTCTACCCTTTCCTTTAAGATATATACTACTTGAGTTTTTCCTTTGTCAGAACAACTGCAGGTGCATGGGTCCTAGCTCCAACTCCTAATCTTAATAGGAGCCTTATTCTCTATTGTAATATAAGGTCATTAAAAACTGAAACTTTCAAGAATTGACAGATATCCCCAGCTCAGCCTGTGTGGCTATGAAGGTTCTACTAGTGTTCTACATGAACTTCCCTTAATTTTGTGTAGATGCAGCTTTCCATTTAAATGGGGGGGTCCCAGAATTTCTAGGTATTTGTAGCAGTATAATTTTCTAGCACAGAATTGTTTTTAGACTGTAAAATATTCTGCTAGATTTCCAGAAGTCATCCAGTCCAACTTAAATTCCTAGTCTTGTCTTCCCATATCATCCTACATGTTCAATCGCTGTCCTTATATTTCTTTTATTTTTGTGTTGTAGTTTCTGGGTTGTCTTCTCCCCTGTTATCCTGTGAATTAATTTAAAAAGATGACATTTGCAATCTATTTCTTTATCTCTCAGTCTGATATTTTCAGTGAAGATAATGGGGAAGCTATGTAAATTCATAGTTTTCCTACCAGTCCTAACTAAGGGATAGCTAAGGGATAATTCCATAATCTCTCAAATCATGGAGAAGAGTATGGATCCACACTGAACTCTTGGCTTTCCTCTTCCTTCCAACTCCTTTTTTTGGGTGCATTTCAGCTCCAGAAATACTTCTGTGTTCGCTGAGATAGAGCCCACTGCAGAATATGGATAGGGTAGCAGAAGGTATGTACTTCCTGGGTAAAGTTCATGTCTGCCTGACATATTTGCCTCTTCTCTTGTCCTGGTTCCCCAATCAACTTTGTTCATTTACTCCCTGTAAGCCTAGTGGCAAAAATTGTGAAAAGATATGAAAACCAACCATCTGCATCCAACCGAATAATGAAACAATATCTGCTCTGGCAGGATAACTAGAGTTTGTGAGGGTCTTTAAAACAAGCCATGCCTGGAAATTGTCACTGACTATATTAACAGACCTAAGTTAATTATCCCTGAGGAGTGTCGTGTACTCTTTGGTATCTAACAAAACCTTTGAATCCTTATGTTTAAAAATTATTTGAAATCTTAGTTTTTGAAAACTAACCTGGATTATCAGCCTTTCTCAGTCTTAGGAATTGATTTTCTGGGACTGCCACTGACAATCAAAAGACATAATTTGATTGAAATGGAAAGGAGAGAACATGTTTGAGTACCTGGTATATGCCTATATTTCCCTAAGCATTTTATATACTTTACCTTAATATCTTCACAACTCTACTGGTTACTATATATTATTATCCTATTATACATTGGGGAAAGTAAAAATCTGAGATACTAAGTAACTTTCTAGGGCCCCACACCTTATATTTGAGATTTTTGATTCCCAAGTAAATACTTGTATTACGCCATTATGCAGATTCCTATGTGGTGGTGTATGAGATCTCTTTTGCATGAACCAAAACGATACTCTGGATCTTCCTAATCTGAGTCATGTATAACCACATGGAAAATCACTGCCAACAAAACTTGTTATCTTTTTCTCTTTGTTTCTCCTCCCCTGCCCATTCTTTCCTTCCTCTCACATTACTCCTTCTTCAGGCCTTCCCACTTTCCCCACCACCACCCTTGGAGAACTCATGATAACAACCTAATAGTTGTCCTGCCAAATCTTTGCTTATATTCCTGTAATAACATACAAATGTAAATTATATATATACACATATATGGAGATTATTCTTTCTTATAATATGAGGTTGTATGCAAATGTTCTGCATTCTACTTTTTTATCACCCAAGAATACCTTGTGGAGGGGCACCTGAGTGGCTCAGAGAGTTAAGCATCTAACTCTTGATTTCAACTCAGGTTCATGGGATTGAACCCCATGGTCGACTCCGTGCTCAGTAGGGAGTCTGCTTGGGTGGTCTCTCCCTCTGCCCATTCCCCTACTCGTGCACACTTTCTCTCTAAAATAAATAAATAAATAAATCTTAAAAAAAAAAAAAAAAAAGAATACCTCATGGAAATCCCTTCCAAGTCAGCAGGTATAATTCTGATTTATATCTTTCCATTGCTGCATATGATATGGAAATACTTTTTTTTTTTTTAGCCATTCTCATTATGACCAATACTCTCATAGAGTATGTGCATATTTATATTTGAATACTTGCATTTTTATTTCTGTAGCTCTTATATTAGAAGGGGGATTGGTAGCTCAAGTTGTATGTTGATTTTTAATTTTAATAGATGTTTCTGGTTGCTTTCCAGAAAGGCCGGGAACAATTCTAGTTTTGTTTCTTCCTGAGGGCATCTTTAACTAGCATCCCCTCTAACAATAATATTACTCTTTTTAAAGGAATGCTATTTAATGGTGGTGAAGTGATAGCTCTGTTTTACTTAATTTGTATTTGCCTGATTACCAGTGAATTTGAACACATATTTCTTGACATTGGGATTTGTTTTTGACATACTTGTTTTCTCATATCTCTTGCCCATATTTTATTGGGTTGTTCACTTTTATCTTGTCAATATTTGAGCTTTGCATTTTGTTAAAAAATATGAACTTCAGGGGCACCTGGGTGGCTCAGTGGGTTAAAGCCTCTGCTTTCGGCTCAGGTCATGATCTCAGGGTCCTGGGATCAAGCCCCGCATTGGGCTCTCTGCTCAGCAGGGAGCCTACTTCCTCCTCTCTCTTCTGCCTCCCTTTCTGCCTACTTGTGATCTCTCTCTGTCTGTCAAATAAATAAAATGAAACCTTAAAAAAATATATATATGAACTTCAAAAGTTTGTATATGTTGAAGCATGTACACATGGAGGTAACAATCTACTCAACATGCATTTTGGAAAATAATGTTTAAGTAAAACGAGGAAATAAATAACACTAAGTTTTTAACCAAGTCCTAGGGTTTATAAATGTTGTCTTACCTAACTAGTCATGGGTTTTGTGCTCAGATTCTAAACATAGCTTATAGTCACACTATTCTGTGATTTATTGTTTGGGACTTGCTAGTTAAGTATATAATCAGTATGGATTGTGGGCAAATATTTTTTGCAGAGTTCTTTCTCAACTTTATAGATAGCTTACCTTTGTTTTTCTGTTGAAAAACAAAATTTCTGTTACAATTTCTTTCCAAATCAGTGTTTTGTCTATTGCCTTGTTTTATTTAGCTCCTTTTGCCATACAAAGATTTATATATTTTATGGGCAGAAATGGCAGATTTATTAGTAGAACTTTTATTGGTTTCCTGTCTTGGTTAAGAAGGTTCCCTTCACCCTACCACCAAAGTACTAAACATGTCTCCCACATTTTCTTTAACATTTAAATCTTTATTTCATGTGTAATTTTATTTTGCATATTGCACAATATTAGGGTACAACTGTACTTTTTCTACATAAGGTCTGTCTGACATAATCTTATGAATAATTTTTTCATTAAATTGAAATACTGGAATTAGTATATAGGAAATTCTCATATATGCCAATGCCTGTTTCTTTCTTTCTTCATTCTATTTTACCCATCTATTTCTATGCCAGTGACATAGTGATCCAATTACAGTGATTTTTTTTTCTTCTTTAATGTGATAGCCTCTTTTTAAAAAACATTTTTATTGAGAGATAGTTGACATATAGCATTATATTAGTTTCAGGTATATAACATAATTTAATATTTGTACATATTATGAAATAATCACTACAATAAGTCTAGTTGACATCCATCGCCATCCATCCATCCACCATCCATCAAGTATAGTTACAATTTTTTTTTCTTCTGGTAAGAACTTTTAAGATCTACTCTCTTAGCAACTTTAAAAATTTTGATATATCCTGACATCTGTTAAGGCAAGTTTCTCATCATTATTTTCACTATTTTTTTTTTCTCTTCCTCCTAGATTTTTTTTCTTCCATATGAACGTTAGAATCTATTTATAAAATTTGGCTTAAACACCTGTTGAATTGGAATTGCATTAAGTTTTTATTAATTTAGGGAGAATAGTGGTGTATGGGAGCCTGGTATGTGTTTCCATTTGTTTAAATACAAATTTTATCTTCTACAAGGTTTTATTGGTTTTCTCATATAGTTCCTGTTTTTTTTTCATTTTACATTTACTTCTAACTACTTTATAGTTTTCAAAAAGTGTATAGTGAATGGAATGCATTCTATTTCCATTTTTAGATTTGTATTTACTTGAGTTCTGATATACATGTGTTTCTATGATGAGTGTATGCATGTAGTTGTTTTTTTTCTTTTGAGAAACATGAAATGATGAGAACAGAAACCAGAATGTACTTTTGCTTTTAAAACGATAAGGCATTTCTGAGAATGTATTTTCATTCTCCCACTACAGGGCAAACCCCACAATTTTGACTTGCCTGTGTTAAGTACGACAGTCATTATGATGTCTGTCTATACAGTTTTTTCTGTATATTTACGTACATGCATAGAAATACACATAAACACACCTCTACTCTAACCATTGGTCTTTATTAACTTTTTTAAATGGCAGCCTAGCTTGAAGTTTTCAGTAGTATAAAGAACACTGAATAAAATCTTTGAACATACGACTCTGTACACTTTTCCAAGTACTTTTTTTAAAAGATTTTATTTATTTATTTATTTATTTATTTATTTATTTATTTATTTAAGACAGAGAGAGTGTGTGCAAATGGGAAGAGGGAGAGGTAGAGAGAGAATCCCAAACGGTCTCCATGATCAGCATAGAGCCCGATGTGGGGCTCGACCTCACAACCTAGAGATCATGACTTGGTCATGATCTGAGCTGAGATCAAGAGTCAGATCATGACTCAAGAGCTGAGATCATGACTCAGGTCATGATCTGAGCTGAGATCAAGAGTCAGACACTTAACTGACTAAGCCACCCAGGCACATCCCAAGTATTTTTCTAGGATTATTTTAAGAAGTGTAATTTCTGGGTCAAAAGGAATACAACAATGTTAATAGCTATTTTTATCACATAATTTCTGTGTGTGAGCGAGTTTCCCCAGTACTTCTGCATATCTGCTTCTCCTTTTCATCCTGGGCCAAAAGATGATACTTCCCTGACTGCTTACAGGTACGTGGGGTCATGTCATGAATTATGGCCAGTGGACTGGGAGCAAATGGTTCATGTCATTTCTGGTCCATGAAAATCTTCTTTCTAACCCTCGAGTTTTGTTTTCCCATGTGACAAAGACACTGGAGGAAAAGTATGGAGATGGTGAAGCCATGACATGCTTGAGTCATTATTTGGGAGGAGAGCCAAACCTTGGAGAACTTGTGGGTCACAGCAGATTTTGCAGTGAGAGGCGATGTCACTTGCTTGTTTTTATAACTTGCAAGCTAACCTGCCAAGATTCAAACCCAAATGTCTTGCTCCAAAACCCATCCTGTGAATTCCTACATGATTCAGTCTCATACTGTGTTTTTTGATTCATGTTTAAATATGCTTTAGAAATATCCCAAACTATAGTCCCATCACAATTTCCTAGAGCATCGTTCAAATAGGTATTAGTAAAGTATATTAGTGTAAATCTGTTTCTCTTGCCTCATTTTCTCTTGGTCCTTTCTTATAATGTGCTTGAATTTTTTTGATTGAATGGACATCTGTATAGACAAAATCGTAACAGCTCTGGATTAATTGTTCATTTCTGTCAGGAAATTAAAGTAAAGGCAAATAACACGAATCTATGCAGGAATTGATGTTTTAGGTGTGCTTTTAGTCTTTCTAAGTCAGAGAGGAAGCAAAATGCAGGAAACATTTTAAAGTTTTTGTGGACTTTCTACAGTCCACAAAATCAAGCTAGTCATTTTAATTTGCTCGTATCATGCAGTTGAGTCTTAGAATTTCTACTTCACTTTAGCTTCTTAATTTAGGTGGTCTGGAAGTCTGTATGTGGAAGTCACTTGGAGTGGGGCACAGTGCTTATTGCGTGTGGGAACAATGAGGTCCTTGATTTGGGGCCAGTCTCCTTTTCTGCTCGGCCTTATTAGGTTGTGGCACAAAATGTTCCCTGAGGTTCTTATTAATATGTACCTTCCTATGAAATCTCTCTGGTTTACATTTAGAAATCATCACTATTTCAACTGATGTCCCTGTTAGGTAGTTTGAAATCTTGCTCCCTATTCTTAAAGTCATTAATCTAGTGGAGGCAAAGACTGAAATAAATAATAATTTAAAAAAACCCAAATATTCTCAAACTCCTAGCAAAATGCTTATATAATGCTCCTAATTGTTGGCAGGTGATCAGAACTTGTGTACTATAAATCTACCTTATGCCTCAGTGAGCAAACTGGCCACCAAAAATGTTGCAGTAACCGATTCTACCTGACTCAGTAAGCCACGGCAGCAAGAACCAGTGTGGGTCTAGGCAGAAACAAAGTAGGTCAGAGCTTCCTTTGAAGACCCATGCATTTTACAGTATGCCTAACCATATCACTCAAATGTTTCTGCAGCTCTGTAGGAGGAAATCTCTTGCTGGTACTTAGTGTATTGCTTAAAAATGCAATTTGGATTTGTTTTCCTTAGAACTGTTTTTGGAAGTTTTTTTCTCCTTTTTTTCCTCCAACTACAATATATATTTTAAGGTATCAAGTAATTAGATCTCTGTATTTATCGTTTAGGGCTTGGGGAGTTCGATATTTTTCTTTGGGCTTAAAAAAATCAACTACAAAGGCAGAAGGTATGGAAAGGAGAATGCAATTGCAGCATCAGTCCTTTAGGACTGTATGGTCATACAGTCTAAGAAAAAATGTCCTTAAAGCAAAAGGACCAGAATACATAATGATACTGATAGAAAAATCACTTGTTATAAATTATATTATGCTGGCCAACTACAGTGAGAGAGCAAAGTAATTTGAGGAAAAATATGAACAAATATTTAATTATAACAAAACAAGTGTTCCAGCAATCACATGACCTTTTCCCACATGACACACAGGGGAACAGATGTTCATGTGGCAGAAACTCCAATGAAGTAACCCAAGAACCCAGATCAGTTGTCTTTTATTTTGTAGCTCAGATATCAACATCTTCTCATTTTTGTGAGGTTCCATTCAAAGAACTCTGTGTTTATCCTGTAATGACTTGGATTCTCAATTAAGTACTTGGTTAAACTATGCCAAGGAATTCACTTACATTGAAAGCAATAGTGAGCAATGAAAAATCTATCTCTTCCTTCTTTTTGTCCTTTCTTCTACCTTCTTTCTTTCTTTGAAATATGTGAAGCATATAAATGCTTAGAAATTCAAGACACGGTGAAGTCATGAAGAATGTGGAGTAGTAAGCTCCAGGAATCAGTCTCTCCACTAAAAATAACGATTGACTTGGCAAGAACTATCAGAATCAGTGTTTTCAGAACTCTGAAGTCTAGTTGAATATTTGCAGTATCCAGCGGTGCCTGGTGAAGAAAGAGGTTGGCACGTTTTGGTGAATTTTGTTATTCGACGTAGTGACTACAGTTCCCCATCTCAGTAAAGATAGCATGTAGCTGTGAGGATGATGGCCCATAGTTCTGGTGTTGCTTGCTGCTACCAGGGTGGGTGAAAGAGATCTTATCCTCCAAAAATTAGGATTTTGGTCAGCCTGGCAGGTGAGTGAAGGACTAGCATGGTGCTGAATGTTGTTTCATCTTCATACACAGAAGCAGATTCCTGGTGATATCAGTTAAGATGTAAAGAGATAGAATATACTTTTTTGTCCCTTATAAATGCATCCAGGCATTTAAGGAAATCTCTGTCAGCTCACTTACTATGTAGATAATAGAACAGAGACTTCAGTGGCCACATAAGACAAAGAATATAGTCTTTGTGCAAACAGCTTAGAAAAAAATAAACAAGTGGAAGACTGGGTCTTTATTAGGCAACAATAGCAATTTCTGGAGAGGGAGAAGAATTTGATTTCAAGATTTTTCAGATTATAATATTCAAAATGCCCAGTTCTCAACAAAAAATTGTACAAAGAAATAGCGTGGCCCACTCACAGAAAAACAAAACAAAACAAATTGACATGACCATCACTGAAGGAGCTCAGACATTGGACTTACTAGACAAAGACTTTAACTGTCTTAAATATGCTCAGCGAGCTGAAGCAAACCATAAACAAAGAACTAAAGGAAACCAGGAGACTGGTGTATGAGTAAATAAGGAATATTGAGAAAGAGATAAAAAAAAAAATAACAAAAGGGAACCAAATAGTAATTCTGGAGCTGAAAATACGATACCTGAAATAAAAATTAATGAGGGTCTGCAGTAGCAGAATCAAACTGTCTGAAGAAAGAATCAGCAAAGTTAAAGATAAAGCACTTAAAATTACTCAGTCTGACGAGCAAAAAGAATGAAGAAAAGGGAACAGAACTAAAGGGACCTATCAGACACTATCAAACAGAACAATATACCCATAATGGGAGTCTCAGAAAGAGACAGGAAAAAGGAGGAGGAATAGTTGAGGAAATGATTGCTAAAACCTTCCCAAAATTTGGGCGTGCTTAGGGTGTCTCAGTCAGTGAAACGGCCAACTCTTGATTTCTGCTCAGGTCATGATCTCAGGGTTCTGGAATTAAGCCCTATGTCAGGCTCCACACTCAGTGGGGAGTCTGCTTGAGGATTCCCCCACCACCACCACCCCCCTCCCGCTTGTGCTCTCTTCTCTCTCTCTCAAAAAAAAAAAAAAAAAAAAATAGATCTTTAAAAAAAAAAAATCCCCAAGTTCAATGAAAAGCATGAATCTACATCTAAGAAGCAGGATAAACTCAGAGAGATGTATACTGAGATATGTTATACTGTCAAAATCCAAAGCTAAAGCCTTTTTTCTGATAGCTGTAAAAGAAAATAAAAATGTGGGGCTTTGGTGCCTTTGAAACTTCAGATGCACTAAAGCCATAAAGGGGATACACTGAAAGACTTTTTTTTTTTTTTTTTTTTTTTTTTTTTTTGAGAAAGAGAGAAACAGCACTCATAAGCAGGGGTTGGGAGTACGGACAGAAGGAGAGAGAGAATCCCAAGCAGGCTCCATGCCTAGCACAGAGCCCCATATGGGGCTTGATCTCATGACCCTGAGATCATGACGTAAGCCAAAATCAAGAGTTGGACACTCAACTGACTGAACCAGCCCGGCACCCCAACACTGAAAGGCTTTTGACCTTAAGGTGAGAAAAGTAGAGTCGATTACAAAAGAGCATTTGTTGAAGAAGACACCAGTTCTGAAAGCACATTGACTGGCACTTAGTGGACAATACTCAGAAATCATTAATAGTTTGTTATTTCAAAAAAAAATTATTTCAGATTATCAAGTGAATACATTTTAGTGCTTTTACCTTGATCACTTCCGATAAGAAGTACCTCTGATTTTGAGATAGTACATTGATTACTCCCATGAAGCTGGCAAGCATCACCAGACTAATACATTCTCTTTATGTTTGTCTTAATATGACTGGTGCTTGCCCATTTTATGTTACCACAGAGCCCGAGGAGACTGCAGCTACTAAGTGGGATATCTTGCTGGTGGTTAAAACTATTTGGTAAATAATAACAAAAAGATAATGAAAGAAAAAGAGAAGAATGAATGATAGTGATAACTTCCACGACTTGAGCACTCTCTTATACTGAATCCACATATGGTTTATTGGTCCAAGTTTCAATTTTCATAAAAAGGTAATTTTCATTAAATAAATATTAATCTCACATAGACTCTGAAATAGTTGTGCATTGGAATCACCTGAGGACCTTTACTGAAAAAGATACAAACCTTGATTTTACAAGCAACGGAGTTAGGCTTTGGGAATAAAATAACGAAATGGTCCTAGGTCCTGGCCATCAAGAAGCTAACAACCTAATCTGGGAGAGAAGCTATATAAAGTAAGCTCTAAGGCAGCATGAAAAACGTTAGCTGCAGGAGCAAAGTGCTAGAGAACAAGTGATTTTGATTGAGGGTATCACTGAAGGCTTCAATGCAAAGGTAGCATTCAATTTGAACTTAAAAGATACTAAGTATTTCACCAGGCACAGATAGATAGGAATAGAATGGATTCTTAGAATAGATAAACTCTTATGAACAGTCTTGTTTTCCACTAGTGGGTTAGTAAGGACTACCATGTGTAACATGAAAGAGTAGCCATTTGGGGTAATATCTTACTTTATAAAGACAACTTCATTTACTTGAGGCCTTCAGTATTTCTTCAGATTTTACTTACAGAAGATTCTCAATTATTCTCATGTAGATTATGCATGCAATAGATTCTGTGAAGCACATTTCCTTTTTCAAGTTGCCTTTACTTGTCTAGTACCTGGCCCAAAATACCAAACATTCAACCAACAAATACTCTGAGGCTGTTGATAATCAGCACATCGTCAGTATATGTTAGAAAAGTAATTCTGGATTGGGAGGTAAAGGCAAAAGGGCATAGGACAGTATTAGGAATAAGAAGGGGTGCATGCAGCTTGAAAGAGAATATTCAATATTGTAACATAATTTTCTGTTTGAAAAAATGGAAAAGAAGTCTCTTGCTTTTGTAATGCGAATTATGAAGAGCACTTCTCTCCCTAAGTAATCGTAGCTCCTAGGCATACTTAGAAGATAGAGTGAGAAAGAATCCAGAGCTAGCAGTGTAAGATGTATGTTGGTTACCTGGAGTGTTTTCCATTGTGTTCAGTGTAATTTATACTGTCATTTCTATTACATATATAAATATGTTCCTTCTGAAATTATGCATTTATGAGTAAGATTGAGTAAGGACAGTAGTCCACTCTATCTCTACCAATGAATATAGATATAAAACTAAGACAGAAGGCATGGGGCAGCTGTTGTTGACTTTGAAAAGTAAACAGTAGCAGATGGGTTAGGGAAGAATACCAGAATTCAAAGTACCACACAAACTGGAGGTACACCTAACACTTTTCATCCTTCAGATCTCCCACTGCTTTTTCACAGGCATGGTTGCATTTGCACATGTGTATGTTGGGGTAGGGTAACTGAATTATCTGGAGGACTGAAAAGGTTCCATAGGTGAATGGGAAGGCCTGGGGAAATCAGAGCGAGGAGGAGATTTGGGAAAGTGATCCTATAAAATTGTTTATGAACTCTTGGACTCATCTGAAGCTGCCATGCCTAGGTCTGTTTCTAACAGGCATACTAAAGATATTGAGAACTGAAATAACACACTATTTTCCAGGTCCCAGACTGAACCACTGGGAACGTTCATGAGATAGATCCATATAATAGTACAAAGACTTTGAAAAGTTTGAAAACAGAACTCAAAGAAAATCGCAACTCATAGAAAGCAAGTCAGAATTTGAAACCTGAACTTAATCACAACAATTACTCAGAAAAACAAAAATTTCATTATTTCTCATAAGATTTATACAAGGCCCAGGTTCTTATTATAAAATGTCCAGGATTGACTTATATGCATGATATATGAAGAACCATGAAAATCTTACTTGCATAGGAAATGACAATTAATAGACTCCAAAGCCAAGATGATAGAGATGTTAGAATTATCAAAGACTTCACAAACTTATTGTAGCAATGCTCCAACACGGGTCAAAAGCTCTTTAAGATAATGGGAAGAAAGTAAGTGTCAGTAAAGAAATAGAAGAAAAGAACCAAATGGAAATTTCAGAAATGAAAAATGCGATTACAAGAAAAAAAAAATCACTGGATATACTCTAGAGTGGAATAGAGATGAGAGAAGATAGAATATAGATAGAGAAGATAGAATCACTGAATTTGAAGATTATCTATCTAAATTACACTATGAGTATACTGATAAATAATTTTAAAATATGGGCAGATCCTTAGACATTGTGGGATAATATAAAAAATCCTAAGTGGAGGAGAAAAAGTGTGGTGCTGAAAAATATTTGAAGACACATGGCTGAGAACTTTCCAAATTTGACAAAAGACCTCAAATTCAAGAAGCTTAGTGAAACTCAACTGGGCGCAGGGTGAGAAAAGATAGAAATTCAAGCTCAGAAAATCTAACTGCTAAAAACTATGAAAAAGAATAAAATCTAGAAAGCAATGATATTACATATAGGGAACCAATAATGCAGATGACTTCAGTTTCCAAAGGAGAAACCATAGAGACAAGAAGGAAATGCCACAACATAATTAATGTGCCTTGGGGAGGTAGGGGAGACACATCAATCCAGAATTCTGTATTCAGTAAAAATATCCTTTATGAATGAAAGTGAAATAAAGACATCCTAGATGGAGGAAAATTTAGAGAAATTGATGCCAGCAGCATTTGCCCTTAAACATCAGCATGGGTTCCTGTTCCTAAATCGGATACAAACAGAAAAAGCCCCCTGAAATATTTATGCACCTTTGCATGTCCCTCTTGCTCATGGACCCTAATGCCTGGGGTCTCCTTTGAAATTCCATTTGCACAAACCCAAGCAGATTTGTGGAGAGGAGTTTTCTCCTCTTCCCAGGAAATTGTTCACTATCATTGATAGTGCTCATGGACCTAAGGTCCTACTTGTGACAGCAAGATTGGCTGCAACTTCTGATTGCTGTAGTTGGAATGTCATTCATTGTGCAGGGATAAAGAGCTCTCTGTGGCACCAAGGAGTTCTAGTGTAGAGAATGGCACAGAAGAGACTAGAGCCAGTGACTGAGAGGGCAGAATGCAGTAGCCACATTGTGGCTTCTGTTACTCAGTGTAAGTAGCAACCTCATTGGACTGAAGATACATGTGCAGAAAAAGTGCTGGTGGGAAAAAAAAAAGAAAAGAAAATGTGCTGGTGTAAGCATGCACCACCCCAGTCATAGAGTCTTGTCTTTTCCTCTTAAGCTTGATTCAGGCTCATTATGCAAGCCGCAGGCTGGCTTTGCTACTGAATAGAAGTCTGGCCAATGAGACAGCTGTCAGATCTACTAAGACCATAGACCCCCCAGGGTCTAGATAGTTCATTCCACCTGCCTCCCACCTGCCTTGAAGCAAACAGTAGTACTTTGGTGACAGTATTTAGTTTCCAAAGTTACCAAAAAAAAGTGGCCTATAACTATTTAAAGAGGTAGAGGGAGGATCGATTCTTCATTGATTTGTAAAGGAAACTACAGGAAGATGGCAAAACTGGGTCTTAAAACACACAAAGCCACATAACTGAAGGCTCTACTTCCTTTCATGATAGTGGCTCAGAGTCTCCTTTAAGCCTAGGACTTCTACTGATTCTAGTTTTTCTTAATCTCTGAGAAGCTTATTTTACTGTATATGCCTCTTTGCAAATGCCAGCCAGGCTTCAGTGCAGAAAGACCCACCCAACAGAGTGGTTCACACTGCTCCTTGTTGTCCATTTTGAACCACAACACCGCGGACTCTGGAGACAAGGCCTACGTGTAGATAAAATTCAAAATTGGAATAGCTGGCAAGGGCCAGTCAGCATGGTCCATACTGGGGCCTCCAAGGAGGCTCTCCATCCCCTAGGGTACAGTGGGACCCTGCAAGGTAAATGCCCAAGTGGGCTTGGCTCCCTCAGAACCCTTAACATGCACACCTGAGTCAACTGTCACTGGTCCTTACCTTCAGGCTGATCTTCATATACATATGGAAAAGAAAGTGAACTAGAATAACCAAAGTAATATCAAAAATAATGAAAAAAGGGGTGCCTGGGTGGCTCAGTCATTAAGCATCTACTGGGATTGAGCCCCTTGTCGGGCTCCCTGATCAGCAGGAAGCCTGCTTCTCCCTCTCCACTCCCCCTGCTTGTGTTCCCTCTCTTGCTGTGTCTCTCTCTGTTGGATAAATAAATAAAATCTTAAAAAAATATATTGAAAAAAAGTTTGAAGGCTCACATTCCCTGGACCCAAGAATTACTGTAAAGCTGCCTTAAGACAGTGTGGTATTGGCAAAAGAATGGTGTCGAAGAGTTCAGATATAGACCCACACAAGCGTGGTCAATTGATTGTTGACAAAAGGGTAAAGCTAACTCATTCAACAAAAGGATTTCATTCAACAAATGATCCTGGGACAATTGGTTATCTAGATAGGGGGGAGGGAAATGAATCTACAAACAGACTTTAGAACATATGTGGAAATAAAAATAAAATGGATCTTACACCTAAATGTAAAACCTAGATCTATGAAACTGCTAGAAGAAAACATAGGAGAAAATCTTAGGTAGAGAAGTCTTAGATATGAGATCAAAAGCAGATATATAAAATGAAAATGGAAAAATTTGTCCTCATCAAAATTAGAAATATAGGCTATTTGAAAGACAGTATTTTGAGAATAAAGAAACAAGCTACCACTAGGAGAAAATATTTGCAAAACCCCTGTGTGACAAAGAACTTGTTTCCAGAATATATAAATGCCTCTCAAAACTCAATAGTAAGAAAACAAACAACCTGATTTAAAAATGGGCAAGAGATTTGAACAGACACTTCAACAATGAAGATAAATGGGTATTGAATAAGCACATGGAACAGTGATCAACATCATTAGTCAATAGGAAAACAAACTTTAAACCATGAGGATAAGAACTGGCAATACTAAGTGCTAGCAAGGATGTAGAGCAGCTGGAATATTTGTACGCTGAAGGTGGGAATGTAAATACTACAACTACTATGGAAAATAGTTTCCCACTTTTTTATAAAGTTAAAAATGCACTCATCATATGACTCATTCATAAGTATTTACCACAGAGAAATGAAAACATATGTTCACACCAAAACCTTTACACAAATATTTATAGCGTCTTTATTCTTAATTACCAAAAACTGGAAACAACTCAGATGTCCTCCCAACAACTGAAGAGATAAACAACGGCGGATACATCCTTACAAAGAATATTTCTCAGTAATAAAAGTGAGCAAAGTACTTATCTGAGTAACAGTGTGGTTGAATATTAAATACATTATGCTGAATGAAGGAAACCTGACTAAAAAGACCACTTACTACATAGGATTCTATTATATGACATCCTTAAAGGAGAAGCAGTGAGAACACAAAACAGTTTAGTGATTTACGGGTACAGAAGGTGGACTGACTGCAAAGGAGACAGAAAATGTGGGGGGGGTGATGAAATTGTTTTACATTTGGTTTCGGTGGTAGTTACACACCTGTATATGTTTGCCAAAGCTCAGTGAAGTCTACACTGAAGAGGGTGAATTGCACGTATATAAATCATGCCTCAAGTAAACTTGTCTACACAATTTTTTTAAAAACTGCCACTTCGACTGAAGTTGAATCAAACATATATATTTTTTAACATTTTATTTATTTGAGAGACAGAGAGCGAGAGCGTGGGTGAAAAGGAGAGGGAGAGAGAATTTGAAGCCGACTCTGCACTGAGCACAGGGCCCAACATGGGGCTCGATCCCACAACCAGGAGATCATGACCTGAGTCGAAACCAAGAGTCGGACGCTTAACCAGCTGAGCCACCCAGGCGCCCCTGAATCAAACTTCTTAAACACTGAGTTGAACTGAGGAAACTATTACTGTAATATGCATTCACAATAATGCAGCAAAATGAGGCTCATGAGCATCATTTTTGGCAAAGAAAAAAAGAAAAGACAAAAGTTCATTGGGCAGGGAGAAGCAGGAGGTTGTACATCATTCACCTCTAAGCACTGGCTTCTAGAACAGCCCCGTAGTCTATAAGAAGACATTAACTGTGTAATAAAGGAGTCAATTAGGTGGAGAAATGCTCACTACACACCAGATATTTGCCTTGCTTTATGAAAATTTTAATGCTGTCGTGAAGTTATTTTGTCTCAGACTGAAGTTCCTTAGTTGTCAACAGGAAAGAGCCCGTTTTAAAGTTGGAACACATTTTCTCCCTACTTTCTTAAAGCCAGGTATAAGACTGACTACTTTCACTATCAAAAAAGTAGAACTTTCAGCAAAGATTGGTAGAGTCGTCTGATATATTGAAGTTTTGAATACACTGAATTTGAAACACCAGCGTTATTTCTCTTTATGATTTACTTTGAACATACAGAGCCAGAATCCAGCTATGGATTCAGCAAATTGTCTCCTAAAATGCCTCATCATTTTCTTGTCTTAATGAAGCTTATAAAGACAAGGCTCTTAAAAATTATTTCAAAGAAAATATCCAAATCCAATCTTTGCAAGATGAATTCAAGCAATATTTTCCTGATGTCGCTCCCGAAAATGCCATTGAGAAGGTTACGACGAAGGCTTTTCTTACTAATGTTGAGTCATTGCCAGATTTTAAGAGGGATTTTAGAATTTAAATTTGATGTAGCTGCCAAAAAGAATATATGGAATGTCACTTTGGATATTTTGGGGGCAAAATATCTCTCTGTTTGTCACAAGAGAAAGAGGATTTGAGTGTCATCTATTTTCATCAGAATACATTTGCAAAGCTGTATTTTTTCCTCTACTTTTGCCTCTGAAAGCAAAGTAGCGCAGTAGGTAGTCGTTAGTGCCATGGCTAAATATTCTGGTTCTCTGTTTTTCAGCATATGATAGGATTAACACTTCCTGCCTCCCTTTTGCTTGTGTGTGCGGTGTGCGAATAGTTTTGGCTAGTTATAAGGGGGAAAGAGGCATGACACTTGCAGGCTGAACATTTAACAATGAAGTGAGATACCCCAGAACTCTCTTTCCAGCTGCTTTGGCCCCCCGCTGTATTCATTTCCTAGGGCTGCCATAACACATTACCATACATTGGGGAACAATAGGAATTTAATCCCTCATAGTTTAGGAGGCTAGAAGTACGAAATCAAGGTGTCTGCAGGGTTGGTTCTTTCTGGAGGCTCTAAGGGAGAAACCATCTCATGCTTCTCTCTTAGCTTCTAGTGGTTGTGGGCAGTCCTTGGCATTCCTGGCCTTATAGACACAGTACTCCAATTTCTGCCTCCCATCTTCACATCACCTTCTCTTCGTCTTTTTTTTTTTTTAAAGATTTTATTTATTTATTTGAGAGAGAGCAAAAGTGAGAGAGATCACAGAGGCAGAGGGAGGTGCTGACTCCCCAGTGAGCAGAAGACCTGATATAGGTCTCGATCCCAAGACTCTGAGATCCTGACCTGAGCCAAAGGCAGATGCTTAACTGACTGACCCACTCAGGCGTCCCTCCACTTCTCTTCTTCTAAGAACAGCAGTCATTGGGTTTATGACCCACTCTAAATCCAGGATGATTTTATCTTAATATCCTTAACGAATTATATCTGCCAAGGTCCCATATCCAAATATGGTCACATTCTGTGTTTCCAAGGGGACATGGATTTTTGGAGGACACTATTCAACTAACTGCACCAGCGAAGGTCCAGATACTTGATGCTCCATCAACTGGGGATCCAGGGTGAAGATAGCATGGAGCAGAGCCTAAGCCAACCTATAATGCACCTATAGCATAAATGAGAAAGAAACCTGTGCTACAGCAGGTCACTAAGATTTCAGGGATGTGTATAGCATTCCCAGATATACACAGGTCTCAGGTTGAAGGTGACCCTTTTAGTGTTCAACTCTCCATCTTTCCTGATGTGAAAATGTCTATTGGAAGCAAATAAACTCAGTGGTCATTTTAACATCAAATGATTAAGGTAAAAAAAATATAGATATATATTTTTTGGAATAAAGTGTATATTCATTTTTATTTTAAAATCACCCTTTGATATTTTTGTCACATTGTTGACTTTATTTTGACATTTAAGCTTAAACCTTACTTTAAAATAAGTTATCTGAAGGATACTTGGGTTAAAAAAAAATAATAACCAGTTCTAGTTTGTAGAGGATGATGTTTTCACATTAGGAAAGTTAAAAAGTACTTTGGGTGAATGAATTTGTTATTCAAAGGTCAGTCTATCAATTTAAGAAAACACCAGTCAAAATCCATGTATTTCTTTTAATGTAAGAAATGACACACAAATTCATTAGAGAAAAAGAATAGTTGGGGCGCCTGGGTGGCTCAGTGGGTTAAAGCATCTGCCTTTGGCTCAGGTCATGATCTCAGGGTCCTGGGATCAAGTCCCGCATCGGGCTCTCTGCTTAGCAGGGAGCCTACTTCCCCCTCTCTCTCTGCCTGCCTCTTTGCCTGCTTGCGATCTCTCTCTCTCTCTCAAATAAATAAAATAAAAAATCTTTAAAAAAAGAAAAAAGAATAGTCACAGCAGTTCATTCTTTTAACTAATTTCTTTTGAGTTTAACATACAAATGTCATATTATTTTTGAGCCTGTCCCTCGTATTGGTCTGCAGTTTTCTGAGTTCTCTTTTTAGGATTTTGATTTTGCTTTCCTCATTGAATAAATGAGGATATTTGGATATTTTTTTCTCCCTGTTGCCCTGAAACAGTTTCAGTATCATGGGAAATGCATTTTTTGGTATTTTTTGTTTTTAAGTTTGATGGAAATATTTCATACCTCATCTAAATATGATCATCATTATAGGTGGTGTTGTTTAACAAATTTAATTTATATATTATTGATCTACTTGTCTTTCTTTACTTAAGGCAATATTGGTAATATAGTGTTTTGCTTGAAAATAGAGCTTTTCAGTAAGATTTTAACATGACTATAAATGTCTATATAATATGTACATATTTTAATATGTATATAATGTTATTATGATTGTAACCAAACATTTTCTTCATATGCTTAGGTTCCTTCTCTTACTCCTAATGATGTAAATTCTTGTTTTTAACTATTTCCTAGTTTTTAATTTTATTAGGACTTTTTTTTCCCCTAAACCTTATCCGCTGTTCTTTTTTTTTCCTTCAGATATATACATATATGTATGTGTATATAGATAGATACAGATACATGGTGTCACTCTGACTTTGGTTGTGTTTCTGGCTTTCTCCTGGGGTCCCTTTTTCCCATACTCACTTAGGTCAGTTCTCTATTTGTATCCAAGGCCTTGGAGGTTGGGAAACCTTCCTTTCAATTTCTGTTTTATTTCCACTAAATTTTTGCAATTTTCTAATGTTTTCTCCTTCCTTGTGCTGATAGAATTTACTCACTGGAAGGGGCTGTGGGTGAAGGGGACAAGAGAGATAAATACACAGGCTGAATTCACTGCTCTGATTTAGAGCTCCCTCTCCTTGATTTCGAATGATTACTTCATGTTTCTCATGGTCCCAGCCAACTGCCTGGTGCATAGTAAAAGCCCTTAAGGAAATAATTATTGATGGATTTTAGCAGGTTGAAAACAATCACTTCGTACAAGAGCTTGAATATATTAGAATATTGTGATAAGCCCTGAAATTTAAAGATTAATTTGATAGCTTAATTTTCTCTCTCATTTAGCAAATATTTATGAGACATACCTCATTTCAGCCTGTATATGGAGTACAGAATAATACAACGGCATGGTTCCTGTCATTGAAGTTTTTGTTTTTTAAGTAGACTGCATGCCCAGGGTGGATCCCAATGTAGGGCTTGCGCTCAAGACCCTGAGAACAACACCTGAGGTGAGATCAAGAGTCAGACACCCAACCGACAGAGCCACCCAGGCACCGCTCATTGAGGTTCTTATAAGCTTTCAAGTCTCTGCTTTGCATTCAGCTCCTGATGCTATCCTTCTTAATATAATAAATACTATTGTACATTCCTGTACTTC
>CM052891.1:24948875-25009073 GCA_028534135.1 Potos flavus | reverse complement strand
CAATTATAAATCCCTTGATAATTTCCAAGGTACTTTCTCTGATATTGGTATCTCCTTTGGTCATACAACTAGATGTGATGATAAGAGATCTAAATTCAAGGTAGCCACAGGACCAAATATGTTATCATCTCTCTCTCTCTTCAATCAAGATTGAAAGCAGCAGAGATGTAATTAATTTAGGAAATTTACTGAGCATGCAGAGCTTTGAATACAGTTTATTTATCGGCCAACCACATTTATACCCTAAACTCAAATGAAGAGCTCTGAATGTATGCCAACATCAATTATATGTGGTGAGGTGTATATACACTTTATCAATTGCTTAGGTCCTCACCTAACATAAATCCTTTGGAGAAAGGAGGATGAAATTGGGAGAACAGTAAAGGATGCTATCATTCTGGAAAAAAAGGAAATCAGTATACCCAATGGTTGTTATCATAAATAAATCAGACCAGAAATTAGAACAGTGCAAGGGACAAAATGTGGAGAAAATATAAAAACTGGAGGAAAAAAAAAAAAAAAAGAAAATTCATGCACCCACTCAGCTTTGTGCATTCCTGGGTGATTGGCATTTAGTGATAATCCAGATGGCCCGCTAAGGTGTTCCCCTGTCACCAGGCTTTTGGTGTCCTGTGAAACAGTGGCCTACAAGCCATTTTGCAGCACAGTTAAATTAAAGCTGAACTATTCCTAACTGCCAGCATAATCAAGTAATATTTGCCACTAGGCATAAAATGGAGTCCTTGGGGATTTTTTATTCAGTCACTGTGGTTTCTTAAAAAATGCAAAATGAATTGCTGAGAAGATACTAAATTTATTTGCAACTCTAAGAACTTATCACTCTCTACAGAGGGATGATGAAAAGATTAACCACCAGTTACCTGAGAAATTGGAACACCTGGGCTTTAGGTGTCAAGGAAACTTCCTTTGAATCCAGAAGGATAACTTATAATTCATCTGAAGGAGCTCAATGCCTATTTGGAAAAGAAAAAAAGAAAAGGATTAATAATGTGGAATAAGGCATTATGAAGACTAGAGAATGTTGTAATCATCGTCCATGGGAAATAGGGCGATGTGGGAAATAGGGAGTAATGTAGTCTGATTGTATAGAGCATAGATTTAAAAGAAAACCCACATAAATGAAATGAAAGAGCCATTTATTTCTTATCACTTCTTGACAATTGATTTCTGAATCCCCACTCTAATGCTTTGTCATCAATGAATAATAAAGAGATTTAAAATAAATCAATGTTAGGTGCCTACGTGGCTCAGTCAGTTAAGTGTTGGCCTCTTGATCTCACCTCAGGTCTTGATTTCAGGGTCGTGAGTTCAAGCTCTGTGTTGGGTTCCACTCTGTGTTGGGCATAGTGCCTACTTAAAAGTAAGTGAATAATAAAGTAAAATAAATCAAGGTCTATTCTGAATCTACACAGGAATTAAGACATGTCTACATTCCAGATACACACAGTCTTTTCACAGTGCCAAAATAAACATGAGACCCAAGGTTATTAATCAAGTCTTGCGTGCCAGGTACTGTTCTAAACAATTTATGTGGATCTCA
This sequence comes from Potos flavus, assembly GCA_028534135.1. Classification (NCBI taxonomy): domain Eukaryota; kingdom Metazoa; phylum Chordata; class Mammalia; order Carnivora; family Procyonidae; genus Potos; species Potos flavus. The sequence continues at coordinate 25,007,512 of CM052891.1, read as the reverse complement.
TCCGATCACGCCTGTAAAATCCACTATACACCTTCTCAGGCCCATCAGGATTCAGCATCTTTCAGTGCTGCTGCTTGTGCACAATCAGTATAAACAATTGAGTGGTCAGCATTGCTCTACTACTCCTTTTTTCTCAGATGCTTCCCATATACTGTTCTGCTCTTTACAACAAGCCTATGTGGAATGCACCATTTTTTCTCATGATGAAACTGGGTTCAGAGAGATGGAGTAACTTGTCTGTGGCCTCCCAGCATGAAACTGGTGAACACGGGATTCAAACCTGAGCAGTCTGTCTCCAGAACTGGTACTCTTGAGGCTGTATACTGAGTTGCTTTCATGCTGCCAAGGAGGATTTTTGCCAGTATTCAGTCTCAAAATTATCCACTATGAGATCAAAGTGAGACAAGCATAATGCTTGGCATAATAACTCCATTGAGCTCAGAATCAGTCACAGAATCATTAAAACGGCAGCCTCTTCTCACACCTCAGCTGCTTAACTGTCCCCGAGGTTCCAAATGTCTACTCTCTAGCAGAAGTGATATTTCACAGAATGATGTGTATTTAACTGAGCTTTTAAAGAAACTTCAGGTGGCTTATCCAAAGGGACAAAATAGTACTGTGTTTTTAAACAGAAAATATTAACACATTTCACCAGCATGAATATAACTGCTATTTTATTATGTGATTATAATGCTTTCAAAAGTGTTATTATTAGTTAACCATCTCAAAAGTGACAGAAAGACCTGGCAACAAAGGTAAGGAGATAAATTTAAAAAAAAATTGTTACTTTAATAAATTATCTGGGCAAATCCTCTGGAGGGGAAAAGGCAACAAACCTGGAGCTTGTTACTTTGATGTGTCTTCCTCATTTCTCCTCATTGTGTCTTTAGTACATCCCTTCATGAGGATCATTTTCATGGTTCAAAAACTTGGAAACAACATCGCCCCAAACACATATACTCTATTGAGCAGTATTATAGGGAAGCTCCTCACTTTATCCAACATTACATCATGGAAAGACTGCATAAAACCAGAAGTGATTTAGGGGATTATTTTGTGTGTATGTGTAGTGAACATTATTCTCTATGATTAAATACAGATCTTCTCTGTGAATAACCTTTCCATATCCCTTGTCCATGCTTCTAGAGTTGTTCTATTTCGTTACTGGTCTACAGGAAATCTTCATATATTATGGGTATCTATTTGTTGTATATATCAGCATTTTTGTTATCACTGTGTTGTATACCCTCTATATTTTTCAGAATGTCTTTTCTATAGAAACTTTAATTTTTATGTATTGAAATTTGTTCTTTTCCTTTAGAGTTTCTCAGAGTTTTGTTTTGTGTAAGGATTCTACTCTCAACGATTATCTAAATATTAGCTTTTTTATTTGCGTCTCGTAATTGATCTGTGTCAGGCAGGATGGATCAGTGACACTGTCATAGAGAACCGTCTGTAGATTTGCAAGAGCTTTACACAACAAAATGTTTTGCTTGTGTTACATGTCCAGTACAGGTCTGGAAGGAATCTCTGTTCGTCACAGGATGACGAAGATTTCAACTCCACTAATACTATGTCTCTCATCTCCATAAGGCTTATTCTTAAAATAATCAAAGCTGTAATCTGTTCCGTTCTCATGAAACATCCACAGTCCTCTTCTCCTTACCCTGCTTAATGGGTATTTTTTTTTAACTTTTTACTAATAGAATTTGTTATTTTATACATACAAATTTTTATTTGGCCTGTTCTTCCTCTTTCACTGCTATCAGCACCAAAATACTTAGGTCTCTAAGAGCACAGAATATTTTGTTTGGGGCGTGTGTGTGTGTGTGTGTGTGTGTGTGTGTGTGTGTGTGTGTATTTCGTATTTTCCATTGGTGCATTGTGAGTCTCTACAACAGGGCCCAGTAAATATTTTTGGAATTATTTAATGAATTGTCATAAACCAATAAGAGAAAAAAACGTAGACAACCCTAATAGAAAAATTACTGATAAAAGTATGAGCAGGAAATTCACAAAGAAGGAAATCCAAATGACTAAGAAGCTAAAAAAGATGCTTTGCTTCATTTTTAATCAAATTCTAATTTAAGCCACAAGGAGATACTTTTATATATACACAGAATTAAGTTTAAGACTTTGATAATCTGGATGATGGCAAGGGTATATAACAACAGAGATTCTCATGTACTTCTGGAGGGAGTATAAATTGGTCTAAGTACTCTGAAAATAGTTTGGCATGACCTAGGAAAGTTGAATATATGAATATGTCACTTTGGGGAATATAACAAAATTTTACGCATGTGCATAGATCTTATTGCAAAAATGTTAATAGTGGCGCTGTTCATAAAACAAATTAAAAAATGAAAGCAATTCTGGGGCGCCTGGGAGGCTCAGTGGGTTAAGCCTCTGCCTTCGGCTTAGGTCATGATCCCAGGGTCCTGGGATCAAGCCCCGCATCGGGCTCTCTGCTCAGCAGGGAGCCTGCTTCCACCTCTCTCTCTCTGCCTGCCTACTTGTGATCTCTCTCTCTTTGTCAAATAAATAAATAAAATCTTAAAAAAAAAAAAAAATGAAAGCAATCCAAATGCTCTCCAGTAGTTATTGGCTAAAAAGTACTGACAAATTTATAAAGTGAATTATTATCTCAGTGAAAAGGAACAAGTCACAGCTACACACACACACACAACAGAATTGAAACCTGCAAATACATTGTTGAGTGAAAGAACTTACAGAAGAATCATATACAGTATGATTCCATATATACCAAGTTCAAAAAGAGGCAGAACCAAAAATATATTGCTTATAGTTGTGATCATAGATAAAGTATTTTCTATAAAATAAGGAAATAAATAATATCCATCAAATTAATTTATTAGTTACTCGTGGTGGGGAGACAGTGAGATGTTAGCAGGAGAGGAATTCTAAGGTACCAGCAATGTTTGTTCTTAATTAGGGTGCTGCTTACCTGAGTATTCACCTATACTTATTCTTAAACTGTTCATGTATATTTCATACGTTCTCTTTATAGTTTAAAAAAAAAAGTTATCCTCATTCATTTTCCAGCACTTTGTTCATATTGCTCTATTTTTCTCTTAGCATCCCATATTGCCAGATGCTCAGAAAGCCAAGGTCAGAGGAGCTGTTTTCCAGTCCTTTAATTAATTACTTGCTAAATTCCCCACTTCTGGCTCTTGTGTCTATTTCCCGCTGCCTCTTCTCTTTTGTTATTCCAGGGTTTGGTGAGTGGAAAACTTGCTTTTTTGTCTGTCACATGTCAGGCATGCATTGGGTCTTAGTTTCTCCATCATATCATTTTATTTTCTGTAAATTCCTTATAATTTTGGCATGTGGACAGGGATTTCCTCACTTTCCTAGTACTGCTATGTTATAACTTTTTTCTTTTGAAATTTCTGGAGTTTGGATTATTTCTTTTGGATAATGAGGTAGAAGGGAGGTAATGATTATTCACGGACATCTTGACTCAGAAGCCTCTTATTGTGGATATTTTAAGACATTTTAGAAAATCTTTACTTTCATTCTAAAATAATCTTTAACAAGCAATGATCCTCAATTTTAGATTTATATTTTTCTAGCAGCCCAAAATAATCCATTGGGAACTCTGTTTAGCAGTTAATGATATTTTAATGAGCTGTGGAAATTTTAACTCTGAACACATTATAATTACCTAGGAAAGTTTTAAAAATACTAGTGACCAGGGGTGTCTGGGTGGCTCAGTAGGTTAATTGTCTGCCTTTGGCTCAGGTCATGATCCCAGGGTCCTAGGATCTAGTCCCACGTCGGGCTCCCCGCTCAGTGGGAGTCTGCTTCTCCTTCTCCCTCTACCCCTCCCCCTGCTTGTGCTCTCATGCTCTCTTTCTGTCAAATAAATAAATAAAATCTTTAAAAAAAAAATTACTGGTGACCAGAGTCCAACCCACACCAATTAAATCAGAATTTCTGTAGGCAGCGCCCTGGAATATCTATATAAAAAACAAAAGAAAAATTATTTAATGTGCACTAGGATTGACAATCAATATTCTCCTGGGTGAGATAAAAGCATAAATAAAAATTTATGCCACAAGAAATTATAAGACAAAGTGCTACTAGGTCAGTATTTAGAGTTAGTAGGAGTGAACGTTAATATTTATGCCAACAACAGTCATGCCAATACCTCAGTCATGAGTCAGTGACCCATTTTCCCATCCTATATTTCCAGGGGAGAACCGGTTTCTCCTCTTTCCACTCTCTTGGACATGTAAGGTTTCCTCTGTTCTCATAGGGCTTTGGTTATTTAAAGGGAATCTCTGCTATGCATATTAGCGATTAGATGAGGATATTTTACCCTATTTTTACTCTAAGATTTATTTTCTGGATATTAGCCGTTACTCTTATTTGGGCAAAATTTTTATAATTATCTTAACTCTGACTTATGCATGTAAATTTCTCCATTCTAAAATTTACAAACATCTTATGCCCCTGACATTCCATAGCAATGGGTCTTTCTTGAAACTCCTAGTATAGAAATGAAAACAGACTGAATTATTCTTACAGATTACTGATGGTCGTTTCAGCTTTTCACCAACTCCTTCTATTCCTTTTTTTGTCCCCTTTTGCTTCCAGACTCTACCATAAGCCTTAATGCCCTTCCCAAGGAAGAGCTAGGATTTGCCTTATTAAGTTGTCATCAGCCTTTAAACCTAGCTTATAACTCATCTCTTCTGGTCCTTACCTGATGCTTTGAGCAGGGATCCCTAGACCCATGCTTAGTACCACCCCAACCCTCTGACTTATCATTCACTTTGATTTTTCTGGTTTGACTTTCCATACTGAAGAGTAACTATTCCCCAAACTCATCCCTCAAGACTTTTCTACATTTTTTAGGCTCTGGCCTTCTAGGTTCCAAGGTGTGATCTTGCATGGCCCTAGCAATGTTCTAACAAGACCTTCTCTGGTCCACCCCAAGGCTTGCATCCTTCTGTTCTCTGAAAAAAGGAGACTTGCTGCATGGAAGCCCCAGGAATGTCTTGTTTAAGCCTAGAAACGTCCCTTTCCACCAGCCATTTCGTTATTCTCCATTCTTTTTTTTTTTTTTTTAAGTTTTTTTTTGAGTACAGTTGAGACACAATGTTACAGTAGTTTCATGTGTACAACAGAGTGATTCAACATCTCTATACATTTATATATTATGCTGTGCTTACCACACCTGCAGCTACCATCTGTCACCATGCAATGTTATTACAGTACCATTCACTCCATTTCCTATGCTGTGCTTTTTGTTCCTGTGATGTACTCATTCTATAACTGGAGACCTCTGTCTCCCACAAAACTATGGAACACTCTGATTTGTGTGTCATCCTTGCACAGGGGCCACGCTAATCTTCTCTCTCTTGTTTTGATATTAGTATATGTGCTGCCAAAAAGAACACCAATACTCCCCATTCTTAAAGAATGAACATCTTTCATATATCTCGTCTTTACCGTATTCACCTGTTTTATGAGCACCTCACATATTAAATGTTTAGTCAACGTGTATCAAATATATGACTGAGTGAGTGAATGAATGAATAATTTGTGGTAATAGTCAATCCATGTTGCCTCCATATAAATAGGCTTGGAAGTACTGAGCTAAAAATGGCATAATCTTTTCCCCAGAGAAAACTCCAGGTAGAATAGTAAAAACAGAAAAGAAAATATATGAACCACAATATCCCAGACCTCTATATACCTGTGGCTACAATATAAGACCATAATTATTTTTCATATGTTAATTATGATGGTACAGGATAACTTTTCTTTGGCATGCTCACTCTCTCCTCCTCCTCCTTCCTTTTCTAGTCCTCCTCTTCATGTAGCTGCCCTCTGCTAGGGACATCTACTACCCTCCTTCACTCTTCTCTAATTTAAGAAGGGGAAGCACTACTCAAGGACCAGGAAACTGTTCTTCTTTGCATCAGTTTTCCCATAAATGAGCACAGAACTTCTCTAATTTTCTATTTCTCTGAGACCAATTGTAACCATTAATAACATTTTATTGAATAGGCAGAGATACTGGAAGGGCAGTAAACAACACATAGAAAAACTACTATGCAAGCAAAGAGCTATCCTAGAATCCTTTCTAGGCTGGTTTGCTGTCTTTCTGATATGTTTCCATAAGATTTAAACCCATTTGATGTGCTCTAAGATTCTCCTTGGCCAAAAATCTAGGTCATATTAAACCTACATCTAGGGCTTATTTACCAACATCTTCACTTTTTGACCCAAGACTAACTTTTTACAAAAATAATGTGTTCATTCATTCAACAAATACACATTTAGAACCTACTCCTAACAGATACCAGATATTGGATTAAATAGATAAACTCTAACCAAGTAGAACAACAAAAATAAAGCCCTTATACGCTGTTAGCCAGAAGGTTGGGATAAAAGTGAGACTGTTTCTTTATTTTGGTGCTTATGGAGGATCTAGCCACTTAGGTTAGATATGAAGTGAGGGAAATAGGACAAGAAACAGAAAAGTGAGGTGGGGCAAGGCTGATTTTAGTTCATAGTTCTCAGAAGTAGATGATCTGAGTGAGAAAGTCTGGGGAAATATACTCTGTGGGTTCTAGATTTTTTTTTGGGGGGGAGGGTGGTTCTATTTTAACAAGGAGAAAAGACCACTTAATATAATCCAGGGAAATATATTCTGAGGTTTTGGGTTTAGTGAGCATAGGCATGGGCTCGCACGCACGTACACCCACACACACACCCACACTGTCCTTTATGCTTGGGGTTTGCAACTCCTGGTACAGTGTTGCAGAAAAGATCTTAACCTTTATACAAACCAACTCTTCTCTTGAGCTTGTATTCTACTGGTTACTAACAAAAGGAATTTCAGTACGCAGCAAAAATCTAGGATCCTGAAAAAAAGTTCTTTTTTTTTTTTTTTTTTTAAGATTTTATTTACGAGAGAGAGAGAGAGAGAGAGCAGGGGCAGAGGGAAAGGGAGAAGCAGACTCTCCACTGAACAGGGAGCCCAGTTGGGACTTGATCCTATGACCCTGGGATCATGACCCAAACCAAAGGCAGATGCTTAACTGACTGAGCCACCCAGATGCCCCCTGAAAAAAAATTCTGAGTACTGTTGTGTTGTTGCATTTCTCAAAGTCTGTACTACTTTGGTCAGTATACAGAAGAAGTGAGAATGCTGTAACATGTTTTTAGAAAGGCTATTGGAATTCAGACAAGAGAGGCCAAATCTGCCTGGAGAAGTCAGAAAGGACATAGAGGAATTGTAACAGTTGACTTTGGTCTTGAAAGATTGAGAAGACATTCACTGGGCAAGAAAGAAGAGAAAGATTATTTAAGAAGAGAAAAATGGCATGATCAGATCAGTGTTTTAGAAAGACAGTCTCAGAAATGATTTGGAAAAGGAAATGACAGAATATGGGATGATAAATGAAACAGCTATGAGATCCATGCAAGAAAAAAGAAATGGGGGTTGAAGGAAAGCATAGCAATGGAGACAGAAACAAACATATCAGAGTGACATTTCAGAGACAGACTTGACAGTTTCTAGTTTCAGAGGGGGTCTAGGAAAGAGGAAGGCACCTAAGATGGTTCTGAAATGTATTTGGGGATAAAAATTGAGAAGAAAAGGAGCTTTGGATATGTCAGGACAAAGTTCTGTTTTTAATGCCAAGGTACTTGTGGGATCCCCACAAAGAGTCAGTGGGCATATATAGCTGGGATCATGGAAGAAAAATCAAGGTTAAAGATAAAGATTTGGGAGTCACTGACATATAGAGGTAGTTGATGCCACATCAGAATATGATATTGCAAAAGAATAACTTGCTGACTCAAAGGATAAGAAAGGTAAAGTTCAACTGCAGAAGAAAATGAAAGTGCATAAATAGCAAGCAACGACAGTGAGAGAGAGATCCTTTGAACCAAGATTCGTCATTGGTTCTTTCATCTCCAGTGGGTGAAACAGGAAACAGGATTTGTAGATTCCATCAGAATGCATCAGTTAACTTCCAACTCTTTTTTTTAAATTATTTTTTATTATGTTATGTTAGTCACCATACAGTACGTCATTAGTTTTTGATGTAGTGTTCCAAGATTCATTGGTTATGTATAACATCCCGTGCTCCGTTTAATATGTGCCCTCCTTAATACCCATCACCAGGCTCACCCATTCTCCCACCCCCCTCCCCTCTAAAACCCTCAGTTTGTTTTTTGGAATCCGCAGTGTCTCATGGTTTGTCTCCCCCTCCGATTGCCTCCCCCCTTCATTTTTCCCTTCCTTCTCCTAATGTCGGACTCTTCCAAGAGGTTGGATCAGGCTGCTCCTAATACAGGACATAGATGTGTTTGTCAGTTAGCAGCCGCCCATCACCATATAATGGCGCTTAATAGCCCTGCATTGATGTTATCCATCTGCCTCAAGATACTGTCTTGTTTTTAAGAGGTAATTTTAATCTACAAATGATTGCCAGTTAACAACTGACCTGAATGTCACACCTGCATTTAGCACATATTATAGTAAGAAAAAGGAACTTCAAACGTACGTGGAAAGATGCAGTGGGATCTGTTAATATACAATGAATGGAAGTGCGTTATTGAAGTCTGTGACAATTAACACATCCTTATTTCATGGCGAATTACCAATTCCTATCAGAGAAGATCACACGTGCTGTTCAATTAATACAAAATGAAAACAACTATAGGAAATGAATTTATGCATTGATTGTCATGCATTGACAGAGAACTCCAAAGTCCACAGGAAATGTGTACACCAGGACATCTTTATGAATGACTATAGTACTCTTAAAAACAATTTTCTTTAGTATTTAAATCCAGAGAAGTAACATAGTATAATAAATAGCAAATGTGAGTAAGTAAGCCGTACTGTTTGGGTCAGAAGATCTGGGATCAAATGAAACTTAGACACTTTGATGTCTGCCTTCTACCCAGAGCACTGCAAATCTCTCACAGGTGTGCTACCACATTTTGATCCATATTAAAATTAATTTTTCCCAGTGGTGTACACATGCTGACATTGTGATCTTTCAAATGAAGTAGTTAGTTGAGTGGTTTGTGCAATGCTTGTGCAGACAGGGTCTAATTTACAGAGACAAGAAGTATGAGAGAATATTTGGCCAACGCCAAAAAGGTTGTGAATGATCTCACTGCAGTCAGATTGTAGTTTAGATTCGTATTCTTCTTGTTGTCTGTAGGTTTGTAATACCTCTTTCTGCTTTTGCTGGAGTATGGTAGATAAATGCTGAACATGGAGTCAGATTTGGAGTTTTTGTCATTTACTTATTGTGTGACTTTGGAAAACAATTTAACTGTTCTTAGCCCATATTCTCTCTATGTAATATGGAGAGTGGTATCGATTAAATAAAATCGTCATGGGGAAGGTTTGTAGTAAGAAAGCACTCTGGAATGAAAAAGTGCTCTACCGATGTGCTATTGTCATTATAGATCCACATTTCAGATATTTCTTTATAGTGATCCACATGATAATCATAGTAACAATAATTAACACAAACATGCTGGCTCTTTTGTGTTTGGTATTATTGAAAACGATTCCCCCCATATATTAGCTAATTTAATTATTATAACAACCTCATGATCTGCATACTATTATTGTCTCCACTTTATAGGCTAATCATGATAGATCAGAATAGGGATACTAAAAATCTATTGCCTAAAGTTGCACTCTTGGCCCTATTGCCTGTCATAAATCTTCATGTAAGTGAGTGTAAGGATTCCCTGTGATAATGTGTGGGCTCCATAGTTGGTGTACATACCATTTGTACATTAGTTAAGAGCAATAAGGTTTTGGGTTTGCTGACTTAAAATGCAGCGCATTTCAAAGGCATAAATGTCTTTCGAGTATCAGTTCAGATGAAGCAAAGTTAATTGTGACCTGGTCTAGAAGGCATGCAACTTCAGTGCAAATGAACAACAACAACAAGTTTACTAAAAAGAAAATGGCAAAAGCAAATATAACTGTAGGCAAACGTTTCATTAAGAAATTATTGAGGTTAAAAAAAAAAAAAGAAAAAAAAAATTATTGAGGTTAGCAGCATACTGACCTGAAAAGGGGAGAAGAACTAAAATGCACTGAGTGAACACAAACCGCCAGACTCTTTGAGAGAGGTTCTTCACATATATCATACACCTTAGACCCCCAACAAGAAGATGAAGTATTCGCAAATCAAGAAAATGGGAATTCGAGAGATTAAGTATGGTAATTTGTTTATTAGTGAATGAAGACATGAATGCCATCAGTTCATTATGAATGAAGACAGAAATATCTCAAAAGACAAAAGGAACTCCCCTATAGGTCGCATTCACCTGTTTATTCTATATTTAACAAATACTTATCAAACTTTGGGCAAGCCTTCCACTGAGTGAGGCACTGTGACCATAACTCTGATGACAGCACACAGACTCTTTTCGGGAGCTTAGGGATGAATGGGAGACAGGGAGCAATAAAAAGGCCTGTGTCCTGCCATTTGGATAGCCAGTATGCTGAAGAACATCTAGAAGGGAGGATTTATCCAGGCTTGGGCAGTAGAGAAATTGATGGAAGATACAATGCCTAATTTAGGGAGAAAGGCGCTGGCCAGCCTGGGATCAAAAGTGTCTGCCATTTTTTTTTTTTTTTTTTTTTTTTTTTCCTGATGAGAATTTACTTTGAGTTTGCTGAAACCTTATGAATATTGGCAGAGAGGAGATAGAGGTGTGGAGGATTTTGAGTAAATCACAGCACGCTTTGGGGAAACTGATTTGTACGTCATGTTTCTAAGTGATGCTGAAAATTCCTTTGGGACCATACCTTTTTATTTTATGCATCTCTGTCTCCCTAGACATACATTGGCTTATTCCTCCCCACCCTCTTGGATACCCTTTTTTGTTCTCTATTAGCTGATTGGGTTCCTGCTGTTTTTTTCTATTGTAGATGAAGGACTCCCAATTAGATAGTCCCCTGCTGGCAATAATAATGCAGCCCATTCTTTTAAATCCACTAAATTCTGCTCAAGATATTAAGTTGCTCATTTTAAAAATTAAAACTCTGGCACTTTTATGTGGTATCTTTCTCCATGGAATTTATTTAGACAATGGAAGCTCCAGATTTTTCCTCGAGACCTTTTGACCCACTTTGAAAGTAGCTCAACACATTTGAGCCAAATTCATTTATTCAATTTCCATATTTTCTTTGGTAATATGTAGAAAGGAAGGCCACTACCCATTATTGAGTGGCTAATCTGTACTTAGGTCACTTATGTTTTTTATGGACTCTCTGAGGTAGAGTTTGGTCAGAGGATAAGCCATTTATCCAGGGCCAGTCTACTGAAAGCATAGGAGTTAGGCCTGGGACCCACATCTGTTTAAAATCATTTTCTCTCCTTTGATCAGTGACTGCATGGGCCAGCCAGTTCACCTGTTTTTGTGAATACAGTTTTACTGACACACAGTCATTCCACTTATTTATGGCTATTTTCAGCCTACAGTGGCAAAGTTAACAATTGTGATGGAGACTTCTATGACTTGCTGAGCCAAAAATATTGACCATTCGGCCCTTTACATAAAAATTTGTCCGTCTCTGAATGTAGAAAGCAAACTTAATCAATGAGAATTGATTCAAATAATCAATGGGAATTTTCTACTTGTAGAAATCTGGATTTTTGTATCATTCCCAAGCTGTTAGAGCTAGGAATTTCATGACTCATTTATGGCATTAAGATAGTTTAAAACATACACACACACCCCAACAGATACACACAGAGCAAAGAATTCTTTGATTGCGTTAGAGTTTAACAGAAACTTTGTTAAATTATTTTCTTAGATTCTGATGGGCGAGTGTTCTCTCACACATAAAAACTTTGGGTTTATTTATCATCTCTCTCATATGAACATCAGGTCATTATAGTAGTCCAATTCAGTGTATATTCATTTTGGCTGGTTGTCAAAAAATAAAAGCATGCTGAAAAACTTCCATTTGCCTCTGCAGATGCACTCTCTATCCTACTTGGTCCTGCCCTTGCCCGTCCCAGGCTGGTCTGCTGCACTTGGAGGCCCTCAACACCATCCCTTGCTCTCTGGCTTCCTAGTTGGCATGTATCTCAAGAAAATCCTGGCAGCAGGTTAGAGGGAGATTGGAGATTTTATCACAGCAGCTCCCTCCCAGCAGGGTTGCCATGGGTTCCTGTGTGTCTTAACCAGAGATTCTCAGGTGTTGAAAGGCAGCTTTCTGTCTGCGTCAGTACTGCCTGTGCTATTCTGGAAACCACCTCTTGAGGCCTCAGGGCATAAGGCAGCTAAACTGTTCCTAAACCAGGCACTTCACTATCTTTTGTGGTTCTCTTACACCTTTTAAATAGCCTTCTTGAAGTATTCTGATTTCGATGTGCCAGCTGCTTTCTGCTGGGATTCTGCTCACAAACTGCTGATAGCAGTAATCCAAGGCAGAACTGAAGGGAGACATTTGCACCGTTCACTTGTGTGCTTGTTCTCTCTGTTTCCCCCTTAAACATGGTATAACTTGAGAAAACGAGACACAGATTCAATGAATATAGAAGCATGGAAGAAAAATTTATTGCCACTTGAGACCTAAGGAAGTAAGAATTTCTTGGCTTCCATTTCTTGCCACTATGATTTACTGGTAAGAATATTCACATTCTCTGGGACAGTCATTTCCATGACTGGAGAGATAACTCAAAGTGCAAGATGCATTGGAATGATAATGATTCATTCATTCATTCATTCATTCAAGAAATATTTATTGTGCATTTACTTTAGGCAAGAATTAGAATTTAGACTAACAGTAAATTTGGTGATTGGATTATTGTTTTTATGAAAACATTTTTACTATGTCCTACCTATAGTATAAATGCCCTCAAAAGGAATCCTTAAACGGGAAATAGTTGAGGCTTTAATTGTGATGAAGAAATCAACAATTGTCTTTCTTCTCATTTCTCTCCTCAAATAGTCATATTCATAAGAATGTCTTAAGAAAATATGTACTTCTATCTTAAAAGGAAACCCAGAATCTCTAAGATACAACTTGAAAAGAAAAACCTTCTGGTAACACCAGTAATCAAAGTGAGAGAATCACAAGGAAATGTGAAATGCAGGGCAACAGTGTGGGGAACTTTCCTCCGCAAGAGGTAGTCCTCCCACAGGGAAACTGTGAACATTCTGGATTTATCTCAGAAAAGTAAGAGTTACCTCAAAGATGGCAAAGGACTTTTTACAGAGGGGGAAAATGAGTCTAATAAAAATCTAGCAAGTAAAAGGAATCTCAAATTATTGATACCTACTAATATTTCATAGAGAATCTACCTAAAAATAAAATCTATTCCTGTCCCTTTGTTAAAATTTGTTCAGTGATACAGGAGTAGCCGTTGGGTGCTGCAGCAAGATGGTGACAAGCATGAACCTTGAAGACCAGGTTAACTGGCTTCAAAGCCTACTTATAATGTGAATTTAGGCAGGTTACTAACTGTAGTAGATTGGGGGATGTTCCCCCCCAGGTTCTCTTTAGAGGAAGAACTTGATGCTCAGCTACAGACAGTGTGGTCTGAGGATAAGCTCTAGCTCTCATCTTCTTCCCCATCAACTTTAGGCTATAGAGACCATTTTGCCTGAGGTCATCCTTTCCTGGGTCAGCCCATACCTGGTGACCAAGCATGACGGGATAATACAGGGCTGGCACTTTTTGCCCAATTTGAGATGGGCAGCACTAGCTTTAGAACTTCCTGTCAAGTTGGTCAGAGTTTTGCCAAGCCTGCATCCTAAGCCAGCTTCTCTCTCCATCCAATCCTGTTTTTTCCCTATTACCTTCACTGACATTGACTTCTACTAAGCATCTGGCACCCTAAGCTCAAGCTCTGCTCCTAGAGAACCTGGGCTGTGACAATACTAGAAGTGGTCTGAGAAAGCAAGTGAGGTGATAATGAGTGGAGCTAGATTACCCAGCACTTGGATGACGCTAAGGACCCTACCACTGGTAGTAGATGGAGCACAGAAGGGCTCTGGCTTAAGGCAGTGTGGTCTGTTAAAAGTTTCAGCAGTGGTGACTAGGGAGAGAATATAGTGGATGGAAATGCACTGGCATTTATAACGTATTAGGCAGTTGAGATATATAGAGAAAATAGTGGCTACGAAGATATGCAGGCCAGAGTTACCGCTAAGCACGGTTGATGTGCTACTGCAGTAGTTCTCAAACTCAGCGTGCCTCAGAATCACTGTGAGAGCCTTTTAAAACACAGACTGCGTCATGCCAACATTAGAATTTCTGATTCAGTAGGTCTGGAGTGGAGCTCCAAAATTACATTTCCAAGAAGTTCCCGAGGGATGCTAATCCTGCAGGTTCACAAACATTCTTTAATAATTTCTGTTCCTAGAAAAATTAATAAATAGCTTGGGACAAGTTATAGGCAAGAGAAAGCCAGAGGGTCTTTTTGGTTATGAAGAGCTTGTCATGTCTGCCAGCCAGAAGGTAGAGAAAGCTGGAACTTAATTGTCAGAGTAGTTGAACTTTAAAGATGGTTAAACACTTAACCAAGGTAGGTCTTAATGCCAAGGTCATATCCCTTGTCTGGAAAACCTGAAATCCTTGCATTGAGAATGAATGGGGATATCTGATGGGTGCACTAGAAGACTGACCCTCTAGACCCCTCTGAACCTTCTGAGCCTGCAGTGGTAGCCCACTCCTCTCCTTCCCTTTCTAGACTGCCATAGGAATACAGCTGCTGAAGCCTCTTCCCCAAGCAACAAGTGGCTTCCTCAGCAGCTATCCCCCGGTCTCCCAGATTAAGAGATTCTAACCCTGCCCTTTGTCTAACCCTGCCCATACTTCGAATCTGTAAATTGTGGATAACTGATGATATGCAAACACTGTCTGATAAAGATTTAATTGACTTCCTCTCCCCACTAAACAACTACAACATCAACAACAAAACCCAAAACCCCATATTTTGGTACCTATCTGGTAGATCCTGTTATGTTGATCAGCTTGTCAGTCCCTTCTAGATTTCCAGTTTTCTATTTGGATACAGTCCTCCAAACTTACTTCTCTAATTACTTACTCTCCTGCCTAATTTACATCTCCAAAAAATATAAACCAAATTTTTAGAACCCTATCAGAACACTAGGTTGCCCTGCCAGTGGTCCCTTTCTCCAGAATCTGAAGAAGCCCTGTGACTTAAAGCCCCATGACTTGATTTAAACTCTAGAGGACTCACCCTCACAGCTGACCACGAATGGGATGATTTCTTCCTGGACAGTCAACTGCCTGGACCACTAAGGAAGTCAGGCAAAATGCTCAGGTCATGCCTGCCCTTACAGGATAGGTAACCAAGACTGGACATTACCTAAAACAACATCCTAGCTTGAGAGCTCTAAGAAACTCATGAACAGTATTGCATAACCAGTTTTCCTGGACAGACTTCATGGAATTAACTATCTGGTGATTCTCAGGGTTCACTTCCTGGTACTTTAATTTTAATTTTTAAAGTGGTTTTTTTAAGGATTCACTTATTTATTTGAGGGAGAGAGAGTGTGCATGAGAGAGAGAGTGGGGGGAGGGGCAGAGGGAGAGAATCCTCAAGCAGACTCCCCACCAAGTAGGGAGTCCATCTTAGGGCTCAACTTCAGGACCCACGAGATCATGATCTGAGCTGAAACCAAGAGTTGGCGCTCAGCCAACTGACCCACCCAGGTACCCCCCTGGTACTTTAATACAAGCTTTATACTAATATTTTTACTCATTATTTTAGGCATTTCTTTTTTGAAATACTTAATCTCCAGGACTCCAAAACAATTTAACCTTTGTTACCACCTTTCAGTAGCTGGTTTAGCTGGTTTTGCATGAATACCACCAACAAGTATCTTAGAGCTACTATTTCTTAGACCCTGTCTCTCCTCATCTAGAAGTTTGCTACTGCTTCTGAGTTGTTCAGTGATAAATAATATTCATTCATCTTGAAGGAAAGAGGGAGACAGCAGTGTCGAACTTTATCCGAGTCCCATGCTCATAGAAAACATCTTTTCGTTTTCCAAAATCTTCCCACCGTTTTGCATTCTGAGCAATGGCTAGCCACAAAGGAGTGCCCTGCTCTCCTTTCATATTTTATACTCCAAACTCTGTCTCAATATCTGCTCTTTGGGAAACCAAGCTGGGACACTAATTTCGGTGCTCAATTCCCTTACCCATACATAAGGATAGTAGTAGTTTCTGTCCTCATGGATTTGTGTGTGTGTGTGTCTGTGAGAGAGAGAGAGAGAGGGAGAATGCGAAAGAGAACTTCTGCTATGGATGGAACTGTTCCTCCAGTATTCTTATGTTGAAGACCTAATTCCCAATGGGACTGTGTTTGCAAATGGAGAAATTAGAAGGTAATCACAATTAAATGAGGTCATAAGGGTAGGGCCCTAATACGATAGGATTGGTGGCCTTATAAGAAGAGTAAGAGAGAGAAATTGCTTTCTTTGTCTCTATACACACACCCACACATACACAAAGAAGAAATTATGTAAGCACACAACAAAATGGCAGCCACTTATACGCTAAGACAAGTAGCTTCGGAGTCAAAGCTGCTTTGTTGATATCTTGGTCTTGGACTTTCCAACCTCCTTTATTTCTGTGAGAAACAAATTTCTGTTTAAAGCCACACAGTCTGTGGTATTTTATTTTGGCACCTCAAACACAAATACAATTTTTTATTTAAATGCATATAAGCATTTAATGGGTGCCCTGGTGGCACTGTCAATTAAGCAGCCAACTCTTAATTTTGGCCTCAGATCCTTGGTCTCAGGATCCTGGGACCAAGCCCTGCATCAGGCTCTGCACTCAGTGAGGAGTCTGCTTGAGGACTCTTTCTCTCTCTCCCTCTGCCCCTCCACACACTTGCAAGGGCTCTCTCTCAAATAAATTATCTTTAAAAATAAATAAATGCATATAAAGTGTTTAAACTTGTGTCCAGCACATAATAAGTACTAAATAAATGTTAGCTATTAATGTTATTGAAGAATATGCAGTGAGAAGGGAGAAGGCATATGAAGGTCATGTTTCTGAAACTATACAAATTCTCTCTGCACCCTTGTCCATTACACACTGCTGACTAACATGGACCATGTTTCTTACCTCAGAGCACAAGCACAGGTAGAACCCGTCTGAGCAGCTGGAAGTAGTGTGAGCTCACTAACACGGCATGCAGTCCCCTCTTTGATAGAGCTGTTGCCAGCTTATCCAGTTTTATCCTCCCCTTGTCCCTGTTGCCCTCTGCCATCTCTTCGTTATAGAGGGCTTTCGGTTTGTTACACACAGGACACGATTTTGGTGCATGTCTTCATGATGCTAGAAATGACTCTCTACCTACCTTGTTGGGTTCACTAAATCTTACTGTCTTTCAGTTTTGGTTTATAAAATCTTTTGCTTCCCTCTTCTGCCGAGACAAAAGCACATATACTCATACACATGGACAAAAAACTGAAGTACTTCTTTTTTGTGTCTCTACAGCACCCAAGGCACAACTCCAACATGGCACTTGCTGTCTTTTAAGTGATACTGAAATTACTTGTGCATGTGTTTCTCTTCCTCACTGTACTTTAAGTTTCTAGAACACAGGAACCGTATTGCATGTTTGGTGCTTTGTAGGCGGGTGGTGCCCAATAAATAGATCTTAAATTTTTACATTGAAATGTAGGGTGGTCTGTGTGCTTTAAATAGCTGAAGATTTCACAGACCTTGCAGTTCTTTTATTGTTCCAAGACTACTGGTGATGAGATCAAGAACTTACCTATGCATGGGTGCACACACGTGCGCAACGCACACCACTATCTGAGAACCGGAATCATTAGCAAGACTACTTAGAGGTGCTATTCACTTTAATATTATTTACTTTCATATTGATTTCATATTTTTCATATTATTTATTTTGTTAAAAAAGGCATGGAGGGGTGCCTAGGTAGTGCAGATTGAGTGTCTGACTCTTGGTTTTGGCTCAGATCATGATCTCAGGGTCATGAGATAGAGCCCCTCATTAGGTTCTGCGAGAAATCTGGTTGAGACTCTCTCTCCCTCTCTGCCCCTCCACCTGCACTCTCTCTCAAATAAATAAATAAATATTTTTAAAAAATCTGGGCATGGAGATGCTGTATTAAAACTCCCTATGTTTTTTATAGTAATATACAGTCTCTTGAACGTTTTAGCACTTGAGAGATTTTTAAATGTTAAAAGCATAATGTGTAGAAGGTTTAATTTTAATAACTGCACAGATTTACATGAGCATGTACTAATGGGGTGGGAAGGGGGGAGATATCTTCCTTTACCTTATGAAATGGAATTTCAGGGGCCAAATGCTACTGAAAAACTTTTTAACATGAAATATTGATCTGTGAAGATCCACCCTTAAACCACATGCCACAATTTTACCTCGTGACCTTCCTTTACAATAGATACGATTCTAACAACAAACATCAATTTCCATATTCAGTGTTTCACAATCAAATTTTTACTTGGTGCCAAGTAACTCACCAAGTGGGGTGTGTTATAGCTATAAATCGAGTTGGAGCCCAGAGCCCAGTGGAGAAGGCAGGCAAGTAAACATTAATTAGACTTCAGGATGACAAACACTAAGAGATAAAGTATGGAGTGATACCAGTGTGTACTAGAAGATTACTTCCCCTATTGATGGGGGCCAGGGAGGGAAAAGGATGGGTGAAGAGAATGCCATTTCCGCAGTGCTCTTCGTTTGCCTTACCTGTCGCTTGTCTTGGCTGCTAAGCTGCTTTCTCTTAGTTCCTAATTCACTTTCTCTTCATATGTTCATGTTCTAAATCTTGAATTAGTTTGCGGACTCCCCAGAGTCACAGGACGCATTCTCTCTTCAATTTCTGGCAGCTCTAAAGGCTCTGCATACACTAGGTGCTCAGTAAATTCCATCAGCTTGCCCATGTTTTCTCAGAGCCTTGCTACACAGCTAACCAGGGGGCATCCCTCTTCGTTTACACTCCAGGCCAACCAGGAGGGCAGTAAGGGAGCCATTCCAGAGCCTCACAGCAGATTAGCAGCACAGCTCCCATCACTGTTAATAAGATTTACAGAGGTAATCCGCCTGGCACGTGGAGAAGGCCTGCCATTAAATAAAAAGGGCAACATCTTCAGAACAGAACAAAGTCAACTGTTTTACCTTCTAGGACATTAACATGATAATGTCACTGTTCCTCCAAGGTGCCTGGCTTACTAATAAATACGCACGCAGATGCCATTCGGAAAGACACGAATGGGCAGACTAAGGGTAGAATGTTTATATCCTATTACTGGAGAGCAAAATAGACTTTCTCCCTTGACTCTTTTTCCAGGGCTCTATTGTCGTTGCTAAGGGCCAGGTCTCTGGAAATTCAATAAGGTGTGGAGACAAAAAAAAATCATAAGTTTAAGGAATGGTACTTTCAGAGACCTGAAATTAGGATACCTAAAAAGAAATGAAGTCCTGTTGGAAATGAACTTTATGCCCAGATCAGAGGAGCTTGCATACTACGCCAAAAGATTTTTTATTTTTCTGTAGGTAGTGTGTTTTCTGAAGGATTTTAAGCCAGGAAGAGTCAGGGACAGACATGTGCTTCAGGAAGATTAATCTAGAATGAATGTGTTGGATCCTCTTTAATATTATAATAATTTCTTAATTTGAACTTTTATATGAAGTCATCATTTATCCTATACATAATAATTATAAGCTAGATCATATGACTCTTCTCCTCCAAAATCATCATTGCCGTATCACACCCCCTCCAGGCACCTTGATTTAACTTGAGTTGCATGACCACTCTTGGCGTTGGCAGGTCAAGTTGCATGATAAAAATCTTGCCAGCAGAGCAGGGCATAGGGAAAGGATGCTGAACAGAGAAAATATAAATAAAAGATAATGAAAACAGGACTGAACAGATGTCCACTACAAGAACATCCCTACAAAAGAAAGTTCACATTCTTTACCATGACAGTCAATGCTGTCCATGAGAGGGCTCTGTCCTACCTTACAAATCTTATTTCTTAGTATAGCCATCCCTGCAAAAAATAATTCAGACCCATAAGACTACTTACTCTCTTTTATTTTATTTTATTTTTTTTCTTACTCTCTTTTAAATATGCCACACATTCTTATGTAGCCTTGCATTTGTTAATAATATTCTCTCAATTTTTATTGCTCATCTTTGCCTTCTCCAAAACCCACATCTTACTTATCCTTACCAGCTTAAGTAGTCTTTCCACAAACCATCAGCTATACTCAAAGAACACTCTACTTCTATCTCTATCATGTCATATTTTCCTTTGCCTTGTAATAATTTAATAATACTATCAACAATGAAGAACTGCATGAAAGTTTACATTTTAGGAAAATTATTATGTTATTTCATTTGACCCTGATAATTACTTGTTTTATTGTACACTGTCTTTTATAGGTCAAGAAATATTAGATATAGAAAGATAGTCTAAATTTATTCATCTAGTAACTGGTGAGGTTGAATCTAAATCCAATCTAAATCCAAATTCAAGTTCCAAAGATGGAGACCTTTGTCTATTTGTGTCCCACAGTGACTACTAAAGATTTGCAATGGTGGTTAGTCAATAAATGTGGATTGAATAAAGGAAGGAAAAAAAAATAAAATGTCAAAATTAAATGTTAAAATTATGAGTAGTTCTGGATTCAGAAAAAGAGAGATCATCAGAGAAAGACAGATATCATATGATTTCACTCATATGTGGAATTTAAGAAACAAAACAGATGAACATAGGGGAAGAGAAGGAAAAATAAAATAAGACAAAATCAGAGAGGGAGACAAACCATCTGAGACTCTTAACTATAGGAAACAACCTGAAGGTTGCTGGAGAGGAACTGGGTGGTGGGCATTAAGGAGGGCTCATGATATAATGAGCACTGTAACTGATGAATCACTAAACTCTACCCCTGAAACTAATAAAACATTATATGTTAATTTAAAAAAAACTAAAAAAAAAAAAGAAAAAGAGAAAGAGAGATCAATGAAGACTAGATCATGAAGTTGGCCTTTCTCTTGAAGGTAAGACTATAGTTAAACCTTGGACATTAATACTTGGGACGGTGAGGAAATGGTAATGGGAATTTATGGTAGCAGAAGTCTGTAGGCTATACCTTGTCCATTATCTGAAATGGTACACTTTCTTTGATGTTTTTATAAAGACAAAATCCTTTCAGATGGGATACTGAGCTGTTTAGGGGATGAGGGAAGTGTGAGGCAAAGATGCTCTAAATGGTGCCCTTATCCTCCTTATTGGTTGATTCATCAGACAGCTGTCGGGTCTAGCTCTGTGATCTGTGATAGACTTTGAGCTGCAGGCTTCCTCAGGCAAATTAAATTTGACATTCGATTTAAAATCTGGGCTATAGTATAGGCAACTCTAACTGTAACAGTGATATAGCAATGGGCATTCTGTTTAACATGGGGGTTTTTACAGTTTCCTGGGTCTTATCCACAAAAATAGAGCATTTAATTCATATTTCACAGAATCGTACACTTTTAGAACTAGCAGTCTTACAAATGCTTGAGGGCAAAGAGTTATCTTGCAGATCTTGTATCATTTATAGCAACTAAGATCCTAACCTTACCATGAGGGATCATGTATATAATAGCCAGAGTCCAGGATTTTGAGTCAGACAGATTTGCGTTTCATCCATAACTCTGCTACTGAGTTCCTGTGCAAAATTTGGCACAGTACTTAGCCTCTTTAAGTTTCAGGTTTCCTATCTCTGAAATGAGACTAATACCTATCTCTTAAGTTATTTTAAGATTCACGAAGGTGGCATATATAATATCCTCTGCATACAGTAAGCCCTTAAAGCAAATTGGGACTACTCCCTTTATACATAAGAGCTCCACAAACACCTTGAGTGTTTCAATGATTTGCACAATGGCAAATGACTTGCAATCATAAAGCAAATATGAAACCTGCAAAAAGAAGGCAGACAAGAAGTGAGATTGAGGGAGAGTCTCAGCTTCAATTGCAGATCTGACAGTGTCAGCCAACCCACCGAACAGTTCTAGAACAAAGATGGCCTGTAAAAGGATTCTGGCTTTGGAGGAATGGTTCTTGGTTATTGGCTGAGGGCTGCCTGGGAAGAGCGTAGGCTTGAATTAAAAGCTGAGGCAGTTCTTGAAGGTGCTAATAGCTGAAGGCTGCCCGCTAACTCCATTCCCTACAGGTGAATGACAAGTTCTTTCTTGAAGAGAGATCTGAGTGGCACATCTCAAGCCTGCCACAACTAGTAACATAGTATTCTATTAGATCAAAGACCAGTTATGACCTTTAGAAGTTCATGGAATTCAAAGCTAAGAAAGACTTGGTAACTAAGAGATAAAACTTTAAAAATGAAATGAAAACTTTGATGTACATGTTCAAACTGTATTCAGAACTGTATGGGACTGAAGAAGCAAAAATGCCCATATTTCAAGACTCAAATGGATCAGAAAAGCCAGCAAGGAAAAAAGAAAGAAACTTAGATGAATAGTGATATAGAGAAGGAAATAGAGTAAGAAAAAAATGAGAACTTAGGAGATGAAGAGAAAAAAAAAAAAAAAAAACTCCCCTCAATTCTGTTTTTGTAATGGTAATGCCATATAAAGAAAATGGCATGGTTTGGGGTTAAGTAAATTGTGAGTTCATTCCCAAGTCTGGTCATTGCTGGATATTCTACCATGGGCGAGTTATTTAGCCTCTCTGAGCAAGTTTTGTTTTCAATCTATTCAACCAGTCATTCATCAAAACACTTACTGAATGTCTACTGTATTTGACACTATAAATGATAGAGTCCACTGTGGTAAAAACAAAGCAGGAATGGTTCCTCATGTGAAACAATCACAAAATTCTGATTATAAATGTTGGTCATTATAGAGCAAGAAAAATAATAGTACACAGAATTATTAATGAAAGAAGAGAATTAAGATGGACTGGGAGGTGAGAAAAGATACTTATTTCTGAAAATGGTGATTAAATGGAGACTCAAAGGATAAAAATGTTTAAATTATATTAAAAATGGGGAGAAAAATTTTCCAGAGGCAACAGCATATGTGAAGATCTTGAGGGAGGAAAGAGGAAGCCACATTTCAGTAATCAAAAGTAGACAAGCATGACTAGCTATAGAGTCACATGACCTGAAATGCAATCCACGGGGGAGAAAAAATGATGGAGTTCCTATTTGATAGGTTGTATTTTTTCTGTGACGTTCAAGGCAAATTCATCACCTGAGAGAGGCTTTTGGCGATGACATGAAAGAAAACCTGGAGGAGAAATGAAATTAGTAACAATTGGAGAATAAACTTACTAGCCAAACATAGTGAGATTGCTGGGAAGTGTTTTGTGGCCATTGGAATTGACAATTATAAACTTATAGCGATACCAAACTGCCCGGTTGTCTGACTTTCTTCTTCAGTACTGAGCTGCTTAGTTGAAGCAAAGAAAAGCCCAGGTGTTAAATTCTGTGAGGTCAGTAAGCCAACATACTTTTCTGTTTCTAAGTTAATCAATTCTGGTATAAAGAATATTTTCCTGTTTCTGTGTTAAGCAACACTGTGACCAGGGCAAAAAGTCAAAATCGAAAATCAGAAACCAAAAAACAAACCACCAACTTAATTCTTGAAACACATTGCAAGAAATACTTGCTTTTGGAAAACTGGTTTTGATGATACAACTAAAATAGCTGACTTACCAAGACCAGCCACTTTCTTATCAATACTCATTTCAGTCATATTACTGTGTCCACCAATCCAAACCTAGTATGTCATAAATTCTGCCATTCCCAGTTATTTCCCTTTTAACCCTTGCCTTAAGATCACCCAGTGTAGGCATAAAACCCCACAAATATCTCTTCCTAAGTTCTCTTTTCTGAGATGCTATTAATACCTTCTCAAGTTGGTATTCTTCCTCGATTCAGTAATCTAAATAGACATGGTTTTGCTCAACCAACAGATGTTCCTAGTGGTCTTTTTAGAGAGTCACCAGTCAACACAAGTTTGAGAGTTTTCCAAAGAGTGGTGATGGAAAGTGATTGTGTACAAAAGAATTAAGGATATTTGTGAAACAGTGATCTTGTGATGGATTGTCGGGTCTAAAATGGAAAAGGAAGAAACTGAAGACAGCGGGGACTAAAATGCAGGGTTTCTTGGGGCACCTGGGTGGCTCAGTTGGTTGAGTGTCTGACTCCTGGTTTCCACTCAGGTCATGATTGAGTCCCGTGTCAGGCTGCACACTCAGCACAGAGTCTGCTTGTCCCTATCCCTCTGCTCCTCCCCTCCCCTCAGGCTGTCTGTCTTTCTCTCTCTCTCTAAAAATAAATAAATAAAATTTAAAAAGTCTTTAAAAAATGAAAAATAAATAAAATGCAGGGTGTCTCAACCTTGGCACTGTTGACATTTGAGACCAAATAATTCTTTTTGGTGAGAGCTGCTATGTATCCTGTGTAGGATATTTAGCAGCCTCTCTGGCCTGTCCGTCCTGGAGAACAATGTCACATCCCCAGAGATTACAACCAAGAACATCTGCCAACATTGAGAGCAAAGCTTTTAGGGGAAAAACTTCCCCCAGTTGAGAACCCCTGGGCTACAGAGAGAATGGGGGGATTGATTTATCAGTTACCTAAAAGATGTAAAAAAAAAAATAATAATAATTTTAGTGGGTTGCCTTGCCTAAATAAGTGTAAGTGGTCAGGATAAGTGTGTGTGATTGAGGAAGAGGGTGTTTGAGTTAATTATATCCAAGAGAGTGTAATTTTTGACGTTAGTATCTTTCAGGGTGTGACCATAAGTGTAGGGTGAGTAATATGCATCAGACGTAGAAGGCTCTATATGAGTAATGCAGATATGATGGGAATATTAAATAGGCTAATGTATATAAAGTTCAGAGGCTGCCACAATGTAAATAGTCAAAACGTTTGGTTTTATTCCTAGTTTGTTTGTTGGCAAAGATGGCTGCAATGTAGAAAAGAAGCTGAAATTTTACATGTAAACCTATCCTCAGTTGAGTAAAAAGCAATAGACATGGTATTGATAAAATGAGTCTCCAATTAATTAAAAGCAGTGAGTTATTTTAATAGCACTGGGATGTTCCTGTTTCTAAGATAAAATGTTTAATAGGAACAAATTGAGTTCAATGCTAGGGTAGGCTGAAAGAAAATAGCTCCTGTATGTACTACTTTTGTAAGCAGAAAGTTAGGTGTCCCCAGGAAAAGAAAGACAAGTCATTTTAGGACCCTAGCTATTTTCCATGATCTATGCCTATGGGCTCTATTGGCCTCAGAACATTTCTTGCAGAACTTCCTAGGTAGTGTCAGAATTACAAAGAAATGCAAAAGGATTTTAAGGGAACAGGGGAATGCAAAAACTGACAGTCTCCGCCAGGCCTGGAAATTGCCTAACCAAATCAGAGACAATAAATCAGTGATAAAACTCCCAGTGCTACTTCAAAAGTAAGCAAGGTCCTGCATTCCTTACCTGAGGTAATGAACCCAAGCCCCCAACCAGTGCTTCTCAGAGCAGGCCCATAGCCCCTTCTGCTGGCCTGACAATTACCTCTGCTTCATTATAACATTAAAATCTCCACCCAAGGAGGAACATAAATCTCATTAACATAACATACAATGTACTTATAGGCATGTTTCCTTAAGATGCATGCATGACCTTATATCCACCTCTCCAAATTATGATGAAACTCTCCTTTCTGAATATTCATCCTAGCCATAAATAAAAGAAACCCACTCACTCCCACTTGGAGAGTCACAGTTCTGGAAGTTATTTCCCATGATCTCCTTATTTGCTGCAAATAAAGTTTCCTTTGTGTGACAACTCCAGCTGGTGCAGTCTCTCCCTGAAACTCACCAAGGAGCAAACTTTAGGTAGTTTACACTCTGAATCAATTACAGTGATACTGCACATACAGCTTAAGCACTTATTTGACTGTCCAGAATGAAACTCAGGGATGGACTAAATGAGTCTTACTTATTCAGCTAGTTTTGGTAGCTGTCATAAGCTATCTTCAGTGAACAAAGAATCAGATAAAGCCCACACAGAAGTAGTGCAGCTGAAGAGAAGAATAGGAGGCATGGATTTCTATGTGAAACAGGATTAGAATGCAGCAGTCACCCGGGATATGCTTTCTTTCATTGAGGCTATGATTTCACTCTTATAACATGCATTAACATTAAACTGTAGCAAAGAATCAAAGATTATATACCAAGTGCATGGTTGGATAATGTCACCACCCAGCTCAATTCTCATATTTTTTGTATATTCAGTTGAAGCTATTGAAGAATCTAGTTGCTCTTGGCATCTGAAAAAAAAAAAAAAATCTCCCATCCTTTTCTTATCTAGGACTCACCTCTGATTTCAGTCTTACTTGTCTACATTCCCAGACTTACAGTTCTAGACCATATTATGCTGACTAGGTCACCTGGGCATTTTGGCTTTTTGGAAACACTTTTAAATAAATCCCCATTACTATTTTAAAGCCACAATTTCAATTACAAAGGCAAATTTGAATAGAGGCAATCTGGGATTAGGCCATGGTGATTGAAAGCGAAGCTTCTAACCCTCTACACCTTCCCTAGAGACTAACTTCTTTATTGGAAAGGATCAAGCAAGCCAGTTCATACAGGCTCCTTCACTACACCTGCTGGGGCTGCCTTTTTGCAACTAAAGCAGAGTCTCAGGAATGTGCATTGTGTCTCATAATAGATATTTTTCTCTTAATATAGAGGATACTTTTGCCTGAGCTTGAGCCTCAATAATGCCAGTAGAATTAGACCACTTGGGTTGTGACATCACAGAGCTAGGCAAACATTTTCTCTCAAAATATTTGCATTATGTTTCAGGGAAAAAAATGTGAAAGGGACTATAATGGCACTTTTCCTTATACCGAATGAAGAAGAAAAAGAAATCTCAGGAAAAGACTTTCTTCTTTCATACTTTCAGACTTTCATACTCTGCCTCGTACAACTATAAGAAGCTCTCCCTCTTCCTCTGAAACGCATACTCTCCTTTTCTTTAAAAACTACCTGGATATAAAGTTTTGTTTGTTTCCTTTTGGTGTGTTTTTGTTTTGTTTTTAACCAAGAAAAGGAGACTAAGGCCTTGAAAATAGACCCAACTTACCAGGCATCTGCGAAATATATTTAGAGTCTCAACTTCAGGCCAGAAAGTTTGGAGAAAGCAGATTCTTTATAAGTTCCTAACTGAAGTAGATTTCAGCTATAGTTTTGGCCAGGATTTAAAGTAAAGGTAATAGAATAAAATAGACTAATCTCCTATACTTAAATCTCAACCTGAAATATCCTAACTCCCAGATTTCTTCTTCCACCCATTTATTGCTTGGGACGTTTTAGACAGTCAAAGGAAACAAACAGGGAAATACTAGGATCATTATGGTTCTTGTATACAGTGATGTGAATTTCTGATTGAGACAGGCAGTCTGAGTCTGAGAACCCGATGGCGGTCCCACATGACCAGCCAAGAGGGTCTGTGGCTTCATGCAGGATAGAAATCAAGCATGAGCCAAAGATAGTAGAGACAGAGTTTATTGAATAGTGTAGGTGACAGGTAGAGGACAGCAGACTGAATGTCTGGGAGACTTGGAAAGAAAAGGATGATGAGTCCATTGTTGCTTGGGGCTAGGCCTTTATATTAGAAAAGGGTCCAGGGAATGGTCCTTCAGGAATCCAGGGTAGGGTCCAGTCAAAAGTGTCAGGTGAACAATGGATGTTAATCCATAAACTACCAACGGAGGGGTGTTAAGCCAGCTTTCCATATTTTTAGGTTCTTCCTGAGAGGTAAGGCAAAGTTTTCTCCATTCTTTGATCCCCCAAACTTATTCATGTTTTCTCTTGTGTGTGCCCCTGGTCTCTATACCGATAGGTGACTCTGAGATAGGTCTATGACCATGGCATGACCACATTTATGTATTTTTTTAATTTTTAATTTTGAAATAATTATAGACTCCTAAGATACAGTAGAAGTAGTACAAAAAGTTCCCATGTATCCTTCGCCCTGCTTCCCCCAACGATAGCATCTTATATGACCGTAGTGCATTATCAAAACCAAGAAATAACATGTGGCTACAAAACAGTTAACTAAGAACCTTATTCAGATTTCACTAGTTCTTTCATTCACCCAAATATATATATATTTTTTCTTTTTTTGGTGTATAAGTCTATGAAAAATCACATACACAGATTAGTAATCAGGGTTCTCCAGAGAAACAGAACCAATGGTGTGTTTGTGTGTGTGTGTGTGTATGTGTATGTGTATGTGTATGTGTATGTATGTAGAAAGATTTATTTTAAGGAGTTGGCTCATGTGATTATGAAGACCGTAGGGAGAGTTACATGTTACAGTTCAAGTCCAAAGGCCATCCCTCTGATGGCAGGTTTCTCTCCTGCTTGGGGAGGTCAGTTCTTTGTTCTCTTCAGGTCCTCAATTAATACATGAGGCCTACTCACATTGTGGAGGGGAATCTGTTTAACTCAAAGTCCATATTATATATTAATCTCACCCAAAAATATCCCCACAGAAACATACAGAATTATGTTTGGTCACAGAATTATGTTTGGTCAAATATCTGGGCCTAACCAAGTCAACACATATAATTAACTATCACAATCACTACAATCAAAATACAGAAATATTCCATCATCTCAAAGCAATTTTCTGGTACAATGCCTTTAAAATTTTGCCCTCCATTTTATAACAATAAAAATAACTAATATGTATTTTTTTAATGTTTACTAAATGCTTGGACTGTATCCTAAACCTTTTATATGCATTACCACATAATCCTAAATGTAACCATATAAGGTAGATATTAAAATAAATTCATTCAATCCCCCAAAGATACCCAACACATACTAAATTTGTAACCGAACCAATTTGAGTTCACTCCTTTGTGAGTCACAGATAAACCAGCTGGAGTTATCACACAAAGGAAACTTTATTTGCGGCAAATAAGGAGATCACAGGAAATAGTTTCTAATGCCTTGACTCCCCAAGAGAGGGTGAATGGGTACCTTTGTTTAGGGTGAGGGTGAACATTTATGTAAGGAAACCATCCCATCATACGTACATAGAGGGGGGCATGAAATAGTGCATTCACCTTAAGGAAACATGCCTATCCATACATTGTATGTTATGCAAATGAGGCTGAGTCCCCTCCTTGAGGGTGGAGATTTTAGTATTATAATGAGGTGAAGGTAATGTAGGTCATTCCAAAGACCATTCCGTGGCCCATCTGCACAGACATGAGTCAGGTTTAGCTTGGTCTGGGCAGGCTGGAGGTCTTGTCAGGGCAGCTGTTATCAGCTGTGGGGTGGTTTTGGATTTAATTTGCCTGACTTAAGAGGTAAGCCACAAAGAGCTTAAGGAAAAATGTAAGACAAAGGTTAGTGACTATAAGCTGGTGAGCAGTAAAGGTCAGGTTTTGGGGTTTTGGGCTGGTGATAAATTAAAATAACAAGTTGTAGAACACTAATATGGACTAGCCCGTACAAACAACCTCATTTTAACTTGATTATCTTTGTAAAGGCCCTATTTCCAAATAAGGTCATATTTGGAGTTACTGGGGCCTAGAGCTTCAACAGATCTTTTTTGAAGAACACAATTCAGTCCATAACAAGTGTAAAGGAGGAAAAATATTTTTTTCTCTACCCTTCTAGGTTCTTGTCTGAAACATCCCCTACAGTAAAAGATTAACAGGAGAAAAATACATGTTTAGTAACTTGTTTTTCACCTGTATACGTGGGAGAGATCCAGGAATACTAGTAACTCTGAAATAGCCCAAGCCATCACCTCATAAAACATCTCTAGCTAAAGACAAAAGAAGATATTGGGGATGTGGCAGAAGGTTAGTTAGGAGAGGTTACTGGGAAAAGCACACTGAACCTGAGTAAGGTTGTTATGCAGATTAAAGTTGTTGCTTTCTCCATAGGAGTTTCTAGAGATTTAGTCACTTTCTTCCTAATGCAGATAGCGAGATGCTACATGCTTACAAATGGAGATTTACCTTATAAATGTAAATGTCTTTCTATGTTAGAAAAATGTAACTTCTTGGTTTTCAGAGCTTCTCCCTTTTTGCTATTTCACAAAATAATCCTTATGCCTGTTAGAAAAGAAACAACGGGCCCAAACTATAGTCACTTGCCCCCATGACAGCAAACCAAGACTTAATTGCAATTTCAGCCTCTCCCAGAAATGTGACCTTTAAACAGTCAATCTGAAATTTCCTGATTCACACTAGCGAGATAATATGCATAAGACCCCTGCTGTTCCCTTCCACCAAAAGGAGATGACCTGACTTGAAAGGATCCTTTTTTTTCTTTTCTTTTGCTAGTTACTCCCTTGCCTCACCTTCCTTTTGCCTATAAAAACCTTCCATTTTGTGCAACTACTCAGAGCACCTGTCTGTTTACTAGAGGGGATGCTGCCTGAATCATTGAATAAAGTTAATTAGATCTCCAAATTTACTCCGCTGAATTTTTGTTCTTTAACATGCCAAAGAGGCATATTTTGGGGCAGTATATTCTGCTCCCCTTCACGGGTATTCTTCTTCTTCTTCTTCCTCCTCCTTCACCTCTTCCTCCTTCCCCTCCCTTCCCCCTCCTCCCCCCTCCTCCTACCCCTCCCCTCTCTTCCCCCTCTTCCTCCTACTCCTCCTCCCTCTCTCCCCCCTCCCCCCATTTAAATGGAGAGTAAAGTACTTGCGAGCATCCCGCAGATAGTGTCAGAGGGAAGATTTGAATCCCGGCACTCTGACTCCAGCATCTGGCTGACAACCACTTCTTTACTTCACCTGTTATATTTACTTGTATTTTTGTCTTCTTTAAGGAGCAGCTATTTAGCATCTAACAACTACCTGTGAGATGCTCAAGAAATATTTGTTGAATTTCAATTTCAGTGATTGTTGAGTTGGGTTCTAAATCATTGTTGTTTTTTGTCAGATGGAAAAGGAAGAGTGAAGGGTCCTTATTCAAGTTGTTAACTCTGAGTCTGAAGGGAAGCTGAGCTGAAAGATGACACATGTTATCATAACTACATCTTCAGTTGGTTGTGAAGAGTGTCTTATATTTCCTAAAGTACTTTTGGCCAATACATAATACATAATAGCTCCCGTTGAGACTCTTTGATACAAATATAAAGCAAAAATTTGAAAGGGTCAAAACAAAAGAACGAGAAGGACATTTTGAACCCTGTAATGCCCAGCTTAGTTCTTTTTCTGAGCCTCAGCATGACAGAGGTCCTACTGCCTCAGATGATAGTGCAGGTGATGGCTGCTAAGAGGGAAAATGGAGTTTTACAAGTTTACCCAAATAATGACCACGTATATAAAAGGTAAGATGGTCCCTGTTTCCCTGAAACAGCAGTATTGTTTCTCAATTGTACGTGCATTAGCAAGTTCCCTTTAGAGTGCAGGTTATGAAACAATTAAATAAATGTTGCCCATCTGTGCACTAGCAATTTAAATGACTTATTGTACAGTTAATCAGTAATGCTTAATCAGCATGTCACTGGTTACCCACTTGGCTTAGGGGCACAGGCATTTTATTTGTGCTGAGAATTGCAGAAATGAAGTTGGATGAAATAATTTCACCATGGGAGCAAAGGTAGCTAGAGATTAAGGCATTTTGTTGTCTTGGTTAATGTGAAAAATAGGTAGGTTTTTTGGTGCCCCCCCACCGCCCGCCCGTAACATTTGTCTCAAGCCAGGCTATAGCATTAGGAATGTGTATAACAAACATCTGGTCATTATCCTCGGGGTGTTGTCAGGTTCTCTCGGCATCCCATTTGACTCTGTCTGTGCAAACACTTTGCATTTACATTATACGTTTACCTAATGATATCAAGGAAGTAAAAATAATAATAATTATGTAAACCTGGGGAGGAATGGAAGATCTCGTGCACATCTGCAAGACTAAAAGGAATGCTTTATTAATGTTGGCTGGTTGTCTGAAATTCCATTTTCATTACACTAATAACTTAAGGGATTTACTGACAGTAATAACATCTTGCAGCCCTTTTCGTCTCAAAGGAGCCAAAATATTGGTGCTTAAGTACACTGATGATGTGCAAGAAGGCGGCATATTCACCTTGCTTTTACTCCAAGGAGGCACAGGAAGATAACCTAGGAGCTCTTTCCAAATGATGAAACTATTTAATCAAATCAACCATTGTCCTTCATCAAAGACCTCATTATGAAAATACTGATGGTAAAAAGTATATAGTTATTTAAAAGAAAGAGAAGAGAGGAAGCATGGAGTTAGAGAAGATAGAAAGGATGTAAAGTGAATGGCAGAGCATGAATTTGTTTTTAATAAAAGTAATGAGTGTATTAAAATTAATTTTAAATGAATATGCAGAAACCTCAAAATAGCTTTTTTTTTTTTTTTAAGATTTTATTTATTTATTTGGGAGAGAGAGAGCACGAGCAGGAGTGGGGGCAGAGGGTGAGGGAGAAGCAGACTCCCTGCTAAGCAGGGAGCCCATTGCAGGGCTTGATCCCAGGACCCTGGGACCATGGCCTAAGCCAAGGGCAGATGCTTAACTGATTGAGCCACCCAGGAGTCCCTCAAAATAACTTTGACTTAGGCCAAAGATGAGAGCTTATTTCTCTGTCATGTAAAAGTTTGCAGCTACGAGGTGTAGTGCTGATCTGTAGGCTCTGTTCCACTGAGTTCTCAAAGACCCTGGCCACTTCCTGCACCTGCTTTCTCTAGTATGTGGCTTTCATTCTTTTGTTCTAAGTCAGTATCCATGTTTCTGGCAGCAGGAAACATGCAGTAAAAAGGGGCATAAAGTACTCACCAGATGCTTCTTTTTTTTTATTAAAAAAATTGGCATACACGTGGGGGGAAGGGCAGAGGGAGAGAGAGAGAGAATCTTAATCAGACTCCGTGATCAGCACAGAACCTGATCTGGGGCTCCATCCCGGACCCCAAGATCATGACCTGAGCCGAAATGAAGAGTCTGATGCTCAACCCACTGAGATACCCAGGCCCTCCCTCACCAGATGCTTCTCAGTAATGGTTTCTGTAGATTATCACACATTTCTGAGCAAATCTCCTTGACCAGAACCTAGCAACTTGACCATATTTCAATCCAGGGGAAACTGAGAAGTCTATTTTGGATGGCCATGAGCTCTACTAAATATTAGCAAATCTCTGTGCATGGAAATAATATTTTATAGTAGGATAAAAATTTTTCTACATTCCCCAATCCACCCTTAGATTCAGTGATTTCCTAGCACTCACAGAACTCAGAAAGTGGTTCAATTCATCGTTATAGTTTATTATAGTGAAAGAATACAGAATGAAATCAGCAATGGGAGAGGGTATCCAGGACAGAGTCCATGAGAGACCAGGTGTGGAGCTTAACTTGTTCTCTCCCAGTGAAGTCATGTGCACAACAGTCATTTCTCCCAGTAACTGTGTGTGACAATATGCACGGAAGCTGGGAAGCTCATCTGAGCCTTGGGGTTTCTTACAGAGAGTCAGTTATGTACCAATGATGCAGCAGACTTTAGCCTCCAGCACCTCCAGAGTTAAAGTTGATATTATGTGGCCCAAGGCCCCCATCATAAATTATATTATTACTAAAGACTATCTGGTGTGGCCCAAAGCCCTCAGATACACAAAGGTACTTTTATCAGGCAGGATAACAAGGGCTGAAGTTACTTCCAGGAACAGGGGACAAAGGTCCCAACTTTTCTTTGGTCAAGGTTAATCTTTGACTGCATAGAGCCTAAATGTTGCTAGATAAATCATTCATCTTTAAAGAGCAGTTCTTAGTTCATCCTGGGAACATCCAGTACACCCACACATGTAGGAATAAAGGGGTATCACCATTCAGGCTCCATTCTTTATCCTACTTTCCTTAACTTCTTTCTGTGAGCCTTGAGGCCTTCCGCAGGTCCCACCTGCACTGTTCCTTTAGTATATTATTGCCTGCTAATTCTATTTTTGTTCAGCTGGTCTGTCAGTAAGATGCCATACACTTTCCATATCTCAGAAGTGCCTCAAATTATCTGCTCCTCTCATGATTTTTCTTCCCTTATTTCTACTTTTATGAACGTATTCCCCTTTGAACTTCTTTACCATCATTTCAGTAGGGTTTAGGAAGCATCTGAGATAAATATATTCTAAGCTGAACTCACTGCCAAACTGGGAGCTCAAACATGAATTTCTGAGACTAACTGTAGAAGAGATTTTTAAAAATAACCTGTGCCCAAATGCTTTCTTGCTCAGAACTGCATTTCTGACACATTGTGGAAGAGGGAGCTGCCATGTAAGTGAAAGCCCGTGTGAAGTCATGTCACAAAATCATGCTAAGAGCTTCTAGGTTCTGGAAAATCATCCCAGTGCATACAAGCTTCTTTAACAGATTAAAGGTGGCCATAAATTCTTTGTCACTCTTCTTATTGAGAGGAGTCTATGTCCCCTTTCCTTGAATCTTGGCATACTTGGACCAATAAAATATGGTGGAATTGTTCCCACACTGGTTTCCTCGTCAGGCCTTAAAAGATTGACAGCTTCCTCATTCTGTCTCTTGGTAATGTTTGCTCCTGAAGAGGCGAGCCACTGGGTTGTAAGACTTAACCTAAGATTGTCTTGCTGTGAGAAAACCCAAGCTAGCCATGGGAGAGGATGCATGGAAAAAGGGAGAGATCCCCATCCAATTCCAACTCTTCCAACCATCCTAGCCTATGCACAAGACACATGAGTGAAGAAGTCATTTTAGACATTCCATCTCCAGCAGATGCAACATGAAGACCTAAAGAAACCAGTTGATAGCACTCACTGAAGCCTCAGACATACGGTTCTAGTCAGACTCTCCTAGGAGACTCTTACCACCTAAGTCCTCCTAGCTGAAGTCTCAGTTATCTTGGAGGAGAAACAAGCTATCTTCTCTATGTCCTCAAATTCCTGACCTCCAAAACTGTGAGCATAATAAAATATTTGCCTTTTTACTCCAAAAAGTTTTTGGATGGTTTTCTATGCAATGATAGATAACTAGAACAGATTCTATGAGCCAGAATTTTTTTGACAGGTACTTGGACTAGGCTATTAGTGATATAAAGCTAAATATGTTGATCTGTCCCCCACCCCCTGCCATTTCTCTTGAGAAAAGAGCACTAGAAAAAAAAAAAAAAAAAAAAAAAAGCACTAGAGGTTGGAGCTAAAGAAGGCATTTTCCAAATGTAGGACTTTATTCCTTTACATCCACTAAAGCTTATTACATTTGTAGTCCAACAGATAGTTTAGGTTATAAGATTTACATTTAGTTTATCAATCAGTGAATTAAGATATTACTTCATTTATAACATGTTAAATGATGCATAAATGTAATACAATACAAATGAAACATAATAAACTGTAGAAACGTATATACAAATTTGATTGAATATGTTCACAGTTTCTTTTGCCCTCTGTCAGTGTGATTGCTTTTGTATAATCCATATCTCTAATTATCCTTTCCTCTGCTTTGCATATAAATAGCTAATTAGATAGTGTCCCTGTCAGCTACAAAGTATATAATATTCAAAGACATACTCCTTTAGAAATTTAATTTGGGATAACAGATTGTGCTAACCAATTGAAAAACCACAAGATTCAAGTTTGGTGAATCGTTTGACGATTTAATTTGAAGTCAGAAATGTCACATGTGGATCAAAATATTGGTCCATGTAATGTTCTTATTTAGAAAAATTCTGAGACTGACTTCTCAGGTGTAAGGACCAGCAGGCTTATTTGTTAGCAGCATTGAATAAATGCTTACAATATGTGAAGCATTGAATAAATGCTTATATTATGTGAAGCTTCCACTGAATGCTGTGTTTTTAGGCACAATTCCATCCAGGAATTACTGCTTTTAAGAAATAGCTGCTGAACATGAATGTTATGATTGGTGCTTGAGGTGGAAGAGAATGTCAGATAATGAGTAAACTCTGTCAGGATCACTGCCATGGGAAAGCTCCGAGAGTTCTAGAAATAAGAATGTACACTTTCCTTGTGGAAAGGACCAGAGTGTGGTTCTTTAATGAAAACACATACGCTTGGAAGCCAACTAGATCTCATTCATGTCCAAGGGTACTAGTTACATTCTTGGCTGCAAAATGTCAGAAGCTTGGCTTGATTTATTTAAGTAGAAAAGGAATTTATAAGAAGAGTTGGTAGGAAATGTTCGTATTGGAAGTTTGGTGAATATAGCTTAAGTGGAAGTCAAGGGAGGCCAAACACAGTGAAATTCCAAAGTCTGTTGTAAAACTATGACAGGAAATGTCACCAGTGGTCACATATTGCCCTATCAAAACTGATTGTCCTAAACACTGATTTCCATACTTGAGATTTTGTGGATGAATTTCTTGTGACCCTGAGCCTTTGTGTCACTACTCCACTATTCAAAGTCCTTGGTGAGAGTGTCTGAAAGGCTGTGCTTAGGTCATTTGACCAAATTCTAGGTACCAAAATCTTTCATCAGATTTCTTAGTGGGAGTCGGGGCATTCCTAGGTACCAGAAATTCTCAGTTCCATATACAGAGCTCAAGTAGGGGTCCTGGTCATTTAATGAGTCTTGTACCATGCTTGCTTAAGAGTGTTTTCCCAAATCTGATACCTCAGAACACAATCACTTCAGTCCTCCATTGTCTAGGATCAAGAGTTTCCCCTAGGAGAACTCTGTTCCATCATCCTGGTTAAGGAGGAGCTCCTCAAATCTCCACGTTGAGACTAATGGAACTCATTTGTTCACCATCAGTGACATCCTGTATATGTTCCATCTCTTCCATAAGTTTTCCCTTTCCCTTTTTGCTCCAGCTGAATTCTAGATCTCCTCTGGGGTCTTGCTTTCCCTGCAGTCCTCCTAACCAACAGTTCTTTATTTCCATCTATTTTATTTCTATCCCTTTTATCAGTAAGCCTGGATATCTTCAGGGTTATTCTTGGGATTTCCAGAGCCTTTTCCCTCTTTCTTCCTTAAAAACCTTCTGCTTAAAATCTCAAATCTTTTAGATTATGTTACCCATTATGCCTGATTATTGATATAATTTACCTACCCTGTGTCCCCCCCAGTCCATAATTTAACTTCAACACAGGTAGTTTGCATATCTGAATTTTTACTAATTTCAGGATATATGTGGATGACCTTTTCAATACCAGTACTTCTCAGTTACTTGATTTTTCTATGTTCTGATTATCTTCTCTACTACTGTACCCAAGTCACACACAGATCTTGTCATTTCTCAAAATTTCAGCTGACTCATTACTTCAGTTTTGTGCACAACCTCACCTCTCCATTCACCCCTCTATTACCCCAATTTCAACAGTCCCTGCACTCAAAGGAAACCTCGAAACTATCTTGCCATCTCTTCTCTGTCCTTTAATGTATTTTTAAATGTCCTTTCTTCTCTACATCCATCTTCAATTCTGTGGCCAATCATTTTATTCATTTGCTTGAATATGTTCTTTACTCCATTGCCCTTTCTTTCAATTCTAAAACTCACTTGGCAAAATCACAACAATAGTAAATCCAATTCTCTGCCAACTCTGCACCTGTACCAATGTAAATATACATGGCTGTTTAAAAATACTAAATCATGTTGATGGATCTCATTTTAGATTTATGACCACAAATGCCAAGTGGGCTCTGGATGCTGCTACACGATCATAAAATATCTCCCTGGTCAGTTCACTTCCCAGTCCTTTAGAATTTCACTCAGACCTTGTTCGTCCTTCTCAAACGAATATCAACTCCATCAGCCATACTCTCTAGCACTTTTCTTTGTTTATTCTTAGATTGATGTTGCTATTTTTAATAGTTGAGTGACAATAGGTGGTGCTAATTTTTTAAAAATTATTATCTACTTGATTACCTCTGGTATATAGGTACAAATCAGTTTGCTTATTATTTTTTAACCCAACTCCTTTACTATATCCTCTCTATATTTTTTAAAGATTTTACTCATTTTTTCCAAGAGAGAAAGAAAGAGAGAGAGCGAGCAGGGGGAGGAGTGGAGGGAGTGGGAAAAGCAGACCCTGTGGTGAGCCTGCAGGATCCTGAGATCAAATACCTGAGCTGAAACCAAGAGTCAAACGCTTAACTGACTGAGCCACCCAGTGCCCCTACATCCTTTATATTTTTAATAGCAGTTTATCTGACCATTTGGAAATTTACAGGAAAAATAATCATATCATTTGTAAATATGAGTTAAATCCTTTCCATCTCAATATTACAAATCCTTTTTTATTTCTTTTTTAGTGGTTCAGCTGGGATGCGCCCCAAAAATGTTTGATTTTTTTTTTTTTTTGTAGAATTCTGGTAAATATGAAGTTAAGAAATTTTCCATCTTTCCCTAGATTGATAACTTTGTTTTTTTTACAGAAAAATCCATACCTAAGAGCACATATTTTAAAAATTAATTGGAAGCTCTATGCACATGGTGGGATTTTTCTACTAGTGGGCTCAACTTTAGAATGTGAAACTGGAAGTTGTCCCTTTTACTGGAGAATTTCCAAATGCCTTTATGCCACCTTATTAGTTTGTTTGTTTTTTCCTGGACTTATTCAAATGGGGAGGGAAAAAACTCAGCAATTGATCTACATCTCAGGTATAAATGCCCAGTTTGTACATAATAGGGAAGTTGAAATCAAACTGCATGTTAAATAGACTTTTACTTAATCTCCAATTTTCAGGTTTTCTTAGAGTCCTGGGTCTTTGCTAATCAATTTCTCCTGAAAAGAAACCTCTGATTTTATACCTATAACTATTATGAGTAATAGCTAGATAGAATGAGAGGGTTAAACTGTCTTATATACTGACTTTTAAATGAGTTCTCATGATTTCAGCCTTCTTTTACATAGAACTTCTGAATTCCAAAAGACAAGATTTTGTAAGGCTACTATAGTAAGTTCTTCTCTTTACCTGTCCTCCACAGCATGCACTCTGGTCTATGGGTTTCTCTGCAATCATACATCAGTTTTTACTCCTCTGTTTGCTTTTAGTCTTTAAAAAGCTTGTTGAAATCTCCAATATATAGATGCCCCTGCTTCCATTCCCTTTTCCTTGTGTAATGCCTTTTTAAAAATAAACACTTTGCAACGTTGACCTCATTTATATGTGACTGTACAAATGACTACAGGATGGAGTATGTGACTGTAGCACTCTTGAGTATATGTGTATGGCAGGAAGAAGTGGGGAGACAGTATGAAAGAAGGAATGAATGATAAGTGAAAGGTTCACTAAGGATGCTTTTAGATACAGGTAATGAAGATTTCATTGCAAGTGACTTACACATCACAAGCAGTTGCTAGACCAAGGAATAAGATGTCTAGAGGAAGAAAGTTGTTGGATCAGATCAGTGGGATAATGTCTTTATCAGGGACCTACAGTCTCTATCTGTATTTCTAAGGATATGTTTTAAACTTGAATTTGTTCATTCACCTAAACCTTCTGTTCTTCTAAACCCAGGGTGACTTTTGTTAGGGTTGAAATGTTGAGAGGAATGTCATAGAGAGGTTGTCACCAAAACGTTATTTAAATTGCATTATGAGCACTGTTCTATGTAGACAATTGTGTATTCTGCAATCAGTTTTATTTCTTTTCTAATCTAGATGCCTTTTATTTCTTTTTCTTGCTTTATTGTACTGGATAGAACTGTAGTCCTATGTTGAATAAGAATGATGAGAGGGCATCATTGCCTTCTTTCTAATTTTATGGAGAAAGCATTTGGTCTTTCATCATTAAGTGTAATGTTAGCTGTAGGTGTTTTTATAGCTGCTCTTTATCAAGTTGAGAAAGTATTTATATTTTTCTGAGAGTTTTTTTTTTTATTATTATGAATGGGTGTTGAAGTTTGGCAAATACTTTTTCCGTACTGCTTCCTATGACCATGTGATTTTTTTTTTTTCTTCTGTAGTCTGTTTTGGTAAGTTATACTGATTAATTTTTAATGTTGAATCAGCTGTGCATCTTTGTAATGAACCCCATTGGGTCGTAGAGTCTAATTCTTTCATGTATAGCTGACTTCTATGTGATAATATTTTGTTAAGGATTTTTAAAATTTACATCCATTACTTGTCTTTGTGTGAGATAATAAATTTACCACACTTTTT
Organism: Potos flavus; assembly: GCA_028534135.1. Classification (NCBI taxonomy): domain Eukaryota; kingdom Metazoa; phylum Chordata; class Mammalia; order Carnivora; family Procyonidae; genus Potos; species Potos flavus. Next base: position 24,967,340 of record CM052891.1, on the reverse strand, counting down.
AAGCCATTTAAGTTCAGGCTTTCTGTAACTTATAGCCAAAAGCATCCTTAATAATACATATGGAAATGAAAAGTGAGTTTTCCTCAAAGTTGAAGAATTCTGGCTATATGTGATTGTTTTGCCTCCACCGTTACCCAAGACTATCAATGAGATGAAGCTGTAAAGTGTCTCTGTAGTCAGTATTTGTTGGTAAGAGTTGGAAAATGAATAATCTGAGGATGCAATCTGGGGAACCAGCCTGTTTTCCTACCCCAATCTCTGTGACATCACCATTTCTTTAAATGTGTTTAAAGAAATGTGTTTAAAATGTGTTTCTGTTTCTTGAAAGTTTTACTACAGCTCTTTCAAATCTTCTCTCTTTCTCATTTCCACTACTCCATTACAGCCTCTCTCTCTCCAAAAAGATTACTTTGCTCTCAATTTCACAAAGACCGCCAGGTAGAAATTCTTCAACATCTGCACCATCCGTGCTGCCCCAGCTCTCTCCTTGCTTCCCTGTCAAGATGGATGAGTTTCCCTTTTTCTTAATTTGGCCACAGCCTATTCCTGCACCTCCATGCCCATTGCATTCCTCCATAATTTCCCTCTCCCTTTCCCTCTACTTTTCAAAACTTTCCTTCTCCAAGTTCCTTCCCAGCAGCTGTCTCCCCTCTTATAAAATCCCATTCTTAATCCATACCTTTCTCTCCAAGTATTTCTCCAACTTTCTTTCTCACTGTCACCACTTCCTCACCTAGTCCAGTCTCCATAGTCCCTACAGTTGACTTCTGCCCCTAGAGCTCCACTCATTATCAACAATCTCTTTGTAGCTAACTGCTGTGATGGTTCTCCAGTTCTCACCCCAGAACACCTCTCAGCAACATTTAACCCATTCCTCATCAACTCCATCTTACAACTCTCCTACTTTGGCTTTTATAATATCACATCCTCCTTGTCGTTCTTCAACTTCTGGCTGCTGCTTCTCAGCCATATTCCCTAATTCTCTTTGTTCTTTCCACCTCTTAGATACTGGAGCTTTTTAGGGTCTTGTGCTGGTACTCTCTGTGCCCCTTTATATTCTATTCTCTCTGGAGTCTTCATACATCCCTGTGGATTTATGATTACATTCTTGCTGATTACTTTTGCATCAGACTACTTTGCCTGTGTTATGGTATTGTAACAAATGACCCTATAATTTTAGTGACTTAAAATAACAAAAGTTTATCACTCACTCATGCAACATGACCAGCTTGGGTGGACTGAGTTTCAGCCATTCACTGGGATCCAGGATGTAGGTGCAGCCCTATCTGCAATATCACTGGTCTCTGAGTGGACAGATAAGGGTACATGGTGGACTATGCACTAGCTCTTAGAGCATGTACTCAGAAATGATACACACTACCTCGCTTCCACTCCTATTTCATTGGCCATAAAAAGTGACATAGCCAAGCCTGAGGTCAGTAGGACAGAGATTTATAATTTACCTCAAGATATAGAAGATATCTTGTGGAAGATAAGAAAATATTTTGAATGTTAAGATTGTCTAAACACATCCTAAATTTATAGCTCCAACTCTGATTTCAAAGACAAGGACAAACTAGCTTTAATCTTGGGCATGAAAACCAGCTCAAATTCATATCTAACTTGAACCACATGATAAGCCAATAGCAACAAAAACTGATCCTGAAGGTTTCCTTCCCATCTCCTGAACCACGATTGATAGAAGAGATTGACCTGTGGAAAAACTCCTAAGAAGAGCTAGTCTACAGTACTGGGAAGCCTGAATCACTGGGCACCACTGTGATTCTTTTTTTTTTTTTTTTTTTAAGATTTTTTTTTATTTATTTGACAGAGAGAGATCACAAGTAGACAGAGAGGCAAGCAGAGAGAGAGAAGGGGAAGCAGGCTCCCTGCTGAGCAGAGAGCCCGATGCCGGGCTCGATCCCAGGACCCTCAGATCAGGACCCTCAGATGAGGACCTGAGCCAAAGGCAGAGGCTTTAACCCACTGAGCCACGCAGGCGTCCCACCACTGTGATTCTTCTAAACACTACTGTCTGCATGAGCAGGGAGGTTTCATTCATTCCTGGAACCCTGATGAATGCTTACTAACTTCTTCAGCACTTATGGTTGAGTTTTGTCTTTTTTATTTTTTTTAAATAAAATGTCACGTTGCATATGTTGTAGAAGAAATAGGACCATTCTATTTTGTATTAAATGTTTATCAGGGTTTATCAGGGTTTCTTTTTATTTTATTTAAGCTAAAAAAAATGTGAGTTCTCTAGAGAAATGAGAGCTATCTGTCATTTTAAACTGAAGTTGCTTTCATTTTTATGAATTCCATGAATGAATTATCCATATAATTTCAAGTTACTTGTTTTACTGTTAATATGTTCTTCTCTCTTCTTTTTTGGATTTAGTATTTGTTTTGCTGGAGAGCATGCTTTAATAATTAATCAAGGAGAAGGAATTAGTTTTAAGCTTCCTGATTTCTTGAATTTCTGAAAATGTATTGCTTTTACATTTGAGTATAATTTGGATGAGTTTAAAGTATTTTCCTTGAACACTTTGTAGGCATCTTTGAATGTTTTCTAAAATACTGGAAATGTTTATTTTTCTCTCATTGTCTTTCTCTCTGCTAGCTTATGAAATTCTCTATTTGTTCTTGAGCATTAATAAGTATCACCGCAATATTACTAGCTTTTTCAATAGTAGTTTAAGCACCATTCACTCTTCCTATATGAGGAATCAAATCTTTCTTCAGATTAGGGATTTTAAAAATTATATTTTCTTATTATTTCTTTGACTATTTCCTATCCATTTACCTCTTACATTTATTTACCACATCTCTTCTAAATATGTATACATAATTTTATATAGTTATATTTAATTTAATGTAATATTATATTATACATAATTATTATATATCTTTATATATATAATTTTCTTATTTTTCTTTTGTATTTTGAGCAAATTCCTTATCTTGACTTTTGTTTCACTAATCTGATTGTCAGCAGAAGTCATTCTACTACTTGACCTTCAGTCAAGTTCCCAGATGCCTGTCTTCATCTCCCATCCACCTGAATGACTTATCGTTTGCTTCATAATTAATTGCTCTAAAATCTAGGATCTTGAAGAAGCAAACACTTATTATCTCATAGTTACTCTGTGTCTGGAATCTAGGCATGGCTTACCTGGGTTCTTCTGCTTCAAGGTCTCTCATGAAACTGGAGTCAAGGGGTTATCCAGAGCCGAAGTCTTATATTTAGGTTCAATTGAGGGAATATCTACTTTCAAGCTCACTCGTGTGGTTGTTGGCAAAATTCAGTTTTTCAGGGCTGTTAGACAAAGGGCCTGACTCAGTTCTGTACTAACTGTTATCTGGAGGACTTCCTCAGTTCCTTGCTCCGAGGGCTTCTTCTTAGGGCAGCGCACCACATGGCAGCTGACTTCCATCTAAGTGAGCAAGTGAGAGAACAAAAGAAGAGCAAGATGGAAGCTTGCTCTTTATAACTTGATCTCTTTATAACTTGATCTTTGAAGTGCTATCCATCAGATTATACCATAGTCTATTTGGTAGAAGAGAATCACTAGGTCCAGCCCATCCACAAAGGTAAGGAATTACTCTAGGGCATGAATATCAGAAGGTAGGGATCACTGAGAGCCCCCTTAAAGTTTGCCTACCACACACCCCCTACCCATTACATTGATTTTTTTTAAGTAGTATTTTATTTTATATTTTATTTTATTTTATTTTATTTTATATTTTATTTTATTATATTATTTTATTTTATTTTATATTATTTTATTTTATTATTTGACACAGAGAGATCACAAGTAGGCAGAGAGGCAGGCAGAGAGAGAGGGGGAAGCAGGCTCCCCATTGAGCAGAGAGCCCAATGCGAGGCTGGATCCCAGGACCCTGAGATCATGACCTGAGCTGAAGGCAGAGGCTTTAACCCAGTGAGCCACCTAGGTGCCCCCCATTACATCGATTTTAATAGCTAAAGATTGTTATTGCTCTGCAGTAGTATCAGTTAATTTTTAATAACTGTGAAATCCTTCTGAATCTCTCAGAGGATGCTAATTATAATTAATTCGAGCCTCTCTTTTGATTCCTGCAACAACTGTTTTGTTCAGTGGTTAGTTGTGATTGTTTAGTCTGTTTAGTGATTATTGCGTAGCTTTTCACATTTATGATTAAAAGATTTGTTTGATCGGTATTGCGTATTGTCCGCATGACAAAAAAATCTGCATTCCACTGAGTGAATACAGATTCTGATTATAAGACTGGCTCCTGTGGTCATGCAGAGAGAGGCTGAGTGAAGACTGAGTATGGCAGGTCCACATAGCATTTGTCTTGGGAGCACAGTCCTAAAGTTCTTTGAGAAACTCCTCTTTTTCTCTCTGGAACAAAGCCCATGCTGGGTCTTTTCTGCTTTAAACAGAGAAGACTATTTGGGATTTAACCTGAGGGCAGGTACTCTGAGAGGAAGCTCAGGTGGCTATTTCTGTGGTCTTCAAATAATTACACCAGAATCTGCCCCATGACTCACTGTGTTTTCCTTCCTTCCTTTTTTCCTTCCTTCCTTTTTTCCTTCCTTCCTTCCTTCCTTCCTTCCTTCCTTCCTTCCTTCCTTCCTTCCTTCCTTCCGAGATTTTATTTGTTATTTATTTTAGAGCGAGAGCGTGAGAGAGTGCAGGGGAGGAGTAGAGGGAGAGGGACAAGTGGGCTCTGTGATGAGCACAGAGCCCCATGTGGGGCTTGATTCCAGAACCCTGAGATCATGACCTGAGCTGAAATCAAGAGTCAGATGATTAACTGACTGAGCCACCCAGGTGCCCCCAGTAACTGCATTTTTCAACCCTCAGTGGCTTTGATTTGAGGTTAGGTCATGGCTTTCCAGGGCAAACTTCCTTTTTGAGCTTCTCTCCCTTTTTCCAATAGAGATTCTCAGACTGTTCTATTTGTTGGGTTTTCTGGTGAATGTCAGTATATCCCCTTTCGTTGTCCAGAATTTCTGTAAATTTTCATCTTTTCATGAAACACTTTCTGGATTTCCAGATGACCAAGATGGTGTTAATAGTCCCCTTAGCTTCACTGAGCTTTAATTTTTTTAATTTTTTTTTAAGATTTTATTTATTTATTTGACACAGAGAGAGAGAGAGATCACAAGTAGGCAGAGAGACATGGAGAGAGAGGGGGAAGCAGGCTCCCTTCTGAGAAGAGAGCCCGATGCGGGGCTCGATCCCAGGACTCTGGTATCATGACCTGAGCCAAAGGCAGAGGCTTTAATCCACTGAGCCACCCAGGCACCCTTCATTGAGCTTTAGATAGGCTTCTTACTGACTCTAGGCCCTGCATCTCCTTTTTCTTAGAGCTTTACTTTATTTATTTATTTATTTTTGCAGCAAGCAGGACAGAGTTTATTCACTCTCCAAGGGAGAAGGGCCAGACATCTAAATAAATAGGCCTTGTAAGAGGTTTTGAAGGATGTGAGAGGACTGTAGCTTGCCTATGGTGGTGGTGGTGGGGTATGGGGAGGGGGCTGACTCTTGGCCAGGTAGAGCAGGAGGTGGCAGGTTTTTCCAGGGGGTCAGGCTAGAGAAGAATATGTTTTGTAGTTGAGGTCTAGTTTCTGAGAATGTTGGGCACCATGCCCAGGAAGCCTGGAGGTCAGCAAAGGAGGAATCGGGGCCCATTATCAGGGATGTTAGCAATCAGTCCTGGCAGCACTCCACCATCAGGGCCACAAGAAGCCTGATCAGATCGGACAGGCCCAAGACAAAGAAGGCCAGAGACCTTTTCTTTAGTTTCAGATCTCTCTGCTTTTCTCCTAATGCTGCCATGAGGAATAACCGTCTTTTCCATCAGTTTCTGCTTGCTCTGCCTGGAATGATATGGGGCAGGAGCTAGAGCTTGACTTTAGAGTAGAACTCAGTTAACTTTGTCTTGTCACCCTCTGCAAACTATACACAAGATACTGTGTGTGGACAAGCATCACAGAAGATTTCTGGCAACAGAGGGATTTATAGTAAAGCAAAACAAATACATTAAATTTTATTGTTAGATATTTATTTCCATAAACGTCTTTAAACTCCTCACCAGCTAGAATTTTCATAAGATAGTTTATTTATTTTTTTAAAAATCTTTTTTACGCAATCTCCACACCCAACATGTAGTTTGAACTCATAACCCCAAGATCGAGAATCACATACTCTACTGACTGAGACAGCCAGGTGCCCCTTTGTAAGACCCTTTAATCTGAAGGCTTCAACTTAATGTTATTTTGCTCCACCCCACTCTGTCTCACAGGGCTTTTCATATAATTTTTGTTTTTCTAGGTTTGCATTTCTACTAGTCAGGGTCCCCCTCAATCTCCTTTCCAGAGAAATTTAGCTCTCAACTCATGCAGTTCCAGAATCAATTTTGCCTAGCCAAGACCCTGTGTTCTCTAAACAGTACTACTAGCTCCAAGGCTCACCCTTTAGTTAGTACAGAAGAACTAATTAAGGCTTAGGAATTCTGGTTTCCTATCCTACTTATGAGAACAAGCAGCTGTACTCATTGGATTGTAAATGTTATTTCACTATGTGACAATTAAAATTCTCTAAATATTTTTATAAAATCATTTTTTTAAATGCCTGCAACTATAACCAAAGACCAGAGAATATTTCAGCTTTTGTTTTCTTGCCAATTATTCTGTTTCTGAATATGTTATGTTGTGGTAGAATCAATATAACCGTATAGGCTACTAAATTTCCTTTTCTCTGTAATGCATTTTCTTTGTTTTTATTTTTGTATGGATATGTCCAGTATGCTTGGTCAAGTTATTTTCACATATTTTTTCAAGTGGAAATGTATGTTAAATATATTCAGAAATTAATTCATTTGTTACATCTTAAAATAAATGGAGAAGAAACAAATACCTAAAAATTAAAACAAAAAATAATTTGTTTGAAAAGTAGAAAAATAGGGGCACCTGGGTGGCTCAGTGGTTAAAGCCTCTGCCTCCTGTTCAGGTCATGATCTCAGGGTCCTGGGATCGAGCCCCACGTTGGGCTCTCTGCTCAGCAGGGAGCCTGCTTCCCCCTCTCTCTGCCTGCCTCTCTGCCTACTTGTGATTTCTCTCTCTCTGTCAAATAAATAAAAAAAAATCTAAAAAAAAAAGTAGAAGAATGAAAATTATTTGAAAAGTAGAAGAATGAAGGATGAAAATAAATTAAGCATTTATACCAGGAACTCAGGAAGGAAAAAGTACAACAAAAGAAACCTAAGAAAAGAGAAAAAATTAAGAGAAAAACTGAAAGTTATAAAATAAAAAATTTTAAAAAAAGGAAAAAGAACCAAAGGTACCCAAGGAAATAGAAGTAAGTAGAGATAACACCCGAATCTAGTGAAAGAGGAAAAAAGAAAAAGAATGAATTAGTAAATAAACTCATAAACTGATTCTTTTGGGACAGATACAGTTGATAAATAATCATTATTTAATCAAGAAAAAAGGGAGAAAACACAGAAACATAAGATGAGAAATAGGAATGAGAATTTAATTATAGATTATAAGATGCTTTTTTGCTCAAATATATGCAAATAAATTGAAAACCTGCATGGAATAGATGATTTTCTAGAAAAAAAAATTCTTACTTTTGGAATGCGGAGGAGCTTTCTCAGTTTAAGAAACAAACCTCTAAAAGCTAAAAGGAAAAGCTAAAACAAAAAGCTAAAAGGAAAAATATTGATGTATTTGTCTCATTATTATTATTATTATTTTTTTGACCAGTAGAAAAACAGGATAAAGAAATTCAAAAGACTAGTAACCGACTGGAAAGAGAATACAACCAATAAAACAAACAAACAAAAAGTACTTCACTAGGGGGAAAAAAATACTTGCGATTGAAGGAAAACCTACTTCCTTTAATATATGAACAAAAGATACAAACACTGAATAGTGATAATATTATCACTAAATAGAAAAATGGAGAAAGAACACAGATTAGTAGTATATAAAAAATAAATGGCTAGTAGAGATAAAATCAATCTCCCTGTGAATTAAATAATTGGCATGCTCCACCAACTGAGCCAGCCAGGCACCCCTTAAATTTTTACTTATTTATTTTTAAGTAAGCTCTGTGCCCCGTGTGGGGCTTGAACTCACAACCCTGAGATCATTGAGAGTTACATGCTCTATGAACTGAGCCAGTCAGGTGCCCCTACCAAGACTGTATTTTACATCAAAGTCTTGTGTGGGGTTTAACACTATCCCTTCCATATTTCCTAAAAACAGTAGTTAAGGACTTGTTAATCTAGCTCAGGGGGTCAAATTTCTTCAATGCTTTAAAGGAGAAATCTGTCATTTGTCATTTAGTTTTATCACTTAGGGATTATCTTATTTTACTAATTCATTATGCTTGGGCAATGTGCTAAGATTGGTATGTCATATTTTAAGTCAGGTTCAATTTATGTGGTCGTATTTATTAATTCAAATGAAATTTTAGGTCTGTTAGAATTCAACATGTATAAAATTTATGAAAATATTTTAGTTCACATCAAAGTTTCTAATGACGGATATTTTGGATTTGAGTACTTCATCAATTTGAGTACAAATGGGGTATATCCCTGTGCTAGATATGTTAATAATTTCGATATATATGAGTTCTAAGGACACTCCATATTGGCCCTAAGCAAAATTGTGAAGTATACAGTTTGCACTCATCACATTGCTCATTTGTATTTCACATTTGCACTCAAACATTTAGTGAAACTTCTCTAGCTGTCCTAGATACTCTTTCAAATTCTATCCTCCCATCAAGTCAAACTACTAGAAAAAGAGCTCCCTGTAATAGTAATATGTAACATTTATTGAACACTTTAATATATGCCAAAGGCCACACTAGGGACATTGCCCACATTACGTTATTTAACTACAGGAAATATTTCACTGCCGAAGGGAGTATAAATTGGTATGGTCATTTTGGCTGTGTATATTAAGAATGTCTTTAGCTGATGTGACATCAATCTCTTTGTTTTAACTTTAGAAAAACACTTTTACACCTGCATATTGAGACACATTCAAGGAAGTTGATTCAAGCACAGCTAAAAATAGAAAGAATCTAAATGTCCACAATAGGGCATTGGTGGATATGGAAATATTATGGAATAGCTAAAAAGGATAATATTACTGTATATGTACTTCTCTAGATATAACTCTAGGAAATATGCTGAATGAAGAAACATGTTAAAGAAAATTATGTAGAGTAAAATGGTAGCTATATATTTTTAAAAAGCATGTAAGATGAAACTATAAAATTGGTAGATAAAATAAAATTTTGTAGTAAATGTTCTGAAATATTATATTAAAAAAATTATTAAATGTAGTTACCACTCAGATCAAAACTAGAACTAAGAGTGGTGGGCAAAGGAAATTTCTATCTGTGATGTTTGAAAATTTTTGCAAAAATAACATTTACATATTTCAAATTTAAAAAAAGATATTTTTTGAGAGTTGCTTTTCACATTTAAAAAAACACTTAAAAAAAAAAAACTATTGTTAAAACACATAATTTCCGCTTTGTCTTGGCTGTTTGTGACCTTAAGACTAAATTAGAGGTGCCTGGATGGCTCAGTTGGTTGAGCGTCCAACTCTCAGTTTTGGCTCAGGTCATGATCTCAGGGTCATGAAATTGAGCCCCGTGTCAGGTTCCATGCTCTGCGGGGAGTCTGCTTGAGAATCTCCCCCTCTCCCTTGTCCCCTCCCTCTGCATGTTATGCGTGCGCATGCGCGCTCTCTCTCTCTCTCTCTCTCTCTCACCCCCACTTCTCTCAAATAAAATCTTTTAAAAAAAGATGAAATTTAGGGTACTATTTGATTTCATTTGCAGGACCAAGTGGCATAGTACAAAAAGGAAGGAGCAACTCTATATACCATGTCCTTTTCATCTCTAACATTATTGAATCTGGATGGCAAACTTGCCAGGAAGGTGTGATTATTACCAATTTTACAGATTAGCAAACTGAGGATTAGAAAGTTACACAATTTGCCCCAAGTCCCTTTGCTTGTTAGTGTGATTACATAACAGTAAAACATGAGTATGGAATAAAGCTTCTAGCACTCTGTACAGGCGTATGTCATCAGAAAGCCCTAGATTTCAGGGAAATCAGGCAGATTTGTTGCTAGTCTATCTTCCTCAAATGTTTTTGTTCCCCTTTGTCCGTTGTCCTGAGTGATAACTCTTTTACTTTAATTCTTTGGTTCATGTTTAAAAGCACATATATTTGGAAAAGGTATCTCTTAAACACATTATTTCTATGTGGTGGACAGACTCTGAGGTGTTTCCAGTGACTTTTGCCTCCTAAGTGTTCATACTTTTGTGTCATTCCCTTCCCTTGAGTATAGATGGACCTACGAATTTCTTCTGACCAACAGAATGTGGCAAGGGTGAAGGGATGTCACTGCCATGACTATGTTACCTTATATAAGACTCTGTCTTGATAGCCGACTTGCTAATTAGAGACTTTCCCTTCTGGCTTACTGAAGCCATGTTGGAGAAGTCTACATGACAAGAAACTGTAGGTGGCTTTTAGGAGCTTGGGGCAGCCTATAACCAAAAAAAAAAAAAAAAAAAAAAAAAGGAAGGTCCTAATCTTAGAGCTACAAGGAAATGAATTTACCAACAACCTGAGTGAGCTTGGAAGACTTTTCTCCAAATAAGAATGCAGTGTGGCCAACACACTGTTTTGCAGCCTTGTGAGACCCTAAGCAGAGGACCCATTTAAGCCTGATGCCCAGAAACTGTGAGATAATGAATGTGTATTATTTTAAGCCACTGAGTTTGTGGTAATTTGTTACACAGCAATAGATAACTAATACAATCAATCAGGCATAAATTACCATGAATGAGTTTGAAATCTGCAAATTGGACTTAGTAATTTTAAAGGAGAGAAGTAAGGGGAAAAGGAGTCCCCTGGGTATCTGAGATTGTGAACAGAGCATCCCCTAAGCGAGGATAATATGTGTGGAAAGACGCTATTGACCGAAGGTTTCTGGTGGCAATCATTGTTAGCTTCACAGTTTTATCCAAGGCCACGTAGAGAATATTTATTGATTGGATGTCCCAATTCTATTTTTGAACATGAATAAAAGCTTCCACGCAATGCTTTTTCTAGGCAAGTATTAAACCTCTCAATGAGTTCGAGTCATCCGAGGAAAGATAGACTGCTAAAGGTTATAAAAGCATTTGCTTCTGAACCTGTTGTCAAGATATTAAAAATATGATGTGAGTTACAATCACCAAGAGATACTATGGCCTGTTGGTCAGAACTTTAATTATTTTCTGGTATCACACTGACCCTGATCATTTTATTTCATCCCTTCTAAGGGGATGTCTGTACTCTGGGATAATTATCTGCCACTCTGGGTTTTCCAGACTGCGTTGTTGAATCCCTTTCTCAGTGATGACAGGGAAATTATATTTGTATGAAGCACTCCCCTCTTTCATTCCTCAGTATACTGCTGCTGGCAGATTTTTCCATATCCTATTAAGTGTCAGAGAATCAGCTGCCTCATCCTAACAAGCATCTCAAAGTTTAGACCCTCAGGTTTCATGGTTCCAGTTCTCTGCACTGTTCCTTCAATTTTTAAGAAACACAAAACAATTCTTCTTGGATCAGGTGGAAGAAATGTTTATGCATCATTTGCATTTAGTAAATATAGGAAGAGAAGAATGAGTCCTTCTTCTCTGTGTAAGTCTGCATCTACCAGCATAGGTAATGTGAGGAGTAAAGAACAGGTAATGTGCAGTAACACAGACCAGGAATTGAATATTGGTTCTGCCGCATGCTTTCTGGCTCCAATCTCTTCAGACTTCGGTTTCCTCGAAGGTACATGAAGATAACATCAGCCTCATATATTGTTGAGTGAGGATTGATTAAGGCATAAATATGAATAATGTAGATGAATGGTCATTGTTCAGAAGAGGCCTAAGAGTCGAACAGAATTAAGTTGAAAAGCAATGAATGCAGAAGATTCTAAAATCTCTAACCTTTCTCTTTCTTTCTAAATCCTAAATTGGAATTTACATAAAGAGTTCATTTTACTCAACCCTTAATAACCCTTCTGACATCTATTAAATATCCCTGATAATGCAGAATACTTCCACATATTCTATTTTCTTTATCTCAAAGAGGGGGTCTGATAGCAAATGGAAGGATGAAGAGTACCTATTTCTTTTGTGTCATATATAAATCTATATACAACTGCACATTTTCGATGTATATGAGCTAGATGATGGGGGAACTGGAGGACTCAAAATATGATGATGGGAAGTGAGGAATCTGGATGAGGTTAAGATTACAACTTAGTTGAAGATATTTTCAGTCATGGAATGGAATGTAAAAGGAAAAAAAAAAAAAGAAAGGAAAAGAAGGAGGAATGGAGGAAGCCAAGCAACCAGCTTTGGAAAGCAAACGTGACAAAAACTTCTTTCTCTTTGACCTCTCTATTTCCACAGAGAATGTAGAATGCTATCATGATTGGGTGTGGGAGGGTACATGGAATTAAAGATGATGGTAGATTAAATATGAAAGAGCTGATTTTTTTTTTTAAAGGTTTTATTTATTTGACAGAGAGAGAGAGAAATCACAAGTAGGCAGAGAGGCAGGCAGAGAGAGAGGGGGAGCAGGCTCCCTGCTGAGCAGAGAGCCCGATGCGGGGCTCGATCCTAGGACCCTGAGATCACGACCCGAGCCGAAGGCAGAGGCTTTAACCCACTGAGCCACCCAGGCGCCCGAAAGAGCTGATTTTTGAAATCTCTGTTGGTTATCCTCTTTCTGCCCCTGATCTGCCCTCCTCTGCCCCGTCTGGGCACCAGAGGCTGATGTCCAAGTGTACATCAGCTGGGCTCCCCGATGTAGTGCTTAATACTTGTTGCTCCCTTTCCTCTTTCTCCCTGGTCTAATTTTCCCATTGTCAGGAAGTAGTGCATTATTTCTAATAAGTCAACAGTCTTCGGAAAAAGCAGTTTTCAGAGCTTAAAATGAGAACCCAGAATGTGTCCATGACTCACTTACTCACTAGCTTCCACATCTGTGGTCTCACACACACATTTCAGGTTGAGTGAATGTTTATTTTGTGCATTAATAAATAGCCTGTCATCTGAGCTTTAATGGGCTCTGCTAGGTTTAAATGACAGGAAGCTCCAACCAGCCTCTCTAGAAAAAAAGTTAACAGGACGTAACTTACCATATCTGGAGCCATATGGCAAAACAAAACATTCATAAAAACTTGTCATGATGTGAATTGCCTTGATATGATGTGAAACTACCTTACAGGTGTTTTTCTTTTAACGTTAAATATTTCACCTACACAGTTAGATTGTATTAATGCCTCTTCAGCTAACGAGAGGTGATGGTTCATACAAACATACAGAGACCCGGAGAAATATAGTCATGCGCACAAATGCAGGGAAATACAAATGCAATCAAATAAAGGCTAGATGAAAGCTGTTACAGTGTATCTTGTTATCCAAGATATCACTTTCTTGTGTTGAGTGAGACCTGGGCAGAAAAAAACAAAAAACAAAGGGGACTGCATGTTGCATAGCACGGAGCAGTTGAAAAGATATTTTGTGTCTGATACGGTCCCAGGAGTTTCAAAGGTGGGTGATTTAATTCTCCTGAAAACCCTCAGAAGTATTATTTTCTGCTTTTCCAGATAAGGGGATAAAATTCAAGGAGGTTAAATGACTCAGCCACATAGTAACCATGCAGAAGAGCTCACATCTGAATTCATGTCCTCTGACTTGGTGCCCATTGGTTTTAATACAGCACTCATCTGCTCCCAGAGTTTTAAATAACCACCCATCTACATCCTTTAAGATTCAAAATAGTCTTGGAGGTCATTCATTATCTTCCTTGCTCTGATAATGATATCTTTGGAAGGCAGTGATTACCTCCATTCACAGAATCCTCAGAACTTCTGTAATCAGGGAGTAGATAGATGTGAATCTATTGAGAATGAAGAGGTTAATTTACAGATTGTCCAACAAGGGGACAGGAAAGAACCTGCCTGCCTTTAAGAAAATTGTGTAGATTTGTCACCAGAGATAATAGAAAGAACCTGAAGATCTGGGTTCAAGTTCTCGCTTAGTTATTGTAGTCACTCCTTGTGTGGGCCAAAGTGAGGCTCCCCAGAACATACATACATATAGAAGATGTGATTGTATTGAAAATTCAGCTGCAAAACAAACATAGAATCTATGAAAGAAAAATATGTAAATTTAGTTTAAAGACAGAAAGTGTCTCCTATGATTGAGATTTGGTGGCAACCTGTTTGTTGGGGATTCATCAGCCACGAATGTTGAAAAAGGAGAGTGAGAGATATATATTAGATACATAGACACCTACTCGGGTTCCTTTAACTCTGCCTACCGCCTAGACCACATGGACACTATCAGGGACCGACCAACCTCTTGTCAGGAGAGTTCCTCTGCTGCATAGCTGTGCAGTCTCCTTCAGTCCAGGTTTCTGGCACCTCCTGCTAAACACTGCAGGATGAAGTGTATACTGCAGGATGTGGGATCTTCCAAAATGGCCAGATGGTAGAACCCAGTAGTGCAGGTGATTCTTTGTGGGGGGAGAACTTTGATCAATGGGAGACAGTCAGAAGGAACCAGGCAGGCATATTCTCCCTTATTTCTATTTACCATGGAGCCTCCAAGACATGGTTACTCCAAGTACAGGCTATACTGCCCTGCCATTAAATGGGTTCCTAACCCCCTGGTCCCCTTGCTGCTGTTCCCCCTTGGCCCATCTGACTCTTGGAGGATTGCTCGTGTGGCCCTGCTGGCATGTACCCCAGGCCATTTGTTTCCCTCCTGAGAGCAGGCTCCATAAACCCTGAATTTCTCTGCATGCCTGCCTGCGTGTCAGGTTGTCTTTATCTGGGAGAGGTGTTTCTTGCTTGTACAGTTACTATGGACCAAGTACAACTTGTGGAAGCCGGTGAACGTCCATATTTCCCAGTGGGCTATAACCACATCTTCAACAAAATTTGAATCCCAGCCTTAGAATGGAGGTTCCTCTTCCAAGTTGTCCTTTTTGGGGGTACTCCCCCACAGCCATAGGCTGTTCTTAAGAATATCTCTATATATTTATAGTTACTCCTTTGTTATAGTAACTAATTCTTTTTTTTCTAAGATTTTTAAATTTTTATTTATTTGAGAGAGAGAATGAGTGAGCACAAATGGGGGGAGGGGCAGAGGGAGAGAAGCTTCAAGCAGAGTCCCTACAGGGTGTGGGGCTCCATCCCAGGACCCTGAGATCATGACCTGAGACGAAGTGAGACGCTTAACTGACTGAGCCAGCCAGGCACTCCAAGTTACTAATTCTTGATATTAAACTTTTCCTGTTCAGATTACTGAATTTCTTCAGTGTAATTTCTTTGTCCTGATTGGACTTTCACTAATTCACCAGGTAAATGGTGACTCAGCACCATGACTTAGCATCACTATGGGACAAAATGGGAATATAAACCAATTTGAACTTCCCTTTCTGAGGCTGCCTTAATTTTCTCATCTATAAAATAGGAATAATACTACTTAATTCAGAGCTGTAAGAATTAGATAATATAGGGGCGCCTGGGTGGCTCAGTGGGTTAGAGCCTCTGCCTTCGGCTCAGGTCATGATCTCAGGTCCTGGGATCGAGCCCCGCATCGGGCTCTCTGCTCAGCGGGGAGCCTGCTTCCCCCCCTCTCTCTGCCTGCCTCTCTGCCTACTTGTGATCTCTCTCTCTGTCAAATAAATAAATAAATAAATCTAAAAAAAAAAAAAAAAGAATTAGATAATATATATAAAAGCTTTATAATCAAAGTACTCTATTCTGGGGAAATTTTGATCTTTTAGTGGAAATAAGAATATCAACTCTTTACCCAGTTAACTCTACTTATCCTTCATGTCTCTGCTACTCTAACTCTGCTACTTCATGTCTCTGCTACCATTCAAGAAAGCAATCCCAAGTCACCAGAGACGGGTAGGGTTAGTACCGCAAGGGCTTGTCCTGATCATAGCCCTTAGTCGTCTGCATTACAATTGCCTTTTTGATAAATGTCATAATTATGTCAAGGTCAGAATGTTGGTTTTCTTCAGTGCTAAGTCTCTGAAATTTTTTGGCTACATAAAATACATTTGACTGGGTAAGTCAATATGTCAGTGGGGAAAAAAACTAATTTGCTAACTCAAAAGAATTAATATAATTTTCCCAAAAGAAAAAAAAATTCAGAATGTTATTTCGAGTGCTGAGAATATTATAAATGGTGGCACAGAAGCATCAAAGTGCATGACCTTCCTGAAAACCATGGGTAGTCCATTGTTCCCAGAGTTTATGGTGCCTGGGAGGGGGTGAGTATGCCAGTGGGAAAGCAGTGTTGGAAAAATAGACTGAGATCAGGCTGAATGCTGAGTTACTCAGCCTGGACTTAATCACTAGGCCTTGGAGGACCATCAAAGACTTAGAGCTAGGCATGGCATGAAGAAAAGGGAACATGAGAAAAGGGGAGAGTTGGTAACTCGCAATGTGTAGTAACTTTGGAATAGGGACAGAAGAGAGGTTTAAATGGAAAGGGATTGATATGTTTTTTTTGGCATATAGTCCTAGGGTTGCCGTCTTCTGCTATGTGCTAAATCAAGAAACCATAATAAATAGTGACATCCTTCAGGACCTCAGGGATAGCCACACCACCCACACACACACACACACACACACACACACACACACACACACACACAGTGCTAGAATCCTAGGCTGAAATAGCCATAATCATATCAGATTCACCCTGCAGATGCCTAGGTAGTTGGAGCAACACTCAAATAGAATAGTGGTGTTTTAAGGAGTTACCCATCTTTAGGATTTAGAATTTAAATAGTTTTCTTTAGAATGTGTCACTATAATATAAATATTAACCAGACCTGATTTTTTTGTTTGTTGCTTGCCAGGTACCATGAAAATTTATGGTATTTTGGGAACCTCAGAGCTCTGAGACAAATTCTGATGACAAGCTTGCATGCAAAAGAAAGTCATTTGGAAATTTTAATAGAGTCAAATTATGTCTATTTAAGGCACTAATCTGCAATTTTTAAAATGAGCTATTTTGAGGTGTCCTATTTATGAGGTAGGAATAAGTGTCTGAAAATTCCTATAGATTTTAATCTATTCAAATTTAGTTTTGAAAGAGCCCATTTCATGGTCTGTTTAACTGTATCACAGGAATAATCTAACAAGATGGAAAGTGAAAAGAATTGCTATGTTCATATCTTGCTTTGTACCCTAAAATGTGACATTTAAAACTAAAGGACCTCCAAGATTTTGCAATTAATATTAAGTATTGGCATTGGGAAAAGGACATCTGTTTTTAATCAGCATTTTGGAATTTTTTGTGGTGCAAAAGGAAAAAGCAGATCTTGGAACTTGTAAAAATGTTGACATTATCATAGCGATAAATAGACAACAGGGTATGAATTACTAGGTCATTAATGCAGGCTTCTTGATTAAAGTCAATTTGATTTTATCATTATGACTTATCACATGCCTGAGGCATGCATTAAAAACTCAAACATGCCTAGACTTGTTTTATTGTTTAATTATTTATAACTATTATTGCTTGTTGTAACAAAGCAATCAATAAAATTTACTAGAAATGTACTCTTTTCTTGATATAAAATTGTCCTTCTTAAACTTCATCTGAGCAGCTACCTACTCTCTGCCACTCACCAATTTATAATCTCCAAAACCATATTAGATAAGAAAAATGATGATACAAATTTTCATATGTATGTACACAGAGTCACAAAGCAATTTACAAACATTGATTAATTATGTTTCAATGGATTCCCTTGGGTTACATAGCTGCTAATTTTTTCATCTATCAAACAGAATGCATGAAACTTATTTACACAACCTTTTTTATTCCCAGTTTTGCCCTTGGCTACTTAAGAGTTTGCAATCCTGTAGAGTTAGGAAGGGTTAAGAAGAAGTTCATGTTTGCTAAGAGATGAGGAAGACTCTGGATATAGTTACACAACTAGGGTAGAGTAAATTATTAATATATATATATATATATATATATATATTTTTTTTTTTTTTTTTTTTTTTTTTTAATGCTCTAATTCCAAGTCCTTGGACCAACCTTCTCCAAATATCATGCTTTTATTTATTTATTTATTTATATTTTTTTTCAGTGTTCGAAGATTCATTGTTTATGCACCACACTCAGTGCTCCATGCAGTACGTGCCCTCCTTAATACCCACCACCAGGTTCACCCACCCTCCACTCCCCTCCCCTCCAAAAACCTCAGTTTGTTTCTCAGAGTCCACAATCTCTCATGCTTTGTCTCCCCCTCCGATTTCCCTCAATTCACTTTTCCTTTCCTTCTCCTAATGTCCTCCATGTTATTCCTTATGCTCCACAAGTAAGTGAAACCATATGATAATTGACT